>OY292518.1:12952455-13622335 GCA_958496365.1 Subacronicta megacephala
CGCGGCGGCGGCGCGGCCGGCGCTGTGCCTCGCCTCCGCACTGCTGCGGGCCACCGCCGCCACGCTGCTGCACCGCCTGCGCGCATATCTAGGTATACACTTAAGGCTAAAGCGTTAGGGTTAGACGCGAAATTAAATTTTGTCTTGCTTTCTCGCAAATTATTCGGCTGTATCAGCACATCAAGTTACCACAAAATGTAAAATTTTTTCAGTGGATTTTGAACTTTATCTTCATCAATTTAAGGTTTAAAATCATTTGGTGAAATTTGTCAGTTTTGTATACCTTGACCTACTAGTGACTGTACATGGCAGTAGAAATTGCGACATCAATAATAACTCATTCTTTTATGGAGTATTAGAACTTTTGCTTAAAAATTGCCCGAATCCTCTTATTTACACCAAAATCTTCTAAGATAACGATTTTAAAGCAAAAGTTTTATCTACTAACATAAATTTTAACTACCTACGGCGCGACTGACGCTATGCTGCGTTTTCTCCATCCATTGTAACTTGGAATAATAACTCCGAATTTTTCTTTTAGATCGTCACACTCAGTCGGCTGAAATGGCTAAAGAACGCGCTGCGTTGACAGAACTGCTGTCTACGATGACTTTAGGGCAACTGCTGCCTCATCCACTTAGTCATATGCTTGAGTTAGCTCCTGAACTGACAGCTAGCGAGGTAAACGCGTATACAATCAACGATCATTTTTATAAAAAAAATATCATAAATCTCATATTATTTTTAATAATGTTTTTTACATTGTTACAGATAGTGCAAGTTCTTCGTGACTGTCTGTGGAACTATACAAGAGATCATGTGCCGTCACCTGCCTTATTTGCTTGCGATTCTACTGGTAAATTTTGTTCTTATCCAAACATGATTTAGTATATTTGAAAAAGTATAACCAGTTTAATTTATTTCAGGCTTACATTGGCGCGACCCTTCAACTTGCAAGCCGCCTGCCACATACACGGATACCCTAAGATTGATAATACAGAAAAGGATATCTAAACTCGGACATTTATACCCGATAATGTTTTTAAATCTTGAGAAAGATAGCTAAATATAACAAACTGTATTATTATGCACATAGATCCTTTGTAAATATGTAAATAGTTAAGTGAGACAATAAAAAGCCGAAAATAATTAGCCCTTATATCGTCTTATTTGGTTAGAAATTTTATGTCATGCCATTATAATATGGCACAGACTACCGTTAAACATACCAGGTATGTTATAAAACATACCAGGTATAACAATCATTAAAGCTTGGTAGCATTTTAAATTCAAAAATCTTGGAAATCACGATATTGTTTTGTCGCGGTTCACATATAAAACCGCAAGGTTACTCCTTTCCAAGGTTCTCCTTTAATAGACGATTTTCAATATTATACGTTTATATCATTTGGCACAAAGGCCTCTGAAGCCATGCCAAAAAAATGAAAAAAATACTGAAAATACTGTCAACTTTTGCTGTCATGTCATTGTCATTAATGTCAGTTTCGCATGTTTTATTGCGATTTCGTGTTCGCAGTTCAGTGTTTTGCAAAATAAATAAATAATTATAATTAAATAAGATTTTTATTACATTTTAAGATGTCTACTACCGAACCTAAACCTGAAGCAATGGAAGAAGACTCCAAGAAACCGATATGTTTAATAATTCTAGGTTAGTATTGATATCATTGTTGTTTTTCTCTTATCTATATATATAAAAGGCAATGTCCCGACTGACATATCATCGCCCAGCCGAAACCACTAATGATAGAAGTTTGAAATTTTGTGAGGATATTGCTTTTATATTCTAGGCGTCATTTAAGAAAGGATTTTTCGAAATTCATCCCCTAAAGGGGTGAAATGGGGGTTTACAGTTTGTATGAAACTCTGTCATTTCTAATTTGAATTTAATGAAATTTGGTATTAACCTCCTGAGAACCACAACATTTTTTTTCAGGAATCTTAACAAAAACTATCTGGATCGATTTAATAGGCAACTAAATGTTCTTAAAAAATAGAAAGAAAATTCTATGTTGGAAAATTTAGATTTTCTCAATGTAATATATATACAACATCCGTTCTATGTACCTAATGTGTAAAGTGTAGTATATATACAACATAAAACGTATTTTATTAAATTGCTTTATATTTACTGGATAAAAGGTCATATATAATTATTATATAGTAAAACACAACTTCAACATCGGCAACAGGCTGTTATTTACTAATTATCGTCTAGTATTATTTTACTAATCACAGTCAGCAGATTGGCTTAATTTTCTTACATACATTTTTGTACTTTGAATCACACTCACAGTCAATACATAGGTTTAGTTGGAAAATTAATAGACCATTTAATTTAACAGAATGCCTAAAAATTTATTTAATATTTTGTTCATCTTCAACTCTTCTCCTTTTTTAACCAACTTCAAAAAGGAGGAGGTTATCAATTCGGATGTTGATATTTTTTATGTATGTTCGGGCATAACTCCGTCATATATTAACGGATTTGCAAAATTCTTTTTTCGTTCAAAAGGAGTTTATTCCGAAATGGTACCATATAATTTTCATAAAGATCTGATAATGACTTTCGGAGACAAACAACGGAATTCTTCAAAAAATGACAGCAAATCAACCATAATTGCTGCTATCGCTTATATATGCATTGATTACGCAATCAGACAATATAACATCACGCCTGTACACTCGGAAGGGTTATGAGGATTCAGTATATCAGGGTACAACTACATTTTTTATCAAACTTATTTATTTGAAAGTGAATGCTCCTGAGGTGGTCTCATTCAGATTTGGTAAAATGTGATCACTAAAAAGTTTTAAATAAAATAACTTCAGCGACAATTTTTCATATGTCCATGAATACTTGTTCAGTGAAAATGTATCGATGTATCTTGGCTGATAAATAGATTTCTCCAAAGAGAGTTATTACCAGCGCAAGTGTTGTTAGCAGTTGCCGATGATGGTAAAGATCTCGTAATTTTTCCTCGACCATCTGACTCTTACACGGCCTCTGAATCGACCACCATGCGTTCGGGGCCTACTTTTGGTTATGAAACGACTACCACGGGTTACAACCGTAAAAGCGCACAAAGAGATTTCACATTCCTGAAGGTTTCTTTCCTCGTGTCCGAAGAATTCAGAGAACCAGGGCCAGAGTCACTGCTGTCATAATTTTGCATTGAATAAACATCTTCTGTCGGGTTTTCTTCATGCTACGAATCGATATCTGAATTTTTTAAGATGTCTGTAATTTGATTCTCCTGCAAACCTAGAAAAAACAATAAAAAAATAAAGTAAAAATAGTGTTAAAGTCTTATGTTGTACAGGTACTACAGTGGCCATGCTTCGCACATACACATTGTTGAGAACCAGTGTATTACTAGTACAACATATAGCTTTAATTGTGGATTCCTATTGTTTTTGTGAGTTCAAACATTAGCAAATTGAGCTATTATGATAAATGCATCAAAACAAACAAATAATTACCAAAATCTTTACAAAAAACATAGCATTTCATAAACAAATTCAAATAAACTTACCACGTGCTTCCGGTACCGACGCCATCGTCCAATTGAAATGGATATTACCAAAAATCTAAGCTACTTCCTCGGCCAATCACTGCTCAGTATGGCGGACAGATATTTTGACTATCCAATTAAAGTAAAAGTTTTAACTTATTCCATTAGATGGCAGTGTAGGATTTTTTTCTTTCTATGTTGTAAATATACTACAATTTCACTCAGGAGGTTAAGCCTCTAAATACAAAATAATAAAACACGTCGTTAAAGATTTTTTAAATTTCATCCCTTAAATGGGTAAAAAGGGGTGTTAAAGTTTGTATGGATATTTTTTTGTTTATTATCAAAATTACTTGAAATTGAAAATGTATGCATTTCAATATAATTAATGATTTACGTATTTTTGGATTTTTTTAATTTCATCCCTTAAATGGGTAAAAATGGGTGTTAAAGTTTGTATGGAAAATATTTTTTTATTATCAAAATTACTTGAAATTTAATATTTATGCTCTTCAATACAATTAAAGAAATAAGTATTTTTGGATTTTTTTAATTTCATCCCTTAAATGGGTAAAAGGGGTTTTAAAATTTGTGTGAAAAATGTTTTATATACCTACAATCAAAATTACTTGAACCTTAATATTTATGCTCTTCAATATAATTAAAGAATCACATATTTTAGGACTTTTTGAATTTCATCCCTAAAAGGGTTAAAAAGGGGTGTTAAAGTCTGTACAAAAATAAATTATTTATTATCAAAATTACTTGAGATTAAGTATTTAAACGCTTCATTAAAATAAAAGAAACACGTATTTTGAAATAAATTGTTTATTATCGTGCTTGAACTTATGCATTTAAGCTGTACAATACAATTAAAGCAACAAAATTTCAATTTCACCCCTTAGTCGCGTAAAAAGAGTTACTTCCCCTATATAGTGCAAGTAAAGAAATCTGGCATTTGTATTAACACCTAATTTTATTACCTTTAAAACGGAATACGTTATGCATTGCGTTCAAAATAAATAAATACGAGAATCACAATATTCGAAAATCATATCAGTTGTACATATTATTATTTAGCCAACCAGTTTGTGTCACGCACTCACTTTTGGCTAAAATACAAAGTAATCGGGACATTAGCTGTAGCTGTATCTGGAATAACACCTCTTTTGGTGGGAAGGTGGGAAAGCGGCTCTGCCTTTTAAACTTCCGCTTAGTCTGATTCGTGTCGAAACTCCGTTGTGCAATAATATCTTAGCAGAGTGACATGGCTCAAATTCTCCGAAATCGCAGATTTATCGTGTGGGATGAGACAACTAAGGCGCACAAAGGTGGAATTGAAGCACACACTAGATTTTTAAAGATGTCAGAGGCAGCAAAAGAGCGATCGGTGGAGTTCCTGAGTTGCAGACGGGGGAATGCCGTCAGATTCTGTTATATCTAGAGGAACCCGAGCAGACGAAATCAGAGCATCCTTACCATCGTCATACCTATAGCCCTAACCCAAATTATGATTATCCGTAAAAAGAAATATGAGAGATACGGTTCTTGGAAAGTTTTCAGAGCTATTACTTAAAATAGGAAATGCTGATTATCCCGAATCCGAAAGGAAAATATGTATACCATCTCTGCTGGTAACAGTAGTGACAGGTGGCTATGATAGTTTGAACAGTTAGAGTGTACCCTGATTTTTCTAATAAACAAACAAGTTTATAGATTGGCTGTGCAAACGTGCAATACTAACTCCATAAAAAAAACATTGCAGCTGCTATTAATTACATACTTCTTAAGTCGTTGGAGGGCTCAGAAATTGAATACAGGTCTATCGATTCAGTGCTACAAGCGGATGAAGCAATTTACTATCATATTTCCTTATATATGTATCATGAGTTCCTTAACAGTGTTAGCCTACCTTGGGACACCTGTAATGCTGCTGCGTCTCATTAAACGATTTAAACTATGTAACTGTTGTAACTAACACAACACTGTGATAACTGGATGTACCCGGGGGAATCACTTTTCCTACCTCAAATACCACTGATACCATCCGACTATGTTTTTGAGTACGATTTCTACTTTGTAATAACATAACATAACATAACATACCATCACGCCTGTATTCCCCGAAGGGTTAGGCAGAGGTGTACTTAATGTACACCCACAGTTCGCCGGTATGTTTGGGTCCCATGTAATAGGGGGCGAGCCTATTGCCATTCACCGGGCACAAATCTAGACTCCGAGCTGCTACTAAGAATTTCATAGAAAAACTTAATAACACTTTGCTCGACCTGGGGATCGAACCCAAGACCTCTAGCGTAGCAGTCGCGATTGGGACCACTAGACCAACGAGGCAGTACTTTGTAATGCCCATAAAAATATAATTCAGGGAGGCATAGATTTCAGAGAACATTGCTTCCTTCATGAGCAATTCTACGTTGCCGGTTACAGAGTCCGTACTAATAGTAATTTGGTCATTTTGACACCAGACAGAAAAAGCACCAATGAGCAAAGTGGTTTACCACTATTTGTACCTCCCCGAGGAAATCGATCCTACGAGACCTCCAGAATGATAGACTATCGTTCTAGCTGTAAGAACACGAATGCTGCTCATTTAATAACAAATACATATAGTACATGTTACTTTGGAAAAACCTAAACCGGCAAAATCGTGTTGTCCACGCGGGCGAAGCTGCGGGCGGAAAGCTAGTGAGTTGTATAAAAGGCTTTTTCACGAATTGTTTGGTAATTGAATAGGTATGGCTGGTGCAGGAAAGACTTCGTTTACTCGTCGACTTTCCGGAAAGGTCGTGGATGGGTCTAGACCTTATCTGATTAACTTGGATCCGGCGTGCCGGGAAGTGCCTTATCCTGCTAATATAGGTAAGTATTTGATGATGACAAACACAACTATATAATGGAAGAAATGCCTTAAAATACAGTGCTTAAAAAGTAAAGTAACAAGAAATATGATTTCATGATAAAGCAACTCTCTGACACTAAGTAATTCTTAGAGACTTGTTAAATAACTAGTTTCAATGAAAATCATCTGTTGATCACCTAGCCATCTGAGATGTAAACAACCAGATACTTAACTATTTATAAATATGTGAAGAAGAAAGTTTGTACAAGTTTTTAAGCACATTGTGTGCAAAGAGACTGAAATTTGGCATAATTCAAGTTCATATATTTATTTATTTATCTTGAAGGAAAACATCTCTTCTTACACCCTTTCAGACATACGGGATACAGTGAACTACAAAGAGGTGATGAAACAATATGGGTTGGGTCCAAACGGTGGCATAGTGACAGCTCTCAACCTATTCTCTACTAAGTTTGGCCAAGTTGTGGATCTGATAGAGAAGGCTGGGAAGAAGCATAAGTACTGCATAATTGATACACCAGGTCATTATGATTGTTTTTCTTTTCTTCCCTAAAGATTTTAGCAGTAGAATTAATTATCTTCAAATTTCGTTTCCAATTTGGTTTTTATTTAAATTTACAGTAGAGCCTTAACTAAAATATAATGAGTATGCAGTATGAATATATAGATATTATTCGATTGTTTTTTATTAGACATGTAGTAATTATAATTAATCACTACATATTTTAAAACAAAGTCCCCATTGGATTGTCTGTTTGAATAACCTCAAAAACAACTGAATGGATTTGATGCGGTTTTCATTAATGAGGAAAGTTTCGGTGTATAATTTGTTCAGGTTTTGTGTAAATTGGTTTAATAATGAGTGATATAGAAAAGAATATAGCTCCTCTTAAGATCATCTAATCAATAAAAGTTTTGTATTGCTCAAAATCAAGAAAACATAATTTTAAAAGCAAGCAATCATCAATGCCAAATATATTAAATTTATATTTGCAGGTCAAATAGAAGTGTTCACATGGTCAGCATCTGGTACAATAATAACTGAAGCATTAGCATCAAGCTGTCCTACTGTAGTTGTATATGTTATGGACACAGTCCGCAGTGTCTCACCGGTCACATTTATGTCCAACATGTTGTATGCATGCTCCATTTTATACAAGACACGGTTGCCTTTCATAGTTGTCATGAATAAGGTGAGTTTAATAGATAAATTCACCCCTGTGGTGCTTGCTCCCCGTATAAACCTTTCTTCCCCTATAAACTTCTCTCTTCCTCATTCTTGCCTATCATATGAGTATTTTCTCAGCAGGTGGCACATACCAAATTTCAAGTATGAAGGCTAGTTTTAGCGATGTCGTGATTGCGTGAATGGGTGGTATGGTGGCCAACAGATCAAGTTACCACAAAATGTCAAATTTTCTCAGTTGATTTTGAACTTTATCTTCAACCACTGAAGGCTGAAAATCATTTGGAGAAATTTGACAGTTTTGTATACCTTGACCTGCTGGCGACTGTACTTGTACTGACTGTACTCTTGCCTTGGGTTACTTTTATGATATACCTGCTGGAGTCATATAGGAATGACAACTCGCTCCCGTGGCCCCCACAAAAAGTGGTGAGGCGAAACACCACTCTGGTTTTGTTTATGATATAATATTATTTTAATCAGGCTGGTAAAAATGTTCATCCTTTGGACTGTAATTACACTGGACAAAACCATCAAACTACAAAAATTACTAAGCAATAAAATATTTGCAGACTGATGTAGTAGACAACTCGTATGCAGTAGAATGGATGCGAGACTTCGAGGTATTCCAAGAGGCACTGGACGCGGAGGGAGAGGGCGAGACTGAAGGAGGGAGCACGTATATAGGCAATCTGACGCGGTCTATGGCGCTCGCACTTGACACGTTCTACTGTGATCTGCGGTGCTGTGGAGTAAGCGCGCATACTGGTGATGTAAGTTTAAGTCAATAGGAATGTATGATTATATCCTCATAATAAATAAATAACATACATACCATCACGCCTGTATTCCCCGAAGGGTTAGGCAGAGGTGTACTAATGTACACCCACATTTCGCCGGTATGTTTAGGTCCCATGTAATAGGGGGCGAGCCTATTACCATTAACCGGGCACAAATCCAGACTCAGAGCTGCTACTGAGAATTTCATAGAAAAACCCAAATAACACTTTGCTTGACCTGGGGATCGAATCCAGGTCCTCTAGCGTAGCAGCCGCGCTTAGGACCACTAGACTAATGAGGCAGTCATAATAATAATAAATTATATTTCTTGAGGAAATATTCCCACACTATACCTAGTTGTAAATCCAATTCTATAATAATAATTTACCTTAAAAAAATTAATATGTATTTCTTTTTGCAGGGTTTAGATGAATTCTTCAAATTAGTTGATGATGCTGCAGAAGAATATGAAAAGTATGTCAATCTTAATCTTTCCATAATCCAAATCAAGGAGGTTTTTTGTATCTTTAGGTACATAACATTGTCTAACTTTTTTCATTTCAGGGAATACAAGGCGGACTGGCTGAAGATGCGTGCAGAAAAATTAGAAGAGGAACAGAGAAAACAAGAAGAATTAAAGAATAAAGGTGAGTGTTAAGCACAGTGTATTATATTGTCCCACTGCTGGGAACGGGTCTCCTCTCAGAACAAGAAGGATTGTTGACAAGGTTGATGATGATGAATATTCACATTTTGATATCATAGAGCAGGGATGGCGACCTCTTTTTGACGTTCGTGCCATTTCGTCTATAAAAAATGTTTGATTAGGTCATGAAGGTCCGTCAAACAATTTTAAGTTTATAAACAACTTTTATGCGAGTTTTACGTATGGTATTTTGATGACGCAATCTGTTTACTTTATCTTTGACAACCAGCGTAAACTGGTTTTGTATAGCGTGATGTGTAGCCGTGCGTACTTGTACAGATTCTTATTTGCCTCAATTGCACTACAGTTTCACATAAACCAAAGTACCTACATATTTTGCATTAACTGACGGTTTTAGGTCCCGATGACACAGTGATAGATAAAAAGAATCTCATTGATGAGGTGTCGGGAGGTCGTGAGATTAGTGACATGTACCTGAAGCATCCTGGCAACGAGAGCTCCAGTGACGACGAGGGTACAGAGGACCAACCGGAGGCCGGTACGTACCATACATATATTGTCACGCCTGTCTCCCATGGGGGTAGGCAGAGACTATAGATTTCCACTTGCTACGATCCCGGCACATTACTTTCGCTTCATCTACATTCATTAATCTCTTCATGCATGACTGTCGGTTTAGGGTGCTCGGAACCTGGCCTTTTTTAAGAACATCCGCAATTTGGTTGCGGCTCGTTCGCCGAGGTCTTCCCCTTCCAACTCGTCCATCTATACTCACTATATATGTATACTTTTTTCGTCAATCTCCGTTCATCCATTCTCTCTACATGACTAAACCATCTTAACAAACGGTACGTACCAATAAGTGATAATAGACAATCTGACTTAACACATTTGATAAGCTAACTTAAACTAGTAGTAGTACCTCGCCGGCATGTCTACATGCCAGCATGAATGGGTCGGCTCGACCGAGGAAGCAGTACACTCCCACAGAATATCGACGTCAAGTAGCAGTATGCATACTGTTGCGTATCGTACGGTGAGTGTGGAGCGCCGCAGGCCCAATTCCTCCATCAGTCCCCTTTCCTTCGCCTTCCCCTCCATTTATCTTAAATAGCCTCGGCAACGCATCTGCAACTCCTTTGGTTTTGCAGATGTCCATGGGCGGCGATGACTACTTACCATGAGATAGTTTGCATGCTCGTTTGCTAAGTTATCCCAAAAAAAAACTTTATAGTCAATTTTAGAAAATTTATATTAGCAAATCAGAAATATTGCAAAGATCTTAGTTATTTTAGTAGCAATGGAAATTGAACTATGCGTTACAGAATTAAGGTTGTTATTTCAACGTTTGTCAGAATACTTGCTTATCTGAACATACCTGATGCCACAACACTATATAATTACCATTATTACTTATTTCAGACGACAAGCCAGCTGAAGTAGCGATGTTTCAAGAGTTTCTCAGGAAACACGTGAAACCCAATAACACTGGAAACAACACGTAACTACTTGATAGGTATTATATAGACATCTGTACATATAGGTAAGAGTACTTTTACTCAATCATTTAAACATAGACATGAAACTCGAGTGGAGAGGCATTAAGGCGCTGACAACACCCAAATAGGCATATTTTCAACAAGTTTTTAGCCAAATCCATAAAGTTTGTGACAGCGAAAAAAATGTATGTTAATCTTGAACATATTCCGGAGAAAACTGTTGCTTTGAAAACACGTTTTTGAAAAGTTTTCTCGATCCAAAAAAATTGTAAACTAACCTCTTAAAACGAATTCTAAACAAAAATATCTGTATTACTAAGCAATGCACGTTGGTAAAATTAATAACAATAACGTATCATATTTAAATACAGAACTTGGTTGCTTTATATTTTCGATAAATTAAGTTTTTTTTTAGTAATTAATTGTTTTATGGTTTTGTAAAAAGCTGCGAGTGGCTGCGAGGGTCGCATCACCGCGCTTCTCTTTCTTTTCTATGCAATCCGACAGTGATCGCATAGGCGTGCTGCTAGACGGACCTATGTCGCTTCGCTCCGCGCGCTATCCGTTCATTACGTATTTTGTTGTTTGACAATTTCAAACATAAACATACCTCAAAACATATTACATATGTCTTTTTGTATTTTTTAGGTATTTTTTAGGCATTTTTCATTATTAAGTTATTTTAGTGGAGGAAAAATACGACATGCGGGCAGGATTCGAACGTGCATCTTCTGGTTACGTACACCAGACGCTAAGACCGCACATGTATTTAGTTCCCAAATAAGATTGAAAGACGTAAAGACATTGGTAAAGGATATGGTTGAACTATAACTATAGTTCAAATATAAATAAAGTTCTAAGTAGTAAAAATATTTGCTGTAGAAATGGAAAACGTACAAAAATTCCAGCCCAAAAAGCGCTTTTACACTAACAAACAAAAACATGTCATGAAAGTAATAAAAAACAAAAAAAATTATAGTGTCATAATTTTATTATGTCATATTGGCAAAACAGTTACACGAACAGTAATGAAACTATACGCTATTTGCTACAAAGGATACCGTAATTCGTCTAAATTGGTAGTGTTCGGTTGGCCTAGTGGTAATTGCCATGATTGAGAATTCGGAGTCTCAAGTTCGATACCTGTTGGTGACAAGTGCAGTTTATTATTGTTGTGATCTTTTTTATTTTATTTTAAGTTTTTATAATAATTATTAATATATTTCCTAGAATTATTTCATTTTAATTACAGTAAAAAGAGACGTTTACTTTTACTTACTTAATATGACAAAAAGCTATTAAGTATAGAAAATATAGTACTATTTTTTGTTGCTTGTATTATTCAATAGCATCCAGAGATAAAAAAAATATAGTACCCGGAAACTCCGAAAGTCATGAAAAATATTTTTAAAGCCACGGGAAATCATGAGAAATAGATTTTTATTTATTTATTTCAGGCAACGGAGCCCATGTATATATAATACTATAATACAATACAATAAATCTTAAACTAATAACAAATAAAATATCAAACATTGTACCTACATATAAAATAAGAATAAACACTATTTCTCACGAACAGTTGGCGTCGTGTGTAGCGCGGTGTCCGGTAGGCGGCCTCGCACAGTGGAACGAATGTATGGGAGAGGTCGGACATTCGCACCTCAAACATTTTTTTTGAATTTAAAAAACTAATTATGTACGTACTTGACTATCTCATGCCTTCAGAATTTGTTCTGACAAATTTTCTCCTATCTCTCGTATTTAAGGAGTTATTTGAACATTTATGAAATTTCACCAAGAAAATGACTTTATTGATCACTCTAATTTCTGATTCCGGCCTTGTTGTGGTCTTCGCTAATATACTACACATATCAAGAGCTGCATTTACTTTTAAGACACACGGTGCGCCAAACGTGCACTTTAAGAGATATAGGATAATGAAACATATATATTTTTAAATTTTCTTATAATTATGTTTACTTCGATTTATTTAACCGTAAATAGGCATATTGCCTATTTACAGTCAGAGGATATATATGTGTATTTAGATTTAAACGAACATAGCGTTTCAAAACACAAAATATGAATTGTAACGGTTTTCACTATCATACTACGCATATCAAGAGCTTTATTTAGTTCTAAGACACATGGTGCGCCAAACGGGCACTTTGTGAGTTATAAGGTAGTTTATATTTATTACAAGAAAAAAAATATTTTAGTTTAATTGATTTCTCATTAGACGTACTCGTCAAAAACTTCGAGAACAGAGTTCCCAATAGATATAGAAATGGGCGCGACATGGGCATTCGACATGATTTTTGTCTTGGCCATGTTCATCGTAAGACCCACTTGTTGGGAAACTCTGTCGAGGTCATTGAGCATTGTGCTGAGCTCTTGCAGCGATTCTGCGATGACTAAAATATCGTCGGCAAATCGAAGGTGAGTGATATACTCGCCATTTATGTTAATGCCAAAAGCCTTTCCATTTTAGAAGCTTGAAGACATCTTCCATTGCAGAGGTAACCAGTTTCGGGGAAATAACATCTCCCTGTCTAACACCTCTCTGCAAGCAGAGATTGCAGCACCGGCCAAGTTTCAATCGAATCAAAGGCTTTCGCATTGTCCACAAACGCTAAGCATAGTGGCAGATTAAATTCCTCGGTCTTCTGTATAATCTGCCGCAGCGTAGTATGTGGACTATGGTACTAAAACCTTTTCGGAATCCGGCTTGTTCGGGAGGCTGAAAGTCATCAAACCTGCGCTCGAGACGATTCGTGATAACGGATGAATATTATATATATGATAATGGAATTAAAGCATCGAGCCGGCCCTATTTAAGGAACCGGTTCTTTCGGTTCCGAAGTCAAGCCGGAACCGGGTACCCGGTTTTTTCGGTTCTTTAGGTTTTTTGATAAATTCAAGTGAAAAAAGTTGATAAGCTGTGTTATCTTTCTTTTATATAGATTTTCTACTATCAAAACGAACAATGCCCTAAGTAGGAAGCTTTTCTCTGTTTGAAGGTTTTCAAAATATCATTTATTTCCTTTATTCTAACACTTTCACATTATGTTACATTTTTAAATATTTTTATAAAAACTGAAGACAAAAACATTTAAAAATATAAGAAATAGTAACCCACCGGCATCGGGAGCAGGGTCCAAGCCACCGGTGGTCAGGGCCCCAGAGAAAGAAACCTCCTAACAATGCGGGCCGTGTCTAAAAGGACAGCTCTCTGTATCGAGCCCTTGATCCAGCCACTCAACGAGAGCCTCCTGAGATGTTGATCGAGGCTCTTAGCTATTAGGCCATTAGCTGACACAACGATTGGTACAATGATTGCTGAATCCACCCCCCACATGTCGACAACCTCATGAGCTAAATCGAGATACTTTATTTGTTTATCTTTTTCAGCTTTCACGAGGTTCTCGTCATGCGGAACGGTGATGTCAACAATCACTGCACGACGCTCTAATCGATCTATCACCACAATATCAGGCTTATTAGCAACAATAGTCCTGTCTGTGATGATAGATCGATCCCAGTACAATGTAGCATGACCATTTTCGAGAACTGGGTCGGGCACATACCTATAGTACGGTACCTCCGATTCCACAAGATTATATTTCAAAGCAAGCTGCTGATGGATAATCCTGGCCACAAGGTTATGTCTGTGCAAGTACTCGCCGTTAGCCAGACGCGAACAACCTGAGATAATATGTCGAATAGATTCTCCCGGACGGTGGCAAGCCCGACATATGTCAACCGTACCATCTTTAACGATATATTTCCGATTATTTATTATTATTATTATTATTATTTTCAAAGTCTCTGCTTTACTCGTCGGAGAACTTCCTCATTCGTAACATTTCAAACGCCTCTGTACGTTTCCTGAGGTCTTCTTTAACCGTCAAAGCCTCCCATCCGTATAGAAGGATGGGCCAGATAGAACAGCGAAGCATTCTAATACGCAAAAAAAGATTGAGGTTACGGTTGCAGAGAACACGCTTCATCCTGTTAAAAGATCTGCTACCGATTTCGATACGGGTTTTTATTTCCTGCTCACTCTCCCTAGATGCATTTAACCGCGTACCAAGGTATTTGTACTTTTTTACCTCCTCAAATTTGTGTCCATTAACAGAAATACACGTGTCTGGATATTGCGGTTTGGCTGAACCGACCATGACCAAGTAGGCTTGAGTTTGGCCTATCTCTTTTACATTCTTGGATTTGCTTTTTCGAATATTTTGTTGATCTTTCTTACAGGATGGATGTTAAGAAGTGGCAGGTTAGGTCGGATGATGAGAAGAGACAAGTAGCAGATAGGAAATAGTATGTTCAGAATGAGTTTAGACGTAGATTAGGTTTAATAGTAAACTAGTAGTTTAGTAGTAGTAGAAAATTATTGTTCTCTGATTCTGCAGTTTCAGTTGAAATTACTGGCTTAAATAAAGATTTGATTGAACGTTGTTCCACAATTTTACAAGCCTTGTCCTCGGGTTTTAATATTGATTCGGATAAATTTAATGAATATCCTTTGGAAACCGCGCGACTTTTAATTCAAGAATATCCGTGGTTTATTCTCCCGGCTTCCGTTCACAAAGTCCTCATCCATGGTGCTGAAGTAGCACAGTATGCTTTACTATCTATCGGGGAATTATCCGAAGAGGCAACAGAATCTAACAACAAAAATTATAAGGCCTTCAGACGGGATCACACGAGAAAAATGTCGCGAGTACTTACGAATACGGACTTACTTAACAGACTTCCTCTTACTTACTTAAGAGACTCAGCTCAGACCCATTCATTACTGGTCTTCGGAAACTTCCCCATAAGAAAAAGAGCGTTATGTCGAGACAGGTTTTAGATTTATTAAGAACTAGCTTTCCACCCACAGCTTCGCCCGCGTGGACAACACGATTTTGACTTGTCCTTTCTCAAAGTCTAATCTATTTTTGTACCAAATTTCGTCAAAATCCAAACGGACTTTCATCCCCTATTTCATCCCCACACAGTTTGAAATTTCAAAAACCCCATATCAAATATTTTTTTTTCTTATCAAGTGCCTAAACACAAAGTTTCAGCGTTTATCTTCAACAATGACAAACTCCTATATAATTTTTCATCCCTTATTACAACCCCTTTTTTACGACAAAACGTAGCTTATATCCTTTCCCAAGGTCTAATCTATTTCTTACCAAATTTCATCAAAATCGGTTCCGAGGTTGGGCTTCAAAGCGTGACTTTGTTTGGAGTTCCATATGAACTTTCATCCCCTATTTCATTCCCACATAGGTTAAAATTTTAAAAACACTGGAACAAATTTTTACTTTGTCTTTAACTTATCATGTGCCTAAAATCAAAGTTTCATCGTTTTAGCTTCAACAATGACCAACTCCCATACAAATTTTCATCCCTTATTTCAACCCCTTTTTTACAACAAAGCGTAGTTTATATCCTTTCCCAAGGTCTAGTCTATTTTTGTTCCAAATTTCATCATAATCGGTTCCGGGGCTAAACTTGACTTTGTTTGGACTTTTAAACGAACTTTCATCCCCTATTTCATCCCCACACAGGTCGAAATTTCAAAAACGGTAAAACTAATATTTATTTATTTCTTATCAAGTGCCTTAATATAAAGTTTCATGGTTTTATCTTGAAAAATGATGAACTCCCATACAAACTTTCACCCCCTATTTCAACCCCATCAAGACTATTTTTTGTAATAAAAGATAGCCTATGTCCTTTCTCAAGCTTTAGTCTATCCCAGTACCAAATTTCATCAAAATCGGTTGAGTGGTTTAGGCGTGACAGTCAGACAGACAGAGTTACTTTCGCATTTATAATATTAGTAGAGATTTAGTATAATTTAAATTAGGTTGATTGTTGTAGTTAGTTGTGGTTATGTTGACGTTTGAAAATAAGATGTTAGTTTTAGTTTTCTTGTCTTTTGTTGTACATAATATGTATAATATATAAAAGAATGCATATTTAATGATAACCCTTTCATGAATAGCTTTAATAATATCATAATCACATGTATTTCTGAACGAGGGAGAATAAATCTCAAATATTGATAATTTAAATTTATATTGAACAATACATATATTTTTTTATTATTTACCCTTCAGAAAAAATCCTATTTAACAAGTATAATAAAGTAAGGTAGGTATTTATGACCTCGCTTGTAGGGCACTTGGACCACCGTGCGCAGGCGGAATCTTGTTTGTTAATAAAATAAACTCATAAGCACCTGTTACGTTTGCCCAGAGATATTATGGACACTTAAAATTGTATAGAAATATATAATACGCAAACATTATATACTAATACAATTTTTGTAGGGGAAAACCTCCTTATTTTAAAGTCGGTTTAAAATATATGGGTCTAGCTCAGTAGGTCCCCGCATGTGGAATTAGGAGTAGAAAATGATTACGTTCAATAATATTATTGAAAGTAATCATTATTATTGTCTTATTATGACTGCCTCATTAGTCTAGTCGTCCTAAGCGCGACTGCTACGCTAGAGGTCTTGGGTTCGATCCCCGGGTCGAGCAAAGTGTTATTGGGTTTTTCTATGAAATTCCCAGTAGCAGCTCGGAGTCTGGATTTGTGCCCGGTAATGGCAATAGGCTCGCCCCCTATTACATGGGACCTAAACATACCGGCGAAATGTGGGTGTACATTGGTACACCTCTGCCTAACCCTTCCGGGAATACAGGCGTGATGGTATTATTGTATAATGGTATGTTATATATAAATAGATAATATTATACAAAAAACAAACAAATGAATAGTGTATTTAAAAATAATGAAAATTTTGCTAGTATAAGTAGTGTGGGTTTTTATTTTCTTTAAATTTAGGTATAGTGTTTTAATTCATTTTAAATAAAGTTGCATATAATAATTAATATTATAATAACTATTCATACTGTTCTAATTTGTTTCTAGTTTTTAGTACAGAGCAATAAATACAACACAGCGCCATCTATTGACTCATTGTTCATTATTGATTTTGTTTCTTATTTGATAGTTCGCTTCATCACCGTCGGTTTAAAAAGGAGCGCTAGATAATCGGAGCTTTAGTAGGCGTGGCCAAAATACCGAAACGTCGATTTCTGTTAGCTGTTGTCAGCGCCTTAACCAATGCAAAGCATAAGTGTTTAAGTAATCGGTGAGCTTTAAAATGTTTAACAACAGTTTATAACATATTTAAATAATTAAAACACTTAAATTTCTATAGCAACGTGTTTTTATTAAAACAAAAAATGTGCTAACACAACCATGCAAATAAAAGTTATTTGCGATCACCAATAAATAATTTGTAAGATACTGAAATAAATAAATAAAATGTGCAAAATAGTAATTATTAAAAATATTCATCGCAAAATATTAAATTTATAATTTTTCTTGGTTTGTACCCAGTGTTTATTATTTATAGAACAGTTCCGAATAATGATTATAACCGAGATACAATCTTAGTTTTGTTTATTGGTCTATAGAATCTTTATCGTCATCATAGTCTGGTTACCTAAACTGGTAATAAACAATTATTATGGCCTAGAATTTTCCATAAACATATCGAAAAATAAATAAGACGATACAACAGATACTATTTACAATAAATTGTCAGATTTGCTTTCGCATATCAGTGTACTGAAATAAAATTCAATCATCATCAATGTTTTTAGATTTCACTCAATATTTTTATATTTGATAGCGAAAACTAAAGCTAAAAATGGCTGTATTGGTAAAATTAGTTCTATGGCTTTGAGTTGTTTCTCAGATATTGTCCCTTGAAGAACATAAAGTCAGTCATTGTATACCCTTGACAAGGTATACAATGACTGACATTTCATGGGACTTTGTATCTTATACTATGTCAAGAGACAAAAAGTGCGTACCAGAAGAATCTCTAATGTTCATCTGGTCAGCAGTCTTACGGGGGATTCTATGATCATAACATGTATTCACAAACTAAGTAATTAAATCTTTGCTTTCGATAATTTAATTTGGCGACTACGGTGAGAGTATCCGCCTTAAGTAGGTGCTTGGAATCCATCGAAAAATGCATTGTAAGTACTTCATTTACTAAAAACTAATAAGCATTTACAAATACAACCTTCACGCAACTTAATGATCTAAGTACTAAATAATTTGCAATTTATAGAAATGAATATTAATTTATACTAACATCACAGTTATCTAAATTCAACGTTACGTAAAGGCAAGCGCAGTTAAGACCGAGAACTATATTCCAAATGATATTTAAAAACCGTCCTTATACATTTCGAATAGAGTTGAATATAATATAATTATCTTACTGATATTAGCTACAACTGATGATTACTCGATTTTTAAGTGTCATTGGAAAATGGCTGGGCATGTCAATTCTCGACCTTATTTTCTTTACCTTAAGGTTTAGCACAGATCTTAAAACTGATTGTGGGAAGTGATACAATAATTAATAAATGTAGAAATACTACCTTAATTACATTTAAGTAGAGTTATCGCCAAAATATAAATGAAAGCTTTGAAGTGCAGTATTCTTAAGGAATAAGATATATTTTGCTCTGGCAATTTGTGTTTATAACTCGTTAGCTAGCCAGCTTTAAGTTTGGCGACAACTATACCTATGTGTTAATTACAAAGGAATGTCTTATTAAAAGTGAAAAGAATTTAAAAACAATGTCTGTTGAATAAAGAATACACTCGCGTTAACAGTAAGTAACTAACGCAATAAAATTATGATTGAAGTTTTTCTCAATAATTAAATAAATGATCAGTATAATTTATTAAATTTAAGTAAGTAGGTATTGTTTCGAGAACAATTTTGAGTAAACAAGTATGTCAAGCAAGTGAAGTATGTCAAGTGAAGCATGCAGAAATCAAAGATTATTTGTGTTAGTTGAAAGGAATACAAAATTGTAATTCTACTCGTAATAAGTAAGTACGCACACACATTAAAATATGTAAAACCAGTTTAAGCTGACCTATTATTATATGGGAAGCCAATATTGTATAATATACAATGCGAGATCACCTTAAACTGGATTTTTATAGGTTGATTTGTAGCCGGGTGTACACAAATATAATGCCTCGTAAAATACTATAATTTATTTTTTTCATTTTTTTTTATCGTTTACGAACGGCCGTTAGCTCCCAATTAGCTTCTTTTTTTAGAGATTTCTATAGTAATACAGTTTTTTTTGCAATTAATATGTCGGTGGACATTTTTACACAGTTATCTTACAATTACATATGTGTATACGTTTTATATATGATATTTTTTTTATCATTGACTAACGCCGTTAGCACCCAATTAGCTTCTTTTTAGAGATTTCTATAGTAATACAGTTTTTATTAGCAATTAATATGTCGGTGGACATTTTTTACACATTTATTTCACAATTAAGGTACCCGCGGGTATTAAGGCCTGTCGGGCAATAAGGCCTAAGTAACAAAAAACGTACGAAATACAGTAATTGACGATCAAGGTTGCACTCACACAATCTCAGAGCGTATACAAGTCACTGCGAAGTGGCGGACGAACGCTTGCACTTCTCCCCCCGCCAGTGTCGTCAAAATCATTCAGCGGTATGGTCACGCGGCACGAATTATAAAAAATGGCTCCAGTAAAACGTAAGTTATTTTGAAAATATCATATTTATTACAAACCTGTATTGACTGTCCGTTTATTAATGAATGTATGCTTGTCCCTAGGTTACCGTATTAAAGGACTTGTAGTTGTAAATTTTTTAAATTTATTTTTTCTGTATCCACGTGGTTGGCGGATATTAAGGCCTATAAAGTTTAACTATAGGCCTTATTATACTCCTATTTTTTTTAAACTACTATATAAGTAGGAGCGTGTTTTTAAAATGTTTGTTGGTGGGTAGTATGTACGTAGTTATAAATTTTCAATTTATTTATCATTGTTTTCAGTGCTTACGGTTACGATGCCTCCCAAACGGGCATTGTGGTCAGAAGACGATCTGATCGCAGCTGTTAGAGCAGTACAAAGAGGAACTTTGAGTACATATAAGAGAGATATAAAATACATAGTCAAGAAGTAAAAGGTAACAAAAGAAAAATAAATAATCAATACGAAAACTTTACTGATGTTAAAATTGTTAGAAAAGAAAAAACGAAGTTTAAAAAGACTTTAAATCCTAAAAAAGCTAAATCATATCTGCAAAAAAGTCTTCTACCGTCAAAGGTAAATCACAAAAACAAGTGAGTTGGTTTCATGCCGACAAAGAAGATAGAATGAACGATGCAAATGCTCCAAGTGGTACCACGAAGAGTGTGTCGGTTTGACTGCAGAAGATACTGATGACTTTCAATGTCCTGATAGATGCGAATAAAGGCAATTTATTTAATTTTCTAAGACCACTATGCTTACTATTGCTTTATGTTAATGATTATTGATCTTAAGAAGACCAATTTACGTAGTATAAGTTCATTTTTGGATAGTTTAAAGTATAGGCCTTATTACCGTACCCTAGTATAATAAGGCCTACAGACTGTGTTTTAAAAAAAGTTATACATATATTGTTTTAGTTTTAAGCTAGACACGCTATTTTTTGTTTAAACTCTGTAGTAATTTAAGTACATGAGTGATTAATAATAAAACTTGTTGATTATGTTGGATATTTTCCATTTTATTACAAATTTCCCTTAGCTAGGCCTTAATACCCGCGGGTACCTTACATTATGTTTATACGTTTTATATGTTAATGGTAACAAGTTCATTGTTGTTTTCAAGTAATTATGTAATGGTTTAGGCTAGATATCGGATCTTAATTACCTAATAAAATATTACTAGATTAAATTCGGACTAAATGTTTGTAGTTGTTGTATATATCGAATAAGTAGCAACTGACTGTCATTAAATATAACTATTATCTTTGTTAGTAAAAATGAATCGCCGAAATGTATGTACGCACTGCTTCACTATACAAAACCAGTATAGGCTGGCCTTGAATTCTACGAAAAACCTTTAGAATGGGAGATCATTCTAAATTGGTTTGTATAGCTTGATTTGTAGCCGTGTGTACGCGCATAAAGCACCAAATTGGATAATTCTTTTATTTTGTGTTTGTTATTGTCAGAACTTATGATAGGTACAAGTGCTGGGGTCGCAGAGCAATGACAACTCGTTCCCATGCCCCCCCCCACCGAGAATCTCCACACGATAAAAAAATAATTAATAAAAAGCCTCTACCATTTAAAAACATTGACACTATAGGCTCACCTTTCATTAAAAATATTTTTTCTTGTGCAGACTGATCTATTAATACAATGTTGTACTACTTATTTACAAGTCAGTAGCCGTATACCCGACATTACAAATTACACACAAGGCGGATGTATATGATCGCCGTTGCTTATATGATTGTTTTCAATTGTGTTTCCGTTATGACTGTTGATTGTATTGTAGATGTCGTGTCCATTGACGGGTATCTTCGGTGAGCTGCCGCGGCCCGCTCTTTCTAAAGAGGCATCGGATAGTCGCCACGCCGGTAAGTACGAGACGCAACCGATATTGTCTTTGTATGCTAGTGCGGGGTTCGGCCACGTGTTTTGTACACTGCCTATTGATGTGTACCTGTGAATAAGGTAAGATAAAAAGTTTCAAAGCATCGCCGTGTGAAATGGTACAACTGGCGGGGAAAGGGAATTGTGGAGGGTTGTTTTAGAACTGTCTCTTATTGCGAGGAAGTTGGTAAGGAGGCGGCGGAGCGGGAGAGAACCTCTTCTCTCTTACCTCTCTCCGTAGTAGACCTACCCGGCGCCGAAGGGAGCTTATAGGTATCCGGCCTCATTGAGCTGTAGCTTGAAGACTTGGGGAGTTCACCTGGGGCCGTATTACCACGTATTTATGCGATCACTTTTACGTTGCGAGAGAGAGATGCCACTATTTAACCTGTAGAGTAGCATCCCTCTCTCACAACCTAAAAATGATCGCAAGTATAGCTGGTAATACGGTCCCTGACCTGATAGACGCCGCGCGTTTGTTACATGCGCGTCTTCAAGGATGCCACAGAAGCGAACTAAGGCGTCCTCCCTGGAAAAACTCCAGCGATTGCTAGACCGGCTGTCGTTGCGTTGCGAAAGTCACAAATCTCATAGTTGTGACCATAGGCCAAGGGAATAACTGCTTGTGTGCTTTGTGCCCGGTCATAGTCAATAACAAGGTACCTACGAATACAAAGACTGAAGTGCTACTGAGAATTTAATCGAAAAACTAAACACACACTACCGCCTGCTTCTACTACACTGCCATCTGCATCAGTGGGGCATTTACAATGGAGATAAATATCTTAAAATGATAACAACTTACCCTTTCTCATATAGACTGCAATAAGGCACTCTTCTCTGCAGAGTATAACTCCATATCTGATGGTAGGACCAGTTGAGGAGTGGAGACACTCGGACTATTTGGGGCCAGCTTGGGTCGGTTTTCTGTTCATATAATAAGGGTGAAATAAAATAATTAATATCATACTAATATAATAAAACTGTAATTGGCGAAGTCTCTACCAGATATTTAAGAAGCTAAAAGAAATCCTGATTTTTTGTGTGTGTCTGTCTGTATGTCTATCTAGAGGTCTAACTTAATATCTTGTATATCTAGAATCTGGATGACGTTAAATTTACGTCCTTAAATTGGCTGATGCAGAACCAATCGTCGCTTCGCAAACTATCGCGAAATACAAATTTTCAAAAGCAATAAAACTGTTTGACGTATAATTAGAAACAAACATCTTTAAACCGGTTCAACACTCGTAGTCATGGTATGGTATAGCGGGCTTTTTTTCCGCAACTCCACGACTAAGCGCGTATTTTGCGTGTGGGTGGGACGATGTTGCGTTTTCAATCAAACCACCCCAACTCCTCGAGAAAGGCCGTCAAGCGCCCAATGTTGCCTACGGCCTCTCGGAGAGTACTCGGGTTGCCGAGGTACTTTGCCCTGTATGTGGCGACACCAGGACAGTGCAGTAGCACGTGGGCCGCTGTCTCGTCAGCCCCCAGGCAGGCTCTGCAAAGGGGGCTGTCTGTGATACCTATAACAGAAAGGTGTTTGTTGAAAGGACCATGGCCGGTAACGGCTGCAGTGACTATCCTCAAGTGTTGTTTGGACAGCTGTAGTAGCTGCCTGGTGATGCGGTCGTCAATGGAAGGGAGAGCCTCCTTAGCCTGCCTACACTCACCGTGGTTTGTCCAGTAGTCGTTGTGTCTATCCCTAGTCCGTTTTCTTACCAGGGTGCGTATCTGGCCGAAGGGGAAAGGTACTATGGGTTCAGGGCCCACAGCCCCTGCGGCTGATCCCCGTCTGGCAAGCTCATCCGCTGCATCATTGCCTCGGGAGTTGCTGTGTCCTTTGATCCATTGGATGGTTATATTATTTAGCTCACCTACCTGGTTGAGTCTTTGGTGGCATTCGTATATCAACCCCGTATTCACCGTGTGGCTGTTCAAGGCTTGTAGGACTGCCATGCTGTCTGAGAGTATTCGAATAGAGTAATTCTTTACCTCCCTTGCTGCAATGGCTGTAGTTGCCATTAGGATACCCATACATTCGGCTTGGAATATTGTGTTGTGGTGCCCTAGTGGTATGGCCATCCGAATGTTTAGATCTTCTGAGTAGATACCACATCCGGTGCCCATGCTTGTTTTTGATCCGTCTGTGAAGATACTCACCTCTGTCGGGTTTAGACCCTCACATCTATGATCCTCGTAGAGCTGGATCTTGTATTTCTTGTCGAAGATGAACTCCTTCGAGATGCGATCGTTAATGGCACGCATGATTGGGTAATCGGTTTGGAGTTCGTCCAAGATGTTGGTATGTCGCGTGCCGCTGCTTTTCCATAGCGTCAGTGTCTTGAGACGTGCTGCTGCCATTGCTGCCTCTTGTTGTATAAACAGGTGCAGCGGTGGCAGGTCCAGCATGACTTCCAGCGCTGCGGTCGGAGTGGTTCTCATACAGCCCGTGGATGCTAGGCATGCTAGCCTCTGGAATCGCTGTAGTTTATTCTTTGCGGTGTCGAGTGTAGTTCTAGGCCACCAAACTACGGCGCCGTATGCGACTAGTGGTCTGATCACTGTTTTGTACAGCCATAGGGTGATTTTTGGGGATAAGCCCCATCTTTTCCCTATCATTTTCCTGCATTGCCAAAACGTTATACAAGCCCTGTTTAGTTTATTCTCAATATGGCTACTCCATTTTAGTTTACTGTCAAGAATGACACCGAGGTACTTGACCTCAGTTGACAGCTTGAGTTCAGTGTTGAGCAACTTTGGTAGGCAGTATGATCCAAGTGCTCGTTTCTGGGTGAACATAACTAACTCAGTTTTGGTGGGGTTCACCGCTAAATCAAACTCACTACACCAGCGCTCTACTATTCGCAGGGCCTGTTGAGTGAGATTACAGATGGTTCCGGTTACTTTTCCTGTGACAAGGATGGCAAGGTCATCTGCGTATCCTATAGTATAATCATGATTAGCATTTAACTTGGTGATGAGGTCGTTAATAACTAAGTTCCACAGAAGGGGTGAGAGCACACCCCCTTGCGGACATCCTCGCGCTATGGTGGCGGACTGCTCATTACCTTCAAGGCGAACCACGCGTTTGCTGAGCATGTTGGTGATCCAATCCTTAAGTACTGATTTTACTCCATGCTTAGAGAGGGCAGCACTAATACTGGAGAAGTTCGTTCTGTCGAAGGCCCCCTCAATGTCTATAAAAGTTCCTAGGCAGATCTCTTTGTGTTGTATCGCCTCTTCGATCTTGCTAACAACAAGATGCAGTGCGGATTCGGTGGATTTCCCTGAGCTGTATGCATGTTGATTGTCATGCAGGGGGGAAGCTATTAGCGCATTATCCCTCAGCTCTCTCTCGCAAAGCCTCTCCATGGTTTTCAGCATGAATGAGGTCAAGCTGATCGGTCTGTAGGATTTAGCATTTGTGTAATCACTCTTGCCTGGCTTTGGAATGAATGACACTCGTAGTCATACCGCCATTCTGTTTTTGTGCTATTTGTTTTTAATTACTGCTTGTAATTTATTGTTATTAGAAATTGCATACTGATAGGTAGATTGAAACTACATCCGACGGCACTGAAATGTCGGAACCGCGAAATTATATCGTGCAATACTGTTTGCTAAGTTACGTATGAATAGGGGTTCAGAGATCCTAACCTGTTCGATGCGACTGCGGGTATTCAGAGCAATCTATGTGAAACTTGCTGGTGTGTCTTTTGAACGCAAACTATGCGTCCACTCCTTATGCCATTAAGGTGGCCTTATTGTATTTAAATTTAAATGTCATATTATGGGTAAATTATGTTATGTTATTTTTGTTTAATGCAAATTTATTTAAAAACATCTGGTGTGGTATAAGTGGGTACTAGATCCACATATCAAGGTTATCAAGTGATACGGCAATTCGTTACGCTTAACTCGAAGCGAGTGTTAAAGCAAGAAGTTAGTATTGTTTTAGATACCTACACAGTAGATATTGATATACAAAGTCGTTTCTCGGTAACGGCACAAACGATTTCAATGAAATTTTCGTTATTGGTGTTTACGGGGGCGAAAAATCTATCTAGCTCAGTTTCATTTAAGGAAAGTATCGTTTTGTCCGTGTTATTAGGCACAAGTACAAGAATTGAAGCCATCGCGTCGTTAGTGCCATCACTCGGATAAAAAGTGTTAATTTATTTAGTCACATCCCGAAGTCTGGTTACCTGCATGAACTGTAAGTTCTCGCTGTAGGGGTCGGTCCGCCGCGTGCCCATGAGACACGCCTGGAGCCGCTCGTCCTGCTCCAGCAGCCTCTGCAGCGTACTCTTCAGTTCCCCTTCACTCACCATCAGCGTCACACCATAATGTTCTTTTATTTGTTCAACAAAATTCTCAATTTCTCTAAACGGTCCTTTAGTACGTATATAGACAACTTTTAGTTCATTGGCAATGTCCTCGCGTTTGTAAATTTCGCGTAACACGTTTAAAGTTATGTCTAAGAGTACAGTACAGTCTTTTCCGCCGTTGAACGAGAGGAATACTTGGTCTATTGGATATTGAGCGAAGCATTTTTTAAGTACCTGGAACATAGAAACGTTTATTGTTAGTTCTTTTGGATCTCTTTAGAAAGACAATCTCCCACTGGCGGTAATCGAAGGAGTCATTTATGCCATACTTGCTGGTGCCTGAAAATGCTCATAACATTTTCTAAAGCCACTGACGTGGCCAGGCTGCATACTACTCCAAATTCATAATTGACACTGAAGAAGAATGGACGTAGTACGTCAAATTACTATTTGATCATTTATGACGCAAATACGAACTATAGGGACCCAGTACAGAGATCAAGTGAGACAAAACGGGGGCAAGGCGAAATGGCGCGCTTTAGGGGAGGCCTACGTTCAGGGGACTGTTATAGGCTGATGATAATTATTATGGCGTTTTTTAGCCAAGACGCACAGACGCGTCATGGATCAGATCAACAAGGAAATGGAGAATGGCTGATTAAAACGATGCTTATAATAGAAGAGGCTCTTGAAACGGAAATTATTCCGGAATTGAACCAAGATTTCACGCACAGCTGTATACAACATCATTTTTAGTATATGCGAAACCAGAATAAAGTTTGTTCGGAATAAGTAACTGAATCGATTCCAATAATTTTTACAGCATGATCATCATATTTTGTCCCAAAAATTTTAAGTACCCATACTAAGTCCTACCCGCAACTTTGTCATTTTTCAAGATATAGTTTTTAAATTTTGTACATAGATTCTTTACCTAAAAATAATGGACACGTGTTTCGTGTTTCGCCTAAACTAAAACTTACCTTGTAGATTTGCGGCTAATATAATACGTACTGCTAAATAAATATTCCAGTTACATACGTAATCGCTTATACAAATTCCTTCTATTCTAATTATCACGACGACATGAATTTTCGGGCTTAGGCCTTGTAAGTAGGGCTTCGGCTTAGGGGTTAATTATAAATGCCTTCTCATTTTAACAAGTGAATTATGCAAATACTTCGTGTACCATACAATGTACCTACTTAGTCAAGGACTCGTGGCTAAGTAAAACTAATCAATTAGTTTACAAGGTTTCAGTCGAGCTTGCCACTGTTATTCTTTTGATAGGTGGTGATTCTTAACTCATCGAGAACCCTCCTCAGAGAAATTTTATCGAACAAATGTGTATGACAATCGCTCCCGTTTAAGTCATTTAGTCTAGTATAGTAGTAGTATCTACCTATATTGATTTAATTATATGAAAGTAATTGCCATTAATAGTCATTGGGTTTCCGTGGTCACAGAAAAAGTAAAATATCGATATTGAGCGGCATCTGCCTAAACCAAAGGGGACTTGCCATCTCATCCTATCCTTCTAGCCTTTTTTCAACAGATGCGACTCATCATCATCATCAACCCATTACATTGTCCCACTGCTGGGCAAGGGTCTCCTCTCAGAACCAAAGGGATTAGGCTATAGTCCATCACGCTAGCCTACTGCGGATTGGCAGACTTAACATGCCGTCAGGAAAATCTCTCAGGCATGCAGGTTTCCTCACGATGTTTTTCCTTCACCGTTTAAGCGCGTGATAATTAATTAATAAATAATAAATTTTATCCATAATTACAAAGGTAAAATATTATACAGTTACAATAATTATTAATACGCACATGACTTCGAAAAGACAGAGGTGCGTGCCCTGGATTCGAACTCCAGACCTTTGACTTGGCAGTCCAATGGTCATATCACAAGGCTATCACTGCACAGATGCGACTAAATACCAATATTTTGGACGACGTGATTGCCACATGACCTCTGCAGCTAGATGCTTAAATTAGGCATCATCGAGTAAAAACATGGCGGTTACCTTGTTACCCTTATGGGCTTCTCCCTACGTCCTCCACAACCCCATTTCAGGGCAACACCGATTTTCAGGCGATATTCAAACTATACAAGATATATACGAATATATATACGAAATATAAGATAAATGTTAATAAATAGCATTTGCTGTGAGTGAAATTAATAGGAAATTATAAAAGTATATTAATATTCACCTGTTCAGTTTCCTGCAAAACATCTGTTATATCCGGTAGGTCCATGTCGGTCACCTTACTGTTCGGCAGCATGACGTGGTCTAAACTGAAAACGTGAAACAATCATTATTTATTTCCAATTAATACGACGTTCGTTATGCTATTTAATGTTTACACAATGTCTGTTTTCTGCTCAAGGACGTTCATTGTGATAATGATAAAGATGTTATCATAAATTATAATATTTCTCTATGTGCAGGAATAGTCATGAAATACTGGAACGCTTCAACCACCAGTAAATGCAATAACTGCAACGCTTTGACAACAATAAAATGACATGATATTGTTTTTATAAATAGATCTAAGGAAACAAGGTCTAAAATTTGTGATCAATATCATTACACTTAGGTATTCCTATAAAGTTTACGCAGAGCTGTACACCCACATTTTAAAGTTATGTTTTTAGGTCCAATGTTTTATAGGGGTGATATAGGGTCATTTTCAAATTATGTTGAAAGGTTGACTGCTGTTGATGGGTGATTAATGGCAATGCGAAGAATACTTATAAGTTAAAAGCTATTGTTTTAAATCCTACTTAAAAAAATACGTATGGTGCAGACGTAACAACACAATTAATTAACTCAGCAATTTCGGCAAGAAAAAGCTATTATTTCCGTTATTAAGAATACCTACTAGAATATGACCATAGTATTGTTTTGTCCTTTATCTTTCTTTTTTTTTCTGTCATTGTCTAGAGACCAATTAATAATGTTCTTTCTTTCTACCGAAATTGTTCACACTTTCTGTTATATTATGCTATCTAGAAGTGAAAACTTGTAATTGGCTATCTGGATACTAGAATGATCACTATTATTTTAAATTAGCAGCAAGTTTTCCATGAATTAAATAAATGATTAATCAATGTTGGACTTACAAATGTTGTTTGTGATTTTGTTAAACAGGTTATAATGGCATATCTTAATCTATCTTAGTCCATGTGGGTTTTGTCACTGCACTGTGTTGCATGTGTTTGGTTAACTCCTTTGTTTAAAATTATTTGTGGTTTTAAGTGATATTGAGGTTACTTGCTTTAGTAATTGTGTTGTTCTTTCATATATGATCTGCTATCAGGTATGTTGATTGTTGGTGTTTTTAAACGTAAACGGTTGCTGCAACTTGAGGATGCAGAACCGGTCCTTATCCAGGAGTTAGGTTTTTAGTTCCGGTTCCGCATATAACCGTAAGTACTACTACAAGTTACTATTAGCGCGTTGTTATAAATAATGTATATACAAATATATCTAAATAATGGAGGTATGTTATGTAAGAATTACCAGAAATTGAAGTTTCTAACATAATAACACCATCCCGCCTGTAATCGCCGAAGGGTTCGCAGAGGTGTACTAATGTACACCCTGAGTTCGCCGGTATGTTTAGGTCCATGTAATAAGGGGCGAGCCTATTGCCATTAACCGGGCACATATTCAGACTCCGCGCTGAATATAACGGAAAATCCACCGTATTAATCACTGTACACCGCGGCGCGGTAGTGTACCTATATATGTAGAACCTATTTAAATGTTTAAAATAATATGGTTTAACTTAAAGTAACACCAGATAGGCCACTAATGTATAGCTGGGTTAGCCTATTGCCGTCAACCGGGCACAAATCCAAAGTCCGGGTTGATACGCAATAAACTCAAGTTTGTGAATTTATTTAAGGGGGCAAATAAACAAGGGGGACATTTAGCTGAAGCTCGTAGTATCTTACTTATAATATTAAAGCTGAAGAGTTTATTTGTTTCAACGCGCTAATCTCTGGAACTACCAGTCGCATTTGTGAAGTTATTTTTGTATATGATAGCCACATTCATTATGAAGGCAATAGGCTATCTAGCACCACGCTACGATCCTCAGGAGCGGGGCAAAGCGGGTGAAACCGCAGAGCACAGCTAGTTTAGTGTATAACTCTGAGAGAAGACTTAGCCAGAATTGCGACAGTAAATTGGTTGAAGATAAATGTACATTATTTGCTAGTTCTTTACTATTCTAGCTTGATATTTCATAGCATGGTAAGATAATGCAAAGACTTGCATAAGACACTAAGGCGAATCGCAGACTGGACCGCAGCGCGGGAGTGCGTGTTCTTACGTTGGTTTAAAGTATCTTTCTTTGCATTGGAAATACGCGTAATGCAACACACAAAAAACGCATTCACGCGCATTGTTGTGGCTCCGTCGCCACGAACCCCGCAGCGTAGTGTGTGAAAACCCTATTTATTTATTTTTTTAAAAGCTTTCTAGCAATTTGGGTCGCACATTACTAGTAATCTTGTTAACCCGTCGTGGTAAGCTAAATGCTTGTGTTACGAGTGGGTTTCGAGCCGGCAACCACATGATCGCAAGTCCAACGCCCTAGCCATTAGGCTACCGCCGCTTCCAATTAGCGTACATGAATCAGATTTTTATCAAATAGCTTTTTGAATCACCTTAGTGAATCAGATTTTTCCAATAGCTTTATCTTATCTCTTTATAAGTTATTGTTTGTAGTATAGCGAAATGGAGATTACTAACAGATATGAATTAACTGATAACATCATTGTAATGACATTGAAATATTATATGCACACAAAATAAAATCGAGCTTTTTAAAAGTTGATAGTATAATAAATTCTGCAATCAAATCTTACTGTCTATGATAAACAAAAAAAGGTAAAAATAGATTTTTTGTATAGTATTTTATTATGTTTTAAAAAAATTAGAAAAATAACAAACTATTCTTATCAATATTTAAAAAATATGTTTACACACACAACTTTTTAAGGGGAGGCTCAATTATAGCATTACTGGTGCCTAACAAAACCTCTTTTGTTAATTTAAATGCTACTCTCATCATTTCCTTCTTTGGAGACACATTTCGCACATTAAACACATCAGTAATATATGGAGACATGTCACATCTAATGTTATCATTCACCAATTTCTTTGCAATTTCAACATGATCATCGCCTAACACAAAACAGTATACGTAAACAATGATTTCTTGATGAAAGTTCTGAAGTAGATTTTCATCTTTTATCAAACCATTGAAGTGTACCAAAAACTCCACAGCCATAGCTGGTAGATTCATTGTTATATAAATTTTTCCCTCCAACTGTTCCTTACTATTGCATAGATTTATTACGTAATCCTTGAATGCACCCGTTATAAAGTCCTTTCCATCTTGATTGAATGATTTAAAAAATGACATATTGACTTTATTGGTTTTCGCATTATGATTTAGCCACTTAAAAGATTCAGGGTTTAAGTCGTTGGCGAATACTTTGGTTTTACGTTTGGCTGCTGGGACAGCGAAGGGGCCAACACCACAGAACACATCAAATAGTACATCGCCAGGTTTTAGATAGCTTAGTATCCTCTCATGTTCCTTACCAAGGCGTGGATTCCAGTACACTTTAGAGAAATCAAACTGAAATGTGCAGCGGTTTTCCTTGACTGTTACAAAATAATCTTCATCGCCTCCAATTAGTTCCATACTGAAATTCCTGAATGTGTTATCTATTGTGTTGCTTTTGTTGACTACTGTTCGACATGTCTTTATTTTATCAACAAGCACCTGCCCAATTAGTTGTCGGTATTCAAGCAGGTGATCTCTCAAGTTTACATGTATTATGTGACCAATTTGAGAAAATCCACTGACTCCTTCTTCATTCTCTGGAAGAACAGCTTTGAATATTGTTTCAAAACACCAATTTTCATATGTTAACTGCACTTCTTTGCTATCAAAATTGTTTTCTGTAACATCCAATTGCTTTAAAGCACTGCGGTCACTTTCAGTGATGTCAAACCATTGGGTTACTTTTTCAGGATTCATATAAATACATTTTTTGAATGACGTGTTGTCCGTGCCTTCTAAATTAGTAACCGGTTTAAAAGCTGGTAGCTTTAGAAAATAAGACTTGCAGATTTGAGTTATTTTACACAGATTTTCTTCTTTGACCTTTAGAATTGGCACTTTTAAATTGCGCAAGAATTTTTCTCGTTCAAGCACTTTCATACCACGCACGCTAACGGGCATCAAGGACACAGAAGCGGATGAGCTCATTTTATGTAAAAATCCGCGGATATAACTCAAAGTCATACTAAAATCTACGATAACTACTTAGTTGTAACACATCGTAAATACTAACCTATTTCGAGGTCAGAGCGGATGTTAGTCTTCTTGTGATAGTGGGTAAAGAGTCCTTAGATAAGTTTGATTGGTCATAAAAACACCATTGAGTCAAACGCGAATTTAAAATTCAATTTAGAAAGTTTTGCACTCAGCAAGCAAATAATGCAATGAATGAAAATCGTATCGTATTTTTGACATTTGCTTCTTTGTTTTTGTCAATGTCATTACGTCAATTTGACGTAAGGTCTGACATAATGTTTGAGGTTGACAAAAAAAATTACATTCCGTTTCAAGCTGAGTTTTCAAGCAGAAGCAATGATTCTCCTTGGGTTCTGAAATACCTGGTTGCTAAAAACAATATTATTTGCGTCGCTTAAAGTTTGGAGGAAATAACGTTGTGTTTCTAAAGTTACCTGTTTGTCACGGCCGCACATCTAAAACCTCTGTTATGCGAGGCCGTCATGTATCACAATAACTCATCCAGGTATATTGTGCATGTGCTTCAAGGTGGGAAAGAATGAATTGGAGTATTGCCGTACTACTTCACTGCTTAGATATATGGACTCGAACAAAGGTGTTTTGTTTCTTGGAGTCCATAGGGAACATACGATATACACACGTGAATGTTACCTATTTACTTATATTAAATTAAAATACCTGGTCATTAAATAATCGGAATTAAGGGTCGCTTTCAACAAGCTGTGCGTTAAAAAAGAGTGAATAATATTCTAGCCGCCTGACGGCTTTATATTAGCACTGTACTCGTTCTCTGTAATTATGTCTGAAACTTTATGCAGTACTGGTGTCTTAATGTTTTGCTGTATGCATGCTGTTGCGATAAGTCCCTTTCATGGTGAATGATGAACATATTATTATAATATACATACCATATATGAAATATTTGTAGTAGATTACAAAAAAATGTTACAGAACCTTATCAAGATCACGCCCATCCCTCATAAACTAATTTTCACTAAGTCTTAAGCTTACCTTCTTAGATTCGTATATCTTATTATGAATATTGATTTTCTTAGCGACGTCACGTTTAATCCTTAAGGTCTGGGTATATAAGACGTTGGAAGAACAGCAAACGATGAGTAGACTCCACAGCCTCGGCTGCTTCACCGCATCACGAGTTTGGTTATATTACAGTCTGGAGTAGTTCGTTTAACGATTTTCTCCAGTACTTGTTTAGTAACCATCTCAAGCCGAGAACCTTTCCTCAAACTTAGTTCGACAATAACTACAACGAAGATGGCGATGGCATCAATGTCCGGTCCTGGAATGGCAGCCCTACAAGCATGGGGAGGCCAAGCTGCTGCGTACGGAGCAGGCAACCAGACCGTCGTGGACAAAGTGCCGCCCGACATGCTCCACATGGTCGACGCCCACTGGTATCAGTTCCCTCCGATGAACCCACTCTGGCACGCCCTCTTAGGATTTACAATTGGTGTCCTTGGGTTCATATCTATTGCTGGCAACGGCATGGTCATCTACATATTTTCAAGCACCAAGAGCCTCAAGACACCATCTAACTTGCTGGTGGTGAACCTTGCTTTCTCTGACTTTCTCATGATGTGCGCTATGGCTCCCGCTATGGTTGTTAATTGTTACAACGAAACATGGGTCTTTGGTCCTTTTGCGTGCGAACTATATGGCTGCGCAGGTTCACTATTTGGTTGCGCATCTATCTGGACTATGACAATGATCGCATTTGACCGCTACAATGTCATCGTGAAGGGTATCGCCGCCAAGCCAATGACTAAGAATGGAGCTCTTCAGAGAATAGTGGGAATTTGGGCATTCTCACTTGCGTGGACACTTGCGCCATTCTTCGGTTGGAATCGCTACGTACCTGAGGGAAATATGACTGCGTGTGGAACTGATTACTTGTCAAAAGATTGGTTCAGCCGAAGTTACATAATCGTCTACTCCATCTTCGTGTACTTTTTACCACTTCTGCTTATCATCTATTCTTATTATTTCATTGTGCAGGCTGTAACGGCTCACGAAGAAGCAATGAGGGAGCAAGCTAAGAAAATGAACGTAGCTTCTTTAAGATCATCCGAAGCGGCAAATACCAGCACCGAGTGCAAGTTAGCCAAGGTTGCATTGATGACCATTTCTCTGTGGTTCATGGCCTGGACTCCTTACCTTGTGATTAACTACACAGGAGTATTCGAGAGTGCGCCCATTAGTCCTTTGGTCACCATCTGGGGTTCACTGTTTGCTAAGGCTAATGCCGTGTACAATCCTATTGTGTATGGTATCAGCCACCCGAAGTACCGCGCTGTGTTGTACCAGAAGTTCCCGTCGCTTTCATGCCAGGTGTCACCAGACGAGGGTGGCTCCGTGACGACTGGTGCTACGGTCGTATGTGACGAGAAGCCTGCGGCATAAATATATTCAATGTTCGCCTTTGACAACTTGACCTGGCTGACTGGACGACTGATCATGCCGATAAAAAATTAAAATGCTTTGCTAATACCTCCCTTATGCTTGCCTTCTGTCTATACATTTTGCGTCCACGTTTCTTGTACGTTGGAGCAAAACGTTCTCTCTTACTTTATTTAGCTTTGACGTACCTACGTTATTGTAAAATAAGTACATAAATTATTGTATATAATATCTCGTTACACTAACTTCCTATCCATAATCTGCTCCTCCTAGATATAAGCGATTGTAATCTTACGATGAAACTGGCTCTGTATTAAGGACTAATAAATAATCTAGCAAAGTGGTGCGTGACCACATAAAATTATCATTTTGATTTTCTCTTTTCATATGAGATAATACCTAAGTATATATATCTATCTTCTTCTTCTTGGCAATATCTTAGAGCTGCGGCTGCTGGCCGCGAGTAACTCGCTCTGGAAGAGTAGGTAGTGTTGGGGTGAGTGAGATACATAGAGTGTATACGAACACTATATTATCGCACGTATCGCTAAGGATGTTTGTCAAATGGAGCAAAGAGGATTTATGCAGCGCAGCAGGAAAATATTTACCAATGAAATTGCACAACGGAGCGGAGTTGTGAATTTCGTGCAAATCTATTGCTTAATATTTTCCTAATTCAGCACCGCTCCGCTCCCCTCCGTTTTAGTGGGGGGCGCACCTTAACACTGTTTCAGGTCGTAACCTCATACTAGTTTTATCGCCCGCATTATTAGACCGGCTAGACTGTTTTATTTGCAATATACAAGCTATACAGGCAAAGGTAGTATTTTCTTACGTCCCTAAAGTTTAATACTCTTCTTTTAATATCTTCAAGTTCATTGTTCATTCCAAATAGGTAGCTATTTTGGAAGAAGTATGGGCCATTTTGGCGCTCATGTTTTTATTTCGTCAAGAAGATGTTAACGGTTTTTCTTGGCATTACCTACCTTATGCTTTTTTATCGGCGGGAACAAATACCTGTGCGAATGTCACTTACTCAGCTGCCTGTACTGCCTGTGTGCATGGAACCGTTTTTTTTAATCTTTCACAACCTGTACTGTACATGCAGTCATGCACCGTGCGTTTACGCATTAAATTTTAGATTACAAACGTATAAAGGCAAACTAACCTGAATACGTTCTTCTACAGTAAAATATATCTGTCTTTTTTAGTGAACGATTCGACTGCGGGCAGGATTCGAACGCGCGTCTTCTGGTTCGGTACACCAGACGCTATGACCGCTAAGCCACTGCAAGTCCTACCTGCCAGGTCGATATTTGCGTTCACATTTTTGAATTTATGCCTTGAGGTGACATCTGTTGAAATGCAAATTTTGCTTCACAACCGACATGACTTGCTTTACAGCAAGTAAGTTTACAGGCCATAGAAACAAACAATAATTTATAAACCCCAAGGTTTTGAGATTCGTTAGTACATGTAACTACACTCAGCGGCACGGAAACTGGCCCTCACGTGAATTTGTGGATAATTTGAAATTAATCATTTTTTTACATTAAATTAGGGGTAGTTTAACTGAATACGGGTTTCTCATGATTTTAGAACTTAGTTTAGTACTTAATTGTAAAATTACTTACACCAATAACAATGGTTTTTATTATTACAAACTTTCACCGAAATTAGAATTTTTACATTGCAAATTAAAATCACTGCAAAATTAAAAATAACCATTTCTTTTTTATTGTCAATGCGTTTTCGTTTCCTCCTCGTGTCTTGATAACCACTTGTATTCGATCTGGCATGCTTTGGATGGTGTTTCTGATGTCAATTTGCGGTATGCATTCCCAAGCGGTAAGTGCTGCATTTCGAAGCTGGTGAAGAGTCTTAGGAGGGTGTAATGCGCCCGTAATCTTTTTTTTAGCATGTCCCAGATATGCTCTATTGGGTTCAGGACCGGGCTACGAGCTTGCTACTGCAATTTTCGAATAGCCACCACTTCAAGGTATTCTTTTACGATATTTCCAACGACTGGGCGTGCATTATCATGCATTAGGAGGAATTTATTGTGCCCGATGAACCTAGAATGTGGTAGAACATGTTCCTGGAAGACCTCCTCGATGTATTGAGCTGCAATTAACCGGTTGTCAAAGATAATTAAGTCCGTACGAGCTTGGGAACTCATTCTCGTCTAAACCATGACAAACTGTAAGTTTCTATAGAGGCTCCCTCATGGAAACTTACAGTTTGTGTGGTGGTAATGGGTAAAACCGCTCTCCTCGTTTTCCCCACACTCGTTCGCGGCCATCTGGAGCACATAAAGCGATTTGACACTCACCTGTGGACAGCACTCTAGCCCATTGCTCGTGTGTTCAGATGACGTGCTCAATTGCAAACTCAACTCGAACTACTCGGTGCTGTCTGAGGAGTAACTGATAGCGTGCTGGTCTCCGAGATTCCGAGCTCACTAATATTTACGCCTGTTGTAATTTTAAGCCGATGGCGTATCTCAACAGCAGTAATTTACCGGTTTCTCAAAATTTTAAGGAGAATAAAGCTATTATCCAGAGCCGATACGCATATGACACCTCCACGGCTTGGTCTGTGGGAGAAGTGACCCGTCTCCTGGTATCTTTCAGAGCAGATTGCATTGATAAACGAGGTACATCAAAAGCAATAGCCACTTCACACTTGGTCAGCCCTAGGTCGATAAATGCAACCGCCTGTGCAACCTGTGCTTGTGTTAATGGCATTTTTATTGGTTTTTACGCACCTTTAGGAATGAATTAAGAGCACGGAATCACAATAATTGAATAACCTAACATCAAACATCCACAACACACAAATTTAAAGCTTCAAGTTAGTGGCTCAAATCACCTGATTCAACTAAAAGTTAAAAGTCACGTCTCAGTGCACTCGAAACATAGTGAATTAGCCTCATGGTGAGGACATGGTCATGAGGGGAAGACATTTTTTACCTACCACCATAAGAAAAAATCATTAGAAACACTTAATGCTCCTGTTATCGAGAGTAATCGCGAAATAAGCTTTTGGGCCACTTTCCGTGCCGCTGAGTGTATCTACGCATTGTTATCACAATTATTGCATATTTTATGGAAATTACTGTGCATTGCACTGCCTGATGACAACACAGACTCGTGGTCGTGATAACAAGCCAATTCTAAAGTAAGACCTATGATATATCACTGCTGTAAAAGCTATTGTTGTAAGCTGAAAACTCTACAAATATACACCTTAATACCAAAAATGTAGGTGCAAAGAAACGGTGCCCAACTATTCTTCGCTCGCAGCGGACAGAAAAATATGTCGGTAGTAAATTAGTGTTAGAAAACAATGGGACGCGCCACGAGCGTTCCCCAGCATTTTTCAACGAACTACGGTGACCAGGGTTTACTTGACGGATTGAGAAAGTTATAGTAAAAAAAACCTGAAGGGTAATTCGCTAAAATATAATTCCAATCCAATCTCAATGTCAACATTCGGTGGTTCGTTATGATTTCATTGTAATTAGTCATTTCGATTACACATTTTATGATACACTAGGAGAGTTGTTCGCGGCTTCGCCCATATGGGTTACACGTTATCCTGCGGGATAATAAATAGCCTATTTTACTCTACTAGAATAATTAAGCGATTAAATAGCATATGTGAATATAAAATAATGTAGCATTCCAATGGTGAAAGAATTATTAAAATCGGTTTAGTAGTTTCAGAGTATATCGATTGCAAACAAACAAATCTTTCGTCTTTCTAATCTAATTTCTAATAATATTAAATTACTCCCTTTTCCCCTTTTCACGCCATAACATGAGAACGACTTTAGCGATTTCATTTACTTTGTAGGTTCTTACGGAAACAAAAATTAAGAAAATTCCGCAGAAAATTGGTAGCACAGGACAACGTCTGTCGAATCATTTATTTATTTGAATAGGTACACCAACAGCATATACATCTAGCATTATAAAAAATAAATTGGTCAGTAATACATGCTTTATTCTGATGTGTATGCCAATTATAGGTATACACAACATTCACAGCGGTAACATCATTTAGATATAAGTATGTAAAAAATATTAGTAAAGATTGAGACTATTATAGAGTTGAATTAGATTATGAACGATTTTTTATTGCCAGAGAAATTACAGAGTTAAAGTTTCTTTATTATGAAATAATCATCACCAGTCTCCAAATGCCGGAGTCATTTAGGTCTCATGCAATAGGGGGTGACCATATTGCCATGAACAAATACTAACTCGGAACAGTTACTGTAAAATCCCAATGACATAAATAACATACACGTCACGCCTGTATTCCCCGAAGGGTTAGGCAGAGTACTAATGTACACCCACATTTCACCGGTATGTTTAGGTCCCATGTAATAGGGGGCGAGCCTATTGCCATTAACCGGGCACAAATCCAGACTCCGAGCATGATAACACTTTGCTCGACCACTAGACTAATGAAGCAGTCTAATATAAATAAATCTAAAAATATATCAATAATATCATTATTTGATATTGACTACATCTCTCAAGGTGCACACATTATGCACTTATCAGCGTCGATAAATACAAATATAATACCTGCAATGGCAACATTGTTTAATATTTTAAACAAATATGAAGTTTATGTAGGCTCACCAACTAGTGCAATATTGAATCATCAATCTCATTTTGAGATATTTTTTTTAAGGAAGTTTTTATGCACACAATCTATAGTGGTAGTGAGAAACCCAAAAAGCCTCACAACCAGTCTATCCTTCAAATATCTGTATTGCTTAGAAGTCGGGTTGCGGAAGTCTGTTGGCAGTCACTTTGTGTAAAATACTGATATTCAGCCGCAGACGTCAGACTCGGAGCCGACCCCATCATAGTTGGGATAAGGTTGAGATTATGATCATTTACAAAAACTCTAATGAATCACACTGTCACAATTTATAGAAAGTGTGATCCATTAGATTTGTTTTAATCGTTAGTCCTTCTTATATGGCACTTCTTGCTCAATCTGGCCGATTTTTATTCCAGGATCCGTATCCGTAAAAGAGCACATGGTTTGTTGGAAAATCGTGAGTTTGGAGTTTTGAGGGACTAACTTCGAGCACCGAAGGTGAAAACGAGCGGGAAGCATATATGAGCTTGCGAGCTTTCTAAAACGATTGCATAGGATAAGACTATGGCGCCGTCAGACAACATGGAAACTCCAGAAGAACAACCCTTAAATACTAAAGCTAAACCGAAGAAGAAAACTTTTAAAGAGAGGTTTACAGAAATAAGGGAATGCATAACCGTAGAGCCCGTCATGTTCTTTTTTATTACGCCTGGGATATTGATAAGATTAGCGATTCAGAACTTAAATCTGGACAAGGCTTGCCGTGTGAACATGCAGTACGGTGCAAAGGTTTGCGATGCTCTCATTGCAAAGGAAGGAAATAAGTATCAACGGGAAGAATTAGTTGTCCAACAGATTATAGCAGGGATAGAGAGGTGGAAGAGCATTCTCATGACAGCGTTGCCAAGTTTTTTGATACTCTTTGTGGGAGGTTGGAGCGACAAGACTGGAAAACGAAAGATATGTATCCTTTTCCCAATAATTGGAGATTTACTGTTGTGTTTAAGCATGATACTCAGCGTATATTTTTTCTATGAGTTGCCTGTAGAACTGACGATGTTTTTAGAGGGCATTTTTCCTGTCATCACCGGTGGTTGGATAACTTTATTCATGAGTGTATATGCCTATATCGGGGACATTTCCAGTGAGGGGTCCAGGATGGTAAGACTAGGGGTAGTGAACTTGTGTTTGACAGCTGAAGAACACACTGGAACCATTCTCAGTGGTATTCTTCTTAAACATACGGGATATTATGGAGTATTTACAATCAGCTTATCACTATATCTCTTCAGTTTTTTGTATGCTTATTTTGGCATTAAGGATTTGGAAAGACCCGCTACAGAGGAAACTAAACAGGTCAGTTTATTCACAAATGAGACCTCCAGATATACAACTCTTAAAACCTCATCAAATTTCCTGCAGTAGTTTTTCCGTGATACGTGTTGTGATACGTACGCACGGCTACACATCAAGCTATACAAAACTAGTTTACGCTGGTCTCTTATTGTATCGGAAGCAATGCGAAATCAGCTTAAACTGGTTTTGTAGAGCTTGACCTGTATCCGTGTGTACATGCAGACAAAATTCTAAAAATAGTTTTGGCTTCTGTTGCTCAAATAAAGACTCCCATATTTGTTTTTCTTCAATATCTATAGTGTAAAAACATCAGCCCTTAACAATTTTATTAAAACACATTTACCCACCTTATAATTTAAGGCAATATTTGAATAGGCCTTTTGAAGAAAGGGCCATAGCAGCTTTAAATTGACGTCATGTGCAAACTTACGGCACACATACATCAGTCACCGCGGGGCTCAATAATTATTGAGGGAGCTCAACGACCTGTCGAACGACGATACTCTAGATCAGTAAAACAATTGCATAGGTGGACTACCTACTCAAAACTGGCAAAAAAGTTTATTAAAAATCTTATATGTTTACTACTGCCTCATTAGTTGTTATTCTAGTGGTCTTAAGCGCGACTGCTACGATAGACGTCCTGGGTTCGATCCCCAGGTCGAGCAAAGTGTTATTGGGTTATTCTATGAAATTCTCAGTTGCAGCTCGGAGTCTGGATTTGTGCCTGGTTAATGGCAATAGGCTCGCCCCCTATTACATGGGACCTAAACATACCGGCGAAATGTGGGTGTACATTATTACACCTCTGCCTAACTCTTCGGGGAATACAGGTGTGATGGTATGTAATGTTATGTTGTATGTTTACAACACGCTCTCCATCTTTGACAAATGCTCTGTGAGAAGCCAGTCTTAAACGGGTTCACTAATGGCATTTGAATTTGCAGGATGAATCGTCCAACGTACGAGGCTTCCTGAAATCCTTTTTCGACATAAAACACGTGAAGGACACACTGACTGTGGCATTCAAGAATGGACCTAATAAACGCAGGACACGGTCCATTTTGGTGTTGGCATCTATTGCATTTGTATACGGCCCAACTCGCGGTATGTATTTAGGTTCTAGATGTGACTGTATAGACTGCTACGTTAGAGGTCCTTGATTCGATTCCAGGCCGAGTATTGTGTGTAATGAATGAGCTAATGAGCAAACCCCTCTCGTTCTGAGAGGAAACCCGTGCCCAGCAGTGGGACAATGTAATGGACTGATGATGATGATTAAGTATCTATAAGGAGGACGTATTGCCACCCGTCCCCCATTCTAAGCCCTATTCTCGAAAGAGTCGAGAACATCGCGGTCTGAGCCGACCACGCTGTCGCTTCGATCCAATTTGTGGTAGCTTTTGCACACAGTTCGTCTAGCTTTTTTTTTTATCACAGATAGGTTTGCGCTTAACCACAACTTGCCTGATGTAAGGGAACGAAGTGTTCTACGATAAAGCGCGCTTGCCTAAAAGAAACCTATTAATTTTTTTGGCAAACGTATGTATGAGGTTGGTATGTATTACAAATCATTACATTGTTGCAGGAGAGAAAACGGTGCGGTATCTGTTCACTCGGTACCGCTTCAACTGGGATGCTCTCATGTACAGCTACTATAGCACTTTCGTTATTTTCATCCACTTAATTGGTATGTAACTACATATTTATAACTGTCAATTTTGCCAGATTTGTGGCACTACCCTATACAATTAGGCTAATCTTTGGCAGATCATGGTCACATTCGGTCACACATCTTTTTAAGTTATCCATCATCACTACTTAGTATAAAACAAAGTCGCTTTCTCTGTCCCTATGTCCCTTTTTATTCCTAAAATTTTTGAAAATACGCAACGGATTTTGATGCGGTTTTTTTTAATAGATACAGTATAAAACATGAATATTGTAGTTCAGAAAAGCCACGCGGGCGAAGCCGGGGGCGGAAAGCTAGTACAATTATAAAATTTTCGCCAGCGCATCAGGTTACCACAAAATGAAAATTTTTCTCAGTCGATTTTGAACTTAATCACCAACATTTTAAGGTTTCAATAATTTGGGGAAATCTGAAACTTTGTATAACCTGATGTGCTGGCGACTGTTCATGCATGCATAGTTTAATATATAAAATTATATAAAATTTAACAAAAACCATAATAAAGTTGTAAATTCCACGGCTGTGTACAGTGTAATGTAACGTGACGATTCTACGAGAGGAAGAAGTGTTTGTAGAGAGGCGAGATGTGTTGCCTCTCCAACTAAGGGAGGATCCTCCAACCAGGCAGGTGTTTTTACCTGGCGTGCTACGGCCCGAAGGTTGATGTCAGGCGGTTGTATATGTATATCCGAGTCGCGCGGTAAACTCCACTAGCGCGATTCAGGATTTGCTCGACGTAGTTTTGCTATGTAGCGCGCTAGATGTCGCTACAGGTTCATGACGATGATGATGACTTTAGATTTCTATTTCAGGTGCATCGATCTCAATAAGCTTGTTTAGCCATCGTTTAAAATGGGATGACTCGTTGCTGGGCATCATATCCAGCATCAGCAAGATTGTCGGCGGCTTGTATACTGCTCTCGCCAGAAATACCATGGACATGTACATTGGTACGAGTCTTGTCACACGTTTATCACTACATATTATAAAACAAAGTCCTCCGCCGCGTCTATCTGTCTGTTTGCGATAAACTCAAAAACTACAGCACCTATTTTTTTTAAAGCTTATCTACTATGTATATAGCAATGTGGGTCGCACATTACTAGTATTCTTGTTAACCCCTCGTGCTAAGCTAAATGCTTGTATTACGAGTGGGTCCACGTCGATAGTGCAATGGGTGAGTTTCGAACCGAAGTTAATTAACACATTATTTGTTTTTTTTCAGCGGTAGTTGTTGAGACGTTCAACGCAACGTCTATCACTGCACTGAGATCGATTTCATCCAAATTAGTGACTAGTGACGAACTTGGTAAATATATTTTTTGTTTATAAAAAACATGAACATCAAACTATTACGGGCTTGTACTATCTAGCTGCGAGTTACAAGATCTCATCTTCTTGTAATCCTATATAAAAACCAATATATACCACCACGCCTGTATTCCCCAAGGGTTAGGCACAGGTATACTAATGTACACCCACGCTTCGCCGGTATGTTTAGGCCTAAGGTTTAACTCTAACTTAGGTTTAACTGGGCACAAATCCATACTCTGAGCTATAGAGAATTTCATAGAAAAACCCGATAACACTTTCACTTTGCTCGACCTGGGAATCGAACCAAGACGTCTATCGTGGCAGTCACGCTAAGGACCTAATAGCAGCTCGGAGTCTGGATTTGTGCCCGGTTAAAGGCAATAGGCTCGCCCGTTATTACATGGGGCCTAAACATACCGGCGAAGCCTGGGTGTACATTAGTACACCTGTGCCTAACCCTTGGGGAATACAGGCGTGATGGTATGTATGTATCCCAAATCGCGCGAACTTGATAACCACTCCAATTTGTACGTGGTTCCAGGTAAAATGGTGGCGGTCTTCAATCTGATAATGGTTGTTACGCAGATGATATTCGACTCGTCATACTCATGGATATACATGGTCACCATAGAGATCGATGCGGGGACCATATACTACGTGAGCACTGCGCTCACAATTCCACCGCTGTTGATATTCATGTGAGTTTTTGATCTAACCTGTATATTACCGTCTACAGCAAGGTTTTTTAATTGTTTTAACGGAATGGGTCCCTGAAATGAGTGTTTGGAGTCCATCTCTTTCTCATTTAAGAGTTCAACTCTTGTCGGTGAATCAATCGCCACTGTTCTCTATTCTCTGCCTTCCGTTTGACCTCTTGATATGACTTTACTCCCACGTTATTCTTCTCTTGTTCAATAAAACTTATGCTAGGATTCTCCTTCCTCGTTTTCCTTGAACTTAGCCTTCCAAAATTGACTTAAGAAAGTTGTCGTGTCGTATCAAGTGGCTAATCATCTTTGTCTTGTCTGTTTTCTATGTTTCTTAAGAGCTGTCTCCACTTGCCAACAATTAATAAGACTTCCTCATTCGTCTTTCCTTCCTAACAATAATATTTATCAATACTTTCTTTGTAATACCATTATACTCGTATTAAAAAACTTCAAATAAATGGCGTAGAAGATACAGTATATTCGAAAAAGTACGAGAATTTCTAAAACCCTGTCTCGAACCTAAACTGGGATCTCCTGTAGCTTAGGTGACAGTGTATTCACATAACATTATAACGGAGAGCGTATTTTGGAGTAGCCCGAAATATACACCCTTGTATTAAAGTCCACATACTCAAAAGCACAAACATTATTACCGCATCACATTCTTCGGCATCATAAAGGATTTAAAAACAAGGTTTTTAATGAAAAAACCCATCTGGCTTTGTTAAACCGCAAATTAAGATGGCTGCGATCTAGATTGCGTGGTCTATTTTTTATAGTGGACAAATTGGATGCGGTAGAGACTATGTTTCTAACGCTCTTTAGATTGCTAGTGAAGTGAGGCTATGGATTAGGGATGATTACAATATGACGTTGTCTTACAGTTAAAATTTATTTTAATAATTATAACTCCTTTTGAAACAAGCAAGAGTGCATGGAAAGGTTTGATCGATAACACGGTCCTTACAAACCCAAAAATAACATTTCCTTGAATACAGTTCCTACTAGTGATTTAATATTCAAACAAATGTATTATTAAGTAATATATGTATATATATATATATAAGAATAAATAGCGTGCTCCTTTGTTAACATACAAATGAAACAATATTTGTCTCCTCGGTTGCGTCTTTGAAAAACTGATAAAATTTCTATAATTATCACAATACGCTAATATTTACGTGGTAATCAACGTCACGGTAAAACTTAAATGTTCTGTAAGGCTTAGTCGCAATGGTACTGCCGGAAAAGATGGGTACTCCAGAAGAACAACCTCTGAAACTGAAAGAAAAACCGAAGAAGAAAACTTTTAAAGAGAAGATAGCAGAAATAAAGGAAAACATTACCGTAGAGCCCGCCCTAGCCTGTTCTGTCATTCCTGGAGTTTTGTCAAGATTAGCGAACCAGAACCTAAATCTAGATAAAGCTTGCCGAGTGAATATGCAATATGGCGATAAGGTCTGCGATGCGCTCATTGCAAGAGAAGGAAATATGTATCGAAAAGAAGAATTAGCTGTCCAAGAGCTTATTGCAGGGATGGAGAGTTGGAAGGGCATTCTCCTTACAGCGTTGCCAAGTTTCTTGATACTTTTCGTGGGAGCTTGGAGCGACAGGACTGGAAAACGAAAGATATGCATCCTGGTCCCAATCATTGGAGAATTACTGATGTGTTTAAGCAATATTCTCAATGCATATTTCTTCTATGAATTGCCCGTGCAAGTGACCATGTTTTTTGATGGTTTCTTTCCTGCTATTACTGGAGGTTGGATTACTACGTACATGGGTATCTTTGCCTATATCAGTGATATTTCTAGTGAGGAGTCCAGGACGTTTAGAGTAGGAGTAGCAAACTTGTGTTTGACAGCGGGAGGACCAATAGGATCCGTGCTCAGCGGCATTCTCTTGAAACTCACAGGATATTATGGAGTATTCACGATCAGTTCTTTGCTGTACATCTTTAGCATTTTCTATGGATTTGTCTACATTAAGGATCCGGAGAGACCCGTAACAGAAAAACCGAAACAGGTCAGTCGGCCAATATTAACAATATTATTATTTATAGGTATAAAAATATATTCGATCAACGCTCTTTTAAAATGAACCTAAGCAGGCACCATCCGACTCAGTATATCATTGTTTTTTTTTTTTTAAAAGCTTACTAGCAATGTGGTTCACACATTACTAGTATTCTTGTTAACCCCTCCTGCTAAGCTAAATGCTTGTGTTACGAGTGGGTTCACGTCGGTAGTGCAATGGGTGAGGGTCGAACCGGCAACCACATGATCGCAAGTCCGACGCCCTAGCCATTAGGCTACCGCCGCTCGCTGTTAAAACTTATATATCTAAATTGATACAGTTCTGAATGATATTTTAGATACGTAGTAGATAATCGTAAGAACAGAAATTGGACAGGTATTTTCCCATTTCCTAATAGGCTTACGTTCCATAATGCATGTCTACTGTTGTGTATGTGCATTACATATTCATTAAAATAACTGGGTTATATTTTGATTGAGCGATAAAACCCATTGTTTGTTGCGTATATAATTAATTTATAATATTTGCCATCCAATTGTCTCGGTGATAAGAAATTAATGCAAACGTTTGAGTCAAAAGTAGTAAGTACGTAGTAATAATTAGTTCTAGTGTGTGTAGTTACTAAACTACAATGATCAAATGCAATGCAAGAGTGCACTGATAGCCTTGTGATATGACCATTGAACTGCCAAGTCAAAGGTCTCGAGTTTGAATCCAAGGCACGCACGTCTGTCTTTTCGAAGTCATGTGCGTATTAATAATTAATTATCACGCGCTTAAACGGTGAAGGAAAACTGCATGCCTAAGAGATTTTCTTGTCGGCATGTGAAGTCTGCCAACCCGCAGTAGGCTAGCGTGGTGGACTATAGCCTAATCCCTCTCATACTGAGAGGAGACCCGTGCCCAGCAGTGGTACAATATAGTGGGTTGATGATGAATGATCAAATGATCCATAGGGATAAGATACATTAGCCCAGATGATATATAAGATACATTAGTCTAGATATATCTGAGAAGTGACTCGTGCCCAGCTGTGGGACGATGTAATGGGTTGAGTATAGTAGAGGATCTTATTGTGTTTGTTAACAGTAGAGGGTCGATCTCATGTCGCATGATGTGATCTCCCATAATTAAAGAAGCACATGGATTTGAACTCTGTGCCATATTCTGTAGCATGTAAAGTGTATTCTTTGTTGGAGATCCTAATAAAGTAAAATAAAATAAAATAATGATGATGATGATGATGATGACGATATATAGAGGAGCTGCCACCTAGGATCCTGCAGTTTATTGTAGACGTAAGGTCTAGTGGTTGAACTGAACTCGTCAATGATGATAACATTAGACTAGTGACTCCCAATCTTTTTCTGATCAGGGACACTTTGTTGTTATTATTGTTATCAGAAACCGCAATGTTAAAGTAAAATATTCTTTGACGATCAAAAATACCAAATCAAAACTTTTCGCATAAGTACTTAACAGATTAAATTTTGTTGCGGACTATATTTTTACTCCTGCGGATAACTACACTAATGTGAAACAACCAATATACCGTCTACAGTCGCAGTGATACTAAGTAAAGCCGCAAAACAAAAACTTATGGCTGTTCGTATTACTTTGAGCGTAATTTTTTTTTCGCAAATTTTCCTTCTTTGAACACTCTAGATCCATGGCTGTGTTTAATTATTTTGTTTACTAATTTCGATATTTATGTATTAGAACACTTAATTAAACGGTTTTATCACCGCGGTAGTTCGGAACGGCTCACTTCCGATCGGCTTACTTATTTCGAACAAACTGTATTTACATTTTTAAATATTTTTATTTTTATTTTTCCCGTAATGAATTGTAGTAGTTAGAGCAGCATAAGCATAGTTTAGACGGGGGCTACTGAAACGCTCTAGTTTACTTAGTACGCATGCAACATACTCTAGCATAATGTACGTACTATGTCACATCCACGGAAGAGATAAATAAGATTGGAATGGCCATGTGGGCGGGGCAGGCGCGCCACAGTTTCGATTAGACAATCATAACTCGCCCGAATCATACATTCGCCGCGTTTAGTGTGCTTAGGACTACTTCAGAGAACACAGCTCCGCTTTAAAATGCCTTGTTGTGTTATTCTTACGTGATAGAGAAATTGTCAGACCTCCAGTATATAGCGAGGAGGTATATCTTTCCGTCTGTAAGTCAAAAATAGCATTTATTTACAGAATAATTGGTAAAAACATAAAAATATACTGATCAATATGAAATTCCAAACATCAATCATATTATTGCAACAACTTACAAATAAAATGCATTGCCCGATGTGTTCGCGCTTAATCAACGCGACGTCGTAGTCCGCTTGCAATGTACTGCATGCATTGCGTTCTCTACACTTCAACCATGGCCGTTTTCGTCGTTTACCGGGGTTGGCCGTGAGTGATGCCCGGCGTACATCTATCGATATCGAGGTGACCGTGTAGTTAAATAAAAGCATCGATAGAATTCTCAACTATATTTACGTTTGACAAAGATTATTTTTGAAATATTAAGTATAGGTACATTATATTTAATTGATGAGAGTATGTTTTTAGTTAGATGTATTTTATATTATATGAATCATTGAATGAATGAAGATGAAGCGAATGCAAAGATTATTAAGTTATTTTAGTGAAGGAAAAATACAACCGCGGGCAGGATTCGAACCTGCGTCTTCTGGTTAAGTACACCAGACGCTAGGACCGAATCCTGCCCGCGGTCGAATTTTCCCTTCACTAAAATAACTTAATAATGTTATGTTTTAATTTTGTTATGTTATGTTATGTTTCCCCCAATTGCTTAATGATTACGTTTTGTTCCAAGGACATAGTTTCTTTTAAATTAATTAATATTAAATAAAAATAGTTCTTGATTTTTATGTTTCCCTTTTACCCATTCAATATAAAAATACATAACAGACAGAATTTATCGATAAAAAATATCGGCATTTCAAGCACTAGCGTATGCTTGTTGCGTGTGTGTGTCTTATGCCTACGGGTGCTTGGTGCTAGTGTGTTAACAAATTGCTGCCCACAGATTTATGTGTGTGTGATTTGATTGTGTGCGAAAAGCTTGTAAAGATAATGTTGCGTATGTTTGAGAATTGAAATAGTGGGAGTAAAGCGGCGACACTGGTCCTAGTACAAAATAGTAGCTAGGGCCATTCCAATCTTATTTATCTCTTCCGTGGTCACATCTATAGTCTGTCATACAGATAGGTAATTTTATTAAATAATAATAATAAAAAAAAGCATACAAAAAAAATTGAATAAAAAATAAAAATAATAATAATAATAAATAATTTATTGCTAGCTGGGTTATTGGTCTGGGACTTATGCTAGACTGCAGAATGCAGCCTGGCACGGCTCCTAGATTGATGTTGCTCTGCATCCGTGGCTACACTCGAACTCTGGGCCTATCAGAATACCAGCGCTGTAGCAATTACCCTGTTGCAGCACCAGCTGAGATAGGCGCCATTTTTTTGACCTTGCGAAGCCGTTTTTTGTTTAGATATAAGTTTTTAATTAGTTTAATTTAGTTTTAATTTTAAGTGTTATAAGTTTAAATTTCATGTTATTTAATTAGGCTTTAAGGTTCAAAAAATAAATTTCTTTATTTCTTCTTTTCTCTTTCTATGTGGAACAGGCCTTAAAATGGGATTTATAATTGCAGAATGAATCGTCCAGCGTACGAGGCTTCCTAAAATCCTTTTTCGACATAAAACACGTAAAGGACACATTGACTGTGGCATTCAAAAAAGGACCTAATAAACGCAGGACACGGTCTATTTTGGTGTTGGCATCCATTGCATTTATATACGGCCCAAGCCACGGTACGCACTTGTTTCCACTCTTATGTTTTATTCAACTTTAGTACGGAATCCGGACATAAATCCAAATTATCTTTGGAGTCAATGGTATTATTTATACCATTCTTAAAGTAATTACTCTTATTTATGAGGGTGTACACACGCCACTGGGGCGGTCAATTCGATCTAAAACACTTTTACACTGAACGAGAAATCTAGTTCTTAAAAAACATTCAAAATATACAGTCTAGTCAAATTTTGTCTCAATGTATTGTAAGTGTGAAATGGGTAGTTAAGTTGAACAGCATTTAATATATTCACTTATTGTAATTTAATGACATTGAGTGCAGTGATAGCCTCGTGATATGACCATTAGACTATCAAAGTCAAAGGTAGGTCTGCCTCCAAGCATCTCTGACTTTTCAAAGTCATTTGCATAATAATATTCATGCGCTAACCGCTAAAGGAAAAGAGGAGGAAACCGTGCCCAGCAGTGGGACATTGTAATGGGTTGATGATGAACAGGTCTATTGAATAAATATAATAAACAAATAATTGTAAAATGAAAAAAATCTAAGTCGCGACGTTATTGGACGACTTAACTTTAAATGCGTTTATCTTATAGCTAATAAGAAATTAAAGTTGTTGGTGGGGATTGAGAAGGAACGCTTTGTCCCTTTCTTGCAAAATGAATGTTAATATAGAAGTTGCATGGCTCACGCTCTTGCACACTGGCAGACAACTTTACAATCACTTGGAATGAAATGAAATGAATTAGCTTAGTTGACTATAAACAGAGCAGATGTAAGCTAATAATTTCATTTTATTCTAAGTAAGTTGTCTCATGAAAACGTAAAAAGGATCAGTTAACATATTATACATTGTTTCAGGGGAAACTACGGTGCGGTATCTCTACACTCGGTACCGCTTCAACTGGGACGCTCTCATGTTCAGCTTCTACAGCACTTTCTTTATTTGCATCCACTCACTTGGTATGATAATTTTACATTACTAAATATTCTTTGTACAAATCCAGTTATGCTTTTTTTAAAACTGTTTGCTAGTGGAGATAGTGATCATGAGTTCTATGGCCCCGAACATACGGCATTGCAAGGCATCTTCGCAACGCATCAAGCTCGCAATGTTGGCACCCGGCTTAATCGTTTTAACATAACATAACATGCCATCACGCCTGTATTCGGCTAGTGCCTTAGGCAGAGGCGTATTTTATGTACGCCAACGCTTAGCCTGTATGTTGAGGTCCAACATAATAGGGGGCGAGCTTATTGTCATTAACCGGGCACAAATCCAGACTCCAACTATTTCACCGTGGCAATAACGGTTAACAGTTATTAGGGTTTGTATTATGCTGATACCAACAATAAAACTTAGATCACGCCATAAATGCCGCACCAAAAATTCTTGTTAGCGTGTCATCTACACTATGTTTGATTTCTATAACTATTTTGATATCATTAAGTAATTTTTAAATCCTATATCTAGTAAGCAATTCTACGGACAGTTTTGTGACAGACCTATGTTCCAAATATCTGATTTCTTCAATTCCTTTTTAGGTGCATTGATCTCAATAAGTGTATTCAGCCATCGTTTGAAATGGCACGATGCAGTACTGGGCATATTATCCAACAGCAGCAAGATAGCCGGTGGCCTCTACACTGGTTTAGCTAGAAATTCCATGGATATGTACATTGGTATGAGATTGTATATGTTTTCGATAGCAGATTAAATTATTTATTTTGCTCATAAACAAGGATGTAATCAGGTGGTGGTTCTAGCTCTGGACCATGTTGAAGTTAAATATTTTATACGATTTTAAGTAAACACAATCCAATGTTGTCAATCTGTCAGATGAAACGTCAAATTGAAATGTCAATTGAGTTTGACACTTCCTGTTGTTCTCTCTCTCTATGGCCGGCCCTGTTACTGTGATCGTGTGTTTTACAAAACTAAATAAATATCGAAGTTCATCCCTTATATTTCGTTTCTTTTATGCCCAAAATCCATCAGGTTATGGGCCCAGTAATATACGGAATTGAAGTCAAAGTTGATTTTATCGTATTTCAAGTATTTCCACAAATTTTTGTCGGCATAAAAGAAACCGCGTGTAACCTAAAATTATTAATACGGTTATCATTGTAAAAAAATATAATGTCCACGCCTGCACCAAATTTCTTGAGCTTCGAAAAGCTCAAAGGGATAGAGAATTACAATTCATGGAAGTTCATGATGCGCATGACGCTGATTCATGAAGATCTCTGGGACGTGGTACAGGAACCGGATGACGCAGCAGATAAAATGAAAAAGGATCAGAAGGCCCTCGCTAAAATTGCATTGTCGGTGAGTCCAGCAGCGATTCCACATATTAGATGTGCTAAGAGAGCGCACGAAGCTTGGAATAATTTACAAAAGGCCTACGAAGATAAAGGCTTGTGCCGCAGGCTAGGACTTCTAAGGACTTTGTTCGCTACGAAACTCAATGAATGCGAAAATATGGAAGTTTATTTAAATAAAATCACAGAAATTTCGCAGCAACTTAATGAGATAGGATCGGCACTGGAGGACGATTTTGTGGCCGTTATCATGCTAAGTGGACTAACAAGTGACTATGATCCTCTCATAATGGCTATGGAGAATAGCAACGTTAAGTTGTCTAGCGAAATTGTTAAGGGTAAATTGTTACAGGAAAATTTACGCCGTGATGACAAATCAGAGAATACAGTAGCCTTAGTTACACGGAAACAACAGCCCAAATGTTTTAGGTGTAAGAAGACCGGACACTTTATAAAGAATTGTCCTAAGGCAACACAAATGTCAAAGAAGACAGTGAAGAATAATGCAGGCGCTTCAAAAGCCCTAATTACTGCACTATCAGCCAACATCAAGAAGGAGTTATGGTACATTGATAGTGGTGCGACAGGACATATGTGCGGTGATGAAAATATTATCAGTGATCTAGTGTATGATAAGTCATTACAAGTAAAAATTGCAAATGGTGATATTCTATATACAAAAGGACAAGGTACAGTTCGTGTTCAAATGAACAGTGGTGAATTAAAGACAATAAGTGATGTTCATTATATACCTAATTTAGCAACTAATTTATTGTCAGTAAGTGCAATGGTTCAAAAGGGATTCAATGTTGTGTTTGGTTCTAGCGGTTGTAAAATATATTTCAAAGGAAACATAGTTGCTAGTGCCACACTCTGTGATGGTATTTATCAGTTGGATACCATTGAATCTCAGTCAAATCGCTGTAACTTTGCGGAGAATATGGGCTCTTCTTTTGTCACAGGTGCGATGTGTTCAGGTAAGACCCCCACAATGGATGAGTCACCAGAGCATCAAGGGGATGTATCAGCGAGTGATCCAGAGACTGCTAAGGCGCGTAACGCGTTGGCTCTGACTTCGAAGAAGGAAGGTGTGGCTACACAGGAGGTTTGGCATCGTCGCTTAGGACACCTTAACCATAGAAGCATGAGTTTATTACAGCAAGGTATGGCTATTGGAATTTCATATGATAATACTGATTTTCAGCAATGTGTATCTTGTATAAAAGGTAAACAAACTCGATTATCCTTCCCGAAGAAGTCTTTTAATAGGGCAAAGGAAAGTTTAGAATTGGTTCATACAGATTTGTGTGGTCCTATGCCTTGTGTATCATTTAGTGGAGCTAAATACTTCTTAACTTTCATAGATGATTACACTAGAAAAACTTTTGTATACTTCTTAAAAAAGAAAGATGAAGTGTTCACTAAGTTCAAAGAGTGGAAAGCATTAGTAGAAAATCAGACAAATAAAAAACTTAAAACTCTTCGCAGTGACAATGGAGGTGAATATAAAAATTCTATGTTTCAGAATTACTTGACAGAGCATGGAATTAGGCATGAGACAACGGTACCACACACGCCGCAACAAAATGGTGTTGCTGAACGTGCCAATCGAACCATAATGGAGAAGGCACGTTGCATGTTACAGGAGGCTGGTTTAAAAAAAAAATACTGGGCAGAAGCAGTGAATACAGCCATCTACCTCAAGAACCGTTCACCTACTATTGCAGTTAAAGGGTGTACTCCTGAGGATAAATGGACTGGAAATAAGGTAAATGTTTCACACCTCCGTGTATTTGGTTGCATTGCCTATGCTCATAAACCGATTCATAATAAACTTGATTCACGAGCCAGGAAATATATATTTGTTGGGTACAGTGAGGAAACAAAAGGATACAAATTAATTAATCCTGAACAACCCAAGGACTGTATCATAGCTCGTGATGTAACTTTTTTAGAAAACCAATTCATTGTGTCACATGATGATAATAATAATATTATGAAAACTATCACATCTGATTCTATAGTACATAGTAATGATCCTAGTCAGATACCCCTGACCTCGGAAGCATTTACTGAGGATCCCTCTGATGACACAGAAAGGGTTGAACAAACTCGGTCAGAACCATTGGAAAGTCAGAGATTGAGCACGATCACAGTAACTGATTCCGACAGTGGGGATAGTTATAGAGCTGATGATTCAGCAGATGAAACATATGTTCCAGATGAAACATTGAATGAAGAAGAATCAACCGAGGAAGAATTTGAAGACTCGCAAGTGGGAATGTCAGCATGCATGTACACTGAAGTAAGTCACATAGATGAACCACAAAGTGTGGAACAAGCACTGAGTGGACCCGAGGCTGACAACTGGCGGAAAGCAATGCAAGATGAGTATAGTTCCTTTATTGTCAATAAATGTTGGACTCTTGCTGACCGTGTTGCAGGCCAGAAACCAGTAAAGTGTAAATGGGTGTTCAAAAGAAAGTATGATTTAAAAGGTAAACTTTTGAAATATAAAGCTAGATTAGTAGCCAAAGGTTGTACTCAAAAAGCAGGGATTGATTATGAAGAAACATTCTCTCCTGTTGTAAGATACTCGAGTATTCGAACACTATTGGCTATTGCTGCTGAACACCACTTGAATATTGAACATCTTGATGTTAAAACAGCATTTTTGAATGGTGATTTGAAGGAGACTGTTTATATGGAACAGCCTGAAGGGTTTGTCTCAAAACAAAATGAAGATAAAGTATATAAACTCAATAAGGCTGTCTATGGACTCAAACAAGCTTCAAAGGCATGGTATGAAAAGATAAATAGTACTCTGTGTGACAAGTTGAAGTTCAACAGATCATACTCTGAACCATGTGTCTATTACAAATCAAATCATGATTCTCTGATAATAATAGCACTGTATGTTGATGATATACTATTATTCTCTACTCAAAATTGTTGTGAAAAAGATACAATTAAAGAAAAACTCAAAAAGGAATTTGATATTACAGATTTAGGACCAGCAAGTCAAATTTTAGGAATGAGAATTTGCAAACATGAAGATAAAATCACACTTGATCAAACTAATTATATTGAGAAAGTATTGAGGAAATTTCATATGGAAGAGTGTAAGTCTTCAGCTACACCGATGGAAGTAGGATTAAAACTACCAAAGTCATCAGCATCGCAAGAGGACTGTAACAAATATGATTACAGAGGATTGATAGGATCGCTTATGTATATAGCTGTGGGATCTCGTCCAGACATAGCCTATGCAGTTAGCTACCTCAGCCAATTTAACAATTGTTTCAGTGAGATCCATTGGAAGAGCGCGAAAAGAGTTCTTAGGTATCTAAGAGGTACAAAAGATTACCGCTTATCTTTTGAAAAAGGTGGCATGGAGATCAACGCTTATGCTGATGCTGACTGGGGAAGAAATGAAGGCGATCGACGTTCCTGCACAGGATACGTATTCAAGGTTGGTAAGTCAGTTGTTTCATGGGAAAGCAGAAAACAACGCACTGTGGCACTATCAAGCACTGAAGCGGAATATATGTCGCTCTCAGATGCATGTAAGGAAGCTATATTTATTCGCAAATTTATAAAAGAGATTCTTAATACAACAATTAAAGTTACAGTTTATAATGATAATCAATCTGCACAAAAGTTATGTAGAAATTCTATGTTTCATGCAAGAACCAAACACATAGACATAAGACACCACTTTATCAGAGATATTGTATCTAGTGGTATAATTGATGTTAAATATTTGTGTACTAATAATATGATAGCTGATCTGCTAACAAAGCCTTTGTCTAGAGAAAAACATAATAACTTTACTACTCAGTTGTTATTAAAATAAATATAATTATGTAACTTGCTGCTATTCATATAATGATAAACATGTACCTGTTTGATTGTTATTGAGATGTATATGTTTAGGTACTAATGTTAGAAAATAACTAATGATAACTGTTTAAATGTATGTCTACCTAATTGGTCTGATATATTTGTGTTTTCTTTGTAAAAATTGTATTGGTTTAAGGGCCAGTGTTGAAGTTAAATATTTTATACGATTTTAAGTAAACACAATCCAATGTTGTCAATCTGTCAGATGAAACGTCAAATTGAAATGTCAATTGAGTTTGACACTTCCTGTTGTTCTCTCTCTCTATGGCCGGCCCTGTTACTGTGATCGTGTGTTTTACAAAACTAAATAAATATCGAAGTTCATCCCTTATATTTCGTTTCTTTTATGCCCAAAATCCATCAGACCACTAGCCTACTTTACACATAGGAATAAGATTGGATATTTTGAACCTTTTTACAATTTCTAAATTTTGTACTTCAAAAGGAAAATCTGTCTGTCCATCAAGACCTTTATTTCAGGAATACGTGAGTTGTCAAGTTGAATTAATAATATATCCGTAGGTTTCATTTTTCTAAGTCAACGCAATAAAAAATATTTTGCTCATATTTTGTCATAGCTTATGAATTTCCGTATTTGTATGGAAGAGAACGGTGAGAAAACTTGTAATAGTCTAGTTTTTAAGTCCCTTTTGGTCGTTTCTCGGCAAAGAGTTCCTTTTGTCTTCACCATATTCACAATATCCGGTTATGTGACATACGTTTGCAATCTTGTCTTTTCTATACAAAGAGTTTAATGCAATATTTTTTTCAGCGGTAGCCGTTGAGATGTTCAACGCAACATCTTTCACTGCACTTCGTTCAATCTCATCCAAATTAGTGACCAGTGATGAACTTGGTAAATATTATTTACTTTGCATATTATACCATCAGGCCTGTACCCCCTAAGGCATAGGTAGAAGGGTACTAGTGTCCACAAAATATGATCTACCTTTTACAGGTAGTAATGAGTTATAAGCACTTACATATCATATACACATAATCAGCCTATAATTTTCTTCTGCTGGACAAAGGCCTCCCCTCGGTGAGTACTGGGCCGTAATCCATCACGCGGGCTCAACGCAAATTTGTAGATGTCACATGTCTTAGAATTTTTGGTTCCTTCATCATTTCGAGAGCAGTGGTGATGAAATAATTTACATCAAATAAAGCGCCTGTTTGGGTTGGAACCTAAGACTTACAACTCGTAAGTAGTAGTAGTCGCGGCCGTTACTACTGGGACACCACCGCTTCCATAAGTTTTTATTTATCTTTTTACATATTAAAATGAGCATCTGTCGGTTCGTCATCTCTGTGTCCAGTCCATATTAACATTGCTTTATAGTCGTAGTAGTATTGCATTTTCAATCGACTGATCTACAAGGCTCAATCTATTTACATCACCATCATCATCATTAGCCTATATCCACTGTTGAAGGTGCACCTTCCCTTATGTGCCACCATATATCTGTGAATGATATACGTGTTTTCAGGTAAAATGACGTCGTTTTTCAATCTGATGGAGGTGATGACATCAATGGTTTTTGGTCCAATGTACTCATCGATATACATGCTCACCTTAGAGGTGGACGCGGGGATCGTTTACTATGTGAGCACTGTTCTCACAATACCACCGCTGCTGTTCTTCTTGTGAGTATCTATACTAGCGTTTAAGAAATGGAAGTATTTAATAATTTTGGAGTACATACGACAACATAAGCGTTGTTCTACAAAAATCACCGCTAAGCCGCTATTGTGTTGGAACACGGGCTGTCCGAAAAGCAAATTGTATAGCTTGATTATGGCGTCGCTTTCGTTAAGAAAGTGAATGTAAAAGAATATACGTAAGTCACAAATATAATTCAGAAAATTATCGTATGGTGAACCCTGGTCAGGCAGTCTCGTTTGACTGCCAAATATTCTTACGACAAAATGAGTTTTGCGTCGAGACTATGACAAAATGAGCTCATATCTCATCCCTACTTATTTATTATTTGATATTATAAATGCGAAAGTAACTTTGTGTGTGTGTTATACTTCCACGTCAAAACTAGTGAACCGATTTTGATGAAAATTGGTACAGAGACAGACTAGAACTTGAAAAAGGACATAGGCTACCTTTTATTGCGAAACAGTTTGTATGGAAGTTCGTCATTGTCAAAGATAAAACGATAAGAAGTAAATTAAAAACATAAATTAGTTCCAGGATTTTAAAAATCTCCGACCATTCGTTCAGAATTTTACTGCTGGAACAACGTTACTTCAGCAGGCATCGTTTAATCCTATTTTTTCCAAAACGACATGGCGCACATTTTTTTATTTGGTGCACATTTACAGCATATTATGCATTAATTATACGATCCACTCATATCACTCTAGGAGCTACTTTCCTGCTGGAGTAACGTACACACGGCTACAGGTCAACCTAGACAAATCCAGTTTAACCTGATCTCGCATTTCATATGCTCCCCAAACAAAAAGAGGCCAGCGTAAACTGACCGTTTTGTATAGCTTTATGTGTGGCCGTGTGTACACGTTGGGGTCGGCTTCCAGTCCTAACCAGATGCGGATGAAAATCAGTATTTTACACGAAGCGACTGCCATTAGACCTCCGCAACCCAATCTATGGGAAACACTGATATTTGAAGGATAGACTGGCTGTCAGACTTTTTGGCCTTCTAACTACCACTAACGATTGTCATAGGTGTTCGTATGGCAATCGGGACCGACGGCTTTACGTGCTCTCCGAGGCATGGAGGAGTCTTGATGTGTTATTATAGGAATGTTCACCCATCCACAAACTGACCGCGGCAGGCGCAGCCTAACCTCACAGATCCCCTTACGAGCCCCTAATTTAAAAAATAAAAGTTTTTAAAATAAAATAAAATATGACTTCATCATCAACCCATTACACTGTCCCACCGCTGGGCACGGGTCTCCTCTCAGTTGGAGAGGGATTACGCTATAGTCCACCACGCTAGCCTACTGCGGGTTGGCAGACTTCACACGCCGTCAAGAAAATCTCTCAGGCCTGCAGGTTTCCTCACGATGTTTTCCGTCACCGTTTAAGCACGTGATAATTAATTATTAATACGCACATGACTTCGAAAAGTCAGAGGTGCGTGCCTTGGATTCGAACTCGAGACCTTTTACTTGGCAGTCCAATGGTCATATCACTAGGCTATCACTGCACATGACTGCAGATGACTTCGTTATCTAGTAATTACGCTTAAAACGTGTCCTGCCAAAACATTAAAGTTAAATCAAATGAGATTAGCAAACATTGTTCTTTCTCTTAGATTCCACTAAATACAATTACAAAAATAAATTCGTTTCATAATTTCTTCATAATTTGAGTTCATCTTTTTTTTTTCGTCTAACTTAAATAACTAGTAACTTCTTTCTGTATCTTCAAAAATGTTGTATGGTGCGATTATTACTTTGTAAGACTTAACATACCATCACGCCTGTATTCCCCGAAGGGTTAGGGAGAGCTGTAAGTACTGATGTATACTCACAGTTCACTGGTATGTTTAGGTCCCATCTAATAGGGGGCGAGCCTAATGCCATTAACCGGACACGAATCCAGACTCCGATCTGCTACTGAGAATTTCATAGAAACACCCAATAACACTATGCTCGAACTAGGAATCGAACCCTAGACCTCTAGTATAGTAGTCGCGATTTGGATCACTATACAATTTTACATTTTCATTAATAAGTATATCGATAATTATTGTCATAATGTATTAAAAATAACAATGTTTTTTTTTTCAGCTGGTTCTTCATACAGTACAAGAAAGATACTGCCAGATCTAAAAAGGCTGAAGGGAACCTTAAATCTAGAACTGAATTGGATAATACTAGGAAGGAGGACACGCTAATTAACAGTATTGATCTGAATCATGAAATGGTTCTCATAGAATAATACTATAAGTAAAAATAATATTATTGTTAATTAAAATTAAATTGTTATACAGAATAATATATTTGCTTTTAATTTTTCACGTCTCCGCATATTAAAAATAAAATTAATTATTATATTAATTATACTAACGCGCGGGTGCCATATTTACCTATAACTTAAGTTGATGCATCAATTTCTACTGCAATAGAATGAATGTGCTAAAGACCAAAAATTATTTGAATTTGGTACCTATTGAGAGACGATCCGCCTTAAAGAAAAGTCTAGATTGTATTATTAAACTGACAATTATACCTGAAAGTTGTATACATCGCTGATATACCCATAATGCACGTGGTTGCTGGTTGATGTCATCTATAAATGATGAAGCGGCTGGAAACAACTCTTAGTGGAGACTTTGTTGGTGCTGCCAACAAAAGTTATACCTTCCTTTTTAGTAGTTCCTTGATATCTGGGGTTAAAATGTACGATAGAGGCAACAAGAGCTACTACCCTAATCTCTGGCTACGTGACAACATAAGCATTCAAAAGGACACAGGACATAGTTTTGTTGGGAATACCAACTGAATTCATATTGAAAAATCAAGAAATATATCTATGAAATATTTATATAACAGTAAATGGTAACATGGCATAAGAATACATGGACCGTTTAACGTTTGAAGTATTATATATCATACGTAATGCAAATCTATTATTCTGGATAACAGGAGTCGTTATTCTTCAGTCTTAAAAAAAACAATGTTTAAGATCATTAATGTGTACTAGATGGCGCTAGTGTTTTCCAACTAATGGTATACATGCTTCATTCATCTAGCTCAACCATAACTTAGAAAAGCCGCCGAGCCGTCACAACTATTTTGAGTTGCTATCGTCGGTATCATATTCATTTCAGACCAAGGGACCTCTGTAGCTGAACAAAGTGTTCACCATCTATGCCTGGTAACCCGCGGCCTTTTACTGCGAAATATGCTAGCAAAAGTGGCGGCGGAAAGGAAGAGAGAAGCATCTCACTCACTCCCTATAGTAACAGACGTACTGGGCGCTGGTAAAACTCTGGTATCAATAAGCTGTGGCCTGCAGGCTTCGTCGTCAGACCAGATAAAAGATAAAAAAAAAAGACCCGTTACATGCTGCCTGCATCCATTGATTCCCAGTGACGTACAGTATTCATGTACACGAGCTATGTCCATGTATAGCTGTTGCATAGCCTACATGAAGTATCATAAATGACCGGGTTTCGAAGCTAGTGTAAATACACTTAAACTAGTCTACATTATATTAAAATTTAGACATTTTCAGAATTAACCTGTAAAGATTATGAAATGAAATTCAATAAATACACTTTAGGGTAGATAATGTCAAATAAAATGATAAAAAATTTAAACAATGTCACATAAAGTAAGTATATTGGTAATGTCTAACAAAAACATATTTATTTCGATAAATAATTCAAATACTATTATCAACACTATCATTCTAAGTATGAAATGATTTGTAATATTTCTGTTGCTGCCTGTACCATGACTTGTAAAAATTAAATAAACTTCCCTATAAAAAGCCAAGAAACTGAATATTACTTTTACTAATGACAATGATAGCAAAATATCTCAAAATTCGCCAACTCTTGCGCAACACGTACACATATCTTAAAGCAAACAAGAGACAATTGATTGCGTTGTTTGTATAGTTCTGTATAGATATCAAGGTGCAGTGGCTGAACAAATATTTTATGTAAATATTCATTAACTAATATTATATTTATCATTGATAACTCGATTTCTATACAGGATGACCTTTTGTAACAGTTTATGTAGACTCACATCAGCAAAATTAATTTTAATCTTGCTTTCACACTTCTGACCGATTCATCTTTTGTACGATAAAGGTAATAATAATAATAATGATCCCTATTTTTTTATATTTTTAAATGTTTTTTTAATATAAGTAATGTATTTTATATTAATGTTGAAAACAATATTTAGAAATAAAAAAAAATATGTATTTAAGTAAATAAAGGAGATAATAATGATAAAGTTTATTTTCTGATGAAATAAAACAATTCAAAAAGAGACGCGTCTATTGTAAGTAAAACCTGATCATCAGCCTAAAGTTACTTACAGCCTTATTGTTTGGAGTAGATATCTCCAATTCTTCCAATCGTGTGCTACTTATAAATCATTGTTATCATTGAAATATCTCTACAAAATCCATTAAACCATAAAACAAATCAGTAGCATAGCCAAATGGTTTTATTTGGAAACGGGTAATGAAACTACAAACCTTTTCGTAGACCTGTATTACCTTACAGCTAGAAAAGTCGATTGTGTTGATAATATAATTATAATACATATACTAGAAGGCGAGCAACATAGTTGTCCTAACGATGACGAATTAATCTGCGATGTGATGTGATTCAGAAATAATCGGTATAATAAGCAGCCTTATTGTTTTATCGTTTATTGTTTTAATTGTTTAATATGTCATAAAAATAACACCTATTCTAAAGATATTTTTTATAAAAATATTTTTAAACTAACCGTATATCATTCTAAGACTCTTCAAATAAAAGTAATAGTGATAATTTTATGTAATGAACAAACTTTTGTGACAAGAACATTCACTTACTGTTAGTAAGACTAATAGTATTGTAGAGTGAGCATAAAATATGTCTGATTTAGAAAAAAAGAAAGATGACCCATTAGAAGATAAGCCATTAACAGAAAAAAGTGAAAAACAAAAGGATGCTAAAGACGAAAGCTTCTTAACAAAACTATGTCGACTAAAATCAAGTATAACAGTAGAACCTATATTAGCTGGTTTAATAATACCGTCAATGTTAGCCAGATTGGCGGTCCAGAATCTAAATTTGGATAAAGCATGCCGAGTGAAATTGAACTTTAATGACTCTATCTGTGATGCATTAATTGAAAAGAAAGGGAATCTGACGATATTTGAAGCAGACGTCCAAAGAGTCATATCCAACATTGAATCATGGAGAAGTGTTATACAAACTGCAATTCCAACGCTGCTCGTGATATTCATGGGAGCTTGGAGCGACAGAACCGGGAACAGAAAAGTGTGTATATTAATGCCGATCATTGGAGAATTCATGGTTTGCATAACCAATTTGTTAAGCACCTACTTTTTCAATCAAATCGGCGTTGAAGTGACAATGTTCTTCGAAGCTTTGTTTCCAGCTATTACAGGCGGCTGGGTTATGGTCTATCTAGGCGTCTTCAGCTACATTAGTGACATTACTGATGAAGAATCCAGGACATTCCGAGTGGGACTTGTAAATCTTTGCATGACTGCTGGCATTCCCATTGGAACAGCTTTGAGTGGAATCCTCTTAAAACTATGGGGATACTATGGAATCTTTATGACTTCTGGATTTATTTATTTGATTACGTTTTCTTATGGATTCTTCTACTTGAATAGTAATACTAAGCCACAGAGCGAAAAGAGTAAAGAGGTAAATAATATTTCTTATAAATGGTACTTTATATATATATAAGTTATTCAGCGTAGACTGCCACCGAGGATAAACTGCTATTTGATCAGAGGGGCTATAATTCATGTTTAGAATTTGTAGATATTTTCTAATGTGAATTATACCTCCTCATTCATATTTATTTTCATTCAATCATTATAATTCAAAGGTGGATTTTATAGTACATTTCCGGAACATTTTGTTGTGTATCTTTTTAGTTAAATTTAAACATAACAATTGCAGGTTCAAGATCAACCAGTAACATGTTCGGATTTAGTGATATTGGTGAAAGAAACCGGAGAAGTGGCATTTAAAAAGAGAGAGACAAACTTTAGGAAGAAGATCATCTTGACACTTCTTGTCGTTGCCATTGTGTATGGACCGAACCATGGTGAGTAGGTCAATTTAAACTTAAAATAAGGGCAGCAAAGAAAGTGATGTTTTTAGTAACTTTTTATCATGTCCCTCCCTCCTACTTTAGTGAGGTTTTAAACTAATGCCACCTTCTACCCAAAACCACGTGTATTTACAGCAATAAAAAAGGCCGGCAACGTACTTGTGACTGCTCTGGGCCCCTAGACGTTGTCACATCTTCATTATCGATGACGAAGTTAGATATCCGAAATGTATGGATTTGACATAATTTCATCACGTGACATATCGAAAGATTATGCCAATTCCATACATTTCAGATTAATCTAACTTCGTTTTCGATATAGAAATGTAACATTGTCTAGGCCCCCTGGTGTTGCTGGTCCATGAGCGACGGTAATTGCTTACCATCAGGCGGTCTGTTTGCTCGTTTGACCCCTATCCCATAAAAATAAAATACACGTGATATCTCACTACATCCCCCTTTTGATATTTCTTGATTTTTTCGAGATCCCATCCCCCTTTTGAACCTTACGTGATTAATGGACTATCCCTATGCAGCCAACTTCATCATTATAAGTAATAAGCTCATTTATGAATGAAGATTTTCAATTATTGACATTAATAATGATAGTTAATTTAAAATCAAATATTTCCCTCTATCAAAGCACTGCCTTAGTAGACACGACATACAGTGCTTTTGGCGTATGTACTATATTTTGTTTTTTTTTTATAGGTGAACATTTATTAACGTACATGTATGTGAGGTACAGATTGAAATGGAATGCAATTAAGTACAGCATATATTCGACTTACAGCATCATAACGCATTCAATAGGTGAGCAAAGAAATGTTTTTTATTGCGTCTACTAGTAAGGCCTTTAAAGGTTTCGAAGGCGTCTTCGAGAGGAGTTGGAGCTTCAGTGGTGATTACATCTCCAGGGGTTGTTTTAATTCTCATTGCCCTTTATTCAATCGGACGGACGGACAGAAGTACGAAAAGCGGCATCGTTTCATGGTGGACATCCCAAAAACTGAATACCAAATACAATAACGAAGTAATAAGTAAGAGATGTTAGTTTCAAAACTATAAAACGAAGCGTCGGTAGTCTAATGGCTAGGGCGTCAAACTTGCGATCATATGGTTGCCGGTTCGAACCCCACCGATTGCACTACCGACGTGAACCCACTCGTAACACAAGCATTTAGCTTAGCACGAGGGGTTAACAAGAATACTAGCAATGTGTGACCCACATCGCTAGTAACTTTTTTTTTAATAAGAAAAAAAAAAACTCATGTCATTTCATAAGGTTCGATTTTCATTGCGGGTGGACTAGTTTTTGCTTTTATGTCTCCTCCAAGGGTACAGGGTTACATAGCTGCTTTTCAATTGATTCATCCCACAGACCTAATATAGTAGGTAGGGTCAAAATTTTTTTAATCTTGCTAGCAATGTTTGTCGCACATTACTAGTATTCTTGTTAACTCCTCGTGCTAAGCTAAATGCTTGTGTTACGAGTGGGATCACGTCGATACGTCCGTCGTCGATTACGTGGATTTCGAACATGCCCTAGCCATTAGGCTGCCGCTGCTTTATATTTGGACATTATAAATCTCTTCATATTAAGATATCACGAGTAAGTGTATTTTTTTAAAATTTTCAGGTGCTTTATTCTCCATCAGCGTGTTCAGCAAACGCTGGGGCTTCCACGACTCTGTGCTATGTCTCATATCCATCGTCAGCAAGCTAGCCGGCTCCATACTCATCTGTTTTGTGCAGACAGACTTTCAAATGTTCATGGGTGAGTTTCAATATAGTAGACTGATTAATTATTTTTATAGCCTCATGGAAAATTTGACCTTAAACTTAACCTCAAGAATATGGAAGTAGATAGAGAGTGCGCACTATACACAATATCTGACGTCAAGTATTCAGTGCACCATACAAATGCTATCTTAAAATCGTTTTGCGGGAAAAAGACAGAACATACCCCTCAATCCCACCAAACACTTGACCCACTTATATGTTAGAGCATTATGAATGATTTCAATCATTTCCCGCTCATCAAGAAGAGGCCTGTTTCCCAGCAGTGGGAACATTATAGACCGATTATGCTATTATTATGCTAAACATCAGCCAACTCCTTGTTTATGATATGGCGACAAAATCGTTTTACAACGATTTGTGGGTGGGCGCTGGTAGTTGGTAGGTCGTTTTCGTCTTATCCTGGGCACGATAATTTCTTCAACGTTAAATAACTGTGTCTATTAGTAGATGATATACGTGCTTTCTTTTTGGACTTCCTCTAGGATGTAAATTTAATGGCTACACGGCCATGTGCTCAGCACTTTATCCTTGGTATGAATGGAAATTACTGTGCTAAGCTAATTAGTTATAAAAATATGTTTGCTTGTTATATTTTTCCTTCCTGTGTGTTTGTCTTTTGTATGTACTTGTCGCTGTTTTTATAGCAATTAAATGTTTCTTTCTTTCTAATATATTTCTGTTACAGTTCCTTTAGTCGAGATCTTGAATGCAACCACGTTCACATCACTACGATCCATGGCATCAAAACTGGTGCCTAGTGAAGAGATGGGTGGGTTATTCAAATTCAAATTCAAATTCATTTATTTTGTGAACATAGGGTACAGATAGTATATAGATGTAACAAGAAATTTTAGTCCCATACTATGCATATTTCACTTTTATCTTACGTAATCCTAGACTGTCTTATTAGACTAGTGGTCCCAGGCGCGAATTCTAGAGGTCTTGGGTTCGAGTCCTAGGTCTAACAAAGTTTGCTTTGGATTGCAGCACACTTGCTGGGATTGGGATTGGGCTTTTCTAAGAAATTCTGAGTAGGTACTCGGAGTTTGGAATTGAACCCAGGACCCCTACCACAAGGTTAATAAGGCAGTCATTGCATTTTTCCTCTACTGCTGTATACATATTTTAAAGACCTTCAACCTTTTTATATCTATGTTTTATTAGAATTACAAATAAGTCGCTCTACAGAAATATCTCCTCGTTTCGATACATGTGATGAATGTGAGAATAAAGAAGGAAACGCTACACACGAATATATCAGAGGATAACCTCTTTAGTAAAAGTTTGTATGTAAATTCCAGGTAAGATGAACTCTTTGTTCAGTCTGGTGGAGACGCTGGCCGCCCTGGTATTCGACCCTACGTACACTATGCTGTATTCCCACACCATAACCGTGTTCAGTGGAGCTGTCTACGTGTATAGCGCGTCCATGACACTGCCAGCAATTATAATACTCGTGTAAGTTCCTTCTTTCATCCATCATCAACTCATATACATATATCATGTGGTTGCCGGTTCAAAACCCACCCATTGCACTACCGACGTGAACCCACTCGTAACGAAAGCAATTAGCTTAACACGAGGGGTAAATAAGAATACTAGTACGTAATGTGCGACTCACATTGCTAGTGCTTAAAAAAAAAAAAATGTCCCACTGTTGGGCACGGGTCTCCTCAGAATCTCTTAGAATGAGAGGGATTAGGCTGTAGTCCACCACGCTAGCTTTCTGCGGGTTGTTGTTTAAAGCATGCAGGTTTCCTCACGATGTTTTCCTTCACCGTTTAAGCGCGTGATAATTAAGTATTTAATATGCACATGAATTCGAAGTCACAGGTATTGGATTCGAACTAGAAACCTTTGAATAAGTTATGAAAATATTTGTTTATAAATTTTGGGAATACTGTGTGCAGTAACGAATGACCAAACATGCGTGTATGTGATTGTCAATCATCATTATTTTGCCGTATTTTTTCTAATATAAATAGAGTATCCATATGACTCTTTGCCGGTCAGTTTATGCTAATTATTTTGGTATCCTCGGTTGAAGGATGTTAATAACAAAAAAAAACTAACTCTGTAAGCCAGACATAACCAAGGTCTTAGTTTTGAGGTAAATTTCATAATGAGATGCGCTTGCGATTACGCTCTATGCGCTAATTATGTTATTGTATTTATAAATTACTTGCTTTCCGGCCGCTGCTTCGCCCGCGGGGTTTCTCGGCTTTCTCTGTATTTAAAAGGAATATTTATTCCCGCTTTTGCAACATTATTCATTTATGCTCCGTTCCTTTTGGTCGTAGTGTGATGATATATAGCCTATAGCCTTCCTCGATAAATGGACTATCTAATACTGAAAAAAATTATCAAATCGGACCAGTAGTTCCTGAGGTTAGCGCGTTCAAGCAAACAAACTCTTCAGCTTTATAATATTTTAAGTATAGATTTGTAAGTACTAGGTACTTGTTTTACTTTTTTACAGTGTTTTAAATCAACGTATTTTGAATTTTAATTTCAGATGGTTTTTCGTGCAACACCGGCGCGAAACACAAGAAAAGAAACGGATGCAAGCAAAAGATACGGAAGCAATTATATATGAAAGTGTGCCTACAACTGAAAAATAAAATAATTTACGGTCATTTATATTTTAATAATAATAACTGCCTCCTTAGACTTAATCGTAAGCGTGACTTCTACGCTAGAGGTCCTGGTTTCGATTCGCAGGTCAAGAGAAGTGTTATTGGGTTTAACTATGAAATTCTCAGTCTGAATTTGTGCCCGGTTAATGGCAATAGGTTCGCCCCCTACTATATGGGACCTAAACATATCGGCGAAGTGTGGGTGTACATTATTACACCTCTGCCTAACCCTTCGAGGAATACAGGCGTGATGGTATGTATGTATTAGGCCTAAATGGGCTATAATATAATGCCCAATTTCTCCCTCAGTCCCCTTCCTTATCCTTTTCTCCTTCTCCTCCCGTTTCCTTAAATAGGCTCGGGAACGCATCAACAACTCCTTTGGTTTTGTAGATGTCCATGGGCGGCGACGACTACTTACCATCAGTTAACTTTGTTTGCCGAGTTTGCCGCCGAGTTTGCCGAGTTATACCATAAAAATAACCACATAATTCTCACATTAGTAGAACAAAATTATAAAAAAATGTAATTCCGGGTCTTCTCCAATGCATAAGATCTACTATTTCAAATTTGTATCTCTAATTTTTGACGATTCAGAAGTACTTTCCGCGTTAAACGAAAAACGGCATAAAAGATTATTAAGTTTATGAATTAATTACAATTTGAATGAATAGAACTGAAAATAAAACATAACAAAAAACAGTGTACCTAATTTTTTGCACGTCAACCCAAAAACATTGATTTTTTTTACACACTATTGTGTAACGTCATTACTAGAGTTGGTCATTACCTACTAATAAATTTCGTAGGTCATTACTAAGAAAATTGTACGAATTGTCGTATCATATTGTTAAAGTGTGATCACCGAATATTCGATATCTAGATATGCTAAACTATTAATAATGCTGCAAGAACTCCACCTACAGCAACACCAAAAGGTGTTAAGGTGTCCCGGTTAAATCCTTAAAATCGCCATTTCATACAAATTCTGTTCCATTTTTGAATTTCATTCGTTTAAGAATTAACTACCCTCGGGCGTATTATTGTAGCCTAACTAAGAGTTTTTAGAAGCGTATCTGTCGAATATTTTGCATGGAAAAGTGAATGAGTTTGTTTGTTTGTCTGTCTGTCTGTAAGATTATACGCGCATCACGCGAAAACATACTGCATGGAATTGGATGCAGTTTTTACCGTGGCGTTCTAAATCTACACGTTGTTGCCATTTTTTTTTAAATTAACGATGTCAGTCTCCATAGCAATGCAATAAGTTGTATCTTAAAATATCTTTATATATATTACTTGAAACATCTTGTTCACTTATAGAGCTGATTTTAGGGATGTCATAAAATATCGTCAAATTTATCCGTCAGATAAAAGTTATCTGATAATTGAAAAATCGCCCCCTACACAATTAAAATAGCTGTCTATTATCCCATCTTTTACAGTAATAATGTCAAGAATTTTGTAAACAATTGCCTCATATTATGTGAATGTGTCTTCAATAATGTGTTATATAATTTATATTGATAGGTACATTCTTAGTTGTCAGCGCATTTTCTACAAGAATAAAACAATAATATGGATTTACAGGAAGCACGTCACAAAAAGTATGTCTAATATTTGCCATACATAAGTGTAACAAAAGTACAGTTTGTTCGAAATAAGTAAGCCGATCGGAAGTTGTCTACAAGTGGTTTAGAAGTGGTAAATTTTAATAGAAAGAATTGGTTTAAAGATAATTAGATTCGTATATGTTTCACATTTCTAATTATTTTGTTTACTAATTTCGATATTTATGTATTAAAATACTTAATTAAACGATTTAATCACCGCAGTAGATCGGAACGGCTAACTTCCGATCGGCTTACTTATTTCGAACAAACTGTATATTCCCGTTTTCGTTCTCTATTCCAAGCTACGCTTTTGGCGGTACACCAATAAACCTATGTAGTTATGTGTGGTCTGTATTGTCTTACTTCAAAATAAAACAGTCTCCCAATTATTTTTCCTCACCTGCTTCCGCGTTTCCTATCAAAATAGGCTAGTTAAGTTTAGTTATTTTTTAGTTTAGTTATTTTTTATTAGAACTTTGTATCTTATTATAAGTGAACATATGTTCTTATGAGAAATAAATTCTTTAAACACAACTTAAATAGAGCCGAACAACAAAAACAAAATTAAAATCTGTTCACAAATAAAGCAGGTATAAGCATTTTATTTTTATACTAGACAGAGAGAGCACTATATAATAGCGGGTTGTGATTTCACACCGTTAGCCGTACAAATTCTATACTGACACTCGTTTTGTGAAAAAGAGATAAAGCATCTCATCTCAACCTTCACCAAAAACTTTAAGAGCTTCTTAGAACTTAAGGCAAGTCGATTTCAATAATTTTTTCCGTATAAGTACGAATTATGTTTTATATAATTTTTCAGGACTGATATTTTTGTCTTGAGAAAGGTTTCATGTTGTATCTTTCCCTTTTCCTTCCTTTTCTAAAAGAATGTAGACGTACGTTTTTGTAACAGCTCGATAATATTCCATAAGTTTGGTGCATCTCTATTAATCTCTATTTCCCTATCCTACAAAGTGTTATAACTGGCATGTTATACCTACTTCCTTAAACAGTATCGAAACACTTTTTGCATTCATACTACTTGTGTTAACATTACGTGTAGTTCCGTGCATCTGTGTAGTATTTAAGTGTAAGTACGTTATTAAATATATAACTTTAACGAATATTTTACTCTAAGGTCCTATATTTTCTTTTGGATATTTGCAAAAGATCAAAAACAAATTTTTAGTTTTAATAAAATAAGGAAGAGATTATTCGTGTTTCACAATTTTACTGCATAATTTTCATGGTTTTGCTAACCATGAACCTTGGTTATTTTTATAAACAAGGTTATTTTGCATTTTGTATTGACTGCCTCGTTGGTCTAGTGGTTCCAATCGCGACTGCTACGCTAGAGGTCTTGGGTTCGATCCCCAGGTCGAGCAAAGTGTTATTGAGTCTTTCTATGAAATTCGCAGTAGCAGCTCGGAGTCTGGATTTGTGCCCGGTGAATGGCAATAGGCTCGCCCCCTATTACATAGGACCCAAACATACCGGCGAACTGTGGGTGTACATTAAGTACACCTCTGCCAAACCCTTCGGGGAATACAGGCGTGTTGGTATGTTATGTTATGTTCTTTTGTATTTGTTCTTGGTAATTATTATCGGAAGAGAATAAAATAAGGGATCAGAAAAATTTAATTTAATATTTGAGATATTTAAATATTTGAATATGAGTGCGCAAAATATGGACGATTTAGAAAAAAATAAAGAAGAACCACTTGAAGATCAGCCATTAAGAGAAAAACAAATTGAAAAAAGTGTTGACAAAAAGGAAAGCTTCATAACAAAACTTCGTAGAACAAAATCAAGCATAACAGTAGAACCTATATTAGCTGGTTTAGTTATACCATCAGTGCCAGCAGCAGCATGCAGCAGTAGCCAGCATGGCAGTTCAGAATCTAAATTTGGACAAAGCATGCCGAGTAAAATTGAACTTTAATGACTCGATCTGTGATGCATTGATTGAAAAGAGAGGGAATCTGACGATGTTTGAAGCAGACGTCCAAAAAGTCATATCCAACATTGAATCATGGAGGAGTGTTATACAAACAGCAATTCCAACGTTGCTCGTGATATTCATGGGAGCTTGGAGCGACAGGACCGGGAACAGAAAAGTGTGTATACTGAAGCCGATCATTGGAGAATTCATGGTTTGCATAACCAATTTGCTAAGCACCTACTTCTTCAATCAAATTGGTGTTGAAGTGACAATGTTCTTTGAAGCCCTATTTCCGGCTATAATGGGGGGTTGCGTGATGGTTTTTCTCGGCGTCTTCAGCTACTTGTATTTTTTATATATTTTCGGAACTGTCTGTGTTATTATAATGAATGATCATTTAAATTGGAAAACCGGCCACAAGGAATCATATGTCTTTGAATTCATACTACTATTCACCTTTTTAAGCGTGTGTACTATAATACCTTTAAATTAATTTTGTTCTAGCTTAACGGATAATTACGTACATGTATGTGAGGTACAGATTGAAATAGAATGCGCTTAAGTTCAGTTTATATTCTACCTACTTATTACGCATTCACTGGGTGAGTGTTTTCCCTATCTATAACCCTTTTAAATCAGCAATTATGATTTTTGACATTATTTCAATATAAGTACTTCTTATACTTAACTTCACCATTGATGTGAAATACCAATCAGTTTGATTTTGTTGCCAAACGCCTGTAGTTTAAGAAGCTCGCAACGTGTGCAAGTAACAAAGAACTGGTTTAAATGTAGGCGTTTGAATGATTCTGTACCGAACCTGGGGGCCTACGCCATGTTACATTTTCATATCGAAAACGAAGTTAGATTAATTTGAAATGTATGGAATTGGCATAATCTTTCGATATGTCTCGTGATGAAATTATGTCAAATCCATAAATTTTTGACATCGAACGTCGTCATCGACAATGAAGATGTGACATTGTCTAGACCCACTGATTCGAATTATAAATGCTATAATCTAATAACTTTTACAGTAGAATCAGAATATTGTGTATGTGTACATCACTTTTACATGATGCTTGTCAAATGCAGTATCAAAATGTCGAGTGCTCGACATCCATCCTAATCTTTACTTCTATACTAATATCCGAGCAGGCGAGCCACCTGATGGTAAGTAGTCATCGTCGCCCGGAGGAATTGGGACTCCAGCACTCCAAAATCTTTTTTTGGAGTCCATAAATTCTGACACCTAACCGATTCTAATAATTCACTATTAGAAAGCTACATTATGCCCGATTAAAACAGACTAATTATTATCTCATGAGATTACCAAGATCATAATATACATGGAAAATGTTCCAATTTGTTCCGTCTGTGTGTATTTTGGGTCCACTAATTTAATTTATTGTATGTTAGCGAAGTCCCCAGTGACACAGGTCATTTCCTAGTGCCGGAGCTGAGATCGAATTTTACGATCGAGTTCGCTAAAGTTTATATCTTTTAAGTGTTTAGCATGCTTTAATACTAAATATAATAAAAAAATATAACTACTACTACTATTATACCTACTATAACTACTACTACTATACCTACTATGATTACTGTTACTTCTACTATAACTACTGCTACTACTAATTGTATTTCTAATTGAGTAGAAGGACTAGGTGAAAAACTTGAATTATTTTCAAAGTTACTTTTCACTGCTGAGGCCAACTTTTCCTTTATTTTTTATTCCTCAAGAAGAAGATTTTTTTCTGCAACATCAAGGCCGAAATAAGCATAATGGATGGTTTCTTCATGTTTCGGTATCATGAATTTGCGTACATATTCATTTTTTTTAAATTTCAGGTCCGTTATTATCCATCAGCGTGTTCAGCAAATGCTGGGGCTACCATGATTCGATGCTGAGCCTCATATCCATCGTCAGCAAGCTAGCTGGCTCCATATTCATCTGCTTCGTGCAGACAGACTTTCATATGTTCATGGGTAAGTTTATTATAGTAAGTAATGTCGCATTTCTCTAAATCAAATAATCCCTTTCGTTTATCGCCTTTCATCCATTTTCTCGGCACTTACATTAATTGTGTTACATAAATTTCAAATGAATAGATATGATTTCGTTATGTGTATGCTGGCAGTGGCTGGTTTGTATTTCTGTTTCAGTTCCCTTAGTAGAAATATTGAATGCCACCACTTTAACTTCTCTGAGATCAATGGCATCAAAACTGGTGCCCAGCGAGAAGTTGGGTGGGTTAATAATATTTTTTTAATTACTTTTTATCATCATTTTTTTTTAAATCTTAGTTCTTTATCTTTATCTTGTGTAAGTCTGTATCTTGTGTAATAAATTAAGGACTAAATTAGAACAACAGAAGAGACTTGTTACTAGATATTTTTATCTTGTATTAAGTATTAACACATTCTTATTATTATTTTTACTAACATCATTTCGATCTCGGATGGAGGCAGGTTTTGAATCTTGCCACCTCCGGGTAAGTACACCAGATGATTTTTAAATTAAAACTTCCATTGAAATAAAACGACTTATTATGGATTTTATCGCGTTACTTATATTGATATTATTTAATTCCCGACGTTTCGGATCCTTTACAGCATCCATGGTCACGGGTGGACTCTATATGGTAAAACTTCCATATTAATTCCAGGTAAGATGAACTCCCTGTTCAGTCTGGTGGAGACGCTGGCAGCTTTGACCTTCGACCCCACATACTCTATGCTGTACTTCCACACCATTACTGTGTTCAGTCGAACGGTGTACATCTTCAGTGCGTCCACAACACTACCAGCTATTGTCATTCTCGTGTAAGTTGATTTTTGTATTTTAGGAGCACTTCTTTTAGAATAGTGAACGAAACTGAATCGTCACGATCGGGTCGGTGACGCTGATTCGGGTGTACTCGGTTTCATTGGACATCAAGCGTGCTTGGGTTTGTGATGCTGACTCGGGTGTTCTCGACTTTATTCGACATCAAGTGCACTCGGGTTTGTGATACTGACTCGGGTGTTCCCGACTCTATTCGACATCAAGCGCGCTCGAGTTTGTGAAGCTGACTCGGGCGTTCTCAGCTCTATTCGACATCAAGTACGCTCGGGTTTGTGACGCTAACTCATGTGTCCTTGGCTCCATTCAACATCAAGTGCGCTCGTTCAATCGAACTGCAGCGCTGATAAAATCACTTTATTAAGCGATTTATACGTAATAACGAAATGAATAAGGAAAAAGATCACGAATGCGAAACATTTACAACCATTTTGTCTTTACACGTAGTCTTTGCATTTAAATTTACCACTGCGGCTTCTACTTTTGTGCTTTCCCTCCTTTTTAGGCATTTTTAAGACAGCGGCTAAGTTGTGTGGTGTTGTTCCTTTATGGACGGCTTTCTATTTTTTATTTTGCAACACTGCGGATGAGGAAATACTCGATTAACTGTCGTTAACTGTCAGATCTTGTACATTTTTTTTTTTAATAAACTGGACTCAGATATACAATGCCATTACAGGTTCCTTTAGTTTTACCGACTTATTGTTAATTAGTCCCGTCCACTATTTTTTTCTCAATTATTTTGTATTTACAGACACGACGTTTCTACAGACTTATTATATGTATGTACTAGCTTTCCGCCCGCAGCTTCGCCCGCGTGTACAACACGATTTTGTCAGTTTAGGTTTTTCCAATATAACATGTACCTATATTTATTATTAAATGTGCAGCATTCGTGTTCTAATAGCTAGAGTAATGGTCTATCATTCTGGAGTTCTCGTAGGATCGATTTCCACGGGGAGGTACAAATAGTGGTAAACAACTTTGCTCATTGGTGCTTGTTCTGTCTGGTGTCAAAATGACCAGACTGCTATTAGTACGGACTTTGTAACAGGCAACGTAGAATTGCTCATGAAGGAAGCAATGTTGTTTTAAATGTATGCCTGCCAACCTTAATGAATCACCCTGAATTATTTTTATGGGCATTGCAAATCAGAAATCGTACTCAAAAACATAGTCGGATGGTATCAGTGGTATTTGAGGTAGGAAAAGTGACTCCCCCGAATACATCCAGTGACTCTTTAATATTTTTGTGCAATGCGGTTACTCGCAATCTAGTCCCGTTACATAGTTTAAATCGTTTAATGAGACGCAGCAGCATTACAAGTGTCCCAAGGAAGGTTAACACTGTTAAGGAACTCTACATGATAGTAAATTGCTTCATCCGCTTGTAGCACTGAATCGATAGACCTGTTTTAAATTTCTGAGCCCTCCAACGACTTAAGAAGTATGTAATTAATAGCTGCTGCACTGTTGTTTTTCGGAGTTAGTATTGCACGTTTGCACAGCCAATCTTTAAACTTGTTTGTATATTAGAAAAATCAGGCTACACTAACTATTAGAACTATCATAGCCACCTGTCATTACTGTATTCAGCAGAGATGGTATACATATTTTTCTTTCGGATTCGGGATAAATTTCCAAGAACCGTATCTCTCATATTTCTTTTTACAGATAATCATTATGTTGGGTATGGCTATAGGTATGACGATGTTAAGTATGCTCTGATTTCATCTGCTCGGGTTCCTCTAGGTATAACAGAATCTGGCGGCATTCCCCCGCCTGCAACACAGGAACTCCACCAATCGCTCTATTGCTGTTCTGACATCTGTAAGAATCTAGTGTGTGCTTAATTCCACCTTTGTGTGCCTTAGTTATCTCATCCCACACGATAAATCTGCGATTTCGGAGAATTTGAGCCATGTCACTCTGCTAAGATATTATTGCACAACGGAGTTTCGACACGAATAAGACTAAGCGGAAGTTTTAAAGGCAGAGTGAGCCGCTTTCCCACCTTCCCACCAAAAGAGATGCAGATTCCAGATGCAGCTACAGCTAAAGAAATGCCCCGATTACTTTGTATTTTAGCCAAAAGTAAGTGCGTGACACAAAATGGTTGACTAAATAATAATATGTGCAACTTTCATATGATTTTCGAATATTGTGATTCGCGTATTTATTTATTTTGAACGTAATGCATAACATATTCCGTTATAAAGGTAATAATAAAAATTTGGTGTCAATACAAATGCCAGATTTCTTTACTTGCACCATATAGATAGGGGCAGTAACTCTTTTCACGCGGCTAAGGGGTGAAATTGAAATTTTGTTGCTTTAATTGTATTGTACAGCTTAAATGCATAAGTTCAAGCACGATAATAAACAATTTCTTTTAAAATACGTGTTTCTTTTATTATAATGAAGAGTTTGAATACTTAATCTCAAGTGATTTTGATCTTATTTTCAGTACAAACTTTAACACCCCTTTTTACCCATTTAAGGGATGAAATTAAAAAAATCCAAAAACACGTATTTCTTTAATTATGTTGAAGAGCTTAAATATTGAATTTCAAGTAATTTTGATAATAAACAAAAAAAAGTCCATACAAACGTTAACACCCCTTTTTACCCATTTAAGGGATGAAATTTGAAAAAATAATAATAATGTATTTTATTATTTTATATTTAAAGGTTAAATACTAAATTTCATTCAATTCCAATAAAAAATGACAGAGTTTCATACAAACTTTAAACCCCCATTTCACCCCTTTAGGGGATGAATTTCGAAAAATCCTTTCTTAAATGACGCCTAGAATATAAAAGCAATATCCTCACAAAATTTCAAACTTCTATCATTAGTGGTTTCGGCTGGGCGATGATATGTCAGTCGGGACATTGCCTTTTATATATATAGATTATATGTATAGATAAATAGTACTAACTTTTATATATTTGTCAGCCCTAATTATTGGAAACTTATTCGCGGTTGTTCAATCATCTAGCTTTTTTCGAGTCTTTGATGATTTGTTATAATAATATAACAAATTAATTAATTGATATACGTAAATCTTCATTTCAGATTTTATACAACACCGAAAGTGTGCCCGAAAATGAAAAATAAATTGATTGACTACAATATTTTTCAACCGACTTCAAAAAGGAGGAGGTTCTAATTATTGAATCTATTAAACCCCTGGATAAGTCATTTTTAACAATTTTTATTATGAGTAGTTGATTAGTTATTTTAATTTACTTATGTATATTTTTTTTCGTAAAGATCTTTGAAGCCATATTAACTAGTATATAATATGACAAACATAACATTCATTCCTATAACCTTAAGTATGTTTCTATAACCAATGTTAGTAATAAAATGACCGCCGCCTGATGGTTATCAGCAACCGTAGCCTGCCATATGGACGCCGGTAATACCAGTAACTAGCCCGTTGTCATCTATAGATCTCAGTTGTTTGGTCTCATGTGCTCAGTAATTTAACTGGCTATTTTGCCGACATTGTCACAGTTCGCCGGAATGTTTAAAACCCATGTAGACAAGCCACAAATCACTGAGAATTTAATAGAAAAACCCAAATAAGTTCGCCTGACCTGAGAGTGGTTTTGGAGCGCCGGCCCTATTTCGCCCACTGTACCCTTTCTTCTTCTATTCTGCTTCCCCTCCCTTTTCCTTAATAGGCTCGGCAACGTGTCTGTAACTTCTTTGTTATTGCAGATATCCATGGGCGGTAATGACTACTTACCATCAGGTGGCTCGCCTGCTAGTTTACAACGTTAACTCATAGAAAAAAACGAACTAACGACCACTAGTCAAATGAATAAAATCAAAATAAACATTTCTCCGCTTCATTGCTGTCATGGCTGCAAACAAGGTCGTAGAACGAGATGTCTTGGATTTAAATCTAACAGTTCATTTGAATAGTCATAGAAAAAACTAGTAAGCCTTTGATGACCACAGAATATTCTAATATTAGAAACCTGTTGTGTAGCGTCATTGCCTACTAGAGGTGGAAGATTTAAATATTCGGTAATAGTGATGTACGTTTAGTAAATATTCGGCTATATTGAAAGTTATTTCATTAGAATAATTTTAATTGATGAGCTAAAACCTATTTTTACAAATTTGACAATAAATCTCTTCTTGGAAATTAACATGATCCATATAGTTTATGTGATAAAGAAAGATGCTTGAAATGTTTGGATTGCAGCACCAGTAATGTTTTGATACCTATATAAATACTTATTATATTTTTAAATCGTTCCACAGATATTTTACATACTTACTTGATTATCATATTTTTCGCTATTAAAGATATTAAATCTAACATAACGTAGCATTATAAATAATATTTATTGTTTATAAATGTCCTTATAAACAAAACAAATAGGTAGCGGTCTATTGTCACCCATTTAGAAAAAACAATTTGCTCGTACTGTGTCTGTGTATTTAATAATAGGTTTTATCATTTATAGGTATTTGATATTAAGAATAGGATATAAGCATTGTTTAAAAAAAACCGCTCTTGGTGGCGCGAAGTATTATCCTATGGATAGCCTTCACGTTGATTCCTTGACATCTTTTTTTAAGTAAGTAGTAAACGGTTACTATAGCCTATGGACGCTTGCAACACCAAGGATATCACTTGCGTGTTGCCGACCCTGTAAAGAAAAAGGGAGGACGGAGAAAAAAATAAGGAAGGGGTCTGAGGAAGAATTGGGCCTCCGGCGCGGTCGGCGGCGCTCCACACTGACCGTACGAAAGGCAACAGTATGCATACTACTCAAGTCGATATTCTGTGAGAGGTCTACATCGCATTTTTATTTACTTTGATCTGTATTGGTCTCGTATTTTCCAGTCATATTAAAAATTCCGAAGATCCTTTCCTAGCTGACGTCTGTACCCTATGAGTGATAGACTTTCCAAATTTTTAGTTTGTAGGATTTGTGGGATTTCATGATTAGTCAATGAGTTACTGAGTGGTTTCTTGTTTTTACTAACTAAATTTAAATATATAGATTTAAAAACAAATATCGTTTACTAAACAATATTTATCGCTAGAGGAGACTGCTTGCTCGAGAAGATTTATTTTAACGTTTAACATTCGTGTAAGTGTTAGGAACCATACAGATTTTAATGATATAAATTTATAAGAAAGCTTTAGGACAGAGATATCTTTCACAAGCTTCCTTATAAATTGATATTTAATATTCGGCTTTGGTGGTGTTTGGTACATCTCTATTTGCCTATAACTTAAATACCACAGTGTGTGCATACGTTTTGTGTGAGTCTAACGTGTTGTAATGTTCAACTGTGCAGTAAAAGTGTAGGTAAGCAAACAGAAGTTTCTAATACTGAGTTCCTAGAGATATTAATAAACCATAATGAATTTCTTAGCATTTCATGATAAAAAATATTTTTAACATAACATACCATCACGCCTGTATTCTCCGAAGGGTTACACATAGGTGTCAATAGACAGCCACAGTTCACCGGTATGTTTAGGTCCTACGTAATAGGGGGCGAGCCTATTGCCATTCACCGGGCACATATATTATCCAAACTTCGATATAATACTGAGAATTTCATAGAAAACCCAATAATACTTTGCTCAATCTAGGAATCGAATCCAGGACTTCTAGCGCAGCAGTCGTGGATCACTAGACTTATGTGTGGACTTTTAAGTAGATATAGTTAGCATAAACTTCTTTGCGTTATAATTAAAGAATTTTTACGAGAACATACCTACTTGGGAATTCAACACATCCTACGGGTTTTTTACTGGAAATATGATGATATGATGGAGAAGAATAATGATGCGTATGAGTACAACAACTATTGTGTATATATTCTTGGTTGGTAGAACTCGGCTGTTGAGTTTATGGGAGGTTATCGGTATCATCGCATTTTCAAATATTCTGCCACGAAGCAGTTATTCAAATTAAATTTATTTTGCGAACACAGGTAACAAAAAGATGTTAAATTGTAAAAACACAGTAAATTAAAAAAAATACAATTTGCTTTTTTTTCTATAATCTTGATATTAATCAAATACTTACTTTATTGTATCTACACATTGTGTATCCGCCAATATATTATCTTTTAAAATTGTGACAAATATATTGAATATAGACAATAATGATATTTAGGCAGAAAAATCATTTTTTTTGCTTATTAAAACTAGGTCATACAAAGGTTAAATTATAATAATTTGCTATCATTATTGAGTTCCGGGTAATGTAGATAAAATGTCATGGGAAAATGAAACATAGATACTGATGCCTCAAGATGTCTAATTGCTGGTGTCTATAGACTGCGGTTGCTACGTACCAACCATCAGGCGGCCCGTATACTTTAACATCCTATTACAATAAAAAAAAAATAGTTACTGTGATGTAGACACAGCCTTATGTCCAATCATCTCATTAAAGAACATAACGTGTACACGAGAGTACCCGAATAGATCCGAAGTATATATAACCCTAAATGTCAGCCGTCTACACAAACGGCACAAGTAGGTAATTGGTAAATAAGAATGGAATGACCATTCATTGGCGTACGGCACTACTGTATGTACATGTTACTAGTTTAGTGGTTAAACGTGGCTAATATTTGTGTACTTACCTGACTGAGTGGAGTGGAGAAATATTGCTCGTTGGAAAGGTAAGTACTTGTAACTAACTTTTAAGCGGCGGTAGCCTAATGGCTAGGACGTCGGACTTGCGATCATGTGGTTGCCGGTTCGAACTCCACCCATTGCACTACCGACGTGAGCCCACTCGTAACACAAGCAATTAGCTTAGCACGAGGGGTTAACAAGAATAATAGTAATGAGTTACCCACATTGCTAGTAAGCTTTAAAAAAAAAAACTTGGATTGATATATTTTAAGTGTTAATATAACTTTCTAATATATATTATATCGTTTCACCCTACTGCCCCAAAGGGAGGACGAAGGATAGTGTTGTTTGGGTAGCTATATATGTAAATACTTATATGTCTATTATTCTGTGAGCCGGCTTGAAAATTTTGAAATACGAAAGGCTTTCGGATACCCACTTTTTGCGGGAAAATCCTCATACGTTAGTCGTCTACCAACTGGGAGGCTGGGGATATATCAGACTCGTACCAACTAGAAATCGAACTTGCCCTGTCATAATACCGAGATGTCTTTAAAAAAAGAAAATATATATTGATAACTTCTATGACGTATCTACTTCTGAATCTCCAACGCCTGTCATGCACTGACAAGGTAAATAAAATTTTACCAACGTATAACTACAACTTTACTTAGCAAAGAGTATGTAGATAATGCAGTACTGTAGTTGTCAGGCTCGTGGTGAGAGTGATTTCGAATCCCAAGTCATTTCGTACATTTCCATTTAAATTTTCTGTGGGATTTTACTTACCTATTACTTAGTGTGAAAGGAGAAAAGCATAAAAGAAATGCTACGCCTTAAATCCTTTTAAATCACTTCGTACGAGACTGACATAGGGACATAGGGACATAGGGACTTTTTAAAGTACAGAAAATTCCTCATGGATTTTCTTACACCTAGGGCAGCGGTAGGGTATGTCGGACAAGTACCTACTTACTAAAACCCGCACTTGTGTTCCCTTGCCATATGGCATATGATATCCGTGACTATATAGTCACGGATATCGGATTCTTGAAATTCACCACCCTGCCGCCTTCCCTGGTAATAAAGGATTCACTAGGATTTTTCGCGCTATAAAAATAGTAACCCAGTACTTCCCCAGGCAAAAGTTTTCAGAAGACACTCTTCTATATCTTCATCATCAACCCATTACATTGTGGCACTGCTGGGCACGGGTCTTCTCTCAGTACGAGAGGGATTAGGCTATAGTCCACCACGCTAGCCTACTGCGGGTTGGCAGACTTCACACGCCGTCAAGAAATCTCTCAGGCATGCAGGTTTCCTCACAATGTTTTAACGATTAATTATTAATCCGCATATAACTTCAAAAAGTCAGAGGTGCGTGCCTAGGATTCGAACTGAAGACCTTTGACTTGACAGTCCAATAGTCATAACTAGGCTATCACTGCACTGCCTATACTACTATATAATACTAGTGTTGTGAAAACGTATAAATAGATTTTGTTTCAATTTACCATAAGTCGCAGTTTTTTAGTTGTTGAACGTTGATTGCCTTCACAGATGTTACGACTTGACCATGACGGTTAACCGCAAATGTGCAAACTTTTTATAGGTGTTTATTTAAATTTTCCTCGAATACCTAAAGTGGACTGCCAAGTCAAAGGTCTCTTGTTCAAATCCAAGGTCAAACCTCTGACTTTTCGAAGTCATAGTTACTTATCTAATGAAAACTTCGTGAGGAAACCTGCATGCTTGATAGATTTTTTTTATGGCTTGTAAATCTATCAAGCGTCCAGTAGGCTAGCGTGGTGAACTAAAGCCTGACCTCTCGCATTCTGAAAGGAGACCCGTGTCCAGCAGTAGGACAATGTGATGGGCTGATGATGATGATGAAATATAAGACGTTCACTGAAAAAAATATTGAAATTGACAAATTTTATAAAGTTCTAAGATATAAGCGTTTAAAGATTTGGTGGGGATTATGGGGGGATGCTCTGTCCCTCTCCCACAAATTAGTATTGGTATAGAATGTGTATGACATATCGGTTTGTGACGTCACAAGCAACAATTTTAAACACAAACTTAAAATGCTTATAGCTTGCTTTATTTTAAACCAATTATAATTTTGATTTTCTTAATGGGCTCTGTTTATAGTAAGCAATTTTATGAGGCTATAAATTAATGACAGCCGTCTAGCCTATTCTGAGCGTTACGGACCACTAACAATTTTGTCATAGGTGTTAGTCTGATATCCGGGATCGATAGCTGATGGTGTTCTACAAAGCTCAAAGGAGGTTGATATGCTAATAATGGTCACCCATCTACTTCAGCAATCGCAGCTTAACCTTCCAGGTCAATTGATCAGCGTTAATAATAACGCGCATCACAAATGGGGCTTAGTTATAAAACTAAGCCCCATTTGTGACCGTGTTTGCAATTTGGACCAATTATTGAAGGCTTCCAATCGATCTCATTACCACTTTAAAGTTCGTTATGCATTCCGTAAATGTGCCATAATAATTTAAACAACTACAAAAACATTTTCGAGCGACGTTTTTCCTGTAGTTTTCCAGTTCATAGCTCTGTGACGGGCGCGTGTAGATAAATGTCTCCTAATCATATGTTCAGCATCATCATGCACGTGCTCAAATAATTTATTTAGATGACTGCGTAAAATGATGCGATTTATTAAAAAAAATGCCGCGAAAAAAACGCATGTTTTTCGTTTCATGTTAGAAATTCTTAACAAAATGCTCTATGGATATTTCCATAGAGCATGTTTAAAGTTCAACCAAGTCACTGGTTTTAGTTACAAGGTATGGACGCAGTTTATTATAGCCAGGCAACCTATATTTTGGATTGCCAATTTTTGGTCTCCAGTTTGAATCTAAGGCGGTCTGACTTCGTAATCATTTGCGTTTAAGTTGACTGAAAACATCGTGAGGAAACGCAGAAGACTAGGGTAGGGTGAACCTAACATGTGCCTAATATTTGAGAGGAGACCCATGGCCAGCAGTGAAGAGAGTAGATGATGATGATAATAAATTGTTGCTGTGTGCGTGGTAACAGAGAGAAAATGTTTTTCCCAGAAATATCGTCTTGCTTTCTTCGTCTAATATAAATATCAAAATTATGACGTGTAAAAAGCAAAATAAACTTGTAAGAATCGTAACAAGTGGCGGTCTTGTCCTGCCTACCCCTGTGGGTAAAAGGCTTGAGTTATTTTAGATAATACCAACTTTACTACAACAGTTTCCATGAAAATGTTGTTGACGTCTTTCGGTTTTATTAAAGTACAAAAAAAAAAATAACGTTTTTAACGACATGTTTTTCATCTAGGGCATTGTTTCTAAACTTGTGGGCTAAATTAATATATTTGAGTGAACGGGTGTGGCTGCCTCATTAGTCCCTGGGTTCGATTCAAAAGTCGAGCACAGTGTTGTTGGGTTTTTACCATTTAGTAGCTCGAAGTTTGAATTTGTGATTTTTTTTTAAAGTTTACTAGCAATGTAGTTCGCACATTACTTGTTTTCTTGTTAACCCCTCGCACTACGCTAAATGCTTGTATGAGAGCTTATACGAGTGAGTTCACGTTGGTATTGCAATGGCTGAGTTTCGAACCGGCCACCACATCGCAAGTCGATTAACAATAGGCTCGTCCTTTATTACATGGGACTTAAACATACCGGCAAAACGTGGATATACATATGTACACCTCTGCCAATCCTGTCGGAGAATACTGGCGTGATGTTATGTATGTGTAATGTAACATTTGATTTCGTATATCTTTTCTTTTGACGTACAATAAATATTAATTTATTGAAGGTTCCAAAAAATATATTGACTTAACTTTGTAGCTAAATAGCTACTAAATATGCAGCACTAAAAAGTTTGAGAATCAATGGGGTAGGTAAGATTTCAAACATCCAAATTATTACATAATCACCTTTGTGGTTCAATCATCCTTATTTTTCTTAGCGTGTGAATTAAGAGTACAATACGAGGCTCGCCACAGACAGTTGAAACATAATGAAACCTTTGACAAACAGACATGTGTTAATATGATCATATTAGTTGATAATATCGACTGTGTACATGCCTGCTGATATTGAAGCAAACAATACTGTTATACTAATAATGTAGCTTGTTATTTGTCCCTCTACAGTAAATGCCCCTTCAAAGAAGCAATGAACTTTGTATACGTTTATTCATTACAGTAATAGGGTGATTAGACTAGTGTTTGCTTTCGTAAAAGTCTTTTTGAAAATTATAATTATATGGGTATAATGCGTATTAATAATTATATTAATATTGATAATTAATTATCACTCACGCGCTTAAACGGTGAAGGAAAACATCGTGAGGAAACCTGCATGCCTGAGAGATTTTCTTGACGGCGGGCGTACGAAGTCTGCCAACCCGCAGTAGGCTAGCGTGGCGGACTTTAGCCTAATCCCTCTCGTAATGAGAGGAGACCCGTGCCCAGCAGTGGGACAATGTACTGGGTTGATGAAGAGAAGATGAAGGGTATAATGCGTATACTGAAATAAATATTTCAATAAAAAAAGGAGTTTAAAATTCTGGTGGGAATAGAGAGGGAATTCTTTGTCCCTTCCCCGCAAAACAAGGCAAGTGTAAGTATAGGATTTGTATTGGGCCCGAACGGTTTGACGTCACAACGTGCTGTATTACTGTTTCTGTCTACATAGTATCAAATAAAAATGCTTCTAACTTCCTTATTTTTGAACTGATTTTCATTTAGTTTTTGGTATCCAGCTCTATTTATGGTTAGATTTTTTATGAGTTCTTACATAATAATAAGTCTATTTGACTTATTAATCTAACCTATCCAAGTTTACCTGTTACTGTTCTACTGTTCTATATGCTTTGTATGTATAGGGCTTTCATCCAACAAGTTCTTGTTTGGGTGTTTGTGAAAATTTGTGTTTGTAAACGTAGCTATGATCGTCATCAACCCATTATATATAGTCCATCCAAGGTTGTCTGTTAGAGATCGCTGTCAGCGATAACACCGCCCATTGTACCTACCACTCTTTGATTTATAAAATTGTTGTTTGTATTAAGTTCTTTTGGTATGCTATAAAGAATATTCTATTCTATTCTATATTGTCTCACTGTTGGGCACGGGACTCTTTTAGCTGTTGTGAACCACGTTAGTTGGGACACATCAAACGTTGTCAATAAAAATAATCTCTCACGCATGCACGTTTTCTCACGATGTTTTCCTGCACCGTTTAAGCGCGTGATAATTCAATATTAATACGCACATGACATCAAAATGTCAGAGTTGCATCTTGGATTCGAAATCGAGGCCTTTAACTTGACAGTTTAATGGTCATATCGCGAGGCTATCCCCGTGGTCCATGATATAGGAGTAGTATGTAATTCTGTATGTAATTCTATACAATGTACTGTTGGTAAACTTTCTTTAAAGAAATAAAATAGGAAGGAATTAACGGAAGTAAACGTTTTCCCCTACAAAGTACGCAAGACATTGAAATTTTGGTATCGGAGCATGACATGTTTCATGTGAATAAATTGTTATAGCGCGAGTCAATTCCCAGATCGAGCTAAAGTGTAATTTAGTTTTTCTATGAACTTCGCATTAGCAGCTTAAAGTTTGAATTTGTGCTCAGTTAATGCCCTATTAGATAGGACATAGAGACGAACTGTCGATAGAGCACACCTCTGCCTAACCCTTCCGAGAATACAGGCGTAATAGAGTTTTATGTTTTAAAAATAAAAGACATACAATGATACATATTATTACAACAAATATTCTTACCCGTACGAATTTATTGGAATAATTTTATCTTTTGATCACGCAGATAAATAAAAGGAGTAATGAAAAATTTCATTAATAGGTATGTATCTGACTTATAAGACATACAAATATCGAGTGACAATGGATGACAAAGATTTTCACTTCACTGCTTTATAAACCTACGTTATTGCATGTAGCCTTGTGTAGGGAAATTATACAGTAACGCACACTACAATCACACCTCCTACAATTAAAGTCCAAAGTGTAGCCAAACCTCTTCCGTTTACTGAAACAACGACATTAAAAAATAAACTCTTCAGTGTACATAGCTCAACGTAATCTCAAAACATCCTCTTTATATTAACATTGATTTTTCATGCAGATGCCAGTTGTGGACCAGCCGCTAACCTGACCGGTCATATCGGAGAAATACTTCAAGACTGTTGTGAAAAATAACACGTTAAAACATACCTGTATCGTACCGATATTACAACAAAGCACTTTATCTAATTGGAATTCTACTTTATCAATATAAGCGAGTAATTGATACTGAAGGCATATCGGCAAGACAAATAATAAGGCGACTATTCCGTCTATCAATGTATCAGACATAATGTGAAATCAAACATTGCAACAGTGACAGTCGGTCGTGCTCGAGTGCTGTTTATAAACAATGGACGTGATATAAGTTGTTGAAATAAACCGTGCTTTGCAAGATATTTCAAAATGGCTGAAGATAAACCAAAACCCGTTGATGTTGAAGAAAAACCACTAAATAAAGATGACATCAAAAAGAAATATAAAGATAAAACTTTTACAGAGAAGTTAGGATACATAAGAGGAAATATAACAGTGGAACCTCTGCTAGCCGGTCTGATCATTCCTAGTGTTATATCTAGATTTGCTATGAGTAATCTCAATTTAGATAAAGCTTGCCGTGTTAATCTAGATTTTGGAGACATAATTTGCGATGCTTTAATAAAGAAAACAAGTAAAAATTACACAAATTACGAGAGAGAGGTGCAGCAACTAATATCTTCTATAGATATTTGGAAAGGAGTCATCCAAACGGCTTTACCATGTATCATAATAATGTTCTTGGGAGCCTGGAGCGACAGAACTGGAAAAAGGAAGATATGTATAATGCTGCCAATTTACGGCGAGGTTCTGACGTCTCTAAATAATTTGGTCAACGTTTACTTTTTCTATGAAATTCCTGTGCAAATCACTGTGTTTCTAGAGACGTTGTTTCCCGCAATTACCGGTGGTTGGGTAACTATGTTCCTGGGTGTCTTCAGTTATATAAGTGATATTACTTCGGAAGAATCCAGGACATTCAGAGTAGGACTAGTCAACTTCTGTATGACTGCCGGTTTACCTATCGGGATTGGTTTGAGTGGAATTTTGCTACAGAAGATGGGCTACTATGGAATATTTTCATTGACGACTGGAATGTTTGTTCTAGTGCTTCTTTATGGCACTTTCTGCTTAAAGGAGCCTGATCAGTGGCTTCAAGATAAAGGATTACCTAAGGTAAGTTTATTTTGTATCCGGCTCAATCTTATTATAATACCTATGTCAATTCAAAATGAAGCTACAATTTTATGTTTTTGTTTAATAATTTCGATTCAATGACATAGTAAGTAAGCTATCAGCGATTACACTACAGGATTAAGATAATGATGCAGACACAATTTTAATAATTTAAAAAACCTGTTAATGGTAGCCAGAAATATCATGGCATTTTATTAGAACTACTTTTAAATAATAGCTGAATACCAATTCGGAGTTCAGTACAAAGTTATATTGTCTAATAATATACTGATTAACGATGATGAGCGAGATGATGACCGGAGTATCAAGGAGTATGGAAGCCATGTCATGCTACTATCGTCTACAGCCTGTTTGGTACACATGGCCAATATCAAGCTATATACCTATATCCATTATAAGCTGACCTTGTATAGAGTTTAAGTACAAAAATAAATTAATATAACCCCTGTCTTAACACATGGAATGCCTCAAAAATCTCTCCTCTCTGGAATTTTACTGAGGTAAAGGCACTAATCGTTGTCGTGAAAAATAAATAAAGTACTATAACAATAAGTGCTTTTTTCGTGTGGGCTTCCACCGCCAAAGGAAGTTGATGGGGCGTGTCGGACTCCATCCATGGCGGACAACGTACCTACTACTTTTTGCTAGACCTACGGGACTCAGTTGCATTCCTCCGCGGCCCCAGACAGATAATAATAAGTAGGTAGGTTCTGCCCTAACTACGAACTCTTTGTTGAAAAATTAACATTAATTCAGGTACAATGTTAATATTGTTATCTCAAAGTGTGATATCAGTATCTGTATGTTCAATATGAATGCTACTTTAATCTGAATTAAGATAAGAAACTCTATTTTTATGGATATAGCGCTTATCTTTGTGTATTAATTAGGTCGATAACGAGAGGTAAATGTACCAGTTGCTCGTAATTAAGGATCATAAAAATGTGTATATATATTTTGGTAAATTAATTTAGGGATTAAGTGCAGGTGTACTAATGTATTAAGTACAATTAGTTTGCCGACATGTGTGTCGGTTCTATGTAGATAATAGTGGTGATTCTATTGTTATGGACCTGGGTATAAAAATTTCAACCGATGAAGCAATGAAAGAGGTCAGGGGGAAATAAAAATAAAAAAAAATGTTTTTATGGTGAAAATATTATTACAATCGTTTTTTTTTGAGAGTTTATCGATTAAAAATAACCGAAAAAGTTCTTCCTCTTTATTATATTAGCGTTTGATTACTGTTTTGAATAGTGTAAAGAACGAAAAGGATAAAAAATGGAGCGTGCCATTCCAAAAAAACCTCTTGCGGGCTCTGACTCCTACAGACTACAGAGCACAGTAAAACAGTGTAGCACTGGTCTATTAGTTATGTGAGGGTTTTACACAGACTGATTAAAAAAGGGGTCTCGTTACTGACTTGATTACGGAACCCTAAAAAAATAATTGGACTGCGGCAGTTCTATAATCTACTCATTATCTTTACCTACTTATTCAGTTGTTGGTTGTGTGAAATTAAATAAACATAACTTAAAGGTATTTTAGTGAAGGAAAAATACGACCGCGGGCAGGATTCGAACCTGCGTCTTCTGGTTAAGTACACCAGACGCTATGACTGCTAAGCCACTGCGACTCCCACCCGCCATGTAGAAATTTTGCCTTCACATTTATAACAGCACATTTTCAACAGATGTCACTAACGTCGCCTCAAAGACGTAAATTATAAATGTGAAGGCAGGATTCGAATCCTGCCCGCGGTCGTATTTTTCCTTTACTAAAAGAGCTTAATAATCTTTGCATGGAAAATGCCAAAAAAATACAAAAAGATAATTTAAAGGTCTTAAAATCGGTAATAGTGGTGCAGATCTACATTATTTTTTCCTAAACTTCGGGGAACAAAGGCGTGATGGTATACTATGTTGTGTGTGTTCTTCCCTAAGGAAGGGAAGCTTGTATGCTTATGCCTTCCCCCCTTATGGGCCAGAACATGACATAGTGACCTGTGAAGACAGTATGCCGTATTAAATCATCTAAGTCCCGACTAGTTGAAGTTCAATAGCCAGGACAAGTAAATTGCTTGATAAATTGGACACTATTGTGATAGCTAGGTACCGGAACATGCAACAATAGCTATTTGAATAGCTCACTGAATATTCGTGGGCGAACATAATCTATGTATGCAGTATTCAGCAAAACCCTTACATTTCGCAATATTTAATGCTAAAAAATAAGCAAAACCCTTATTGAGTGACAAAGCCGCTCGTTGCGGTTGAAAAAAAATCGACATCGCTAATTTCGGGCTCTTTTATTTTCTATTTAGTACACACGGCTACAGGTCAACCTATACACATCCAGTTTATGCTGATCTCGCATTGTATAGATTTTCTATACAATATAAGGTCAGCGTAAACTGGATTTGTGTAGTTTGATGTGTAGCCGTGCTAAGCATTAACTTTAATGGGCCATTGTTTTCATCACTATTAAAATCTTTTAATATGGGACCAACCTTGAAATCAAGAAAAAATAGCTATTCCATACATTTTGTTGAGTTGAGTGAACTTATTATTATGACCACATTGCCCCTGAATTTTTCACAGTATATAAAAAAAAAAGTTTGTCTTTTTCTACTCATTAAGTAGGAACTTACACGTGTGCTAGCGTTTTAAAATTTTTGCTTACAGCTCGTTCAAAATAACTGTGCGTGGCTGAAGTTAGCCGTTCCTGATTGCCGACTGACAGATAAAATCAATAATGTGTTTTTATTGATAAATACCGAATTTAGTAAGAGAAAGTGTTATTGGGTTTTTCTATGAAATTCCCATTAGCATCTCGGAGTCTGGATTTGTGTCCGGTTAATATCAATAGGCTCGCCCCCTTTTACATGGGACCTAAACATACCGGCGAAATGTGGGTGTGCATCAGTACAACTCTGCCTAACTTCCGGGAATACAGGCGTGATGGTATGTGTAGTAAGAGAAATAATCATAAAAGTGTAAAATTTACGACCCCAATTTATTGTTTTACACCAATTTCTATATTAAAATTTACTACTACCAAGCCACTTGCGGACAACTTCAGAAGCGAACAGTTATAACAACTTTACTTTATTTTCGAATTAACTGTACTTTAATCGCTTCAATTAACAAACATTAAATGTTTAAAAAAACTAGTAACACAACTCTTAAAGAATGGAATCAAAAAAACATAATGTGCGAAAATCATTTAATATCGTGGGTAGAAATGAATATTTATCTCTGAATAATATGTTTCAATACTGTTTATTTGGCATGTAGTGCTGTCTTATTATTATAATGCGAACAATGTCATTGTATAGCTTTTCATTTAAATTTTTTTTAACGACTACGACGTTGGGACGTTCGTTGCTGTGGTCCAAACAGATTATAATAATAATGTGTAGATTTATTTTTTCATGTAGAAGGAAAACTATTATGTATATTAAGATTATGAAGATGCGGGCTTCATTTAAACCTACATGATGTATGCTATATAAAATGTAGCGGTAGATGTCACCTGTCTTCGACTTTTAAGTCCTAGGACATGCCGGTTTCCTCACGATGTTTTCTCTCACCGTTTTGGAAGTAGTGGTTATGAAATACTTAACGTTAACAAAGTAAAGCGCCTGTCTGGGTTCGAGCCTACTACTCGTAAGTCGCAGCCATTACCACTGGGCCACCACAGCTGTCAGTCGGTACTATTCATGCGGATTTCCCGCACTCTGAAAATGATAGATTAATCAGAATAGTACATAATGACGTAAAGTATAATTATAGCAAGACGAATTTCTTTAAATATAACATAGCATACCATCACGCCTGTATTCCCTGAAGGGTTAGGCAGAGGTGTACTTAATGTACACCCACAGTTCGCCGGTATGTTTAGGTCCCTTGTAATAGGGGGCGAGCCTATTGCCATTCACCGGGCACAAATCCAGACTCCGAGCCAGCTATTGAGAATTTTATAGAAAAACCCAATAACACTTTGCTCGACCTGGGGATCGAACACAAGACGTCTAGCGTAGCAGTCTCGGTTGGTACCACTAGACTAACGAGGCAGTCTCGTAAAATATAATAGGGATTTAGTGTGATTGTAAATTATAAGTATAACACGTTTAATACGAATACAACTGCGCTCCATATCAGTTTACGATGTTATTTGCTTGATAGGTCTGTATTTACATAGGATATTTGTATCTAGGACAATAATATGATAATTTCAATTTTATTATCGCAGCAAATATTTAAAGTAGGTACTATTGTGTCTGGAATATAATTAAATAGTCTCTCATCGTGTCTGCGTTTGTTTTTCCCGATTATTTCTAATTGTGGTATTCAATATATTATGTTGTCTGTTACATTGTCTGTCAAAATGGAATTTTCCTACATCGAGTGACTTGCACGTGATACAGAATGACTTTACTTGCGTAGTAGAATGGTACGACCCAGGTGTTAAGTTCCAACACCAACTATAATTGAGGCTGTCAGTGCAAAAGTGGCCTAACCCCAAATTTCCAATATTCTGACTTATGTACTACAAATTACTTAAATGTGCTAAAATTTATTGCACTATTTCACCTATCGTTTGCTTTTGCAATGCCGTCTGTTGATGATTGTCAAAGCAGATGGGTCAGTCTTGCGCTTACGCTTTTGCGCTCACAGCCTCAATTTTCACTCGAATGGTGAAGCAGTTTGTGTACGGAATGAAAAAATAAAACTCTTATATTCTATATCTTCGCTTTAAACGATAAGACCGCCCATTGTACCATTTTAAGATTTAGAACATGTACTTGACAATATTTTTTGGTGGGCAATAAAGAATATTCTATTCTTTTCTATTCTATTCTATCTTCACAAGATAATACCAAATGTTTTTTTTTCAGATAGACAGGCCAGATGGCACGAAGGTGTCGTTCTTCGACATATCCCATGTAGTTGACACTGTGTCGGTCACGTTTCGACCGCGGCCGCTAAACAGGAAGGTCAAGGTTATGCTCACTTTGCTGATGGTGTTTCTACTCTTCGGCCCCACTTCATGTAAGTTTTAAAGAAAAAATATTTTTTTTTTCTGGCGATAAGTTCTTTTACACCGCTCAATTTTTTTTTAATCGATAAAAATTGGCTAGTTGCTATTGAAATATTCTCTATATCGTGTTTTAATTAACTTAATTATAATTATCTTGTTTTTTTTTTTAAGAAAAGTTTACTAGCAATGTGGATCACACATTACTAGTATTCTTGTTAATCCCTCGTGCTAAGCTAAAATGCTTGTGTTACGAGTGGGTTCACGTCGGTAGTGCAATGGGTGGGGTTCGAACCGGCAACAGTGTGATCGCAAGTCCGACGCCCTAGCCATTAGGCTACCGCCGCTTCAAAGGTTCATTAACCCATTTACTGTTCAAAAGAAAAAAGAAATTTGTTTTATGGGGATAAGTCCTTTTACACTGCTAATATAAATCTTCTTTTTTTCAATGTTTAAAAAAAATGACTAGCTTCTAATTAATATTCTCTATATTATGTTTTAATTAACTAAATTATTATTATCATTAACCCTTTAACTGCTGGGCACGCGTCTCCTCTCAGAGTGGGAGGGATAAGGCTATAGTCTATCACGCTTGCCTACTGCGGGTTGGCAGACTTAACTTGGTAAATTTACGCCGACGTCCGTCGAGAAAATCTCTCAGACATACAGGTTTCCTCACAATGCTTTCCTTCGCCAGGGATGATAATTATTGAGGTATTAATACGCACATGATTAAGAAAAGTTAGCATACCTTGGATTCGAATTATTGCTATAAAAAATAACATAACATAACATACCATCACGCCTGTATTCCCCGAAGGGTTAGGCAGAGGTGTACTAATTTACACCCACATTTCGCCGGTATGTTTAGGTCCCATGTAATAGGGGGCGAGCCTATTGCCATTAACCGGGCACAAATCCAGACTCCGAGCTGCTACTGGGAATTCCATAGAAAACCTACTCAACACTTTGCTCGACCTGGGGATCGAACCCAGGACCTCAAGCGTAGCAGTCGCGCTTAGGACCACTGGACTAATGAGGCAGGCTATAAAAAATAGAATATCTTTAGTAGTATTTTAAACATGCTGCAAAGTTATATAGTACGATATAGGATTCCTTCCCATATATAAGTATTACTTAGTAATGATTTTATTATTAGGCAACCGCAGCTGGTTACCAATGGTATTTCAGTGTTGTCATCTTAAAACCTCAGTTGTTATGTCTCATATGCGAAGTAATTTTCCTTCAAACCGGAACAAAATCATATTAGCACTATTATTATTTGGCAATGCTATGTTTACAAACCGTTTCACACCTAAACCGCTGAACTAGGACATGACGAAAAGGTAAACAGTCTCCGAGAAAAGACATAAGTCACCTTGCTTCGAAAAAAAAAACGCAGGCTACCTACAGCTAGTACCTACCTATATAATTTCATACAATAGATATTAAAATATGTGAACCAGTTCAACTTCTTTGTATTGTAACCATTATTAAAAAGGAGTAGATTGATTATGTTTTATTATATTTGGCATGAACGAATACTAAATATATCTTATAGCAATGTGGGTCGCGTATTACTAGTAATCTTGTTAACCCTTCGTACTAAGCTAAATGCTTGTATTACGAGTGGGTCCGCGTCGGTAGTGCAATGGGTTTTGAATCGGCAAACACATAATTGCACGTCCGACGCCATAACCATTGGGCTACCGCCCGCGCACTTTCAAATTGGTTATTAGTTAAACGCACATGACTTTGAAACGTTAAAGGTTCGTGTCTTGGATTTAAACTCGACAAGTTTGAGTTAGAGACTATTACTGCACCAGCATAATTTATTTCAAGTATTTTGTATGTACTCTTTCATGTTACAGCGGAGCATACCGTATTCTACCTGTTTGTGAGAAATCGTCTCAACTGGGACATGGTCAAGTTTGGTGTTTACCTCAGTTACTCCATAGTGCTGCATTCTTTTGGTGAGTGATATTTTATTCTATATTAGCTTTCCGCCCACGGCTTCGCCCGCGTGTTTTCTCGACTTTTCTGTACTATAATATGTATGTATTAAACATACCAATAAACCTTCGACTTGAATCACTCTCTATTGCTAAAAACTGCATTAAAATTCGTTGCGTAGTTTTAAAGATCTAAGTATACATAGGGAAACAGACAGCGGGAAGTGACTTTGTTTTATACGATGTAGTGATGAAGTCACCATACCATCTCTTCCAACTTATGGTAAGGTAGTAGTAGTATTTAGGCTATTTAATAATAATAACAACGATCATCTTGTTGGTACTTAAAATACCATCACGCCTGTATGTCCGAAAGGGTAAGACAGTTTTAATGTACCATGTAATAGAGGGTAAGCCTTTACCGGGCACGAATCCAAACTCCGAGCTGCTACTGAGAATTTAATAGAAAAACCCAATAACTTTGCTCGACCCGGGTATCCGAAGCCAGGACCTATCTATAGCGGTCGCGCTTAGGACCTCTAGACTAATATTGATATTGCAAAATAAAATTGGATTTATTATTTTTCTGAAGTTAACTCGGTTTATTCGGATAGGTTAATATGTGATGACCGAGTCCCATAGCGTCAAGTATGAGACAACGTATGACAAGTGAATGAATTACTAAATGAAATAAACTTTATTTAGATCTTAAGGACCGCAATAAATTAAAATCTTAACCTATAGATAACCCTGGATAAGCGAAGAAGGAGATGGATATGGGAATTGATATTCAAAATGCTAAAATATCAATTGTCATATCCTTTTTCATTTCCATATTTATTATTTAGAGTCCGTGGGATACAAAAAAACTTAATTCTAGGTCTAATTTGATATTCTATGAGTGCGAATTAGGCCAGTTTGAGGATTTACATTTACACCACAGTAAATTAATATTGCTCCAATTGGAAATCTTAGTAAAAATCCCTTTTTGATTACAAAAGTGATCTTCAGAAAAGTAAAAGTTCCTTTTGTCTTTGGCAAAATGCCCCACCGTACAAATGAATGTAAGCGTAATGATACATCTTTTGCCTCTAACGAAAGGTCAGGAGTATGTACCGGTTCTCCTAATTTTTCAAAGGGACTTCAAAACGTAAATCTCATAAATTTCATGCAACGTTGAAATATTTGGGGAAATTTCGACTTTAAGAGGTAGTGACAGGCTTGTGCCTTCGTACCAAGTCACACGAAAATGAACTATATAGAGCTGTTCTTATTGTAACGTTTTGTTCAAAAATATGAAGTCTGCTTTAGCTGTATGACCGACAAATATTAATACGCCTGTGAAACAATATGAGGGTCTTTATCAGAAGAACAGAAGCCAAAACATGTTTTTTTAGAATTCCGTATGTTTGTACACGTATCACGCAAAAACTGTTGCACGGAATTGAATGAGGTTAGCACATTTGTATTGCTGGAGGTCTAACTTTAAAATCTGGTGCAAGTTTCATGTTGATAAGCCGAGTTTTTGTAAGTAAATGCTGTTGCAACGTGAGTAAAGGTGTGTATGTATAGGTACATCTCCCTCTCTCGTACTTTACTGTGCTGTGCCCAACAGGGTCCATAATTGATCCGTAGTTTTAAAATTACCATCTGTTTTAATTTATATGTACATTATGGAAAGCAATAAAGAATTGAATTGAATTGAAAGTGCGTACAACGGCTAGTTAATAACATAATCGGCCACCTTTCGGTTTGACGGAGTGGGCCGTAATCCATCACGCCTAGGCCGCGTGCGGATTGGTATATGTCAATGTCTTCGGATTTTTGGTTCTAAGTTTCTTCACGATGTTTTCCTTTACTATATTGGGAGCAGTGATGATTTACACAAAATTTAAAAATATTTTCCATCTTCAGGTGCGATGTTTTCAATAACGGTGCTGAGCAAGCGTATGCAAGTCGACGACTCGATGCTGTGCCTCATCTCCGTCATCAGCAAGTTCGTCGGCTCCATATGGACTGCTTTTGTTACAACCGATATCGAAATGTACCTTGGTAAGTGCCCGGGAAATTATTAAAGTACCGTCTTGTTCATAAAACGTCTAACATTAACATTTATTGTTTAATTCATCATCAACCCATATATTGTCCCACTGCTGGGCACGGATCTCCTCTCAGAATGAGAGGGAGTAGGCTATAGTCTGCCACGCTAGCATACTGCGGGTTGGCAAGCTTCACACGCCATCGAGAAAATCTCTTAAGCATGCAGGTTTCCTCACGATTTTTTCCTTCACCGTTTAAGAGCGTGATAATTAAGTATTAATACGCATATGACTTCGAAAAGTCAGAGGTGCGTGCCTTGGATTCGAACTCGAGACCATAGAACTGCCATGACAAAACATGGTAGTCCTATGGTCATATCACAAGGCTATCACTGCACTTTGTTTAGTTACATTGTTGTTTATACAACAATGTAACTAAACAAAGTACAAAAAATATTTGTTTATTGACAACAACAGTCAATTACCCTATTATGTAATAGTGCATTAATAAATTAATATCGATAAATTATGCTACTCATCATAAAACGCGTCATCGAGCCATCTCTACTTCATATTCCAGTATTATTATGATAATGTGCATTTGAATAATGGCTCGCTCAATGGCCAGTATTATTTTGATTGCGTTCACAATTGCAGTGCCTGTAGCTGAGCTACTGAACGCTACCACGTTTACGTCACTACGCTCCATTATATCGAAATTAGTGGAAAAACAGGAGACTGGTTAGTATGAGCTGTTTATATTATATTTACACGCAAAACAGAAATCACAAGTTCTTTTCGAGACGGTATTCCAAAACTTTGAGTCAATATATATCTATAATAAGCTGGTGTCGCATTGTATAGAATTTCCATACAATAACAGGTCAGCTTATACTAACAGTATTCTCTAGATACTCTTTAAGACATCTGTTGTGTGTTGCCCCTCTAACCAATGGGAGGATATTAGAAGGGCTACGTCCCAACGGTGTATATCGGGCGTCTGTCTATATTTAAGTTGTACGGTAAATGTTGCTTGCGCGATTCAGGATTTGCCTCATCGTAGTTCTTATGCAGCGCGATAGATGTCGTTATTTTCTTTGTCTGTATTTTTTACTTTCCAGCTAAAATAAACTCGATGTTCTCGCTGACGGAGACGGTGGCATCGCTGGTGTTCCACCCGTTCTACTCGTGGTTGTACATGAAGACGCTGTATGTGCTACCTGGCGCCGTGTTCCTCACCAGCGCAGCCATTGCTATACCACCGTCCATTATACTTATGTAAGCATATCCCTTTTACCTAGACCTTGAATTGGAGGCCTTTTAAGAAAAGAAAATGAAGAATTGAAAGGGCTCAAATGATTTGGACAAGCTTTCTTGTGATTATTCCGTTCGGTTTCATTTGCACCGTTTTATGTTTTCATGTTCAATATCCATTAAAACATCAAATTTGACAGGATCCTACTTAATGTAATTAATATAAATGGATAAGCATGCAGAAAGAACAAAATGTAGATGTATGAAAAAGTTCAAAGACGAAGACAGCCTAAAAGCTGTAGTATATTTTTAGCCTTTTGCTTGACTGCAGGACTAGGTTGTTACAAATAGAACAATAATTTATTGTTTTATTTTCTTACAGATTCTTCTACGTCCAGCACAGAACAGAACTAAAAAGCACGAGAAAGAAAGCTCTAGAAGCAGAAGACAAGAAAGAAGCAAAAGAGGCCGAAGCCAAAAAGGCCGACCCATTACAATTTATTCCGTCAATTGACAAAGAACAAATAGAAATAGGAAAGAACAGTTAGCAGTTTCTTTAAAAACAAAACACAATCATAGACTATATTTAGTATCTATACTAAATTATTATTAATACGAAAGTTATACTGTCTGTTTCGTACCTTTTCGCGCCTAAACCACTGAACAGATTTCGATAAAATTCGGTAAGGAGATAGATTCCATCCTGAGGAAGGACATAGGCTACTTTTAGTTTCATAAAATATCTTTGGGATTCGAGGATAACCATGGCCAATAACTAGTTCTCAATAAACGTATTTTCAAGCAAATCACATCTTGGATACACCATACAACTACATAAGTTGAGATGACGTTTCTATGCGAGCAAATGTGTGTGTAATAGGTGCCAACAAACGCTACCACGAACTGCGGGGGCAAATGAGGCATCGAATATTGAATCCCACTGCGTTTTGTTTGGAGTGCTGGAGGCCCAATTTCTTCCTCAGACCGCTTCCTTTTCCTTTTCCCCTTTCCATCCATTTTTTCGAAATATTACTTTTCATGAAAGCATTGTTACCTTAAGCAGTCTAGACGTAGTTTTAATGTTTTTGTAATGATGGTAATTATCGTTACAGATACTAAACCAATGATATTTTTTGGCATTTTGTAAAACGTGATAAATCTTCAAAATGATGAATAAAATAAAAAGTATTAGGATTATTCCGGTCAACCATTCCTTGTATTTAAAGCTTTTATTATATCTTTTAACGTAACGTCATAATTATAATCGCCTATCTATAACAATACTTACATATTCCCCGAAAGGTCAGGCAATGGTTATTTAATGTACTCCCACAGTTCGCCGATATGTTTAATTCCCACGTCGTAGAACTGGGCCTTTTCAAACTCCGAGCTCTTACTGAGAATTTTATTGATATTTTTATTGGCCAACAACAGAACCTGGGAGGGGCCCTAAGTTAAATTTAGGACGACTATTGGTGCGTTTGTCCACCGCCACCGTCACCGTCACGTCACCGTCAACGAGATGACGGCGCCGATTTAGCGGCCATACATTTACTATGGCCGCTTGTCCACCGCACGCCCGTCACCCGAGCGCCGTCATCCCGTCCGCCGATCTTTCGCTAAGTTCGGCGCTACCGCTAGAAATCGGCCCGAGATCGTGGACACGTTTAAATGTGTTTTGTATGGCCGAAGTGGCGGCAATACAAAACACATTTAAACGTGTCCATCTACGCCTGCGCCGTGACGTCGTCGTCGAACCGCAATCAAATCAATCAAAAATATATTAGGTACAATCAAAATGCCCAAGAAATTGCCGCAGCTTGATTAAAACATAAAATAAAAATACATAAAACGCTCCTATAATATATCTTTCTCGTATTATCGAATGAATCCAAAATTCTTTGCATCGCCTACGCCTTCTTACGTACCAAAGCAGAAGGAGAAGTTATCAAACAACTGACTGAACCACCGAGATCGGATCGTCGCGGTGGACAAACGATCGCCGTCACGTCAACGTGATCTCGGCCAGAAATAATCTTGTTGATGGTGCCGTGCCGGTGACGGTGGCGGTGGACAAACGGCCTTACGCAACCTCTAGCGTAGCGTCCTTAAAACGCCATAGAGTATATAGTTGTGTTAGTATTTGTACGGTATATTGTAAGTTAGGAATGAAATCGAATTATTATAATGCATGTTATGAGCAGTGCTTGGAATGCTATTACATAGAAAAGAAGCCAGCGCACGACTCGCTTACCTGGGACCGAGTAGTTTTAATACTTTGAGATACTTTACCCAATAATAGTTGAAGACATAAACACTTTGGGAATAATAAAAAAAGAGATATGTTGCTATGTAGATAATGATTTGCTTGAAAATAAATAAAAATTGGCTTCCACTTTTGAGACAGTGTTAAGTGTTACATCCTAAGTGTTATTTTAAGTGAAATTTTCCAAGTCTTAATCACTTGAATAGGAAAATTAAGTGAAATGAATTTCTTATATTCTTACTAACTTAAGTGTAGGTACTTAAGTTAGTAAGAATATTGTACTTTTGGTCAAAAGTTTCTAAAGAACGTATAGTTTACATTATCTATACTAATGTTATAAAGAGGTAAAGTTTGTGAGTTTGTAAGGGGTAAATCTCTTGATCTACTGAATCGATTTTGAAAATTCTTATACCAATAATATTAATAGACACCTACATTACTCCTGTGTCATAGGCTATAATATTATCTCGTAAAATGAAAAGAAACGTGGGAAAAGCCGCGGGCAGAAAGTAATTTATAATTTTCTTAACCACCAAACAACCTGTCGTATTTAAAATGGATTATGAAAATACTTATAATTACAAGCGGTTTCAACAAGGGATTTCAATATTTTCCAACCACTACAGACTGATTTGAGTAACCGGAGATCCAAATAATTTATTAAAGCTAATTGCTATTCCCGAAGGCCGTGATTAACTTCACACCGTCGGGATAAATTATGAAGCATCTTAATTTAAGCCTTGCTGTGCTGTTATAAGACTTAAATTCTGGAAGATAATATTTTGAATCAGATGGTTGGAGCTCGTTGCTTGTGTTCATAGAAATCAGCCTACCAAAAAAAAATGTATATGGTAGTGTGATTTTTTCCAGAACTAAAAAAGATTTTTTATTACCAATAAAAAATGCAGTGTTTAACCCTGTTTTTTGAAAATACAAAGACAAAAGACTAGATTATTGTATTTTCATTGAAAAAATCGGCAATTAAATCATTAATTATGTTTTTATTGTATTCGTATTGACCCCAGAGTGTATTGGATTAAATTTAATGCTGTGATAAATGTAAAGAATGTATGTAAAAATAAATAATGTCTTTAAATAAAAAATATCATACTTATCTTTTTGAATTTTTTAGGCATTTTCCATGCAAAGATTATTAAGTTATTATTTTAGTGAAGGAAAAGGACGTCGCCTCAAAGACGTAAATAAAAAATGTGAAGGCAAATTTCGACATGGCAGGTAGGGGTCGCGGTGGCTTAGCGGTCACAGCGTCTGGTGTGCTTAACTAGAAAACGCAGGTTCGAATCCTGCCCGCGGTCGTATTTTTCCTTCACTAAAATAATAACTAAATATCATACTTTCTTACTTTTTTGTTCTTTTATAGTTTTGGCATTTTAGGAGTGTGCGTGAATCATTTGAAACGACCCTGAATCTGTGTGCTAAGAAATCGCATAATAACACTAATCTATACTAAATATTATACCTGAAGAGGTAAATTTTGTGTAATCTCTGGAACTACTGAACCGATTTTGAAAATTGTTTCACGAACAGAAAGCTACATTATTACTGACTCACATAGGCTTTAAATATTATCCCGTAAAATTAAAAGAAACATATAGTCCACACGGGCGAAGCCTCGGGCGGAAAGCTACTAAAAAACCATTTTCAAAGTACAGCCGCCAGCAGGTCAAGGTATACAAAACTGTCAAATTTCTCCAAATGATTTTAAACCTTAAATTGTTCGGGATGAAAGTTCAAAATCAACTGAGAAAATTTGACATTTTGTGGTAATTTGATGTGCTGGCCACCGTACCTACTTCAAAATATGATTCTTATCATATAAAATCAACAACTACTATAATTTCACTATATTAGAGAAGGCAGCTTTCAAAATCTTTAGGAGATTCTTATGTTAAACTAGCCTTGCCCGCGGTTTCGCTCACGTCCCAAAAAGATTTACTTTGCTTCTAGCCGGCGTATCAACATACACCAGATTTTAATTAAGACCTCCAGCAACACAACTGTGAAAACCTCATCCAATTTGGTGCAGTAGTTTTTGCTCGATGCTTGCACAAACATACAGACAGACAAAAAAAATGTTTTGGTTTCTGTTGCTGTAAGAAAGGCCATATTAGTTTTTCTTCAATATCTATAATGTACAGACATCGGCTTGGTACAATTTTATTAAATGCATAGAAGAGGTAACATCTATCAAAATCATTTTGTTTTTGTCTATTTAGCCTAAGTGTCCGGACGGTCAATAACAAATCCGTCAATAGATTTTCTTACTATTGTAGAGATAACATTTTGCAATCCTATCTCAGTCTTCTCAGTCGATTTTGAACGGTATCATTAACATTTTAAGTTTTAAAATCATTTGGAGAAATTTGACGGTTTTGTAAAACCTGATGTACTGGAGACTGTACATTACTTGTATACAACTTGGACCATATATCAAAATTCTATCTCTAAGAAAATCTATTGACTAATTCTTTATTGGGTCTAGCCGCTAGTAGATTAGACTGTGACCCTCTATAAAATTACTAAAAAAATACTACAATAATCATTAAACATAGTCATTGTGACGTTTCATTTATAATTTAAATGTCACAATGACTAGTACTACCTACTAGTACCTACTAGTCATTGTGAATTATAAAAAACTTCCTCTGAGTTTTATCAGCGATTATAATAATTATGACATATTTATGGAGAGTGTAAAATCATCTAACCTTCAGTTCCTTCTAGCGGAAGGTTAGATAATAAAATAAATTTTAGATATCAACTCTAACCTTCAGCTAGAAGGATGTGAAGGGTTATCTGAAGGTTAGATACTTCTAACCTTCAGCTGTTTAACCGATAGCAATAATTAAATGACTTCATCATCATTATCATCAGCCTATACTAGCCCACTGCTGGACATAGGTCTCCCATAGTGTGCGCCATTTCAACCTGTTTTCCGCTTTTCGCACCCAGCCTCTGCCAGTAACTTTTCGCAAATCATCACTCCATCTTGCCGGGGGGCGTCCTACACTACGTTTGCCGATTCGCGATCTCCTCTCGAGAACTCGTCTATCCAATGGTTGTCGGTTCTTCTATAAATGTATATAAATAATATACAAATGTAATCTTCTTATGAGACTTACTTGATTTTATATCTTACGTCCCCTACATGGCGCAGAGGGCCTGCGCGTTTTCTTTCACTCTCCGATCTTCTTCGCTTTATCTAGCACCGTGTTTTTTGTGAAGATCGTAAGATTAGGTTTCCTGCTTCCTTGCCTTCCTTTTAGCTGGTATATCGTTGCCACAAAACCCAAATGAATAATTAAGTATTTGTAAATAGAAATTAGACAATATATGGCATGTCTGTCAGTTTTTTTTTTTTTTTCTTTTTATTTAATTAGGGACTTTTATACATAATTGTACATGCCAGTCCCATCATACCTTATAACCAAGTTAACAAAAACGTAAAGCAACAAATCTAAACAAACTTAAAGCAGCCTTAGAATTAGGTTTTGACAAAATGTGATGGAACATTCCAACATTCTGTATATTTAAATGCAGTGTTTTAATTAAATCCTCTCTGGCCGACTGAAATCTAACACATTCCATCAATAAGTGCATTAAATCTTCTACCTTTCCACATACCTCACAGTTTGGTGAGTTGGTTTTCCTAACTAAGTACAGTCTATGAGCTAGGACTAAGAGTTTCCGCTTATATTTTGTTACATTGAACCACGGTATATGTGGGGGCTCAGATACTATTGATCTATACCATATTCCTTTGCTTTTTGATGTTTCATTAAAATATTCCTTCCACAGATCGCGGCAGTGATTTTTATATTTAGGGAGAAATTCACAATAATTTAGCTCAACAATTAACTCTTTTCCTCCTTCAATTCCAAATTTCGCCAAACGATCTGCCTCCTCATTACCTTTAAGGCCGATGTGTGAAGGAACCCATTGCAATTTCAGATCTATACCTCTGTTAATTAAATTGTGTAACTTAGATAAAATTACGTAATCTATCGATGCGCCTCTGTAGCCAGAGGCGCATCGAGCTATGTGCTGGAGGGGCGCTTTCTATCAACACAAATTAAAATTTTGCTTTTACTAATAGTCTCAATATAGGTAAGTGCTTCTGAAATTGCAATGAGTTCCAGAAACATGATTGATACATAGCCATTGATTTTAAAACAACTGTTTACATTATTATCTGGATTTGAAGGATTGTAGTAAGCCACACCATTTCCATTAGTACTTTTTGATCCATCAGTATAAATGGTGTAAAAATCGTTATATGTATCCTGAAGTGCCTTTAATGTTTCTGATTTTAATGTATTGATTTCATATGATTTCTTCGCTCTTAGGAAGAGGAAATTCTGCAGAGTCTGGACTGTGAATTTGAGATTATAAGTGCAAAACGCTTAAAAAAATTGAATATTTCGAGAGAATGGGTAGACAGTGAAGCAGTAAGACTTTGCTTCAAAAGTTCTACCTTGCCACCGTATGTATCGATATACGGGTGTGGATTCAAGGTGGATCCTTATATGTTTCCTGTTTCGCAGTGCTCAGGATGCTGGAAGTTTGGACATGTGATAAAATCATGTCCAACAAAAGTAATACATTGTCCCAAATGTGGCGGAAATCACCCCAACTGCAGCACTACTGTTTTTAAATGTATAAATTGCAAATGTGCACACATGGCATTAGATAAATCTTGTCCAATTTTTATAAAAGAAAAAAACATAAGAAGCATTATGTGTGAGAAGAACTGCACATATAGAAAAGCATTAAACCTATACCTAGATAAGGGAAGTACCCAGTATAATAATCAAACTCCAGTGGAAAGTTTATATAACAATACCTATAATATTGTTAACGGGGAAAAAACATATAGGGACGTTTTAGTAGAACTTACAAACCATAACGATGTAAACAGAGATGGACCAAATATAAATATTGAGGAAAAAGAGGACCAGAGTGAGGACGAGTCAGTTAGCTCACATATTTTAGGTAAACCTCAAAATAAACGGTGTAAGGACAAGAAAAAACAACGAATATTAAATCAGGATTCCAACCTTATGAATCATACTTATACAGAATCAACAACACAGCAGAAAAAAGCAGAAAGTAAAGGTGAGCCAACAACGCGTAATATGGATCTTAAAAGACTACTTAAAAAAATTAAAGAAGTTTGTTTATCTCAGAGCAGTTTCGATGTTAAAGTTAAACTAGTTTGTAGTTTTATTTTCGAAGAATATTTACGTTTTATTGTGAGGTTAGTTAAGGAGGGAGATGTTTTCAGTAAAATCGTATCAATATTTAACGATGGGTGGTTATCATAAAGACATTAAGTTAAATATAATGCAATGGAATGCACAGAGCTTGAAACCTAAATTAGAAGAATTTAAATGTTTATTAGCACAAGAAAAAGTACACATAGCACTAATTACTGAAACTTGGTTTAATCATGATATTAACGTCCATTTTACTCCATATGTCTGTCAGTTATAATAATGATAATTTATTCATTTAATTTGAAAACATTGATCCAATGGTTAGTAAAACTGTCTCGCTAATGGTTAGTAGTTAAATTAAAATTTAAAATTAAAATTTAAACTACAAAAAAGGCTACCATTATTTTCCTAATCGTGCCAAACGAGCAACTGCACAGAATTTTTGTTTCTCGGCCTCTTTGGAGCTTAAGTCGAAATCCATTCAGTTCCCAATAGGAAAAACAATCAAGAGATAGATTTATTGATTCACGCGTTTAATCGTGACTGTCGATCTTTATGTTCTAGGGCATTGACATATCGAAGCCAGGCGTTATTAGCTTATCTGTTAAGAGGTTTTGAAGCCCGGTTTCAAAAAGCAATATATAAAAGAAATATTTATTTATTTATTTATTTTAGGAAAGCTTACAGACTAAAAACACTTATAGCTAAAGCACAATATTTTTACTTAAATTGCTAATAACAAGCTTCCACATTTTTATGTAGTTATATATAAAGGAATGTTGTGTTGGTTGTCAAAGCTCAGCAAATTATAAAATCAAACTATTTGTATTTTTAGGAATGATGTTTGTTGTGCGTGACATAGTTAAAAAACCGTACTTAACTTCTGTTGCCATACTGTTGAGAGCATTGGACTTGTGTTTAAATATTCACAAACTACATAAAGTTTTTTATATCAATCATTTAGTTACTAATAATATTTATAGCTTTTCTGAACTCTCCATTCCCAGTTAATTTAATTTAGATATAGTTTGCAATATGTCTACACAGTAATATGGTGTGACAACGTGATGATAGCTAATAAAACATGATACAAAAAAATAGGTTAAGGAAAACAAAACGCGCGGACATTGCTAGCAAGAACCAAACCTTTGATAATTCACAATTTACAATATCGTGGTAGATTATTTGGGATTAGTATACAAAGATAATAAACACAATGTCGATGTAATAATAAAATAATGTACTTCCATATCATTCTACACTCCCTACATTTATAACACGTTTGATGTTTGTATCTATCGCTATAGATTATAATTCAATTGGAACCGAAGCAGTCATGACATAAGGTGCACGTTTAGCACCTGTTAAACTTACAAGTGAATAAATTAATTATACAAAATAATAAGTGGAAAGTGATTTAAAAATGAATACAGGAGAACAAAGGGAAGACGATAATCATGAAGAGTCCAAAGAAGAAGATCCTCTTCGACAAGAAGGGAAGAAAGAGACTAAGATTACTTTCCGTGAAAAAGTGTCTGATGTGTTAAAAAATATTACTTTAGAGCCCAGCTTGTTCATGTTTGTTGTGTCTGCCATGATTATCGTGACTGCATCACAGAACCTCAACCTTGAGAAGGCGTGCCGCGTGAACCTCAACTTTACCACCGAAATTTGTGATTCCTTAAAAATGCAGGATGTTGATAACAAAAATGAGTACGAGAGAGAAACGCAGCGGCTATTGGCTTCAGCTCTTTCGTGGAGGACCTACCTGTCAGCTACAATACCATGCATATTAGCTCTTTTTGCTGGCTCTTTCTCTGACATAACAGGACATAGAAAATTTTTCATTATTGCGTCAGTTATTGGACAATTTCTTGTTAGCATCAACAACATGTTTAATGTTTACTTCTTCTACCAACTCCGCTTGGAATTCTTAGTCTTCACAGAAGCTATTATTGAAGGACTGTCTGGGGGATGGTGTCTTTGCTTCTTAACTGCCTTTGCATATATAAGCACCGTTACTACAGACGAAACTAGAACTTTTAGATTAGGTCTGATTAGTTTTAGTATAACAGTGGCTTTTCCTGTTGGTATGGGGGTCAGTGGGATATTGTTGAAGAAATTTGGTTACTACGGTTGTTATGGATTAACTGCGGTGTTGCATTTAATAAATTTGTGTTATTTAATCTTTGTTGTTAAAGACCCACAAAGAAATGCGGAGCAGAAGAAAGTAAGTAAAACGTATCACAAGATATTACCTTAACACGTAGATGTGGAAGAGAAATTCGATACCACAGGCATTGGCTTAAAAGAAAGGTCCGAATCCTGCCTGAAACCGTATTTTTCTTTGCTAAATTTTACATCTATAAGTAATAGAATTTATCAATTATAATAATTAACTCTGTATTGTATTTACGAACTTCAATTTTGCTAAAATGTAATAATTGTTTCTGATTTAGTCAAAACGTAGTAGGTTACATCCATATATACCTTTCGCTTAAGTAGCTATTAAGTTGATGTATGTATGTATTCTTCTCGACCTGGAAGTCGAGCCCAACATACTTAAGAGAAGGCTAGTAGGATGTGAAGCAATTTACAATACCATATTCGGCAAAGTTAATTGGTGATCGTATAAATGAAATGACTTGTCGATTAGTTTCAAGTTTAACTTGTAGTTATAAACTTGAACTTCGAACTAGAATAGTAGAATAAGTATAAGAAACAAAATGATCAATAACGGCCTCATTAGTCTAGTGGTCCCAAACGTGACTGCTACGATGTAGGTCCTCAATTCAATTTCCGGGTCGAGCAAAGTGTTATTGGGTTTTTTCTAAAAAAATCCAGTTGCAGCTCAGGTTATTGGCAATAGGCTCGCCCATTTTACATGGGACCTAAACATGTAAACTTTGGGTGTACATAAGTACACCTTTGCTTAACTCTTCGGGGAAAACAGGCGGTATATTATGATCAATGAAATGGAATGGCTGATTATTTTACATTAATTATAAATTGTAGTTTACTTTTAAGGTAAAGATTTATTTTTTTACAGCATGATGGTCGAGGATTCTGCCATTTAATTCGTCAGTTCTTCAAAGTATCTAACGTTAAAGAGACTGGTAGTGTCCTTGTAAAGAAAGCTCCCAAGAACAGAAGATTGCGACTTTGTATCCTGTTGGGGGTTGTGAGTGTACTATTTGGACCAATGTATGGTAAGTAATTATTTCGCTAGAAAACATTAGTCTGCCTCATTAGTCTAGTGGTCCTAAGCGCGACTGCTACGCTAGAGGTCCTGGGTTCGATCCCCAGGTCGAGCAAAGTGTTATTGGGTTTTTCTATGAAATTCTCAGTAGCAGCTCGGAGTCTGGATTTGTGCCCGGTTAATGGCAATAGGCTCGCCCACTATTACATGGGACCTAAACATACCGGCGAAGTGTGGGTGTACATTAGTACACCTCTGCCTAACCCTTCGGGGAATACAGGCGTGATGGTATGTATGTACAAAACAGTTCACTGCCTCATTTGTCTAGTGGTACAAAGCGAGACTGCTACGATAGAGGTCTTGGTATTTCGATTCCGAGGTTAAGCAACATGTCGGAGATTGGATATGGGGTTGGCGTTAAGCTCACTCTCTATTACACGAGACCGTAACATACCAGCTAACTGTGGATGTACATTAAGTATACCTCAGTCTATCCCTTCGGGGAATATCGACGTGATGGTATGTTTAAAGAACAATTCGACCGTTGACAGCAGTGTATTTAACATAAGTTCCTTTTTAACCCCGACGCAAAAACGACGGGGCGTTATAAGTTTGACGTATCTGTCTGTGGCATCGTAGCTCCCGAACGGATGAACCGATTATAATTTAGTTTTTTGTTTATTGAAAGGTGAATTAGTCGGGAGTATTCTTAGCTACAGTTTGTTCGAAATAAGTAAGCCGATCGGAAGTTGTCTGCAAGTGGTTTAGAAGTGGTAAATTTTAATAGAAAGAGTCGGTGTAAAGATAATTAGAGTCGTATATGTTTCACATTTCTAATTATTTTGTTTACTAATTTCGATATTTATGGATTAAAACACTTAATTAAACGATTTTATCACCGCGGTAGTTCGGAACGGCTAACTTCCGATCGGCTTACTTATTTCGAACAAACTGTATGTTTGATGAAAATCGGTGGACATATTATGTATAGCAATTGTCGGGGGTTTTAAAAAAACTTGGTCTCTTCTAGTTTTCTTTTCATGAGATTCTTTTAGATAAGCTGTTTAGTGAGTGTTAGTTCTTCACGTGTTCGTCTTATCCCACCCATTTGATATACAACAATAAAACAGCACGTGTTCACGAATGGTAGAAATGCGCGTGAGTGTGTTTGCATAGTCATATTATGAACGCAATACATGCACTTAATACAATGCGTCAATACAGTTAATACTTAATAATATGCATTTGGTAAACTTCCGTAAATGATACTGAAACCTGATAGTAGAAATAAGCGCAAAAGGTGAATATAGCTTCTTTTTTTAATTTGAAAAAAAGCTTACTTCCAATGTGGGTCGCTCATTACTAGTATTTTTGTTAACCCCTCGTGCTAAGCTAAATGCTTGTATTGCGAGTGGGTTCACGTCGGTAGTGCAATGGGTGAGTTTCGAACCGGCAACCACATGATCGCAAGTCCGACGCCCTAGCCATTAGAATCCCTTCGCTTTGATTTTATAATTATTAAATAATGCGATTAATGTTGGTCTTTTGTGAGTACAGTAATTTTGATAATGTGACATAAAGTATAATTTATCGTTAGTTATCCATCTTCTTCTTCATTCTTGTTCTCACGAAGCTGAATAAGAGTGTTTTCATCCTTGATGAGTATCGATTACGCTCCTTCTTCTCTTCGAAGGAACCCAACAAAAGCGAAATTTTTGTGACAGAGCGAAGTCTCGCGCCAGAAAGTGCAGTCTTTTGTATTTACTGGAGAGACTGTCGGAGAAGTAAATCGCAGTGGTAGTGCCTTCAAATCCGAGGTGAGAAGAATTAAGTTGATTGGGTCTATTGTCAATATTGTATTGCCTGGTTTTCTTAAGGAATGTTTCCTTGAGGAAAATACTGGAAAACTCGACGACGATTGCAGAAGTGGAAGCATTCGGTTTATTTTGCAGGCGATAAACATCCTTAATAGTAGAGGTGGAATGCTCTAGGTTTATTATTTTCATGATGTTATTGACAGAGTTTAAAATATCTCCCTTGCTTTCCTTATTTTTTTTTGGGACTCCTCTTATTTCTACACAGGTTTTTCGGAGCTGTCTTTCAAGTTGATAATTTTTTTCTTCTAGTTCTGCTATTTTTGCTCATGTGGATTTACGTTCATTCTCTAATTTATCTATTTTTAATTTATATTCAGTGATTTGATGCCACAGATTGTCTAATGATTTCTCAATGTCGTTGTTAGAGGATTGAATGTTGGTGTTTTGATTTTTGATCTCTTGTAATTGCTTTTCTAAATTTTGTAATCTGGAGCTTATTGGGCTTATCATATTTGAGAGAATTTCCATTATATCCGATTTAAATTGTTCAAACTTGTCGGGTAAAACATCATCCTCAAGGCGCACTCTTTTCGGGTTACTTCTCACAGTAATATTCGTATCAGAAGTTAAGTTTTTAGATTCGACGTAGTTTATATTAGGTTATGAAGGTCTTAGGTATTATTATACGTAGTTTATATTACCACTTAATTATTATATGTTTTCAGGTGAAATATCAGTTATGTACATGTCGACCAGGTACCGCTTTGGCTGGGACGAAGTTAAATTCAGTGTGTTCCAGACTTACAACTTTATTACACATACTATAGGTAAGTTAATTCATCATTAACCCACTGCTGGGCACGGGTCTCCTCTCAGAATGAGGGGGGTTAGGCTATAGTCCACCACGCTAGCCTACTGCGGATTATCAATATTTATAGCTTAGTGCAATTTTGGAGCTGTCTGTCTCTACCTGGTATATATAACCGTTTTTCTTCTATAGACTAGATCGTACCTGTAGAAACAATACTCAAACATATACATACATACATACAAACACTCACGCCTTTTTCCCACAGGGGTAGGCAGAAACTATGGACTGCCACACATCCTATCCTATCCTACTTCCTACTTCCTACTAATCCTATCCTATCCTATCCTATCCTACTATCCTATCCTACTTCCTACTAGTCCTATCCTATCCTATCCTACTTCCTATCCTTCCTACTAATATTATAAATGTGAAAGTTTGTGAGGATGGATGGATGGATGGATGGATGGATGGATGTTTGTTACTCCTTCACGCAAAACCTACTGAACGGATTTTGATGAAACTTTACAGTATTATTGTTTATACATCAGAATAACATATAGGCTTTAAATTATAACGATATTTTGGGAAATTCCCACGGGATTGGGGAAAAACTATTCCACGCGGACGAAGTCGCGGGCAAAAGCTAGTACAAATATATATTAGATGACCATTTCAGAGGAATAATGTACCGGATAGAAATATTTTTATTTAAAACAAAGTAACGCGCAATTACAAGAAAATTTTAGGCATATGCATAACAAGAATTGAGGCACTATTATTTTTTAAAGTGATTAAAAAACTAGTTTTAGTCCGCGAATTAGGTACGAATTTTTTTTATCAAGAACCAATAGTGATAATCTCTTCTTTCTATGGATCTGCACACAATAGCAAGTCAAGCTCTATCTCTATCTGTTCAACTTGTTGAGATGAGATGGACCGCAGTTTATAAAAATCAAAACAAAATTGAACTCTTCTAAATAGTTTTCATGCCAAACCCCAAATAAACAGACAAGACTTCTAGAACTAGACTATTTAAGCAAATCCAAACGGATTTATGTGATAGACCCATTTGTTTTTTTTTATATCTTCAATGTACAGAATCATAGATATCGTTCTATTCCATATACAAAGACAGTTCCTCCTCAGTCAATTCAAATTTGGAATTTCCAACGGATTAGTAGTAGTAGTAGTGTCTCGCTAGCATGTCTAGATGCCAGCATGAATGGGTCGGCACGACTGGCTAAGTACAATTCTTCCACAGAATATCGACGTCCAGTAGCATGCATAGGTACTGTTGTGTTACGAAACATGACTGTGGAGCGCCACAGGTCCGATTTCACCCTCAGTACTTCCTTGTCTTTTTCTGCCTTATCCTTAAATATGCTCGGTAAACTATCTGCAATTCCTTTGGTTTGCAGATGTCCATGGGCGACGATGACTACCTACTTATGATCAGGTAGCACGCCTGCTCGTTTGCCAAGTTATCCTGTAAAAAAATACTTATCAATATTGTAGTGTGAATCATTATGATTACTCAAAAGCCGTCTTTTTGGTCCCGTAGTTGTCAACATGTTTAGTATCATGCAGCTGCCATCGTCCGATAACAATTAAATTTCTATCATGTCTATAATTCATTGATAAGAGGTAAATATATAATCCTTGAGTTTAGTAAACCGAACGCTTTAGCCAAATGGACTACAGTGATGATATACAGTACCTGTTATGTATTATTTTTTTCACATTTTAATAATGTGGATAAAAAATAACGTCCGCAATATTGATAGCCTGGTGGACTACTCATAAATCCATTATGCTGGCCTACTGCGGGTTGGTAGACTACACTCGTCGTCGAGAAATTGTTTACGAACTCTTGAGGCCCACACTTCAAAATGCGTCAAAATTCTCTCAATTTTCACGAATATCCAAGGAATCTATAGACAATAGATGTCGCTGACGTCACCTTTGAATGGGAATAACCGCTCTCATTTTGATAAGAGACCTGTGCCCAGCAGTGGGACAGTAAATGGGGTGATGATGATGATGAATATGATGATATCCCTTCAAAGTATATTTTGCCCAGAATGGACAGGATCTTTCATTTAAAAAAAAGTCTAGGGGAACTCATAAACTCACTATTAACGGACACAAAGTAGACTGACTTGAAAATAATGCTAGCGGTATACACATTATTTTTTTTGTCGGCTATAAATAAAGAAAATACATACATAATAATTCCAAAATTACATTAATAATTACTAAATTATATTAATAATTACGAAATTACATTAATAATTACGAAATTACATTAATAATTACGAAATTAAATTAATAATTACGAAATTACATTAATAATTACGAAATTACATTAATAATTACGACATTACATTAATAATTACGACATTACATTAATAAATACATATGTACATTCCGTACTGAACGTTTTCTTATTCAAGTCACATCCAGCTTATTTTTTCTCATTAAATAAATGTATATTCTTGTGGGAAAATAAACTTCTTAAACTATAAATTCGATTTGTTTACGTTTCAGGTACAATATTCTCAATAATGGTGTTCACCAAGTATTTACAATGGCACGACTCGCTGCTGGGCATCGTGTCAACGTTAAGCAAAATTGCTGCTTCATTTGTGTACTGTTTTGCTCCAAATGAGCAAATATTCTTTATAGGTAAGTTGTTTTGTATTTTCTTTATTAGTATTAACTTTTACATATTTCACGCCTCTATTCCCCGCCTGGGTTAGGCAGAGGCGTAACCCAGGCCATAGCATATACAGGGCCATTCCCTTCGGGGTACGTTCACTAATGTACACCCACGCTTCGCTGGTATGATTAGGTCCCATGTAATAGGGGCGAGCCTATTACCATTAACCGGGCTCAAATCCAGACTCCGGGCTACCGCAGAGAATTTTATAAAAACCTCAATAACACTGCTCGACCTGGGAATCGAACCTAACACATTTAGCGTAGCAGTCGCGTTTTGGACTACTAGACTAATGAGGCAGACAGTGTTTAGATATCATACTATTTATTACTGATGATAAAGTCCGTAATGCTCAGACGATTGCAATTTAAATTATGGATAGGCCTTTACGATATTGTAAATTAACAGTGCCATATCCTAATCTGTGTTATCTAAGTTATATTTAATTGGTTTTGCAGTCTGTATATTGTTTGAAAAACAAAAATTTGATAATCGCGATACGATGCAGTGTTGTCATGTAAGATGTAGATTAATATTATTTAAAAATAACGTTGACCTAATAAGATTATTTCTACCTGTGGAAAGTAACATACTTATACTCCATTTGGTTAGGTACTTAACTAAATGTAAACAATAAAAATGGCGGCGTTCAGGGCTTTTCAACCTTTATTACAATGGTATCTTATGAATTGGGAGTGAAATTAATAACAACACAACTAACAATCAATAAAAACAACGAACAAACAAAACAATAACTAATTAATACAATTTACGGCAAAAGAAACACAAAAACGAACGAAAGTACAAACTGTTACGAATGGCGTCTGGTTACCCGACTAAGTATAATATCTATTATTAAGAGAAATGAAATATAATATCTATTATTTTTCATTTCTCATACTCTTTAGTTAAGTACCTAACCAAATGGAGTATAGATACTGGTTTCTAACATTTACGCGAATATTAGACATTGCAATAAAACTACTTTTTACCGATCCGAAACGTCGGGAATTTAATAATAACAATATAACTCGATAAAATCCGTAAAACTGCTACGCTAAAGGACCTGGGTTCGATCCCCAGGTCAAGAAAAGTGTGATTGGGTTTTTCTATGAACTCCCAGTAGCAGTTCGGAGTCTGGATTTGTGCCCGGATTATGGCAACAGGCTCGCCCCCTATTACATGGGACCTAAATATACTGGCGAATTGCGGGTGTACATCAGTTCACCTCTGCCTAACCCTTCGGGGAATAAAAGTAGTTTTATTGCAATAACATAGATATAAAAAAAATGTCTCATGATGACTTGTATAAATTGTAATAATCCCCTTTAATTCTTTAATATTATTATAATTAATTACATAAGCATTAACCATCATGCGTTCCAATCATGGGTTTGGTAGAGGTGTACTAATGTACACTCATAGTTTCGGCTGGTTTAGGTTCCAGGGGGCGAGCCTATTGCTAGTAACTTCGCACAAATCTCACTCGCACTCCCGCTGAAAATTTAATAGAAAAACCTAATAACAGTTTGTTTGACCTGGAAATCGAATTTAGGACCTCTAACTGAGCAGTCGCGCTTACGATCACTAGATTAATGAGGTAGTGAAACCTATACTAAGACCTCTTGCATGGGATCTAAATTTGTATTGGCAACATTGGGTATACGTTAGTAGTTACGCTTCTTTCTGCTTAAACGCGTACGCGTCAGAAACAATTTTATTTAAAAAACAAAGACGCTTAAATATGGAAAGTAATGATTTAAATAAAGAATTCAAATAAATTCAATTGGGAACCTCTCTTTTTTGAAATAAGTATCACCACAGATAATAACCGAATATTTCAATAAATCATATTGCATCTAACTAATATCCCTTCTGTTTTATTTCCAGCACCACTTGTTGAAATTCTGAACGGGACTTCGCTGTTGGCGATGAGGGCAATTATATCTAAACTTGTGGAACCTAACGAGTTAGGTAAGTAACGAAGTATAAATAATGACTATGCTGGAAAAAAAGGCAAATAGATACACTTTTTTTAAGATGGTAATACAGTGAGATATGATGTGACTGACAATGTGGCTTTATATTATACCTCAATGCGCGATCTATGGGAGTGCGTGCGTGCCTTTGTGTGTGTGTTTATGTTGGCGAAAGAAAAAAACAATTCTCAGGCAGGATTCAAACCTGCGTCGTTCCAGTCAAATACGTACGCTTTAGCCAACTAACCTACCGATAACATTGCCTCTGATGTCGATTTTCTTTTCCACATGCTACGTAGCGGTGAAGGTAAACATCATGAGGGAGCATGCTTGAGGGATTTTCTTGACTTAGGCTTTAGGCTAGCGTGGTGGACCAAAGTCTAATCCTCTCATTCTGAGTACCGTGCCCAGAAGTGGGACATTGTAATGGGTTGATCATGATGATTCTACGTCTTAAAGTGACGTCAGCGACATCAATTAATGACAAAAGGATGACTATGCGACAGGACGCATAAACATGAACGCATGTTTACGTAACATGCTTGAACCTGCATCGCAAAGACACCTTTAATCTCTATCATTAAAAATGCTTAAGCATGCGTTGTTGCATGTCATAATAAAAAATAGCTTGGCAACAAAAGGTTGCTTGCTTACTTCTACCTTTCTGTTACCTTTTTTCAGGTAAGGTGAATTCCTTGGTGGGTGTGGTAGAGAACCTGATGCCTCTGATCTACGTGCCGCTGTATACCAAGGTATATACTGCCACAATGGAGGTGCTGCCTGGCGCCGTCTTCTTGCTCGGAGCCAGCATGACTTTACCAGCTGTTATTGTTCTCATGTTAGTATATTTTGCGAACAGAGTAGTTATACCAACTGCTTCTTTAGTTTAGTGGTCCTAAGCGCAACTGCTACGCTTCCCGGGCTCGACTTCCAAGTCGAGCAAAGTGTTATTCAGTTTTTTTATGAAATTTTAAATAGCAGCTCGGAGTTTGGACATGTTTCCGATAAATGGTATGCCCTCTATTATATGAGACCCCCTTACGTCCTTACATCCTTATGTGTGTTTCAACTTTTGTGAGTGAGTGTGCCCTTCCTCTCGATTGGAGCAGCTTTGGTAGTATCAAATTCTCTAAAGCCTCAGGAACGCAACAGAAACTCATCTTTGGCAACGGTTAGGTGGCTCATCTAATCGTTTTCCAACATAAGCATAAAAAAATCAGATCTACAGCCCTTCTTTGTACATGTGCGGAAAAGTAAAACGAAGTTTACGCATTCGAAAAAAAAAAATGTTGCGACTAGAGTTTGACGATAAGAATAACTACTAGTTTGGACGAAACCGAACGACGCTAGCATTACTTATCTGCCTAACCTTTAGAATTTTAGGCGTGATGGTATGTTATGTATAATCTATACTTATATTATAAAAATGAAGAGTTTGTTTGTTTGTTGGCTTCAACGCGCTAATCTCAGGAACTACGGGTCCGATTTGTTAGATAGCCCATTTATCGAGTAAGGCTATAGGCTATATATCATCACGCTAAGACCAATAGGAGCGGATCATAAATGAAAAATGTTGCAAAAAAGGGAAAAAATTTAATGCAGAAAAGCCGAGAAAACATAATAATATAGAATACAATATAGAAGCGGCTGTAGCCTTACATTTGTATGACTAGGGCGTCGGTCTTTCTATCATGTGATCGCCGGTTCGAAACCCACCCATTGCACTACCGACGTGAACCCACTCGTAATACAAGCAAGCTTAATACGAGGGGTTAACAAGAATACTAGTAATGTGTGACCCACATCGCTAAGTAAGTTTTTTTTAAAGGATTTTACAAGTTTGTATCTTTTTTTTCAGATGGCTATTTTATGCACACAGAAAAGAAGTAGCAAGGACAAATATATTGTCAGAATACCCAGGATAATGTGAATTATATTAATTGATAATTTATTAGTTAAAATGAATATATTTTTGTTTGTTCATCTGTTATGCGTTTCTATTCATCCAATTATGATGAAACTTTAGTAAGTTGTGTGGCCCACAAATGTGTTGAAAAGAAACAGCTCATAGAACTTAGATAATAAGTAGGCTTTAATAAATCCCGATATTATTATATTGTTTGTTAAATAAATCTGCTAAACCTGATTTTGTTATTTTTATGTCAGATACTGTTGCGTTTCGTCCGGTCAGTGTGAATTCATCCCTCATTCCCCTTCCTTCTCCTTTTTTTCTTTCCCCTCTCTTTTTTTTAATAGGCTCGGCAACGCATCTACAACTGGGCGGCGTCATTAGTCTAGTGTTCCTTACCGCGACTGCTACGCGGGTCTTGGGTTTGATTCCCAGGTTGAGCAAAGTGTAATTGAGTTTTTCGATGAATTCTCAGTAGAAGCTCGGAGTTTGGATATGTGCTCGGTGAATGGCAATAGGCTTGCCCTCTATTACATGGGACCTAAACATACCTACCGGCGCGGCCCCACGGTAATAGTTGTTCAGAGTCGAACAACCTCTTTTTTGATCGGATAGGGTTCTCATATTACACTGTACTTATATTTAAAGTCCTTTTTACTAATGCATTTTTGTATGAACTCAAGATAATTCCAATACGGGCACGTTTGTTAGTTTAGCTAGTCGATAATAATAATTAGGACGTATGACTGAATGGAAGAATTTGATCAGACGCTTCGGCCCACATTGTTATCGTGACATACCTACAATAACTGTTGATAAGTAGACTCTTTGTTCAATAACACATCCACCAAATTGTCCGAAGTATCTTGATCAACTGTCTAACCTATTATTAGAGGGATTAGCCTATTATATACCTACTATTACTAGGCCTTATGCGTGTTGGTAGACTTCACTTGCTTCCGATAATCGCGATGGTTTCCTTTAACCTTTGATTAATGATATTTATTGGTAAAAACTATGAACCTATTTTTTATCACGGGTTGTACTTTCAAAAGTGCTTACAACAACTCTATGTAGGTATATCGCATTCAGATTTGGAATGAGTCTTCTTCAAGCATATGTTTTATGTAGACTGAAAGACATACCATAGTTTAAAAAAAGAGGTAGACATGTTAGCATCAAAATGTGAAGATTTGAATTGGTGTCAACTTGTAAATATTGTGTGGCATAGGTATGCGGTTGACCGACCTTCTTTCTGAAGGGTGCATTGACAGCTATTGATAGATAAATAGTCGCGTGACTCAATTTGAATTTCATTTACTAGGAACATGGCGCATCAATATATCATTGTGTAGAGCTATTTAATAGTACCTATAATATCATGTCTATACAATAAAGACTAAAAATAAAACAGAATACCATCATGCCTGTATTATTCGATCAGTTAGACATGGCAGTGCTAGTTTACCTACATCCAAAATTGGTCGGTATATTTTTAGATTGCATGGAACTAAAAATATCATAGAAGGATCCATTAACACTCCTTCGTCCTCGATCTGGGACAGAGCCTAGAGCCTCAAGAATAGTATAATAAATAATTATAACATATGACATATATAACATACATGACATAACAACATTTTGAATTCAAAATACTATTATGTTATTTGTAAATTATTTTGAAAGTTAAATTTTTGATTATGTTAAAACTACATGAGTTGCCAAAAATACTTAGTATTAATAAAAATAAGAAAGAAAAAAATTTTATGAATGTATGTGAAGTCATAATAATTCATGTTAGGCACCCGGTAGTGACGAAAAACAGTTGAAATTCTATTTACACTAATGAGCACAAAAACCGCCTTCGTCGCGTTGCCGGCGCTTATAAATGTGTTTGTATAGCCACTTTAAGCCAGCCCGCGCGTTCATTTAGACCTCCCCAAGAGTCAAGTCGCGCGGTTCGTCTGCCAGCTGAATGCTGGCTCATTAACATGTCTGCTTCACATTTCTATCACTTGTACAACGCATAATTGCAAAACATAAATTTACTTACAATTATTTGCAAACTAAATTAGATTCCAACGTGTTTACAACCGACAATTAAAGGAAAATCTAAGAATATTTACAATTCTAAGCCTGGTATTACTTTATGACTGGTATTAGAAAGCATTGATAAAAACCAGATGAACGCAATTGGCTCCTGTGATGTGTCCTTATCGCAATCAACTCGAGACGTTACTCTATAAATATTGGAACAGAACAAATAATGTATATTATGAGCATCACAACAAACAGTTGAAATACAAATGAACGCAATTCAGCGGTATCTATGTTGCATTAAGTCATTACATATTATACATCTCAGTGATAATATAGACATGTAAAGAGACAATAGCAAAAATGGATCCTCAAAAAAAAGAACCCGAGAATATAAAAGATGAAAAAAATGCAGAACGTGAATGTAAAGAAGATATCGATGAATGTTCTCCTCTACAAACAGGTCCAGAGACAAATGAAAAAAATGAGAAAAATGAAGTTAAAAAGAAGCTAACCTTCAGAGAAAGACTTAAAATAATTAAAGACAATACAACCGTAGAACCAATTATGGTGGGATATGTGATGCCCAGTGTCCTCGCGTCGCTGGCAATACAGAATTTAAACTTAGAAAAGGCGTGCAGAGTCAATCTCAATTTTACTGCAGAAGTATGTGATGCTTTGAATTTGAGACAAACGGAAAATTACACTTTCGAGGAAGAAGAAGTTCAGAAACTAACAGCAAGTATAGGAGTCTGGAAGAATATAGTACAAACAGCAATCCCTGTTCTTCTCATTCTCTTTGTTGGAGCTTGGAGCGATAAGACTGGTAAAAGAAAAGCATGTATTATGATACCAATAGTTGGAGAATTTTTGGCTTGCCTCGGCTTCATCGTGAACACCTATTACTTCTACGAATTGCCTGTGGAAGTGGCTGCGCTAACTGAAGCTATATTCCCTGCTATTACGGGAGGATGGTTCACGAACTTTATTGGTGTTTTTAGCTATATTGGTGACATCACGACCGAAGAGAACAGGACTTACAGAGTAGGGATGGTGAACATGTTCATGTCATTAGGCTACCCTGTTGGAAGTGCTTTAAGCGGGGTTATGTTGTCCTGGGTGGGGTATTATGGAGTGTTTGCAGTGTCTTCATCCTTGTATATGTTCAGTTTGATATATGGATACTATTATTTGGAAGACCCACAGCAGAGGGCTGTTAAGAAACTTGTAAGTATTGAATACCTATATAAATAGAAATGTAATTTTTGTTTGGTCAAAATAAATGTCCGAAAGTTCTACACTTATTTCTTTGAACAACTTTCGGATATTTATTGTTCGCACATGTTTTTTTATATCTGAGCCACAGCAACGTGTGGCCGGATACAGCTAAATACTATTCAGTATAATTACTTACTTATTGATTCATGAAACATATTTTTAGTTATAAAAATATACAATGGATTACTCGTATATCGATTGAGTAGGAAAAGTTAATTTATATATTTATTATTTTACGTAATTATTTTGTCAATAATAGTATCTGCAGTCACATAATATAATTATGAAAATCTAAAGGTTCAATGATCGGTATAAATTAAATAAAAAAAATGACGACGTAACAATATACGTACGACGTAACGTATACCTTTAATTTTTGTTATAATCGTGTTTCTTTCTTCTATCTAATCAGTCACAGACAGTGATACCGTTTGTAAAGAAAAAAAGTTTTATGACTACTTATGTCAAATAATTGCTTTCCTCGTCTTTAACTTCGTACTAGGCGGCCCTTGTTCAATAAGTCACGCAGTGTTTACGCAATATGTTAAAAAACTTCGGCCGATCCAAAAAGCCACGATATCCCATCACATTACCAAGTAAAACATAAAAAATGTGTTCAGATTCCCATAGATTATAATCTATAAAAATCTGAATATGCTACATTTTAGATAAATTTATTATGTAATTTGCCGGCTTTGTAAAGTTATTTTCAACAACTAAAAATAAATAATAACTTATTCAATGAATTGATTTAAAAATAAATGTATCCGGAGTAATTTATTTCTTGTAATCTGAATAGGATTACATTACATACCACGTTACACCGGTATTTCCTGCAGAGTTCGACAGAGGTGGACAGAGGAGAGAACAATTTTATTTCTTCTAAGGATCTTCTCATTTCTGATTCGGTCCTGTGGAGGAATAAACACCAATACTCTCTCCATCTATCTATAGACTATCCCTGTTGAAAGTTAATACACATCATACAATATTGTTTCCAGGAAAATAAGAAATACAAAAAGAAATGTTTCCTTCGAGAGTTCTTTGATGTTGGTCTGGTTATGGAGACGTTCAAGGTAGCTTTCCGGAAGGGAGCTGGTAACAGAAGGCTGAGAGTATGTTTACTACTGGTGGTAGTGTGCGTGGTGTTTGGACCTATGCATGGTAACTATCCATAATCCATAGGTACTTCTTCATCATCATCAACCCATTACATTACAACATTATGTGTCCCACATTTGGCACGGGTACGAGAACGAGAGGGATTAGTCTATAGTCCACCCCGCTAGAGAGTTGGCAGACTTCTCGAGCCGTCAAGAATATATCTAAGGCATGAAGGTGTCCTCACGATGTTTCCCTTCACCGTTTAAGCGCGTGATAATTAATTATTAATACGCATATGAGTGAGTCAGAGGTCTTGGATTCGAACTCGAGACCTTTAACCTGGCCAATGGCCAATCTGGCCTGTCCAATGGTCATATTTTTTGCTATTCTATATGTGCCTCAGGTAGGAATCGAAAGCACGACACGCGCCGCAATGGTAAAGGCGAGGTCACCACCTGTAGGTACCGCTTAACAAAATATGCCGTCAATTCTCCTTCTAAAGATTACTCTCTAGATGGTTCCATATTTGGCATCTGATTACGGAATTTCAAATATATATCTCGAAATATAATGCTTTGATGTTGTTTGAAAATGATTTACCTCAAATCGATGGTTTGATTTTATTATTCCAAATTAAAATAACGGCATTAACAGACTAAAATAATTATGTGTAGATAGGACGAATGAGATTGTGACGAAAAAAATCTTAAATTTAATATTTTCAAAGTGACTCCGTAATTTTTTGTCTCGTCTAATTTAAATAATTTTCCATAATAAAAAGAAATTCTTACGATTCCCCGGTGCCTTATAAAGTGTTCAGGGGTAGAGCTGGGGAATGGGGACATTAAAATATAGGCCTATTTAATATGACGTATAGTAAGGACAACAAAAGATTTCTGTGCCATTATCGATGTTATTATAAGTGTATGTATAGAAGAGTAGAAAGAATGTACCACTATAAAATTGCGGAAAATATCACGCTTGTATTCCCCGAAGGGTTAGGTAGAGGCGTACAAATATACATTCACAGTCCGCCGGTATGTTCAAGTCTCATGTACCCGGGGGCAAGCTTAATATCTAACATTAACCGGGCACAAATCGCAACTCCGAGCTGCTACAGAAAATTTCACCCACACTAAAGTCCCTTACCGATATACTTAGTAACTAAGTGTTACTTGTACATTACTATAATTATATTATACAATATACCTAAACATACCGGCGAAGTGTGGGTGTACATCAGTACACCTCTTCCTAACCCTTACGGGAATTAAAATTAGTAAATAAGATTATTTCACAAAAAGAATCAAAACCGACAGTAATTTATGAAGCAGCTTTTCTTTTAAGACCTAACACTAACCTCATATAATAATTTCAGGTGAATTTACAGTCATGTACTTGTTCGCGAGATTCAGGTTCAACTGGGATGAAGTTCAGTACAGCATGTGGTCCACTTATTCCATCATCACCAATTTATTCGGTAAGTAACTTGTTATCTACATTTTTCGGACACTCACGTGGATATAAGACTTTGAATGAACACTTATAAGGCTCAGCACTTAACCACAAGTTCTTCCAAAAGCAAACCTATTACGTAGGATAGATATATTGGATATATGGATAGATAGATTCCATCATCATCATCATTATCATCAACCCATTACATTGTCCCACTGCTGGGCACGGGTCTCCTCTCAGTACGAGAGGGATTCCATTCAATCGAAATCCAAGCAAAATACTGCACGACCGAAGAATACGGTGAGCTCGTTCTGCGTGACCGGATCGAATAATAATTACCAAAAATATAGGGTACTAATTTGTAAATGTAGGTTAGTAATTTTAACATCATCAAGTCGAACTTCTTAACCTACCCGTGACCATTTTTGCTATAAAGGATCCAAAAAGTTAAGAATCAGTATAACGCAATAAAATCCGTGAAACAGTAGTTTATTTTCAATATAAATTTGTTGAAAGGGCTTAAAATATCAATCACAATAATTGACAAAGAGGCGAAGTGAGGCGCCCCTGTCATCGTACGGTCCAAAGGGTCAATTTTGGTAAGACAGAGAGAGAAAGATAAGAGGAAGGACGAAGAAATAAAATGCTTATATTAGGATACAGGACATCTCCTGTATCCTAATACGCTTTAACATGATTATTTTTAGGATGTGAGAGAGGGATGGTGCTCTATAGGTTAATAGTGCCATCTCTCTCTCGCAACCTTAAATAGTTTAGCGTTAACTGGCCTCTGTAATCCGCATTAGATAGTTCATTCGACTGTTTAAAGGCGTTTATAGATGGACGATTAACTGCTGTCAGGGTCAAATATGTACCGGTAATTGACTGATAACCTGAACTGATAACACAAATACCACAGAGTGGCGTCTGTACATAACTACTCCAGTGGCTTGTGTCTAACATGCCTACATAGTGTAAAGAGTATATCATCATCAACCCATTTACTGTCCTAATGACAGGCACGGACTTCATCTCAGAATAATATTTCGTCTATGTAGGCTATCTATACTAATTAAAAATATTAGCTAAACAAAATATCCCAGAAGAACATAACCCATGACCAGTTATTAAAACATAATACAAGAACCAATAAACTCTCAATATTTTAATAACAAGAAAGAAACTAAACAATTTAATTTGATAGCAACACTCAACTTGATGTGAAAATCATTAGAAGATTCACCATTAAATCATGAGATGTAAATTTGTCCTAAATTAATTGTAATAATTTGTCTTAAAGGTCCTAAAAGGTCATTTAAGTGGCAAAGTGGGATATTGTCGGAACTTCTTTAATTAATTTTAATTAAATGTATACCTACAAAGTATGAGGTGGATCGTAGGTAAACGATATCTGCTGCATATGTCCTTAAAAAAGACAAACATCTTTGAACAGACTAATGAAGGGAATTATAATGGACGAGCTGCATCCGTCTGCGCGTGAGCATTACATGCGTACTGCCATCTTGATCGGAACAACAGGAATCAGATTATTACGTCATTTATACTAGTTAATGAGGAAGATCCCTGAGCAGGAAACGTTTAGGTTCACGAGAAGAATTCGCAAATCACCAAATGACTGTTTACGTAAATTTGAGTCAAATGTCTTTAAAATATTTGCCATAATGCGAAATGTCTTTAAAATAAAAAGCATAACAATAATCTGACAATTATATAAGAAGTTAATCACAATACGAAGTTCAATAATACGCACGCTTAATATTAGAAGGACCTAATTCAAAATAAGCCACTTGTTGAAAATCGCAAAAAAGTTTCGTTATTTTCAAGTGGACTTTATGGCATAAACCTCTCTGAAAATAGCGTCGTAATAATAAATTACGTATTATAAGAATAGTTTATTAAATAATTATTTAGTTACTTATACTAAAAAAAATATTTTACTCTCTAGCAGGGTGGACTATAGACTTAAACCCTAATTGGTCAGTCTTTTATTAAGCGAGCGATTATGAATGTTCAGTTGGGGGAAGATTTTGGTATCATTCAATGGATGAAGTTGTTGAAAATAGACAATTCAATGATTAATTATTGATTCTGAAATAATAACGTATATGAAAGTAGGATGTGTCAACGTAAATTAAACAGTACGTTAATAGTGGAATGTATTAGTTTCATGGTCTCATAAAACTACTTACCATAAATAGTGCTGATTAACAAAATCAACTCAAAAGCCGATACAGAGCGCTCTCTGTCTGGCATAAAATGAAAATTCTTATAACTTTCTTTATTTTGTAAATAATTCTATTTTGTTTTTGCTGATCGGCTGCATTTTCGGTACACATTTTACAAAAAAAAATATAGTCACTGAGCCTACCTTCGAAAGGTAGCTAAGTTTTTAAAATGTATTATTAGACTGAGAGGTTACACTGGCGTGTGTCCCTGCATCAAATTGTGATTCATCCCATTTTAGACCCCAATTTTATGACGTAAACCAATGCTTGGTTTACGTCATAAAATTCTATAATTATGTTTCAGGCACATTCTTCTCAATATCGCTGTTCACGAACTACATGAAGTTGGACGATACTCTCCTTGGCATCATCTCTAATATCAGCAAGATCGTCGCGTCCTTCGCCTATGCTTTTGCTAGAAACGACTTTGAAATTTATTTAGGTAAGTTCAATTTATTGTCAATTTATGTACACACACAATAGCCTTTGCTATTATTTTGCATAAAGAAACTTAAAGCTGTAAAAAAAATATTTCTGAATAAAATAAAAAATATAAATAAGTGGCCATACATCTTGGATAAACTATTAAATATTAAAGTTGTAGATATTATCACGTTTTCATGGACACGCTGTATAGTAGGTAATATAATATATTGAGTACGTAATTTATACCTAACAGCATCGTATACGAACTGATTACTAAACTCAGCGGTCGTAAACACTGGAACCTTACTTAGAACTTTCAAATAGCAGTTATTTATAAGTTATACTGCACACAGGTTTATGTTAAATGAATTAAGCTTTGTTACGGCTTTGTTAACTATTCACAGTTTATATTTTAGAGATTAAGCTTTAAATTACTTTAAGAGAACAAAATATATAAAAAAATCTGCCTCATTAGTCTAGTGGTCATCGGTTTGATTCCCAGTGCAAAGTGTTCTTGGTTTTTTATATAAAATTCTCAATAGCAGCTCGGAGTTTTGATATGTGCCAGGTGAATAGCAATAGGCTCACCTTTTATTACATGAGACATACCGGCGAACTGTGGGTGTATGTACATTAAGTGCACTGCCTAACCCTTTGGGGACAACAGGCTTGATTGGTTATGTTTATTTTGAAAAAATTGTAGCCGATCGGTATCGGCAACAGGGTCTAAGCTATCGATGGTCAGGGATCCAGTGAGAGAAACCTCCTGATGATTTGTGCCGTGTCCGGGAGTACCACTTTCTGCATCAAACCTTTGAACTAACCTCCTCAAATGTAATTCGAAGCTTTTGGCTATTAAGTAGTTGGTCAAAACGGCTATCGGCACAATGACAACTGAATAAATAGCCACATATCGAAAGCCTCACGAGCTTGTTGTATTTGTTAATGGATATTTGTTTTGTTATTCTTCTTCAGCCTGGCTGAGGTCGAGAGACATTTATTATTAACATGCATAACATATCATCACCCCTGTATCCCTGAACGGTTAGGCAGAGGTCTACCTGCCCGTCATGGTCGTGGCGAATGTCTCGAATCCCATAGCCGTGACTATTGGGTAAGAGAAGGGCGCGCCTTTTAATCGGCACGAGTCCAACATACGCTGTCGCCTATTCAGGTGGGAGACGATCCTTGAGAATTTTGAGGAGTACACCCACATTTCGACGTAGGTTCAATGTACTAGGGGACGACCCATTTGCCAATAACCGGGCCCAAATGCTGTTCAAAGTTCAAAGTTCAAATGTTTTTATTTCAAATAAGCCTTTACAAGCATTTATGAAACGTTATGACTCTAGTTGCACGGTTCCAAAAAGTTGATCCTATGGAGAAGAATCCGGCAAGAAACTCCATGGACACTCTTTTAAAATAAGAGGTATAACAATTTTAACTGGTACATTATGGCAATATGAGGATGCGAGAACATTGAAGGTTAATGTCTGAATTAGCTTTAAGTCAATATTAAAATCAAAAGGTTCCCAGCAACTGAGAACTTAATTTCATCCTAAAAATAAGAAGTTATGTGGAAGAATCCACATAATCAAACAAATAAACTATAAATTGTATCTAATCAGACATGAACGGCTAGAATGCACTCACATTTACAGTCCATTTTTATAAGTTGTGGTAAACAATACTAACCATATGAAGACATCCCGAGATATGAATAATGAATATATTCTGGTAAAACATGCCATTGAAGTATATTAATTTGAACCAGTATGTAAATGAAGACAAAAAATAAAAATAAATTGTGAGTATAATAGCCTCAATCATTCAGTAAATCAATAAATGTAACCTCAGGTTGCCAGGGAGGCCACAGGTGCGTCCGTATTTTGACACCACACGTTACTATCGTCAACGTAGTCCTTTATTTTATAATATGCTTTCTCAACAAGAACCGATTTAACGTAATTTTTAAATTTCTTGCCAGTGAGATCAGTAATAGATTTCGGGAGTTTATTGTAAAAACGCACACAATTTCCTAAAAATGATTTATTTGTTTTAGTTAATCTAAATTTAGGAACCACTATTTTATGTTTACCTCTAGTATTATGGTTGTGATAGTCGCTATTTATGCTGAACATATGCAAGTTTTTGCGGATATACATGATGTTTTGAAGTATATAGAGTGACGGCAGAGTTAGTATATTGACGTTCTTGAAGACTTCTCTAAGGGAATCGCGAGGGCCCATATTGTAGATTGCGCGGATGGCCCTTTTCTGCAAGATAAAAATTGAATCTACGTCAGCAGCTGATCCCCACAGCAGAATACCCTATGACATAATGCTGTGAAAGTAAGCAAAGTATACAAGTCTAGCCGTAGCTACGTCAGTGATCTGCCTAATTTTCCTCACTGCATATGCTGCGGAACTTAATCTGCGAGACAGGGCTGAGATGTGAGCACCCCATTGCAACTTACAATCAACCGTAATACCTAAGAAAACAGTTTCATTGATTAGATCGATATTGCTGCCTTCAAGAATTAAATTACTTTTAACTTGTGGTACATTTGGTAACGAACATTTTAGACATTTTGTTTTGCTAGCATTAAGAAGTAAATTATTAGCAGCAAACCAGCTAGATAGGGATTTTAGGCTCTCATTTACATTAAAGAGATTGCTACTATTTCGTTTGATTTTAAATATAAGTGAGGTATCGTCGGCAAATAAAACTATATTAGATAACTCAGACATCATATAGGGGAGGTCATTTATGTACGCTAAGAACAGGAAAGGGCCTAAAATAGAGCCCTGTGGAACACCCATTTTAACTTCAGCCCCGGGAGATGTGACTCCATTAATGCCCACTTTTTGTTGCCTCTCAGAAAGATAGGAAGATACAAGCTCCAAAGATAGCCCTCTCATTCCGTAGTAGTCTAATTTACGGATCAGCGTGTTGTGATCAACGCAATCAAAAGCTTTGGAAAGATCACAGAAGATACCTATCGCATCCTGTGATCCTTCCCAAGCCTCTAGAATGTGAGAGACTAGTTTAGTGCCTGCATCAGACGTTGACCTGCCCTTCGTGAAGCCAAACTGTTCATTGTGTAAGATCTTATTTTTGTGGAAATGTGCAATCATTTGATTCAGCATGAGTTTTTCAAATATTTTACTTAGAGCAGGGAGAACAGAAATGGGCCTATAATTACAGGGATCTGCCTTACAGCCTGATTTGAAAATTGGGATAACTTTACTTTGTTTCATTAGGTCTGGAAAAGTTCCTGTCTTAATACAGAGATTAAACATATTAGCAAGGATCGGAGCGATATCGTCAATAATGTAATTCAGTATTCTAACAGATATGCCCCATAGATCTTCTGTATTTTTCATCTTTAAACTATTAAACGCTTTTTTAACCGAAGGGGGAGATACTTTGGTAAATTCAAAATTTGGTACGTTTCTATTGAAAAATTTCTTAGCAAGGGATTCTGCCAATAATGAGGACGAATGTAGAGATTTTGTGACCTCGATCGGAATTTTAGTGAAATATTGATTAAAAGCTTTAGCGACTTCTATTTTGTTTGAAATTACTTGATTGTTTATTTTTAAATTCAGGTCTGAATCCTGTTTATTGTTGTTGCCCATTTCCGTATTTATTATCTTCCATACTGTTTTAATTTTATTATCAGATTTGTTTATTTGTCTACTGATAAGTTTAGATTTAGCTTCGATGCATACTTTTTTAAAGCATTTAGAATATTTCCGCACATAACTATGAAAACCTAAGTCAGAGGTAAGTGATTTTTCATAATATAGTTTGTAAAGCACATCTCTACTTTTTCTAATGCCATCTGTGGCCCATTCATTAAATTTACTATGTTTACGTTGTGGAGCACTTCTAAGAGGGCACGACTTATTAAACAATTCACATATTATATTGAATAGTTTGTTATAAATCGTGTCGGGGTCTCTAGAAGTAAAATTAGTGTTACACAGTTGCATTTTAACTAACTGCTGCATAGAATGTAGTTTATTTTCCGTTAGAGATCTAATCGCGATTTTTTTATTAATAAATGGGCTTTTTTTAGTCTCAATAGAGATCAGCTGTCCCATGTGATCTGATCTAACACCGCTAACTAGTGAATAGTCTTGAACTGTACAATTTGAGAAGATATTATCAATACAAGTAGTGGAAGTAGCAGTTATTCTAGTGGGTTCGTTAAAGATATGTTCTAAATTAAAAGAATTAAACAAGGCTAATAATTGACGTTTTTCAGACGATTGCTGCTGCTATCGAGAATTGAAATCCGCAATGCTAGAGACAAATACCATAATTTTATCTTAGAAAATAAGATAAAATAGATTACGTTTGCGTCATTTCTTAGCAAATAGTACGAAAGTAACATATCTTTCAGTAACCGTAGGCATCAATCAATTGACGCAGACATAAAGGTCCATGTGTTTGCAGACAATTTTCAAAATGGATTACTTCATAAAATTCTAGCTATTTATCTTCGTTAATAATTTTTAAAGCATTATAATGTACTTAATTGTTTTTTTGATTGCGAACTCTGCGTCTTTTGGTTAGATACACCAGTCCTATAGCCACTAAGCCATCGAGAGTCCCACCCGCCAGGTCGAAATTTGCCTTCACATTTTTAATGTGAAAATATTTAGTATTGACTGTTGTAAACAGTATTGACTCATTAAAATTGTTTAGTATAACAGTAAATAGAAGGCGTTTTCAAGACAGTTTAAATGAAATAGGAGATAAATGTAGTTGTATAGGGATGATATGATGGATCTTTGTAAGAGCAATTTAGGACAAAAATGTTTGTTAGTATGTTATTTCTCATCACACAAAAACAGATCTACGAAATCGGATGCGGTTTTCACAGTTGTATTACTGGAGGCAACAATTATGTATTCTGTGCTGGAGATCTAACTTAAAATGCGATGCTTGTGTTATGTTGATACGCTAGATTACATAAGATTTTAGAAATTGCATTTCAAAATTAATAAGTACCAAAACCTTACCATGTTTTTGATGTCATCTTTGACTTCACCGTTATACATATAAGACTGAGCTACAGTGAAGTGCGTAAACAGTTCGCTGATATGTAATAGGGGGTGACTCAATTGCCATTATCCGGGTATCTACAAAACCAAACTCCGTGCAGCTACCAAGGAAAAACCCAATAACACTTTTCTCAGCTTCAGTGTAGCAATCGCGATAACGACTAATTAATTATATAATATTTCTTAAATTATGTAATATTTCTTTATCTTAGTAGTATTTCTTTAATTATGTAATATTTCTTTAAACTGTTGTGTCAAGTAGGCTTAGTTTATTATCGCTCTCAGTAAACCAAGAAGCGATTGTTATATGAACTAACTCACATTACATATTTATATGCAGTATTTATCTTCAGATAAGATGCGAAGGTTATCTACAGAATAAATTATCCCGTCTTTAACAATTAACAATATGTGTGTGTCGTTAACTCCTTTGGTATTTCGCTTTATAAAAATTACATAGAAATTATTGTATTTGTTAATTACGAGTATTAATGACATTTATTTGTCATTTTATCAAGAGGCGGGAGCTTCATGGCTTGGGCGTCGGACTTGCGATCATGTGGTTCTCGGTTCGAAACCTATCCATTGCACTAACGACGTGAACCCACTATTAATATAAACATTTAGTTCAGTACGAAGGCTTTACAAGAATACTAGTAATGTGCGACCCATATTGCTAGTAAGCTTTTTAAAAAAAAATACATTATAGTTAATTGCCTCATTGGTCTTGTGGACGCTGCTGAGCATGGTACTGGGTGCGATAGCCTTTGTGCGTTTTTCTACGACATTACTAGTAGCAAATTCAAGTTTGGATTGGTGCCCGGTTAATGGCAATAGGCTTGCCCCTTACATAGGCTAATTGTAGCTGCCGGTCAGTACACTTCTGCCTAGCCCATTGGAATAGAGGCGTGAAAAAAATCAGTCTGCAAGATTTTGTGTTAGAACTAAGAGTGAAAGTGACCTTTCGCCCCTAAGGTCAAGTGTCAATTATGTTTCAATAAGCTGCTTTATTGATAAAATTGAATAAAAATAAAATAATTTATATCTCTTCGCGATAAAAATAATAATCTAGAAAATAGAGGCTTTTGGGATGAAAAAACGTTGTTTTTGATTAAGATTACCGCAAATGGTAGAGCAGCTATCAAAATTGATAGAAGTTAATAATTTTGAATGGTGTAGGCTAATCAATTTACATTACTAATATTTTGTGACCTTTGATTTTTGAATTTTGACTGCTTCATTAGTCTACTGGCCCTAACCGCGACTGCTACGCTAGAGGCCCTGGGTTCGATCCCTAGGTCGATCAAAGTGTTATGGGGTTTTTCTATAAAATTCTCAGTAACAGAGTCTGGATTTGTGCCCGGTTAATAGCAATAGGCTCGTCCCCTTTTACATGGGACCTAAACATACCGGCGAAATGTGGGTGTACATTAGTACACCTCTGCCTAACACTTCGGGGATACAGGCGTGGTATGTTATGTTATAAAAAAAACAATAAGTATGATTCATGAACGCTTCGCAACGTCCTATTATTGCCAATATAAGCTGACCAATAGACAAAAAAACTAAATATTATTTTTTATTATTAATGAACATATTTTTTTTTTCATAGCTCCTCTTCTAGAGATCCTGAATGGCACATCATTCATCGCTATGCGGTCCATCGCTAGCAAACTCGTCGATGGAGAAGAATTTGGTAAGCTCAAATAATCCCTCATTATCTTCTGAAAACTAACCACTAGTCCCTAAGTGATGACACGACCACTCTGCCAAGAGTGTATGGACGAACATTCTGATCAAAATTGTGAACCGTAAATTAATATTGCAATTGTTTTGAAGACAGTGTCTGTCTATGGGAGTTAGCAGTTTCTTGATGCTCATCTATATGGAACCTTAAAAATAGAAAAAATAGATGAAAACAATGTTATAAAGAAATTATTAAAAATGAAATTCAACGTCATTAGGGTTGACAATTATAGTCTCCGTGGGCTTTGAAGTCGCGTAGTTCCTTTGTCTATCTGCTTCCGCCTCAGTTCCTGACTCATCTCTCGTACGAGGCCTCTCCAGCAGTGATCGGGACCGAAACAGCTTCCTTATTCTATTCGTAGATGTAAGGTTATCTGTGGGTTCTTCTTTCATCGCACATGAAGGTTTCCTCATACAGCAACCTCGTTTTTTCACAACCCATAGGGTCATTGCCACAGCGACTACAACCAAGAGTAAGTAACAACTATCAATAACAGTAATAGTTTTCAACTTATTTTTTTTTCTTTTTAAAGCTTACTAGCAATGTGGGTCACACATTACTAGTCTTGTTAACCCCTCGTGCTAAGCTAAATGCTTGTGTTACGAGTGGGTTCACGTCGGTGGTGCAATGGGTGGGGTTCGAACCGGCAACCACATGGTCCGACGCCCTAACCATTAGGCTACCGCCGCTTGAACTTATATAAATTACGTACGTTTAAAATGTTTTAAAATTGAAACTTGAAATGTTGTTAATTTGGTCCTGGTCTAGTTCCAAGTCTATGTCCAGGTCCAGGTCTAGGTTTACGACCAGGTGCAATCCAAAGTCAAAGTCAAAGTCAAAGTCAAAGTCAAAGTCAAAGTCAAAGTCAAAGTCAAAGTCAAAGTCAAAGTCAAAGTCAAAGTCAAAGTCAAAGTCAAAGTCAAAGTCAAAGTCAAAGTCAAAGTCAAAGTCAAAGTCAAAGTCAAAGTCAAAGTCAAAGTCAAAGTCAAAGTCAAAGTCAAAGTCAAAGTCAAAGTCAAAGTCAAAGTCAAAGTCAAAGTCAAGGTAAGTCAGTCAAGGTCAAAGTCAAGGTCAAAGTCAAGGTCAAAGTCAAGGTCAAAGTCGAGGTCAAAGTCAAGGTCAAAGTATAGGTCAAATTCAGTCAAGGCCAAGGTAAGTCAGTCAAGGTCAAATACAAGGTCAAAGTCAATATCAAAGTCAAGGTCAAATTCAAGGTCAAAGTCAGTCAAGATCAGTCAAGGTCAAATTCAAGGTCTTAGTCAAGGTCAAGGTCAAAGTCAGTCGATCGAGGTCAACGTCAGTCAGTCAAATACACAATCAAATAAAGTCAAGGTCAAGGTCAAAGTCAAAGTCAAAGTCAAAGAAAGTCAGTCAAAGTCAAAGTCGGTCAAAGTCAGTCAAAGTCAAGGTCAGTCAAAGTCAAAGTCAATGTCAGTCAAGGTCAAGGTCAATCAGTCAAAGTCAAGGTAAGTCAGTCAAGGTCAAAGTCAAGGTGAGTCTAGGTCAAAGTCTAGGTCAAAGACAAAGTAGGTCAGTAGTCAGTCAAAGTCAAAGTCAGTCAGTGAGCCTAAGTCAAGGTGAAGGTCAAGGTCAATGTCAGTCAAGGTCAAGGTAAGTCAGTCAAGGTCAAATTCAAGGTCAAAGTCAAGGTCAAGGTCAACGTCAGTCGGTCGAGGTCAACGTCAGTCTGTCAAATACACAATCAAATAAAGTCAAAGTCAAAGTCAAAGTCAAAGTCAAAGTCGGTCAAAGTCAAAGTCAAAGTCAGTCAAAGTCAAGGTCAGTCAAAGTCAAAGTCAATGTCAATCAGTCAAAGTCAAGGTAAGTCAGTCAAGGTCAAAGTCAAGGTCAAAGTCAATATCAAAGTCAGTCAAGATCAGTCAAGGTCAAATTCAAGGTCTGTCAAGTTCAAGGTCAAAGTCAGTCGGTCGAGGTCAACGTCAGTCAGTCAAATACACAATCAAATAAATTCAAGGTCAAGGTCAATGTCAAAGTCAAAGTCAGTCAAAGTCAATGTCAGTCAAGGTCAAGATCAATCAGTCAAAGTCAAGGTAAGTCAGTCAAGGTTAAAGTCAAGGTGAGTCTAGGTCAAAGACAAAGTAGGTCAGTAGTCAGTCAAAGTCAAAGTCAGTCAAATACAAAATCAAAGTCAAAGTCAGTCAGTAAGCCTAAGTCAAGGTCAAGGTCAAAGTCAGTCAAGGTCAAGATGTCAGTCAAGGTCAAATTCAAGGTCAATGTCAATATCAAAGTCAAGTTCAAATTCAAGGTCAAAGTCAGTCAAGATCAGTCAAGGTCAAATTCAAGGTCAAAGTCAAGGTCAAGGTCATATTCAGTCGGTCGAGGTCAACGTCGGTCTGTCAAATACACAATCAAATAAAGTCAAAGTCAAAGTCAAAGTGAAAGTCATTGCCAGTCAGTCACAAGTCAAGTCAAGATCAAGGTCAACGTTAAAATCAAATTCAGTCAGTCAAAATCAAAATCAAAGACAAAGTCAAAGTCAAAGTCAAAGTCAAAGTCAGTCAAAGTCAGTCAAAGTCAGTCAAGGTCAAAGTCAAGGTCAAAGTCTAGGTCAAAGACAAAGTAGGTCAGTAGTCGGTCAAAGTCAGTCAGTCAAATACAAAATCAAAGAAAGTCAAAGTCAAGGGCGAGGTCAAAGTCAAATTCAAAGTCAAAGTCAGTCAAGGTCAAGGTCAATCAGTCAAAGTCAAGGTCAAGGTAAGTCAGTCAATGTCAAAGTGTAGGTCAAAGACAAAGTAGGTCAGTAGTCAGTCAAAGTCAAAGTCAGTCAGTCAGACTTAGTCAAGGTCAAGGTCAAGATCAAAGTCAGTCGGTCAAGGTCAGTGTCAGTCAGTCAGTCAGTCAAATACACAATCAAAGAAAGTCAAGGTCAAGGTCAAAGTCAAAGTCAAAGTCAAAGTCAAAGTCAGTCAAAGTCAATGTCAAAGTCAAGGTCAAAGTCAAGGTCAAAGTCAAGGTCAAAGTCAAGGTCAAAGTCAAGGTCAAAGTCTAGGTCAAAGACAAAGTAGGTCAGTAGTCGGTCAAAGTCAAAGTCAGTCAAATACAAAATCAAAGAAAGTCAAAGTCAAGGGCAAGGTCAAAGTCAAAGTCAAAGTCAAAGTCAGTCAAAGCGAAAGTCAGTCAAAGGCAAGGTCAAGGTCAAAGTAAGTCTAAGTCAAGGTCAAGGTCAGTTAAGGTCAAAATCAGTCAGCCAAGGTCAAGGACAACGTCAAAGTCAAAGTCAGTCAGTCAGTCAAGGAAAAAAGTAAAAGTCAAGGTCAAGGACAACGTCAAAGTCAAAGTCAGTCAGTCAGTCAAGGAAAAAAGTAAAAGTCAAGGTCAATGTAAAAGTCTAAACAAAGTAGGTCAGTCAAGGTCAATGTCAAAGTCTAAACAAAGTAGGTCAGTCAAGGTCAACGTCAAGGTCAAAGTCAAAGTCAGTAATGTAATACAAGCATTAGGCTTAGTACGAGGGGTAAACAAGATTACCGACCGACCGATAGGCCGACCGTTTAACTCGCGTATCGCCTGCGCGGTAAGAAAGGAGCGGGGAGAGATAAATAAATACTTAAAAAAGATACTTATTATTTCATTCTTTACCAACAATGTCTATCTCGAGATAAATCTTTGGATTATTGACTTCGTGTGTAGCGTTACCCGCCCGCTTACCGCGCAGGCGATATGCGAGTTAAACGGTCAGCCTATAGTAATGTGTGACCCACATTAGCCCGTATTGCTAGTATCTTAAGCTTTCATTAAAGAAAAAAAAATTGAGTCCAGTTCGTGGCTATTGTCGCTTGTGTTTTCCAATAGATTCGACTAATGTGTTCATATAAACACACCGGGCTGAAAATCATTGTCAAGTGCTCCTTGAAATATCTCTTGTATTTAGTCTTCTTAGTCGGCAGTGGCCCTCACAGACCTACATCCTAAAATGCACATAGACCTTTCACATCTATTTTTTTCTGCACAAATCTATTATTATTTTACACAGGCAAAGTGAACTCTCTCTTCGGATTGGCGGAGGCAACAATGCCTCTAGTCTACGGGCCCCTGTACTCCAGGGTGTACATGGCAACACTCAACATTCTACCAGGAGCTGTATTCCTTCTAGGAGCATTTTTGACGGCACCTTCAATTATAATATTTGGGTAAAAATTTAGATTATAATATACCTACAAAAGGTTTTTTGAATATATGTTATGTCCCAGCAGTAGGACAGTAACGGCTAGAGAAAAAAAAATGTTAATGTAATGTTATTTAAATATATGCATGGAATTGCGTGGGAAAAGATTTTGTTATTTCTATATGTCTGAGAAATTTAGGGTAGTGCTACCCCGCAGTAGAACAGCGTGATGGACTTTAAGAATAGCTTGATACCTCTCATTTTAAGAGGAAAACTGTACCCAGCAGTTGGATAGTAATAGATTAAAGACAAAAAAGCTGCACTATTTATCTAGTGGTATTAATCGCAGCTTCTAAGTATGCATCTTCGGTTCGCTTTCTAAGTCGAGCAGTGTTATTCAGTTCCTTCTATGAAATTCTTAGAAGCTGCTCGGTGTTTGGATACCGGCTTGTTTAGTTACAAATGGCCTAAATATTTCGCTTCTGACTGCTGGTGTACGTTAGAAAACCCCTGCTTAACAGTTCGGGGAAAACAGGCGTGATGGTACTTTTCTTTTATAAATGGCAAGTTATTGAAGTCTATAAAGCCATAATTACTTTAATTCACAGTTCACTTCACAGCTCTATAAGAGATTGCTGAAAAACCTTTTAAAGTTAAAAGCCTAATTTATTTTCAGGTGGCTGTACTTTGAACATAAAAAGGATACATTGAGAAACGAAGCGATTAAAGCGGACACAGAGAAGCAACAGGCCGACTAATTAAAATAAAATCTAATGAGATTGTTTGACATGTACGAGCAAATTTATTGATCGCCAACTTTTTGGACAATAAATTAACTTACCTAAAAAAAGGAACAGTATTTCAAGACATTTGTTGTGTTCGTCTCAATGTATTGCTCCGTAATTAGGTATTGGAGGTCTAATGGTTGCTTTGTGTAAAATACTAATATTCGGTGGCATCTGGTTACCGACGAAACGAAACCGGCCCCAACTTTTTTAAGAAAAAGCCTAGGAGGATGATATTCATCCTGATATTTTAACTAGCTGGAAATTTTAAATAAACTGTATACTATAGTACGATTTCAAAAAGTTTCATCCTATCCGAAATACTTTGGTACTTAATTTTTAACACATTTTCATGGAGATCTCATTTTATGGGATTCTCTACGTAGATATTATATACCGGAGGATTTGAGTGTAGCAAGAGTGATACGAGTGGAGTGAGAGCGATTTGAATTGTTTTTAGGAGTGGAGTAGATACTTCACTCTACTAAACAAAGTATTCAATCGCTTTCAAAAATCGGAGTTACAACGTAACGAAACATAGCCAAAAAAAGCAGACAATTTGACATCCTCCTCTTTTATTGATTATTATATTTATGGACTTACTGGCATCAGACTATCTTTCAATTCAGTCGAAATTGAAGAATATTATGTATTTTTAATGCGTTGACGTTGATCACCAATTCATGCGACTGGTGATGCGCACGCGTTCATTTTAAAAAGCATGGCTATCGATGATTGTAGCTGTGATGCTATAAGGATTTTAGACTAATGTTAGCCGTTTTTTAGTCTTAGAAGGTAAATATATACTTAGCGGCAATAATAGCCAATTTACGCGGTTAGTGAATGCTCGGTGTTATTAAATATAATGTTATGTATTTTGGATTCTTTGTTTTGTTGTTTTATTTTAGCTGCTTCAATGATCAGTCAACGTCAAGTCCTTTCAAATCTAGATCGTTAATTTAAAAGCAGAGTAGAGAGGAGATTTGATATCTTATTGGTGAACGAAACATCTATCAATTTCGTTTAAAGCTGTATTCTCCGTGGCTCAGCAATGCAACCATAAGGGTGATATTTCTCTGACAAGAGACACCCAAACCGCCAGACAGTCCTGGAATTCATGTTTAATACATTAATCTGCTATTCAGAATATTATATTAAACATCAAATAATCCAGCGTCTATTGTATAATTCTATATGTATTTCGAGGCTCATTATTAACGATTGAAAAGGCGACAGACGTAAGAGTTCTGATGAAAGTACCTGAGAGATTCTGAGAATATTTTATTATCATACAACATAATAACTTCGAAAATAAATCTGGAATTAATGAATATTTTCACTTAACATTTATATAAAAATAAATTATATAAATATGAATCGAGTAATAATTTTGGAATGAAGGGGTAATTCAAAAATTATTATTCATTAATTAGCCAAAAGACGGGGAAAGTGGAAATCTACTATATAAGAATATACCATCATGCCTGTTTTACCCGAAGGGTTAGGAGTAACACCTACAATTCGTCGGTATGTTTAGGTCCCATGTAAAAGGGGGCGAGCCTGTTGCCATTAACCGGGCATAAAATCCAAACTGTGAGTTTGCCCGGGTTGATACTACCGTATGACCGATTTGTTTGAATACAGGCGTAATTTTTTTTCATATATTCTGCATAGTATAGTGGTCCTAAAGGTACGACTGCAATTTCATTCAACTCCATCAGCGAAACCTGCCGCCATCCAAAATTTAATTATTGCCGTCTTATTCAACAGTACTGGTGATTTACTGACGTAGACAATAATTGGAATGAAATGATGAAATGATATTTATTTCTGTAAATAGATCTTTTAAAGACACTTTTACAAGTCGATTGCGACTGCCTCGTTAGTCTAGTGGTCCCAATCGCGACTGCTACGCTAGAGGTCTTGAGTTCGATCCTCAGGTCGAGCAAAGTGTTATTGGGTTTTTCTATGAAATTCTCAGTAGCAGCTCGGAGTCTGAATTTGAGCCCGGTTAATGGCAATAGGCTAGGCTAGTTGTGGGTGTACATTAGTGCACCTCTGCCTAACCTTTCGGGGAATACAGGCGTGATGGTATGTTTTAGATAATAATTAATATGAACTCTAAAGTTGAGTACTGAATTTGTATTAAATGGTAACCGCATTAGCGCCAATCGTACCTAAACGTGTATAGGTATATCTTCAGTAATTTGAGTGAAGTGTATTAATATCTCAATGTAAATAAGTGTCATTGCGAAGGTGACAGGTTATTGCCCTGAAAGTGAGGGGCACCGTAGGTACCTACCGACTCTTTTTAAGAGCTTATCCAATTAAAAGGTTTTAAATTGGTTTATAAAAAAAAGTCTTTCGTCACAGGTTCGGTGGTAAAAATATTTGTTATGTAAACTTTATTAAAATATGGAATACTTTCTACGTAGGTATAATTTTTTTTTGGTAAAATACTGAAGTTCATTTAATCTAAGAAGTACCGTTTGACAGTTTTGACAGATTGAAAAATAGGGATGGGGTCAAAGAAATCGGTTATCCGATTCTTAATAGATATCAATATAATTTCTTTGTATTTAGCAGGAAATTGATTACAGTTTTAGTGAAAAGATTATTCTGCCTAGAAACTCGCGGTCACCTTTACCTTAACAATAGCAGTATTACTTACCATCACGCCTTTATTCCTCAAAGGGTTAGGCAGAGGTGTACTATTGTACACCTACAGTTGGCCGGTATGTTTAGGTCCATGTACTAGGGGGCGAGACTATTGTCACTAACCGGGCACAATTCCAAACTCTGAGCGGCAACTGATGATGATCATACTATTTTGTTACCAAAACCTACTATATTGTCCAGTTTTTGACACGTTTACTTTCATTTACATCATTATGTCTAAAAGGAACAAAATTCTGTATCAGAAAATCATACTGCAACAAACCTACTACCTACACTCATAACAAAATTTTCCCACCAAAATCACATAATGAACTTCATATGCCGTCGAAAAACTGTCAACTAAGTTGGAGCGACTCTAACGTTAACGAGGTGTGTCGCTTACGACTATAGAGCCAGCCTCCAGCCACTAACTTGCCCGTATTTTGCATGATATTAATTTCGCGAAGCTGACGCCATCACCGCCCCCTTTTAATTACATTTAATGAATAAGCGAAAATTACCTTTTGTATTATTCCAAAACCCTTTACGTGGCGGCTCGCCCTATCTTAATGAGGTTTTCAAATTTTAAATACTGGTTTGAAAATTATTAACGATCCTGAGGTTTGAATGATCCGTTCAGTTTGCGAAGTTGATTCATTTAAGTTTATTGTATTTGTGCTTTGTTTAACCGCTATTGGTTAGAATTTAAGCTTGTCTATCGCTAGCAATTTAAATTAAGTCTTAATAACCTCACAGTCGCAAGAGCGGGTACTGTCGTGAGATCTTCGGTTTGATTCCTAGGTCAGGTAAAGTGCTACTAGCTTTTTCTATAAGAAAGAAGAAGAAATAAAATACTTTTATTACTGAATTTTATTAAGTCTATGAATTTTCAGTTTTAATAATTAATTCATCATCAGCAACCCATTACATTGTCCCACTGCTGGGCTCGGGTCTCCTCTCAATACGAGAGGGATTAGGCCATAGTCCGCCACGCTAGCCTACTGCGGGTTGGCAGACTTCACACGCCGTCAAGAAATTCTCTCAGGCATGCAGGTTTCCTCACGATGTTTTCCTTCACCGTTTAAGCGCGTGATAATTAATTATTAATACGCACATAACTTGGAAAGTTAGAGGTGCGTGCCTTGGATTCGAACTCGATACCTTTGACTTGGCAGTCCAATGGTCATATCACTAGGCTATCACTGCACTTAATAATTAATTATCATGCGCTTAAATGATGAAGGAAAACATCGTGAGGAATCTGTAGGTCTGAGAGATTTTCTTGACGGCGTGTAAAGTTTCCCAACCTGCAGTAGGCTAGCGTGATGGACCCTTATACCTCTCGTTCTGAGAGGCCGTGCCCAGCGTTAGGACAATGTAATGGGTTGATGATTATAAATTTCCAGTTTGGAAGTTGGATTCCTGCCCTAGAAAGGATTGGATTGGACATCACTTAACTCCTGCCTTACCTTTACAAACATTGATTATTAAAAGGAGTTGGTATCTATGGAGTTTCTTACTGCCAAAATTTTAAATCGTAGGTCTTATGGAGAAGACCAAAGATACACTATTTAGAACTGTGCAATTCATATTTGACATTTAAAAGTACTTGTAAAAATAGTTTAATTGATATAAATTTGATAATATCTAAGAGCAATGCACTGACATATCATCGCCCAGCCGAAACCACTAATGATAGAAGTTTGAAATTTTGTGAGGATATTGCTTTTATATTCTAGGCGTCATTTAAGAAAGGATTTTTCGAAATTATTCCCCTAAAGGGTTGAAATAGCGGTATAAGTTTGTATGAAACTCTGTTATTTCTAATTTGAAATTAATGAAATTTGATATTTAGTCGTTAAATACAAAATAATAAAACACGTAGGTATTTAGATTTTTTTTAAATTTCATCATGGTTAAAAAGGGGTGTTAAAGTTTGTACGGAAAGTTTATTGTTTTTTATCAAAATTACTTGAAATTTAACATTTATGCTCTTCAATATACTTAATGATATACTTATTTTTGGATTTTTATAATTTTATCCCTGAAAGTGGTAAAACTCGACTCGGTAGACTCGACTCTCGACTCAACTTTCGACTTGACTCTCGACTCGACACTCGACTCGACTCATGACTCGACTCTCGACTCAACTCTCGACTCTCAACTCGACTGTCGACTCGACTGTCGAGTCGTCTGTCGACTCGACTGTTGACTCGACTCAACTCACGACTCGACTCGACTTGACTCGACTCTCAACTCGACTCGACTGTCGACTCGACTCTCGACTCGACACTCGACTCGACTCACAACTCGACTCACAACACGACTCTCGAATCGACTGGACTCTCGACTCGGTTCGACTCTCGACTTGACTTGACTCACGACTCGTCTCTCGACTCAACTCTCGACTCGAATCTCGACTCTCGACTCGACTCGAAACTCGACTCGTGACTCGACTCTCAACACGATTCTCGACTCTACTCATGACTCGACTCTTGACTCAACTCTCGACTATCGACTCGACTGTCGACTCGACTGTTGACTCGACTGTCGTCTCGACTGTCGACTCGACTTGACTCACGACTCGACTCAACTCGACTCGACTCTCAACTCGACTCGACTGTCGACTAGACTCACGACACGTCTCTCGACTCAACTCTCGACTCTCAACACGACTCTCGACTCTACTCATGACTCAACTCACTTTCGACTTGACTCTCGACTCGACACACGACTCGACTCTCGACTCAACTCTCGAGTCGTCGTGAGTCGAGTCACAGTCGAGTCGATAGCGACTCTCGACTCGACTCGACACTCGACTCGTGACTCAACTCTCAACACGATTCTCGACTCTACTCATGACTCGGCTCTTGACTCAACTCTTGACTATCGACTCGACTGTCGACTCGACTGTTGACTCGACTGTCGACTCGACTGTTGACTCGATTCAACTCACGACTCGACTCGACTTGACTCGACTCTCAACTCGACTCGACTGTCGACTCGACTGTTGACTCGACTGTCGACTCGACTGTTGACTCGATTCAACTCACGACTCGACTCGACTTGACTCGACTCTCAACTCGACTCGACTGTCGACTCGACTCTCGACTCGACACTCGACTCGACTCACAACTCGACTCACAACACGACTCTCGAATCGACTGGACTCTCGACTCGGTTCGACTCTCGACTTGACTCGACTCACGACTCGTCTCTCGACTCAACTCTCGACTCGAATCTCGACTCTCGACTCGACTCGACACTCGACTTGTGACTCGACTCTCAACAAGATTCTCGACTCTACTCATGACTCGACTCTTGACTCAACTCTCGACTATCGACTCGACTGTCGACTTGACTGTTGACTCGACTGTCGTCTCGACTGTCGTCTCGACTGTCGACTCGACTTGACTCACGACTCGACTCGACTCGACTCGACTCTCAACTCGACTCAACTGTCGACTCGACTCTCGACTCGACTCGAATCTCCACTCTCGACTTGACTCGACTCTCGACTCGACTCGACTCGACTGTCGACTCTCGACTCGACTCGACTCACGACTCGACTCTTAACTCGACTCACGATTCGACTTTCGACTTTCGACTTTTGACTTTCGACTTTCGACTTTCGACTTTCGACTTTCGACTTTCGACTTTCGACTTTCGACTTTCGACTTTCGACTTTCGACTTTCGACTTTCGACTTTCGACTTTCGCCTATCGACTTTCGACTTTCGACTTTCGACTTTGGACTTTCGACTTTCGACTTTCGACTTTCGACTTTCGACTTTCGACTTTCGACTTTCGACTTTCGACTTTCGACTTTCGACTTTCGACTTTCGACTTTCGACTTTCGACTTTCGACTTTCGACTTTCGACTTTCGACTTTCGACTTTCGACTTTCGACTTTCGACTTTCGACTTTCGACTTTCGACTTTCGACTTTCGACTTTCGACTTTCGACTTTCGACTTTCGACTTTCGACTTTCGACTTTCGACTTTCGACTTTCGACTTTCGACTTTCGACTTTCGACTTTCGACTTTCGAATTTCGACTTTCGACTTTCGACTTTCAACTATCTTTCGACTTTCGACTCGTAAAGGTGTGAAATTTTAAAAATCCTTAAATGAGTGCTTCTTTAATTGTATTGAAGAGCTTAAATATTTAATTTTGATAAAAACCAATTTATTTCCCATACAAACTTCAACAGCCCTTTTTTACCCCTTTCAGGGATGAAATTATAAAATCCAAAAATACTTTAATGAGTCTTTAATTATATTGAAAAATAAAATTCTTCAATTAAATTTCAAGTCATTTCGATCGTAAAAAATATTCTCCATACAAACTTCAACACCCGTTTTTACCCCCTTAAGGGATGAAATTAAAAAAATCCAAAAATACGTATATCATTAATTATATTGAAGAGCATAAATATTACATTTCAAGTAATTTTGATAAAAAACAATAAACTTTCCATACAAACTTTAACACCCTTTTTAACCATTTAAGGGATGAAATATAAAAAATCTCTAAATACGTGTTTTATTATTTTGTACTTAGAGGCTAATACCAATTTCATTAATTTCAAATTAGAAATGATAGAGTTTCATACAAACTTTAAACCGCTATTTTACCACTTTAGGGGAATAATTTCGAAAAATCCTTTCTTAAATGACGCCTAGAGTATAAAAGCAATATCCTCACAAAATTTCAAACTTCTATCATTAGTGGTTTCGGCTGGGCTATGATATGTTAGTCGGGACATTGCCTTTTATATATATAGATAGATAGATAGATAGATATGTAAGTAAAACATTTATTATACCTATTGTATCGTAATGTATGTGTAATATGAAGGTATAAACATCTGTAGTTTGTTTAGTCTTCAATGAACATACTTTGAACATCATTGTTTCGCAATAAAGTGAGTTAAGGAATCTATAAGTATATTTTCCTCATCTCCGAAGTTGATATGATAATATTATGCAACCATTACAGCCCTTGAAAACAGACTCGGCTAACAATCATAAACGCTGAAGATTTATTCTAAGACAACTCCGATTCTCATGGGAATATTATGAGTAGCGATATGAATATTCAATCTCAAGCAATGAGCGTCTCCGTTAGTTATTAACTTTTGGACTCCTAAATCATTTAATTGAAGCTAAAATTTAAATTGAAAATTGTAGATAATATCGATTCTTTCTCGAAAACATTTTGTTATTGATGTATACCCAGTCATGGACAGAGGAGTGTGGAGTTCTTATTCCGATTTCATATAAGTGCTCATATCATACCATCAGCCTTTATTACCTGAAGGGTTATGCAGAGGCATACTTATGCACACCCAATGTCTCAGTTCTGTTTAATTCCCATGTTATAGGCGTGAGCTATCACCATTAACAGGGCACACAAACAAAACTCCGACCTACGACTGAGAAGTTCATAGAAAACCCAAGAACTTTTTACTCAATCTGAAAATCGAATCCAGAACCAGTGTAGCAGTTTCGCTTACAACTAAGAGACTAATTAGGCACAATTCTAAAGATAATCTGTGCATTTGTGCGAATTAAAAAAGTTTGATCCATAATATCGTTTTACTCTCGCGCCTCAGAATAACGTCCACGTATGTTGTATCGGCCGGGTTGCGGCGCGAAGTTGTCTGCATAATTCCTTCGGCAAAACACTCGGAATACATAATTGTACGTAGTTAGGTACCGCCATTATTTAGATTTAGGCAAATCAGTCCGCGCAAAACATTGCTTTTCACTTACACTCGTGTCGTTTATCACGAGTTTTTGGTGTCTTGCAGAGTTAGGAATAGATTAGGTTGGTGCTGTAGAATAAGCTTTCCGATGTACGAAGAAGTAAAAAATGTAGGTTAATGTTTTTGCCAACGTACTTTACATACCACCTCGCCCGCACTTCCCGAAGTGTTACGCAGAAGTGTAGCAGCAGTTCACGAGTTAAGGTCTCATGTAATAGGGGACGAGCCTATTGCCATTAACTGGGCACAAATCCAGACTCCGAGCTGCTACTGAGAATTTCATAGAAAAACCCAATAACACTGCTCGACCTCTTTGTGAAGTACACAGTGATTATTTTGTCAGCTTTCCTACCGAAGATACAGTTCATGTCAAAGTTCATGTCTGTGTTTCATATTGACGTAAATACTCAATGGGATTTCGTTAAAAGGGTCAAAACATCAAAAGTTGTAGCCTCTAACTGGCCCAGCCCACACAGGTCGAAGGTATTAGGCTGTTAGGCTCTATATTGTTGAACTAATCCGTACGTACGTTAATATATAGTGACGCACAATACTGTCCATTTACCTAAAGCTTTAATCCTGTTGTTGGTAGTTTACTGTTTTTTTAATCTGCCGGTGACATTTTTTATTTTTACTATATCATAAAGATATGAATTTTCCAATGAAAGGAAATTTCAAGTGAAAGACATAGTAGAAATGTCTTCAATAGATGTTGCTGACGTCGCCTGAAGACATTAAATGTGGTAGAGAAATTCGACATCACAGGCAGTAGTCTCGGTAGCTTAGTTGGTAAAACGTCTGGTGTACTTGTGTAGAAAGATGCAGGTTCAAACTCTGCCTGAGATCGAATTTTCCTTTCACTTGAAATTTTCTTTCATTAGAAAATTCAGATCTTGGTGAACATTTCACATTATTTAATCTATACATATAAAATCCTTTGTCCTGAATGACTGACTGACTGACTGACTGACTGACTGACGGAACAACGCACAGCCCAAACCGCTTATCGTATAGTCCTGAAATTTGGAGGGTGTGTTCTTTGTATGACGTAGGCATCCGATAAGAAAGGATTTTCCGAAATTCTACCCCTAAGGGGGTGAAAAAGGGGGGCAAAGTTTGTATGGGACAACGTGATTCCTTGGTCCAATCTGCTTCAAACTTTGCATAAACGTTCTTTAACAGAATTGATGGAAGACGTGTTTCATATTTTATTGAAATTCATCCCCTAATGGACTTAAAAAAGGGGGGAAAGTTATTTTGGGCGTGGTTTGCTTCGAATTTGATATCAATACTCCTTAGTGTTTTTGATTGAAATTACTTTTTATTTTGACACATGTCATGTTTGAAAACTCAATCTGATTTTACTCAAGAAACGTTGGTTGATAAACATACATATAAAATGCTTTCTATGCCACACAAAAGTGGAATTGAGAGGCACACCATAGAACCCTTCTTAGAGGCAGCAATTGAGTGATGGGTGGAGTTACTGTGTTGCTGGCAGGGGTATTCCGTCAGATTCTGTTGTACCTAGAGGAACCCGAGCAGACGAAGTCATCATCCATCGTCATCGTAATGATTATATTTAAAAAGAAATACGAGAGAGATGCGTCTGATGGAGAGTTTTCTGAGCTATTACTTAAAATAGGAAATGGAGATTATAAAATTTGATTATGTATACCATCTCTCCTGAATACAGTAGTGACAGGTGACTATGATAGATGAATAGATCTTAGGGTGTATCCTGATTTTTCTAATATACATACGAAGTCTATAGATTATTTATTTATTTATTTATTTATATACACTTCATTGCACACCAAATTAAACAAGAAAAAAAAAATGCGACAGAAGTTAACGTACAATGGGCGGTCTTATCGCGCAAGGCGATCTCTTCCAGACAACCTTTGGATGGACTGGAAGAAAGGAAACACAGTGTTTTGTCTACAAACAGTAGATTGGATGTGCAAACGTGCAATACTCACTCCGAAAAACAACAGTTCAGCCGCTATTAATTACATACTTCTTAAACCGTTGGAGGGCTCAGAAATTGGATTCAGCGCAACAAGCGGTCAAAACAGTTTACTATCCTGTAGAGTTCCTTAACAGTGTTAAACCTTCTTGGGACACCTGTAATTCTGCTGTGTCTCCTTATACCATTTAAGCTATGTAACGGAATTAGACTGAGAGTATTGATCAGCAGTGCACAAAAATATTAAAAAGGTCACTGTGATTACTGGATGTGCTTGAGGGGATTCAGTTTTCATACCTCGAATACCTTTGCTACCCTCCAACTATGTTTTTAAGAACAATTACGTTTCCCCGTTAAGTTCTTAGCTTTGCAATTACTATAAATAAATTTCAGGGTGAGTCATTAAGGGTGGCAGGCATAGATTTAAGAAGAAAGAAAGAGAATAAATTCTACCTTGCCTGTTACTGAATCAGTATTTATAGCAGTCTGGTCATTTGGATACTAGACAGAAAAGCCATAAATGTGGTATAGAAAGAAGTGCAATTTTAAGTCTTGAGAGCAAAGTGGTCTTCCACTATTTATACCTTCATAACAATCGACCCTACGAGGCTTCCAGAATGATAGACCATCGCAATAGCTAAAAGGACATGAATTAATTAATAAGAAATTTACATGTTATTTTTATATTTCAATAAAATAATATAGTGGAACAAATTATTTGGTCTCAATTTTAGATTATTTGTAATACCCCGCCAGAAATAGAAAAAAATAAACAGTCAAAATCGTGTTGCCCACGCGAGCGAAGCTGCGGGCGGAATGCTAGTGTTAAAATATATTAAAATAAGCAGTCGATCGAGAGGGGCTGCTTTGTCCCATTCCCACAAAAAGTGTGTCTATATAGAATTTGTATGGCGAACGTAGGGTGGGACCTCACAGTATGATGTTACGTGCCCTTATGGACTACAGACCGTCAAAGCTGCAGCAACCGAAGGGATCAACTTGCTTTACGACAGACTCTGACGTAAGGATGGCCAGTCAGTCAGACCCAAGGAGGTCCTACCATCTTTAAACAAATGATATAAGCACCGGTTGTACAGTCACCACCACATCAGGTCCTGCAAAACTGTAAAATTTATCCAAATGATTTTAAACCTTAAAACATTTATGATTAAGTACAAAATTGACTGAGAAAATTTTGGGGAAACTTGATGTGCTGGCGACCGTATTTCTATGTCATTATATCCACGCCCATTACCAGATTGACCGCGGCAAGCTGGACCTTACTGATCAGTTGATCAGTCCGTGCCCAACAAATAACTACGGTGATCAACCACACTGCAAGGTTAAGCCCAGCCAACTATAAAATAAATTTCATGCCTCGCTTCCGAAGCAGTGACTACTTTATTCCACAGAGCAATTATTTCCATAGCGAGTGTGAGTTAATTAACTCAAATACCATATCTTTACTGATTAACTTCGTCTTTAAACTCAGTTTATATTACGAATAAATTACAACTTTCCCCAATTATTCTGAATTTGGATAGCGCGTTGGGTAAACACAGTTCAGGTCACTTGACGACATGTGTGGCTTCTAACTTCCTGAAAGTTTATCTTCTTCACGAAAGTATGATATGAGGTTAATTAAATTGCTATAATGGTTATTTGACTGCCTTGGTGAAGATTGTCTATTAAGAATGAGATCTAAAGAGAGTATAATCTTTATTTCTTATACCATTTCAGTAGTAGGTATCGGAGTTTAAATTTGTCCCAGTTCAATGGTTTCTCTTCTAGTTCTGGTTGCAAGTTCGATCCCCGCACGGAATAAACAAGTATTTTTATGTCATACTACACATATACAGAACTTACAATACAAAAGAAAATCCTTATGTAGCAACGTTTAAAAAAAGGCTTTTATTTGAAACCGTTTTTATAAAGAGTATTGCCACAGAAAAAAACATATTAATGTTTGATTTCACTGGTCACAAACAAGTCAGCTAACTGACCATAACAATGGTATAAAACAATTTTAAAATGATTGATGCTATTAAAATTCTATCAACGGCCAAATATTAAATTCAAATATCGAACTTTTCACAAAAAAGAAAACCAAGCTATTAAAAAAGGTGCTATCGAAAAACGTTCTCTATTTGAAATATTTGATTTAGTATTTTTGATTCTAACCGTATAAAAACATGTAACATCGTTTGTACGGTCGACAGGGACTGTCAAAGGGCCAATTACAGTGAATAGAATTTGTTATACTTTAAGTGCTGTACAAATGTTTTGACAGCGTTTGAAGGTGCTTTTGATAGACCCCCAGAGGGAGTTGATGTTCGTTGTAATAATATGAGTGTCCCAACTTAGGGTAAGTTTCAAACTCACAATTTCAGACGTTTCATAGCTATACTAGAGCTACTAGTGTTAAATTGTCATTTAAATTTTCGAAAAAAAAAACATTTGAGCTGGTTGAAGGGTTCATCTGTCATTCATCTTGAAATTCACTTCTAGTCTACTCTTGCTTTTGCAATCACAAACAAAATTTCACATTCACCTTTATACTTAGCAACTTTATGCAAACATTGATTTACACTGTGCAGAACTGTACCTTCCTAAAATCATAGTAATTTATCATTGGTACATACGAGTCCAACAATGTTTGTGACGCAATATTCCACTAAAGTGATATTTACGTGCATTTACCTGGTGTATGCACGTCACTATGAATTAGGGCTTTCAACGGCGACGAGATTCATTGTCGTGTCATACGTGTAACGGTTATGTGCAATTATTTAAATTTGGAATGATGGGAGAAATACGTTGCTGGTTTAAACGGCAATTTAAGGGTAAGTTTGCAGTTACGTAAATAGTACAAAATCGTTGTTAATTATTTTCAAAATCTTTCAAGTTAGCATCGATTTGATACTAGCTTTTAATATAAATATACATAGGTTAGTTAGAATAGTTACTAGGGATATGAGAACTGTTTTTTTGCTAATCAGCAAAAAACTTTTTAACAAAACAGTCTTGATCTATCACGATAGTCACTAATTAGTCTATTTGTTACCTTTCAACATGACGACATTTTTTAATCTTTTTCTCAAATTATCGTTTGAAAAGGACATAGTTATCATACTATGAGTTTAGCACCAGTGGTTGGTAACATACATAAACCAATTATTTACCAATATATTGGTAGGTATAGGTATTCACAACAAAACAGTAAGAAAAATACAATAAGTTATTATAGTGAAGGAAAAATACGACCGCGGGCAGGATTCGAACCTGCGTCTTCTGGTTATGTACACCAGACGCTATGACCGCTAAGCCACCGCGAGTCCCACCCGCCTAGTCAAAATTTGCCTTCACATTTTTAATTTACGTCTTTGAGGCGACGCCAGTGTATTATAATAACTTTATAATCTTTGCATGGAAAATGCCATAAATTTGAAATATTACTTAAAATACAATTCCATAGTAGGTACTCGGATGCCTTTACCAAAGTTAAGATTAACAAAAAAAAAAGATTATTTTCTCCGCCTACGTCAAACGTCAAACGTCAAAAAGGAAGAAAATAAATTAAGTTGGCACTAGTGTGATTGGAACTTTATTTTGAACATTTTTTAAATTAAGAGTCACATTATCGTTTTATTTTAGTTAGAGCTAAGCTGGAGCAACTGGGATATCTCCAGGGAGTGGTGGAGTATTGGACACGTTCAGTCTTTTCTCTTTCTCATCTTGTTTGTGCGTGTGGTAGAACCAACTGAAAGAAATGAAAAAAAAAACTATATAAATAAAAGTAAATTGCCGCATGTATGTAAGATTACATGTCATTTAGGATAGATTATGCTATATTATCTTCTTATTTACTATTACAAGACTGCCTCGTTAGTCTAGTGGTCTTAAACGCGACTGCTACGCTAGAGGTCCTGGGTTCAAACCCCAGGTCGAGCAAAGTGTTATTGGGTTTTTCTATGAAATTCCCAGTAGCAGCTCGGAGTCTGGATTTGTGCCTGGTTAATGGCAATAGCCTCACCCCCTATTACATGAGACCTAAAACATACAGGCGAAATGTGGGTGAACATTAGTACACCTCTGCCTAACCGTACGGGGAATATAGGAGTGATGGTATGTATGTATATATTCTTAGATGTGCTTCGTGGAATAGAAAATTTGTTATTTTAATTTTTTATTTGAAGCCCACCTACGGGTGTGCTTCGTGGAATACCTCAAAAACATATAATTTAATCATCAAGCATCAATTTAATCATAATAGCCACTGCTGGGCACGGGTCTCCTCTCAGAGTAAGAGGGGTGAGGGTACAATCCGCCATAGCCTACTACGGGTTGGCAGACTTCACTCGCCGTCGAGAAAATCTCAGTGAAGCAGGTTTTCCCACAGTATTTTCCTTGACCGTTTAAGCGCGTGGTAATTAATTATAAATACGCACATTACTTGTCAGATGTGCGTGCCTTAAATTCGAACTCAAGGCCTACAACTTGGCAGTCCAATGGTTATATTACTAGATTATAACTGTTTTATATTAATGTACATACATGATGTATGTGAATTAAAATATTATATATTCAGACTATGCCGAAATCCGTTGGTCAAGCTGCAGAGTCTATCTGTCAATTTTATGATAACCGAATAATATGTATATGGCTCTCTATTCGCTATAAATCTATCGGCAGTTGTAAGTTAAAATGCAATTGCTATATAGTCTGGCGGTAATTACAAGCGCCATCTTGTGATTACATTCGATTTGAATGGTAATCATTCTCTGTTTGAATGAAATCCATGAGATAGGAAGTGTAAGGGAATTTTAAAACAAAATTCTTTCCGTTCTAAATTCAACAATGTGAAACTCCTCTATAGTTTACAAACATTGTTCGAAGTTCGAACACACAGTGGGTATTTGTTGTCACAGACTACGACATAATATGTTTTTTATTTAGCTTTAAAGGAACTCATAACATTACTTTTAAACATAATTGCATACCATTGTGGCAAGTGTTATAGTTCAGTGAAGTATTGGGTTTATGCAAGAAAATTAAAGTTTCAATAGCAGTAGACACGTTATTATACTAAAAACTTGAAGATTTCACCCACTGCATAAATAGGCAACGATATGATACAGCTATTGACACATAAATGGGATAAATAATGTGTCGCGTGACCTAACTTTAAATGTAACTTAGTACAAATATAGCGCATCTAATTATGACATTGATCTTAAGTAAAATCATGCTTCGAAATTTCCATCATTTAATTAATATAGAAGCCCTGTCATGCCATCAATGGATATTTAAGTAAGTACCTGAAGATGGATATTTAGCTACCTAGATATTTAGATAAAAGATGTACGAAAGCTTATTTTATTTTTTATACTTTTGTATAAAAACGACGTAGATTATTAATTAAAGTTTACAATTACAAAAATTAGATTAAAAAAAAAACCGGTAGTTTAATTTGAAATGATTATAAAAATGACAAGTATTGTATCACATTATTATAACGAAATGAAATGGTGAGAGCTATTAAAGTTAGCCGTATTAATATTTTTTTATTTCTTAGTCCCCGCACTATGCAAGTAATAATCTTAGGTGTGCTTTGTGGAATAGTTTTTTTTTTATTTATTTGAAGCCCACCTATGGATGCGCTAAGTGGAATACTTTAGGTGTATTTCGTGGTATATCTCGAAAATCTTTGTCCAGAAAAAAATATTGATATTCGGCTGGAGTTTAAACAGTAAACAAGGTCTCAAGCCAAGGTCAAGTTCACTCTGCAACGACCTTGAGTCTGTAACAGAGAGAACTATGATTTTATTCATTTGCAACAACAGAATTTTATAGCGAAGCCTACATTGGATCCGGAAAATCCTCGGTATTATGTAGGATGATGAAAACAATGGCAGATAAAATCTTATAACAATGCAATAAATAATGATGACACCTGTTCAAACACATGTGTGTATACTAACTATTATATATAGATAAAAATTAAACGCTGTTCGTTGGTAAGCGTATAACTGGAGAACGACTGAATCGTTATGGCTATTTTTCTTTTTAAATGATCGTAATTATTTTAAATTCTAATCCGGATTAAATCTGGTTTTTTTTTGACATTGGATAGGTATCCCTGTGCTCATGTTGTCCAGAAAATTGATTTAGATTCGGCAAAAACCGAAGGCGCTTCTTTCTATAGGATTATTTGTCAAATTTTGACACCTCTTTTGGATGTTTTTTTATCCGTGTGGATGGATCCTCGTTACATAGGTAACTAGGTATCTTCAGGGGTGATTGTTCGTCGATAGCAAATACAGCAAGCCTTTAAAAAAATAATTAATTAAAAGGATTAGTATGAGTGTGCGTGTGTGAAAGAGAAAGTGAGCGTATGTATGAATGGGTGTGAGTAGGTGTAAGTGGGTATGAGTGGGTGTAAGTGGGTATAAGTGGGTGTATGTGGGTGTGGGTGAGTTTGAGTGGGTGTGAGTGGGTGTTTGTTACTTAAAAGTTAACTACAAACTTTAACACTATAAAAAATTGAAAGTGGAATCCTACCTAAATATTCCAAGGGCTGGTAAAGCAGCCATGACGCTCACAAGAAACACTGCGCCAGGGAGGATATTGAGGGTCGCGATGTAGATGCGGGAGTAAAGAGGCGCGAATATGATGGGCATCATCGTCTCAGCCACGCCAAACAGCGAGTATACCTTACCTGAAAGGAAATGGAAAATATATACATAGAATAGAACATAGAGCAGAAGTGGTGGTACCCTAATGGGTAGGGCGTTGGACTTGCGATCATGTGGTTGCCGATTCGAAACTTATCCATTTTAAAGTTAATTCATTTTAAGTATTTAAGAAGGAGGTGGCGGGACGGACCATTATTGGAAGGATTGGCCACAAAAAGCTAGGAACCGAGAGGAGTGGAAGGAGAGTAGGGAGGCCTTTGCCCTGCAGTGGGAAGATAATAATTTAAAAAGTATTTATTATTAGTTATAACTAGCAGTAATTTACGTTACTTACTAGCTACCTATTTTGTACACAAAAGACAAATCAATATCTTTTTCTTTCTTTCTTTCTTTATTGCAATACCGATGTGAACCCACTCGTAATACAAGCATTTATCTTAGTACGAGGGGTTAACAAGATTACTAGTAATGTGCAGCCCACATTGCTAGAAAGCTTTTAAAAGAAGAAACATAATCGACCTATAATGATCCCACTGCTGGGACACAGGCCTCCTTTCGGTGAGTGGGAGTCGAAAATATATACATCTATAGGTACTTCTATACTAAAGTAATAAAATTAAAGTGTTTGTTTGAATGTGCTAATCTCTGGAAGTACCAGTTGGATTTGAAAAAATCTTTTTGCAACTGCTACCGTATTCCTTGAGCAAGGTTAAATTCTATTTAACAGTACGCTTCAAACCTTAGAAGCAGGGCAAATCGGGTGAAACAACAGGGCACAGCTAGTTTTTTATAAAGATGAAAAACAAATATGGTTAAGATAAACTTTATGCATTACTTACCTAATTCTTGATATGAGACTAGCTTCGATGCGATCGACCTTAAAGCAATCGCTGAGGTACCGTTTAAAATTTCCAATAGTGGTGCTGAAACATACAATAAAAAAATCGTGAGCATATAAAACAATAAGGAACAAATTAAGAGTCATTATTTTTAGTGAAGGAAAAATACGACCGCGACACCAGACGCTATCGCTGTCGCTGTCGCGGTGGCTTAGCGGTCATAGCGTCTGGTGTACTTAACCAGACGCAGACGCAGGTTCGAATCCTGCCCGCGGTCGTATTTTTCCTTCACTAAAAATAATAACTTAATAATCTTTGCATGGAAAATGCCTAAAAAATACAAAAAGAAAATTAAGAGTCGTTCAGAAGATGAATTTATTAAAATTATACTTCAATTCGATATAGACATAACTTACCATCACATCTGTATCGCCCGAAGGGTTAGGCAGAGGTGTACTAATATACACCCACACTTCGGAATTGTTAGGTTGTTTAGGTCCCATGCAATACGGAGTGAGTCCGTGTAATGGCATTAGAGTCAGCCTCTATTACATAGGATATAAAACATATCGGCGAACTGTGGGTGTACACAGTACACTTCTGCTTAACCCTTTGCCTAATGCCTCATTAGTCTAGTGGTTCCAAGTGCGACTGCTACTATAGAGGTCCTGGTTTCGATCCCCAGGTCGAGCAGTGTTATTGAGATTTTCTATGAAATTCTCAGTAGCAGCTCGGAGTCTGGATTTGTGTCCGGTGAATGGCAATAGGCTCGCCCCCTATTGCACGGGACATAAAACATATCGGCGAACTATGGGTGTAAGTACGTAGTACACCTCTGGTTGACCCTTCGGGGAATACAGGCGTGATGGTATGTGAGCTCTTTCATACTTACATAAGTACACTTCGTAGTCATTCCTAGCGAATGCCAAGACCAGTGCTCCGCAGATCTTGCTGCTCGTTGATATAATGCCTAGCACAGCGTCATCAGCTTTCAACTTCCTACTAAACACGCTGATCGAGAATAATGTACCTGAAAGAAAACAATATTAATTACATACTTTTATTTTATTTTGGCATTCATTAATACTCCGAGCTGCTACTGAGAATTTTACAAAAAAAAACACCATAACACTTTGCTCGACCTGGGGATCGAACCCAGGACTTCTAGCGTAGCAGTCGCGCTTAGGACCACTAGACTATGAGGTAGTGGATTTGTGCCCGGTTAATGGAAATAGGCTCGCCCCCTATTACATGGGACCTAAACATACCGGCGAAATTGGTACACCTCTGTCTAACCCTTCAGGGAATAAAGGCGAGATGGTATGTTTAATGAATAGGTACTAAATATCCACAAAGATGTAAATCTAGTGAAAGAAAAATATGATTCCAGCCAGGATTCCAAGCTACAGCTTGCACTAACGCGATATTGTTTTACGGAACATACCTATTATTTTTCAGATTCAGATTCAGATTCATTCATTTATTTGCCAACAATGTAGGTACAGTATAAGATGGTACAAAAAAAAGTGTTCCGCTACATTCTACCTTACGGCATACAAAGTCATCATCATCATCCACAGCCTGATTTCACCCACTGCTGGGTATAGGCCTCCCTAAGTTTGTGCCATCCACCACGGTCCCATTCCACTCTCATCCAAGTACGCCCAACGACGTAAGATATGTCGTCAAAAGTAAAGTCATAAAATTATAAAATTAAGAGATACAGTATTACCTATAATAGATTATAACTAATATGTCAGCATAAATTATTGATAATAAAAAGTCAGATGCATATAATTAAACCGTCATTCCGTATTTCGTACCGTACCGTATTTCGTCAAGACTTCAGCAAAATTTACTTAGGTACGCATAGATACTATACTGATATATACCTACTACTTATACAACAATATACTACTTAAATTCGTTTAAGGTTTGTTCGTACTAATCTCTCCTAAATTATGATTAGTGTAGGTAATAGTAGTATTTATTTAGTGTCAAGAGACTCGTTTATCCAAGCATAAACTCCCGGGGTCAAGTTGTACATAAATCAGAATTATAATAAGTTCCTGGAGGACGCAAAAAGGTTCGATGTACCAAACGGAGACTCTGGTATGAATCCTGCCTGTTGGACAAACTTTATTTTTATGACACAAAAACAATTAATAATGGTTGAGCTACACGATCACTGAAAAACTCAAAGTTACCATGACTATTTCTTTAAAAGGCCTATTCGGATATTGCCTTAAAAACTCACATAATTAACTGTTTATACTACTTATTTTTGGACTTCAAAGGTGACCATGATTATCGGAATTTTTTATCAGAAATCGTCGATTAGGAATTGCCGTCGCCGGAGTTAAATAATATTTAAGAAAATTGACTTTTAAAAGTGTCTTATTAGAAATTATATTAATTTATGTATATAGATTTTAATTTACAGAAATAAACATAACATATAATATACACTTTTACAGGTTAAAGTTTTAGAAAAAATCGTACAATCGTTGTTTCATTTGATGTTCAGATAGTTACAGTATCAAGCAGGTCAGTGTCTTAATTTAGAATAATGCCTGAAATTGACTAATGATGAAAGAGCTATTACACCTTTGAACAGATCTGTCCGAAGCCTAACTAAAGGTTAGATCAGTATTATGTAACTCGACCATCATTAAGAACCCTTCAAAGGCGACACTAGGTCGTCGTGACATTTGCAATGTATTGTAACTTGTTGTAATCAAGTAATTTAGCGTGAACTGTGTTATTTATCAATACTCACCGATGGAGTGTGTGATAAGGCTGTAAGTAGAGTAGATGCTGTACTTGACTTCATCCCAGTTGAAGCGATACCGAGCAAATATGTACATGATGCTCAGCTCACCTGCAAACAGATTAACAATTATCAATACATTCTGATTTATGACGTAGACATTGTTTATGTAACGTAACATAAGTATATTTCGCCACGCCTTTACCTAAGGGGACGATTCACACAAAACGTATTGCCAACCACCGAATGCAATTGAACGTTGCCGTATACATATATTATTATAATAATACCAATTAAAAAACCACTGAGGTTTTACTCGTGCTAACATGAGTCTATTTATTAGCTCATATTAAAAGTTATTCTTAATACTACTTAAATAAATGAATTCGTCAATAATTTTATATAAAACCCAAGTACCTGAGGTGACCGCTATACAGTTATACCTACACATCAGACTAAGAGAGCAAAGAGCCTTTCATTTCATAATATCAACAAAGAATAATAAGTTATGAAACGTAAATAATAACTACTAGTGAAGTGAAGTCTGAACTCTAGTAAAGCAATCACTAGTACAACGTTCTTGTAATTTCCCATGAGGCCTCCTCTATGAATGACTGCTTTGAAAACCTTGATATTTTCATCACTAGTTTCAACGATGCCAATAGCTTCTTAAACTACTACAAAAAGAAAGAGAAAAGCTTACAAGACCTGAAAAAATAACTTCGAAATCCACAAGAAATTTGTCATCTACATAAAAATTAATCCTTATTTTCCTTGCTCACATCATAACTTGAGAACGATTTTAACGTAACATTCATAGTTTTTTAAGGTTCCATATTTCGTAGAAGGCTCTTATGAAAAGAAAAATTAAGCAAAAATGGAAAATATTAGAAATAACTCAAAAACTATTTTAATATTCGAAGTGATGTACCTACAGACGTTGGCTTTATAAATATAACATCGTCAGTGGTACCTATTCAAATAGTTTTAAATAATTATGTCATATGGTGATAGCCTAGTGATATGACCATTGGACTGCTAAGTCAAAGGTCTCGAGTTCAAATCCAAGGCACGCACCTCTGACTTTTCGAAGTCATGTGCGTATTAATAATTAATTATCACGCGCATAAACGGTGAAGGAAAACATCGTGAGGAAACCTGCATGCCTGAGAGATTTTCTTGACGGCGTGTGAAGTCTGCCAACCCGCAGTAGGCTAGCGTGGCGGACTAAAGCCTAATCCCTTTCCTACTGAGAGGAGACCCGTGCCCAGCAGTGGGACAATGTAATGGGTTGATGATAGACAGACAATTATGTCATCGGAAAAATAAATTTCATCTCCGTGATAATGTTTAGTAAGCGTGTAAGTAGATTATGGTCAAGATTACCGCGAAAATGATTTTAACTTAAAATTATTATCAAATTTAACTCAACCTGGGCATTGTACACAGGAGCTTCGGCTCAGCTGCCTCGTTTGCAACCGCTACCCGTAAGGCAGTATTTTATTACTAGAAACTCAAGCTCGACTGTTTTCCAAACATAGGCGTGGTGACGTCAGAAGACTAAGGCTCGACCACACAGAATGCGTGTGTAGAAAATAGTGTAAACATTTAGAATTGCATTCTTTCCTTTGGAATTAATTCACATTTAGAATTTATGGCAGCGTCTTAGGAACTTTTTAATGTGAATCATATTTATGTTTTAAATAAAATATATTTTGTTTCTTCTTTCTTTCTATTTATCGTAAGTAACCATTTTAGCTCTTAGCATCAGTTAATAATGTATGTTTTTATTCATCATCATCAGCCTATATTAATCCACTGCTGGACGACGGCCTCCCCTAGTGTGCGCCCTATCCTCCGCTTTTCGCATCCAGCTTCTTCCAGCAACCTTTCGTATAACGTATAATGTTTTTATAAATAGTACAAAAATCCTATTTGATAATCTGATTTAGCAGGGTATACCGAATAAAAACTGCATTTTCCTTCCCTTGCTATATAGTCATAGCTAGGAGATTCGTGATATTCGCCATTAAATAAATGTATACACAAATATTGACATGCTATACACGATCTACACACATATTCTGTGTAGCCCAACCTTAAAACTTCAAAATTACCATATCTCTCTCACCCTATATTTCGAAACAGGCCAGAACAAACAATTGAAACATCAAGTGCCAGTATTCATTCATCAAAATTCAAATGGCTCCTAGTCAATTATTTAATTCATGAACATGAATGGTAGACGTTTGTGAATGGCTACATACAACAATATGTGTCGGTGTGATTTATTTGTTGGTTCTGTGTCAACAGCGCAATGCACCACTGCGTTTCTGACCGACCATCATTTTCATGGCTCGTCCGTTTAGCTTGTATGTATTTTTGGCCCTCGAGTTTACATACATAACTTCTATAAGTACCTTTTGTTACAAACCGATTTCATTAATGGACTTTTTTTAAAACCTTGTTTCAACCTATGGGTTACTTAACTTATTTATTTAGGCATAAAATATAAACATTGATAAGTTGCAAATAGGGGAATATGAACTTATGTTAGAATCAATCAAAGATATACAGAACAGTATCCGAAATAAAGAAGCTTCACAATACAATTTAAAACCTCACAAACAATTATTGTTTGTGTGGTTTTAAATTTACTTCGGTGAAAGTGTGAAGTAAAGGTAAATGTATGGTACAAAAAGAGGAGGAAATGAGCATTGGTTTGCCATTCACCAGGCACAAAATCAAAATCCGCACAGCTACTAAGAATTTTATAGAAAAACCATAATAACACTGTTCTGACTTGAGAATCGGACCCAGGACCTCGAGCATAGCAATCGCATTTAGGACCACTAGACCTTGTTCTTATAGACCTGTAGCTGTATTTCAGGTAGATTTTTAACATCATTCATAGAAAAAATAGAAATAAGTAGGATAACACTAAAACAAGTTCTAGAAAAAAATATCTATTCAATATACAAGGTCATTTGCCTCGGTAAAACAGAACGCGATATTTAGGTAGACATGAACCGATGTATGTTAATTTGACATTTTTCTTATCTACAATTTAAATCTTTTGCATTATAGATAGCAGTCTATAATGCATGGCCATCTCAATGGCCGTTAATTAAAAAGAGACTTAAGAAACAATATTATAAAGTAGGTTCTACTATGTATCTGAATAAAAATATTCTTAGAATCTTACCGTCGTATTAATAAAAATAAAAAACGTCCTACAAAACATGGAACCAACTACATAAAATTATACGCTGTCAGACAAAAAGAAATATAGTTATCAAATAACATAACATACCATCACGCCTGTATTCCCCGAAGGGTTAGGCAGCGGTATACTCAGGTGCCGTCGGTAATAGCTGTTACCTGATCCACCCTAGGTGGGACGGCGGGGTTTCGGTGGGTCAGGTAACAACTATAACCCACTGTACATATACCCACACCATATATCGCCGGTATGTTTAGGTCCTATGTAAAAGGGGGCGAGCCTATTGCCATTAACCGGGCACAATTCCAGACTCCGTGTTGCTACTGAGATTTTCATAGAAAAATCCAATAACACTTTGCTCGATCTGGGGATCGAACCCACGACCTCTAGCGTAGCAGTCGCGCTTAGGACCACTAGACTAACGAGGTAGTCAATATCGCGTAATCACTTCGTCATTATTAGATAAACACACAAAAAAATAATTCCTTTTTTGAATACGGTTTGAAAATCCATTCAAATAGGTACCTAAGTAAAGATTTATGTCAGACTATGCAAGGAAGTATTGAAATGCACTATATGCTCATGATAATTAAACATAAATCATGGCTGGCATTAATCAAAGTACAAACAAGCTATTTACTTTACCATGTTTATGTAGTCATGCTACATTGTAATACATTGGTAGGTTTACTGATTATATACATCAATAAAGCAGAAATAATTAGGTATTGAAGGGAATACTTAAATAACATCTTTAATATTTTATGGTACAGTATTTCGAAGTAGCAGTAGTACAGTTTGTTCGAAATAAGTAAGCCGATCGGAAGTTAGCCGTTCCGAACTACCGCGGTGATAAAATCAGTTAAATAAGTGTTTTAATACATACATATCGAAATTAATAAACAAAATAATTAGAAATGTGCAACACATACGACTCTAATTATCTTTACACCGACTCTTTCTATTAAAATTTACCACTTCTAAACCACTTGCAGACAACTTCCGATCGGCTTACTTATTTCGAACAAACTGTACCTAGTATTAATAGTATATGATAATGTTAGGTGTGAGAGCGACAGGTATATTGTGACGATACGACTGTTTCATATTGTAACGTTCTCTTGTTCAAAGTTTAAATAAATAATCTAAAGTGAATTATCGTTATTTACATTAATAACTATCCCACATGTACCTATTTCAAATCACCTACAGAATGGTATAACGATCTGGTATCGTTGTGCGACGGCTTGTTGAGTCCCTAAATAATGGTTGAGCTACTCGATGATTGATGCTTGCCGTCAGTTAGGACAGGTCAACTCAAACCTCTTAGGTATATCTCTTCACTCACCTATCTCATTAACTAATAAGTACTGTCTGGACTTTAAGACACCATGATTCTCTATTTCGGCGTTTCTTCTCAGAAGTCGACAGTTAGGAAATGTCGAAGCCGTAAAGTATGAAAGTGATTTAAACGATATAAGTATTTACATAAATAATTATCATTTATAAACAGAAACACATAGATACTCTTCCGTATTCTAGAGGGAACGTAAAGCGGTTGGTCCTAGTTGTCATACTTCTGACAACTTTAAATGTTATTTAATCAGAAGATCAAAAAGCGTGGTGAATGGCAATGGGCTCTATTTGATTGGGCTGCTACTGAGAATTTTATAGGAAACTTATTTATACTGCTCAACCTGCGAATATAACCCAGGACTTCGATCGTAGCAGTCGTACATAGGACTACTAGTCTAATGAGGCAGTCAAATGACATTCAATAACAAATATCTGTGCCTCTAGTGAAAAGAGATTTATGTCCAAAAATTGAACTTTACAGGATTCGCGAAAAACGATCCGCGCGCTTCAAATTGCATATATGACTGCCTCTGACATGTAACCAGCTAACGAATTATATACACTGTGCGTGTTTTTTTGATAAACGATTTATGCTCTTTATTATACTTATGTTATTTTTTATCTGAAATTAATAGTTTTAAAGATAGCTACTTATACTTAGTCAAAAAAGTTAGCACCTTGGGGTATTAATTGTGTTGTACCTCTATTCACATAAGATAAACGTCGTACACACAAGTGAAAAGGAATACGCATTTGAAAAGATTTTCATGATCACTCTGTAATACAATAAAGAATTTATTATATTTGTAACTGAAACATACCTTTTAAATGTGCACTTTATAATAAACATCATCAGAATCGGATTACTCTATAAAATAAAACTTATGTCACTTTTCACATAATCTGTTAGACATGTTATGGAGTACATTATGAAATATACCAACAATTTAGTGTTACATATATCCATCATTGTGATAGAAAAAAAATGTTAATAACTAATTTGTAACATGTCCTCATTCAACGCGTTCGCACTGACGACAAAACATGTTGCAAATATCTATCTTACTCTATTTATGAGACAAAGAAGAGTTAATAAATGTCCTGGGTACGGGCCCATCATATGAACTTAGTTGCTTTTCCTTTAAGCTCTATAAGGGTTACTTATGAATAACACGCGCCTGTCATAATCTCATCATCATCATCATCATCATCAGCCTATACTAGTCCACAGCTGGACGTAGGCCTCCCCTAGTGTCCCATCCCCCATTTCACCCTTCATAATCTCTTAAGCTCCAGTAATCCTATTTCTAAACTCTTCAGAAATCCTTTTACATTTCATACTAAGTACAAGGCTCGAGCTTTTTAATTTTTCTTATGCCTTTTACCAAATTTCTCTTTTTTTACTATTTTCTTTATTTTCTCTTCTTTCTTTAATACTCTCCCTAGGCTAACATTGGCAGCCCTGTTTGTTGCCTTCTTACTCCCAAAATGCCATATTACTCGTATCAGAATCCGAATCTGCTACGACAATATTACGCCTATGTTCTCTACGCCTCACTCTCAATATATTTGCACGCCTATTTATATTTATGGAATCCGAGTCACTTGTGTCCGTATTTGGTATAAACTCTTCACCGCTTCCTGAACTAAAATCTAAGTCGGGGTCTGGAAGTTAATCTACTACGACGAAAATAATGTCAAGACATACAAGAAACGTTTCCTCGGAATCTGTAAATACATTGGAATCATTGGCCAAGGCCAGCTTGGGGAAGTCTTTTGAACACCCTGCTTTTGGAGAATTTCCCTTCGATCATACTGGTTTGTAGAATAACTCTCGAAAAGTCCAAGTCTTAGAGAAAAATCCTTGGAACATCTATGGTCTGGAGAATATTTTTCAGGTTCAATTTATGGGAGAATAGTAATTACAAGGCTAGGTACAATTTCAAGTTATCCTTGAGAAACAAGTTACTGGGATAAAAAGTATCCTAAATGTTGAAACAGATTAAATTCACATGTGAACCAAAGGAATAATAAGGTATACCTATCAAACACATTGTTCTCAAAAATAAAAGTAAACAAATTAATATTCCATTACGCCCTTATTCCCCGAAAGGTTTGGCAGAAGTGTACTTAATAATTAATAAACACCCACAGGTGACCAGTATATTTAGGTCTCACGTAACATGAGCGAGCTTATTGCCATAAAGTAGACACAAATCCAAACTCCAAGCTGCTACTAAATTTAATGAAAGATTATTCCTGACGGGAAATTTTCATTTTCATAACTAACTACAGATGTCTACGATTAAATTTAATAAAAAAGATAACACTATAGTAAACATGTAATGAACTGTGTAAAAAAGGACATTTAAATTAGTATCTTCAAAACTAGCGACGAAGGAGCCGCGGGCGCAGTCACCCCAGCCCGCGTCACCCCCCCTTTATCCTCGCAACAACGAGTTGTACCAAGTTTCACGACCAAGTAATGCGAAACGTGGGATATAACTTTAATTGTATATATTAAGTTTGGAATATAATATGTGAATACTGATTTAAATTGACTTATACTACATTTTTTCCCGTTATTTTGGTGAAAAATAGTTTTTGTCTAGTATTATCCTTACTCACTTAACAATTTTAGAAGGATAAGAACACTACTATCCAAAAACACGAAGCAAATTGAAACGTCGATAACATATATTTAGTTATACTAAAAATAACGAAATATTTTTTTCAAAGTTCTGTTTAAAACAATACTTATCTACTTAAACCCAGGTTGTATTGCCGCTTTTGTGTCAGTTAAACCCTTTTGCACAAATACAACTACTATATTTCTATAGATAATTTAAATCTGTTTTCACCAACGGATAGAGCTTTTTTTTTTGATCATATTTGTATACTTAACCTATTTTAGATAAAATCGGACTTATACCCCTTTTCACTAGAGGCACAGATATATGCTATTATCGGTACTATATTGACATATTATATTTGCAATAGCTATAGAAGTATGTACTTATATTAAATATTGTACATTCAAACGGACAAACATATAGTTTTTATCATAATACTATTTAATCAATCAATACCTGTTGGTTTGATTTTCGTATTAGTTTTAGATAAGTAATTGATCAGAGGTCATCAGAGTTAATGGGTTCAATTCCCCAGTTGAGCAGTGTTATTGGGTTTTTCTGTTAGAATATTTTATTCACAGTAGCAGCTGGCTCGCTATTATATGTTAACCGTCTCATTAGTCTAGTTGTCCTAGGCGCGAATGTTACGGTAGAGGTGCTTAGTTCGATTTCCAGGTCGAGCAAAGTGTTATTGAGTTTTGCTATGAAATTGAACGCAGCTTGGATTGTGGATTTGTGCCTGGTTAGTGGCAATAGGCTCGCCCCCTATTACATGGAACCTAAACATACCCCTGAACTGTGGGTGTACATTATTACTCCTCTGCCTAACCCTTCGGGGAATACGGGCGTGGTGGTATGTTATGTAGTCTATTGATCTTAAGCGGCTCAAGACCTCTAGGCACTTAGGATCACTAGACTAATGAGGCAGAATCTATTAACTAATTAACGTTTAAAATATATACCAGTCAAAATGTTAATAATTTTTATGTCAAAAAGTGTAATAACAGTAGACGTCACCCACTTTAGTTGTCCATTAAGTTAAGGAGCGTTTTGGCATAATGAAGAAAATCTCTTTATTATAATTATTATTTATTTATACTGCTACGCTTGAGGTCTTGGGTTCCATCTCTAGGTCGAGCAAAGTGTTATTGGGTTTTTCTAGGAAATTCGCAGTAGCAGCTCGGAGTCTGGATTTGTGCCCGGTTAATGGCAATAGGCTCGCCCCCTATTACATGGGACTTAAAAAACATACCGGCGAAATGTACATTAGTACACCTCTGCCTAACCCTTCGGAGAATACAGGCGTGATGGTATGTTATATTATTTATTATTTGAAGAAATAATTACGTTTGTGTATACCTATGTATTTCTATTATCTATCTGCGGTTTAGTCGAAAGAACTATGCGCGTTATAAGCATAAGTTAGCCGAACTGACGCACAGGTAAAATCGTAATATAAAAAATAACACTGCAAAACCGTTTGTGGACAACTAAAGACACCGAAGTATTTTTTTTTTTTTTTTTTAACAGCTTTGGGGAAAAAGCCCTTTGTCGTGAAGGACTTCACAAACATAATTATTGGAAACAAAGTTCGTCTGCACTCAAAACAAATAACCGTGGACTACAAATATTTGCGACAAGAACTTGGATGGGAATCGAACCCACGTCACGTGGCACAACGGTAATGACGAGGTTATCATCATCTTCATCAGCCTATGGCCTATACTAGTCCATTGCTGGATGTAGGCCTCCCCTAGTGTGCGCCATTTCACCCTGTTCTCCACTCTTCGCTTCACCCACTCATAATCACTCCATCTTGCCGTAGGGCGTCCTTTACTACTTCTGCCGAGTCGCGGTCTCCACTCGAGAACACGTCCCTCAGTGATGTCTGAGGTGACCACTCCTAACATGCAGCCAGTGGTTGATGAGGACATTCAAGTCCAACATAAATACTAAAATTTTCCACATACAGATCCTGTCTTATTTGCTTGTTTAATGGTTAGCATTATGTATATGCTCATACGTTTATGTATTTGTCATCGTGTGTTTAAATATCGTATTGTATACATACCCCACATCGGTCCGAACGTCAAACAGACCACAGTCAATATGAGACATATACGCAATCGCCTGTTATTCGGTCCTTTCTTGAAAGCGATCTCTACTGTTTCTTTTAGACTGTGGAAGTCGAAAAACTCTAGCAGGAAACCCATGCAGCCTGTTCTTTTGACCTAAAAATGTTTATTAATTTAAATATCAACCAAATTATATTATTTTTTTATTCACTAAGTAATTACAACTTTGAAAAATGAAAGCATGAATAAATGCGATATACCCACATAAAAAAAGTTAAATATGTAATGCTATCCAATTTCATTAAATGAAATGAACATAGCATACAAACAAAATGGTTTTTTAAACATGAATTTAATTATTCATGTGTAAAAAAACACAGCGGCGGATTTTTGAAACGTTGGATTTTTTTATAAGGTGATACAGAAACTTCTAGATTCAGAGACATTACAAGTAAACAAACTCATACGAACCTTGTCTTTATTCTCGAGCCAAGTGTGATCATCAATACGGAACAATACGTAACAGAAATTGATAAACTGCAAGGCAGCAGATATAGAAAACACTCCATAGTAGCCCAGGTACCGCAAGAGGATGCCACTTAACCCCATTCCTATAGGGAATCCGACTGTCATACACAAATTCAATATCCCCATTCGGAAGGTCCTGGAATCCTTAGAAGTTATGTCCCCTAAATAACTAAAAGTGCCAAGAAACATTGTGTACCAACCGCCCGTCAGCGATGGAAATATGACCTCCATAAATACAGTCCATTCCACAGGGACTTCATAGAAAAAGTACGTGTTTATTATGTTTAATAGACATGTCATGAATTCCCCGAAGATCGGCATCAGCATGCAGATCTTGCGTTTCCCCGTTTTGTCACTCCATGCGCCTATAAAGAGCATCAGTAATGTCGGTACTGCGGTATGTATGACGCTCTTCCATGCTTGTACTGACGCTATCAGTTTCTGCACTTCATCTTCTTCAAATGTATAGTTAGCTCGTTTCCTCAGCCTCAAAGCAGTACACGCGTCATCGCCAAAACCCAGATTAACCCTACATGCTTTCTCTAAATTCAAGTTCTGTGTAGCCAACATGGCTAACACGCTCGGCATTACGAAGAAAGCCAGAACTGGCTCTACAGTTATGTTTGATTTCACAAATTTTATTTTCTCAAAGAAGGTCATGTTTTGCACGTCAGTCTTGGCTTCTGTTTTCAACGGTAATTCCTCTGTCGTCTCATCTCGAGGGGTCTTCTCGTCAGATTTCTCCATTGTTAAAGTTCTCTAACTGTATCTTTTATAAAATTTCAAATATAAAATCAATACTCACTTAAGATTGAAATATAAAATAAGAAATATGGACCTCGCCTGTGATCCGAAGAGTATCCTTAAAGTTGGGTCACATTGTTGTTATATTGAAGAGCACATCCTCGCAGCACAAGATAAATACGGTATAATATTGAATTACTGGTAAGCCGCCAACGTTGGGACGTCGCTAGCGTCCTATTGTTCGGCTGTATGTAAGCAAACACTCTTATGTTGCCATATCAGTCTTTAATGCGTCCACAAACACTCGGAGAAATCGAAAATAAACTTTAACACGTCGAACGATCCGTCGCGAAGTGTCACTATGATATTATAAACATCCGATTGTTTTCGCAATAAAAAAATCGAATAAAAACCACGGTGAAACTCGACAGGTTTTTTATTAAACATCCACACTTAACCAAAACACACTGTATAATGTCCAATAACACTTTCACTTATAATAAATGCTTTAAGTTCAACAGTCATTAGCTAATGCGACTATACGTCTTTATTCACGTTCTCCATCTCTTCGACTTGCTTGGTGTCCTCTCTTTGTTCGCAATACATCCATCTGTAACGAATGAATGGAATATTATCGGTTGGAGAGGAAAACGTAAATAGTACAGTCGTGACGAGTGCGAGGATCACTTGTAAATGATGTAATGGACAATGTCGATCGCGTATTATAGTCTGTGATATCGTGTACATTCGCGACCACAAGTTTTCGCACGGAGATGATAGTTTACTATTTGCATTTGCTTGTTGTTTTTTACTTCCTCGTCGCCGTGTTACTCGTTCCAGTAAAACCTGTTTTGACGCACTACAAAATATATGCAAAATATTTATTAAAATAATTATACAACGCGAAATCTTTTATTCTTTAATGAACGAGGGATTGGTATTTGGGATACTTAATCATAATGTATTTTTGACTTAAAATAAGTAGAATATTATAATTGGCATTTTTTCTAGCTGTTAGGATTTGAAACTTTTTTTAGGTATATTTTTGTTAGTGGTTCCTTGATTGTATAGTACCGAACGTGTTTGCTGAAACCTTAGTTCTTGGTTTGATTCCCAAGTTGAGAAAATTGTTAAGTATTGGGTTGTTCTATAAAATTCTTAGTAGTATTTCGGTTGTTTTTAATGTGATTTTACTAATTTTTATTGCTACTGTGTTTAATATTACTATTTTTTTATTTGTACCATATTATTGGCAATCGGGTTGAACCTTAATATACTTGAGAACTGTGGGTTGTAGAGCCGATTTGTAATATGTACAATGTACATATTTATCATCATCATCTTCCCGCCGTTTTCCAATTTATTATGGATCCGTGCATCATGTCGTTTTCTTCCATTCATCCCTGTTATTCGTCGTCATCTAATATTGAGTACCTACATATTTATAATTATAATTATTAAAGAATATTTTTTGTTAGTCATGCCAGTTCTGCTTCAACGGTTGTACCAACCTCCGACCATTCTCTACTTCCTAAATAAATAAAAAATTTTTACTTAACATCTCATTAACCTTTGAAAGTCAGGTCAATATTACATAGGGCAAAAATAAAAATTTGGCTTTCAACCATTTTGTTTTGTTTTAAGATATTGATGTAAAAATTGATATAAAACTGAAGCCGTTTCATACCTTTTAGTCGATTTCTAAGAAAAAATATGTTTGTCACACTAATACATTAATTATGTGCTGTTTCTTTTTTGTACCGATTATTATCATACAAATTCCTATGAAAATAGGTGGTGGTAGTACCGAATAAAAAAAAAAAAACATAAAAAACGGTCGAGCCGTTTTGGAGGAGTCCGGCCACCCATACCGTGACACGAGAATTTTATTTATTAAAAGAAGTTTAGTTTTATCATAAATTAGTAATAATAATAATATATTATTATTTTTTTAATATAATGTATTTTATATTAATGTTGAAAAAAAATATTTAGAAATAAAAAAAATATGTATTGAAGTAAATAAAGAAGAAAGAAAGATATGACCATTGGACTGCTAAGTCAAAAGTCTCGAGTTCGAATCCAAGGCGCGCACCTCTGTCTTTTCGAAGTCATGTGCGTATAAGGTAATAATGAATTATCACGCGCTTAAACGGTGAAGGAAAACATCGTGAGGAAACCTGCATGCTTGAGACATTTTCTTGACGACATGTGAAGTCTGACAACCCGCAGTAGGCTAGCGTGGTGGACTTAGCCTTATCCCTCTCGTTGCGAGAGGAGACCCGTGCCCAGCAGTGGGACAATATAATGGGTTGATGATGATGCACATGAACTTAGAAGTGCATGCCCTTTGATTTCTACTTGGGTGGTCAAATGCACGGCAAGCGGCGGCTCTATAGTCTATTTATATTATCATGACGCGTTCTGTGATAACTACGATATTATCTTAATTAGTGTTAAACTTGTAAGTTAACCCCGCACTAAATCGATATAGGATCAAGGATCATAACATAAACATGTTAGTAGCCAAAAGGTCGTATTTAAAAACAATTCTTTTATAAAAGAAAATTTTTGTTCGTAACTCTAAAATTGCTTGACCAATTTTGATGTTTTTTCATGTTTGTGGGTGGTTTAGATTCACAATTGAATCCTGTAGGTGGCATTGCGATCGAGTTCAGGCTAGATAACGTCTGTCGGGTCTACTATAGGAGATACTTAAATAATTTAATAATATTAGGGGTCTTTATACGGTAAATAGAAGCTAACAGTATTTTTTTTACATATTTGTTTTTATGTCGGTCTGCCTGTCTTTATTTTGTACGCATACCACGCTGTATCAGTACTTCTGTGCGGAATTGGATGCGGTTTTCACACTAAGGTATATTAATGGAAATCTAAGTTCAAATCTGGCGCATGTTTCATCTTGATACGCCACCTCGAAGCGGAATTATAATAAATCCTTTTGGGACGCAACGTCCAACAGCTAGTACCTAAATTATAAAGATCAAACAATGACACAAGTAATCAGTACTAGCTCTTCACGACTGTACGAGTTTGAAGTACTTATATCCTTATTAAAGATACCGCTTAAAATAATCTATTGTGAGGGAAATGACGAAAAATAAACATTTATGTTGTCCATTCATTTTCTGCGAGAATTATTGGCTACTGATTCTTAGTCACTGTTGTTTATGACTGTCATATACACTGTATGTACGACCAGCACATCAGGTAACCACAAAATGACAAATATTCTAAGTCAATTTTGAACTTGAAAGTCAATATTTTAGGGTATAAAATTATTTGGAGAAATTTGACAGTTTTGTATAATCTGATGTACCAGCACATCAGATTTTCTATGAAATCCTCAGTAGCAGCTGTTGAAATTTGGATTTGTGCCCGGCTAATGGCAATAGGCTCGCCCCCTATTACATGGGACCTAAACATACCGGCGAAATGTGGGTGTACATTAGTACACCTCTGCCTAACCCTTCGGGGAATACAGGCGTGATGGCATGTTATGAATCACTATTTTCCTTCGTCACGTAACTTGAGAACGACTTTACTGATGTCATTCGTCTTACATTTTCAGTTTTCTTACATTTTTATAGAAGGTTGTTACGTAAAGAAAATTGGAAAATATTAGAAAACTTAACGACTATTTTAACTTTGTGCGCTTTTTATTATTATTATTTCCAGTTCGAATTGCAAATTCATAAATAATACAGGATAATGTATGGTGGGTGAGCTAGTGACTTATAAAATCGTATAAGTAATGTTATAGAAAACATTCCTAGTTTCAAGTAGGAATTTATTTTTTCTTTGATAATTATTGTTCAAATAAACACTTCAGTATTATTTCCTTTCCATAAATACGGTGAGTATCAACTGGCGGATCAATTAATAGCAGGAGTAGCAAATACTACGAGCCCCGCCAAATGGGGGACCCTTGTATCCTAATCCGAAAATCTCGTGCTTAATTTTTTGAATGAAACCTATTTAAAAATAATGAAGACACTACAAAGGCGTCAAAGCGGATTATTCCATGTCAAATACATACATGTACTTATTCAGTATTGTTTTTAGGGTTCCGTACCTCGAAAGTAAAAAACGGTACCCTTATAGGATCACTTTGTTGTCCGTCCGTTCGTTGGTCTGTCTGTCAAGTCAATTGTCAAGACAATTTTTCTCAGGAACGCGTGGAGGTATCGAGCTAGAATTTATATCAAACACTCAAGTCTACTGTCTCTTAGAACTGTGAAAAAAACAAACTTCTAAGCCAACGCAATCAAAAGATACAACCGTTTATGCTGCTAATTTTCGACACTCGCAAGGGAATCAAAACCTACAAGGTACAGTAAGTTATAGCTATTACCTGACCCACCCTAGGTGGGCCGGCGGCGTCTAAGTGGATCAGGTTACAGCTATAACCCACTGACTTCCCGTGAACTCAGAATCTTAAAATTTGGTACGAAGCAATGTCTTACAGCACAGATAAAGGAAAAATTGCGAAAACCATAAATATTTAGTTACATGAACTTTTACTTATATACCAACAGGTTTGTACGGAACCCTTGTTGCGCGAGTCCGATCGCACTTGGCCGGTTCTTTTTAATACTTTATTATTGATCAAGAGATCAATAGAATAAGCTACGGGCCCCGCGCTTGCTGTCTGGTACTGTAAGTATCCAATATCAAAGTAATACCTGAGTGAGCACGGAGTCCTCGTTCTTATGATACGTAACTGATATATTCATAACGAGAATTAACTAAAATGCATAGCATAACATCACGCCTGTATTCACTGAAGGGTTAGGCAGAGGTGAACTTAATAAACACCCACAGTTTTGACCCTATGTTATAAGGGGCGAGCCTATTGCTATTGGCCAGCCACAATCCAGACTCTGCGCTGCCACTGAGAATTTTATTGAAAAACCCAATGACTCTTTTCTTGACCTGGAATTCGAATCCAAGACGTCTAGAACCTGAGACTAATGGGGCAGTTAGTATTCAGAATTATGGCCGTAATTGGTACATTGTAATTACTGATATTAACGAAATAAATAAATAAAATAATTAACTTACTATGTACCCAATTAGTGCGTAATTAGGTTTATAGTAAGTTAATTATGTTATACTTTTTAAAAATAATGAACTTACTGCTCATTATTTTAAAACGGCTATTAACTAATGACAGTTTGCACTATATTCCTGTCTTTGTCATTTTGACATCAATAAAGTGAGACGGCATTAGATACCCACATTAGTTAAAAGACGTTTTGAAGTAAGGGTGTTAGTAGTTTTAAGAATATATGTGCTGTTATTGTCGTAACTAATGTTTGTTTTCCTTTAGTCCTTTGGTATCACAACTCAAACAAATGTACTGAGTCAACAAAGTGATTAGCAACTCGTTAGGTATATTGGTTACATAGTAAGTTATCATTAAATAACGCCTTTCTATAATATCAGATAATACCTATAATAATTATTATTTTATCTTGTCGGTGACATTTAAGTAATATAATGATATTTACACCATCTGAAGTGATCTTAAACTGCCTCATTAGTCTAGCGGCGATGGTAGTAAACTAGAGGTCCTGGGTTCGATTCCCAGGCTGAGCGAAACGTTATTGGGTTCTTCTATGTAATTCTCAGTCGCAGTGCGGATCCTAGATTTGTGCCTGGTTAATGACAATAGGCACACCCTTTATTACATGGGACCATGCCTGCGCGTACTGGCGAGTTCTTTGTTGTAAAAAAGTTTTTTTTTTTTAAAAAAAAAAGCTTACTAGCGATGTGGGTCACACATTGCTAGTATTCTTGTTAACCCCTCGTGCTAAGCTAAATGCTTGTGTTACGAGTAGGTTCACGTCGGTAGTGCAATGCAATATTCTGTGGGAGGGTAATACTTCCCCGGTCGAGCCGACCCATTCATGTAGACATGCCAGTGCGACACTACTACTACTTAAGTTTCTGTTTCAAGCCTGGTATGTACTAAGAATTTTCAACCATCCATGGACTGATCGCGGCAAGCACAGCTGAACCTTGTTAATCAGTTGATCAGCGTATTCATAGCTTAGTCACGAATGTCATTCCTACTAATCCATATTTAAATGTTTTTTATACAGTGTTTGGAGTGATCTAGATTAATATCGTGTTAGTTTTTGTCAACAAGCTTTTTATTGACAGTGAATGATTAACAAATGATATAGGAGTTCATCAACCCCATCAAGTACAGTCGTCCAGGAAAGTGATCTCTCAATTTTGACTATCTCTATTTTTTTTGGTGGACAGTCCACCAAAAGAAAATAAAGTTTTTTTTTATAATCTGAACAATATAATTAATATAAAAGTCATTCACTGACTAATTCCTGAAAGCTTACCAGGTATTTCGCTTTTTTTTTCAATACACAAGTAGCATATTACTAGTATTCTTGTTAACCCCCGTACTAAGCTAAATGCTTGTATTACGAGAGGGTTCACGTCGGTAGTGCAATGGGTGAGTTTCAAACCGCCAATCAAATGTTCGCAAGTCCGACCCCCTAGCCGTAAGGCTACCACCGTTCAAGGAATAAATGCCATTTAGAAATATAAGTCACAAAAAACTTCAGGGCCACAACTCGTGGATTCGATTAGACCATATTTATTTCATCTTACATTAAAACACCTCTGCTGAGCCTTCGGAGAATACAGGAATGACGGTATATTATTCTTTATGAGATTATAATCACTTAAACTGCATCAATAACCTATATATAAAAAGGTCATTACCTACTCTTGAAGCTTGCAACGTATAAAAAAACTAACCTCATTGCCCCTTGTGACATTTTAACAGTTATCTATATAACATCTATATAATGTACTGGTTTCTAAAACTTACGCGAATATCTATGTAAATTTATCTATATAACACGCAAAAAAATCAGTTGTTTTTTATAATCTTTGTCGCTTCAAACAAACAAGGTGACGCATTATGCAAGATGAAGCTAAGAAGATCGGGAAATCAAGATGAGAAATAAATCATAATAAATGAAACCGACGAATAGAATAAACAAAAGCAACTTAAAAAAAACAACAGAAATAACGTTATGTGCAGAGTTTCGGAAGACGATGCTTTTTTTTGGTTAGAGCTTTTGTTTTCGCCAGTGACTTCTAAAACTGTTTTGCACATAACATTAATTCCTTTTTTTAAATTGGTTTAATAACTTTTTTATTTCCTCCTTTTTTATGCCGTTCTTAAAAACAGAGTCTTAAAAATTACTAAACAGGTTTCGTTAAAACTTGCACTGTTCCTTGAGTTGAAAGATACTTAAGCATTTTTGCGAATGGATTTCTAATTCTGAGAAGAACGTCGACAAACAAACATTGAGGATACCTATCTAATTTATATTCAGACTTTTTAGATGTTTTATTAAAAAAAAATGGGAGTAGCTTGTGAACCCGGACCTAGCCCGATGATGAAAATGGTCTTTACATATTTTTTATGTATACCTTGTAATTTAAATTAACTAAAAAAAGTAATTTTGTAAAGTAAATTTAAAGCAATACATAAATAATTAAGAACTTTCCTAAAAAAATATAAAACAGACAAAAATATCGCTTTTTTTAATTATTAATTGTCTCACGACATTGCACACGGCGGTCAACCTATAAAAATCCAGCTTAAGCTGATCTCGCATTGTATAGGCTTCCCATACAATAAGAGGCCAGCGTAAACTGGTTTGTTCTAGCTTGATGTGTAGCTAGATGATGAAGACGAGAGATTAATAGTTTACCCAAAAATGGCGACAGCAGGTACGGTCATTGCCGCTCCGAGCAGGAAGACTGCGCCGGGCAGCACCGTCAGTGTTGCCATGTATACCCTGGAGTATAGGGGGCCGTAGACTAAGGGCATCATCGCTTCAGCCAGACCAAACAGAGAGTTCACTTTACCTGGAAATAATAATAAATTACTTTACGAAATGGATGGGATATTGCAAGACGAGCGCCTTATATTATAGCTCTAGTGATTTTTATATTTTTTGTAATATATGTTCGGGCATAACTCCGTCGTATATAGAAAGGGGTTTATTCCAAAATGGTCCCATTTAAATTTCATATAGGTAGATCTGATTATTTTATATTTTTTTGGATTTTGAAGGCGGTTTTACTTTTTTGTTAAAAGTTACTTTATTTAATATTAGATTATGTATGATCATAGAATATATGTTTACTAGAAGCCATATGTAGCCATTTTTGTGTCGTGTATTGTGTCCAAGAATGAGCTCCTTGCACATGAAATTGTATCCCAAACAGCATTTTTGTTCGAGATTTTGGGCCAATATCAGTAGATAACAGAACTGTGGGAAGGTTTTAATCGGTGTGAACTATTTAATACCATTGAAATAAAACTACTTTCTACGGATTTAATCGCGTTATATTGATATTATTTAGTTCCCGACATTTCGGATCCTTTACAGCATCCATGGTCACGAGGGTACTGGTATTTAATATCATTTTGGATCACTTTTAATACTTTCACGAACTCTTCAATGCTAATAAAATAACTAACAGTGACTATGTCAAGAATAATTAAAAAAACATTGTTGACTATCAGACAGTCATTACGCCATTTGCGGTCTTCTATATTATTGGTTTTTTTTTTATAAAGCAATCGCCGCACTTAATACCGCCGTTAATATACGGAATGAGTGACGTCACAATATTAATGAGTACCTATGTGTTTATAAGGAGCAAAATAGTCTGCGGTATGACCTATAATAGGCGGTTTCTCCTATTACTCAGTTTTTGATAAAAATAACCGCTTTATACCGATCTCTTTTCCTCAACTTTAGGTAAACTGGATTTCAAATTTAATAGGTACGCACTTTGTGTTTATTAGCACATAACTATTGTCTTAATATGATGACGGTTATGAGAAAAATTCTGTTTGTGTATATATTGAGGTAATGGCATAGGGCTCGCCCCTATTTAAACATACCGGCGAACAGTAGGTGTACTTATGTACACCTCTGCTTAACTCTTCTCGGAATAAGGGCGTGGTTATTACGTAGGTTCTTAACCTCATTATGATATTTCAATTAACAAAAATAAAAATAGGAACCGAGAACGAAAGTTAAATATATCCTTTATTTTTCAACAATGTAATTTCAAGTTATTGTGATAGTCATATCATCACGCCTATATTCCCTGGAATACCCAGGTTCAATCGTACTTCATAGTTTAAAGTCTCATATTATTAGTTTTTCAATTAAGAAAATTTCAGGGGTGCCTGTGAGTCCAACAAAAATTCTCTCGACGAGAAATCGAATCATAGGCTTTACACTCTGCAGTTGCGCTTAAGTCCACTTAACCAATGAGGCATTTTTAAAGTCACACTTACCTAATTCTTCACTGGTCACTAGTTTGGAAGCTATAGAACGCATCGCGATGAATGAAGTACCGTTGAAAATTTCTACCAGAGGCGCTGTAACAAAACAAATTTTATTTTTAACATACATAGGTACGTACCATCACGTCTGTATCCCCCGCAGGGTTAGGCACAGGAATACTAGTGTAAACCCACAGTCCGCCGGTATTTTTAGGTCTCATGATAGGTGGCGAGCTTATTGCCTGTGCCTAAACTTTTGGGGAATACAGGTATGTTAATGTTGATGCTAAACAATATCAAGGATTTAAGTTTTAACGAAAAGACCAGATCTAGGAACAGGTCCCATTTGCTTGTTTCTCTCTAAGGTCAAAGCTCTGTGCGTAATGCGGACGTTAAGGGACAGTTTTAATAAGTACGGTCACCACATCAAGTAACCACAAAATGTCAAATTTCCTCAGAGGATTTTGAACTTAATCACCAACACTTTAAGGTTTAAAAACATTTGGAGAAATTTGACAGTTTTGTATAACCTGATGTGCTGCCGACTGTACATTTAACTTACCGATATATATTTCCGTGGTGGTGGTAGCGAAGGCGAAGATGAATGATGCGAGGATCTTGCTGGTGCAGGATATGATGCCAACCAACGTGTCATCCAGCTTCATGAAGTCGCTGAATATGCTGATGGAGAACAGCGTACCTGATGAACAGAAACATAAAATGATGATTTTAATCATATTTGCTGTGATTTGACTTGAGCTGTTTTAACTGACCAAGGAACTGTCATTGGGACCTCTTCCTAAGCAGCCAATCTAATTTCAATAAGGAGGGAGCCTAATGGCTAGGGCGTCGGACTTGCGATCATGTGGGTTCGAAACTCACCCATTGCACTACAAAATATCTTTAATTTTTCTAAAGATAAGAAAAACAAACGAATAGATATTTTGTTCTCAGGCGGATCGTCTCGCCCTGAAACTTCGCAAACAAACTTTTCGTTGGTTATATGGATATAATTTTTAGGTTATAGGTATTTTGCGCAAGAGTTAAGATTTTGAAAATAATAAAGCTGTAGTTTCTTTTTCAAAAACAAAATAATCACTTATTTTATAGGGTTTGATTTTACCTGCAAAATTTAAATTTTGATTATTTCTTTTTTTTATGTAGGTAACTAAGTTATGAACTTTCTTCCTTTTAAGAATAACTGGCGCGATGGATTTGCGCTTTGTTGGTTTCTTGTTGTTTTAGTTGATTCAGATTTGGGATATAGCCAAATTGATTCGTTCTTGAGTGACCTTTTCAAATAATTTTTCACTATAAAAATTCGAATGTAAATATTGAAAACATTTCGACTTTTAATGAACGCCAATGACCATAATTATTATGTTGAAAATCATGCGCATTCGGAGAATTGACTGAAATATTCACTGAAAATGTTTTACTGAAACGGGTAATGTGGTCTTGTCAGGTAGATAATTAATTGATTCCAGAAAAACCTCACCAATTTAATTAACTTTAATACATTATTTATTTATCTATTTAACCTTTAAGCCCCTCCAGTTGGATTTATCAGACGCAAGCTTACATTTTATTAACCGATTTTTTATGAGATAAAACGGCAAACGAGCGGGCGAGCTACCTGATGGTAAGTAGTCATCGCCGCCCATGGACATCTGCAGTACTAAAAGTGTTATACATATTCATCTTTTGCTTCGTCCACCCAGAGAAAAAACGGCTATGAGATTCAAGGAAGGCAACAGACAAGTATATTATCCACTTTAATCATTAAAAAAAAATCGCTTTCTTGAAGGTTTTGGTAAAGGTTATTGGACAAACTTTTCAAATTATTGAATCGATTTGAAGTGCTCAAAAATATTCTGTTACATACCTACTACATACTTATAGGCGAAGTTAACAAAAGCGTGTTAAATAAAAATAAACTATTGATATTCCCAGACGTCGAAAATTATTCTATTAAAAATATGACAGCCACACGATGTAGAAAAAAAATATAATGCCATACATCGTCTTGTATATAAATAATTTTTATCAATATGAACGACCAAATATGAAATCACTATTATAAATCTCTGCAAGCGACCCGAGGACCTTTTCAACGATAAATTTGAGAAAGTCTGCTTTGAAATAATAAAATGAAAATGTCAGTAATAATAAATAACTGCCCACATTGATCATCAGAGTTAAATTAATTATGAGTAAAAATTCTTTAGTTACAGCCCAATAGTCTAGTGAATGTAATGCTTGTTGAGCTAGGTATATGTTTTGGGATAGATTCCCAGGTGAAGTAGTATTATTGGGTTCTTTTAGGAAACTCTCAGTAACAGCATTGTTTGGATTTATGCCCGGTTTTTCATAAATATCTAGATTAGACTTGCACACGAATGCAATGTAAGTACGTGATTCTTTTTTTTTATTTGGCAGATGAGCATGCACCCTGTTTGATGGTAAGTGACAACAGCCGCCCAAAGACTGGCTGCCAAAAACTTCCTACCGTTAGGAAAAAGGGAGGGAACGAAGAAAAGGTGAGAAAGGGGATTAAGAAAGGAATTGGGCCTCCAGCGCTCCACGATCACTGAACGGAATGCAACAGTATGCGTAGTGCTACCATTCTTGGAAGGTATTAACTATCTATCTTCTACCTATCATTCTGGCATGTCAGCGAGACACATATTTTATACATCATCATCATCATCATCAGCCCGTATTCGTCCACTGCTGGAGTAGGCCTCTTTCAGTGAACGTCACAGAGCCTGATCTTTAGCTCTTTTCATCCAGTTACTGCCAGCCGCCTTCCGCATATTGTATAGGTACGACGTGATATACTTTTCTTTATTTATTTTTATCCCGTGACCCTGACATTAAATGGGTTAATAAAGAAGAAGAATAACACTATTTATTAACTAGCCGTTGCACGCGGTTCTCACTCACGTCTCAAAATGATTTACTTATTTTTTTTTGATTTACGACTTTTACGCGACGTATCAACATGAAACATGCACCAGATTTTGAGTTAGACCTCCAGCGATATAAATGTGACCTCATCCAATTTCGTACACCAGTTTATGCGATATACGTATACAAATCAAAAGACAGACAGACAAAAATTCAAAAAGATATGATTTTGGCTTCTGTTGCTCCAATAATTATAACTAATATCTTTCATTTACAGACATCGGCCTGTTACAATTTTATTATATGTATAGATAACTCACCCACTAGATTGGTTATGATACTGTAGGTGCAGAACATGCTGAATTGAACCTCGTCCCAGTTGAATCTGTACCTCATGAACAGATACAGCACGTTCATTTCACCTGGCAATTATAAACACATCAATATTTTTTGAAAAAAAAAAAAAAACTGTTTTCAAAGATTCTTATTGGCTTATCTATGGTAAAGAGTAATTACATATTTTTTTTGAAATTTTTGTGATATAGCATTGTTGGAATCATCATCATCATCTACCAATTTAAATTGTTCCACTGCTGGGCATGGATCTCTTCTCAGAGTGAGAAGGTCTAGGTTATAGTGTACTACGCTACCCTTATTGCGGGTTGGCAAACTTCACACGCCATTGAAAAATTATCTTAGGCATGCCCATCCATGCATTTCCTCGCGATGTTTTTCTTCACCATCACATAGAATTATATAATTTAATTAGTCGCAGGCGTGGTCCCTGATTTTGAGGTATAGGCATGTAATTGTATTTGTATTTTAAACCTTAACTAATTTTGGGCGCCATCAAGTTAAAAAAAAACATTGACTTGTAAAAGTGTCTGTAAAAAAGAAATAAACATCATTTATTTATAAAACAACATGTCTTTAACATGTCTTTAGGATCATTTTACAGAAATAAATATCATTTATATCTAAAAAAACACAGGAATTATTAAAAGAAAATGATGTTTACCTACGTGTACTTATTTATTTAACATAAATCAAAGGATATTTCGCTCCAATAATAATTATTTTGAAGAAATAAAGCGTCAAAAGAAATTGAGGAAAGTAGTATAATATTGAATTTATTTAACCAATGTTTATTATCTGCTGTTGTTGCCTCATTAGTAGTCGATTCCTAGGTTCATCAAAATGTTATTCAGTTTTTCTATTAAATTCTTTGTAGCAGCTCGGAGTCTGGATTTGTGCGAGGTTAGTGGAAATCTCGTCCCCTTTTATATGGGATCTAAACATACCGGCGTACTAATGTACACATATACTTATATGTGTACATTAGTACACCTCAGCCTAACATTTCGGGGAATACTGGCGTGATGATATATTATGTTGCCCTACACAAATTGGTTTCAATGTTTACTCTTCCCAGTATTTGTGATGAAAAATATATTGAATCTGCTAGTTTCACTAGAGTGTTTACATAATTATAATTAATTCTGTGTTAGAATTTTGCTCAAAAATAAAACTTTTATGAATCAGGGCTTCATAATTATTTACAATAATATTACGTACAAAGCTTCGGATCGAAACGAAATAACATTTATTATTATTTAAAATCATAAACACATGATTATGATTTTAAATAATAATAAATAAAATGAAAGGGTTTATTGCAGAAACTTGTACAACTTTTACAGTAAATCTTATATAAAGACTAAGAACTAAAGAATATACGTACAATTTACCATTTCTATATTGACAAAAATCTAAGTAATACTTAAGGTCAAATAGCAATAGTTGTGGCGAATTAAACAAATTCTATGACCGCAATAATACAAGAGAAGTCAAATTCGGTTTTTAGTCGGTACGAGTCCGACACACGAAAAAAAGTTCAACTTCTTCTAATTTCAGATCAAATAAAAAGTTAAGACGGAACTTTGCGAACAAAGAAGTGAGAGCTATCAAGCTATCGAAAGCTCGACTGACAAGATAAGGCGCAGTTTCGGTATTGTTATAAAGTGTAAAATTGTGTTTGTAAACGGCTAGGCGTAGTTTTAACCGGCCTCACTTCTTTGTTCGCAAAGTTCCATCTTAACTTTTTATTTGATCTGAGCTTCTAATATATCAATCAGTTTACTCACCATGCAATGGTCCAAATATAACACAGACTACGACGATGAGCAGCGAGACCCTGAGTCTTCGTCTCCTTGGTCCAGACCTAAAGGCGACCGTCAATGTTTCCCGGACGTGGCGCGCGTCGAAGAACGAACACACCCACCCTCGGCAGCCCACAGGTTGTTCCTGGAAATAATGTTAGATAATGGCTAACATAGAAGCAGTAGGAATTAGGAATTTTCGATGAATTCGTGGTGGGGGCATAGTGGCCTAATCTAATCCCATTCATTCTGAGAGGAAACCCATGCCCCCAGTTTTGGGACGGTATATGGGTTTTATTAGGTAGGTATATTATATTATTTTAGTGAAGGAAAAATACGACCGCGGGCAGGATTCGAACCTGCGTCTTCTGGTTAAGTACACCAGACGCTATGACCGCTAAGCCACCGCGACTCCCACCCGCCATGTCGAAATTTGCCTTCACATATTTAATTTACGTCTTTTAGGCGACGACATATAACTTAATAATCTTTGCATGGAAAATGCCTAAAAAATACAAAAAGATAGGTATATTATATGTTATTCTTCAATTTTAGAAGACTACAAGCATGCATTTTAAATATAATTATACTAAGGAGACGCGCAAAGGCAGTTGTGTTTTATTTAAAAACCAGCTACGTTCCGCGTTTCCCTGACAGTGAAAGAGTCGTAAAAATCGGCCCAGCCGTTTCGGAGATAAGTCAGAACAGACAGGAAGCTAGACTGACAAACTTATAAGTAACGCGTCGCTACAAATGCATTTAGTAAAAACAAAACATACAGTCCAATGTAGACCTTTATTAAGTCGGTAAACTGACTTATGTTGTTTTTTGACTATAAAAGACACTTTAGTTTTATTTAGGTATATTTGAATGAAGTTTAAGTAGAAGGAGAACCTTTAAGGACTTTAATTATTTTGTCAAAAACCTAACTGTCAAAATTGGTTCCGGCTACAGGCAATTTAGTTTGCTCTCAATAGCTTTTATTCCAAACTTTCTTGTATTTTGTTTAGTATGAGAAAAGTTGAAAGTTAAAATAATTCTGAGAACTTTCTGAAATACTCCATGTATTTCAGAAAATTCTCAGTAATTGGGGAACGAGCTGGTCACATATCCAAACTCTCAGCTGCTACTGAGAAATTCATAGAAAATCCCAACAACACTTTGCTCGACCTGGGAATCAAATCCAAGACCTCTAGCGTAACAGTCACGCTAAGGATCATTAGACTAATGAGGCAGATTACCTATGTTATATTTACAAACTAACATTGTGTAACCGCGATCTTCGTCGTAATACTTATGAATATCATAGTAATAAGAACACGAGGCTTAAAAATACGTAGGAAGATGATGGGCCGTTCATAACCTACTTTATTTCATCCTCGAGTAGAAATCAAGGTAAGTAGGACTCAAATAAGGCAAATCACTTATATAATCAGAAGTTCTTGAATAAACAGACCTCCAGACTGATTGAAACGTAATTGGAATAAAACATTTGACTTCGATTATTTTTAGGTCAAGCATATTGGAATTTTCTGTTAAATTATTAGTAGCATCAATACAGTATAGATTTGTGCCTGAAGGTAATCTATATAAATTGGTACTCGAATATCGTGGCCAGTACGTCAAGTTCCCACAAAATGCCAAATGTTCTCAGTTGATTTTGAACTATTTAATAACTTTATGTGCTGTCGACTGTACAATCGCCAAAACATTTCCGTATGAAGGCAGTTAGTAAGATTTGTCACGTTGTTTATCACGAAATAATATAAATGGCAACAATTTTATTTATACCTGCATGCAATCTATGCTAAGATGCGAATGTAATTTGCTGCCTGTAAAACTAATTCTTTTGTTCACTGTACCTTTATACGCTGCCACGATGTGTACCCTATATAAATAAATAAATTTCGGGGAATAAGTGTGACCATAATAAAAAGAGTGTATTTAATTTAGTCAAACAAGACTAAAATGTAAAAATCTACTTTTAGAAAATATTTACACATGCAAATAATTCTATGGAGCAGTCAAAACCACACCGCTTGACGTTTATATAAAAGAAAACTGCATATAAATTTGTTATAATGCGAAGTGAATTTAATTTACCTCCAACCGGGACAGACGAGCAAATAAGTGCAATTTCAGGTTCCGAACAAAATCCCACAATAATCCCCACTTTATTTACATGTTCCTTTTAGCAAACAAAATGCATACAGATTGTGTTTACTATGCTTTTGACGAGCAACTGCCATCGGAGAGATTGGCGAAAAATAATTTTCCAACTCAAAAAAGATACTATCAGAACAGTCACATTCTCGTACTTTAAAATGTTCAAAATACGATACCGATCGAGTCTCAGTTTCGTTACTGTGAAATTGTATTCTACTAAATTACAATAACGTCAAAATCAAAACTTCCCTAAAGGTGACATTTATTTGTAATTTCTATGACACTTGACTGCCTCGTTAGTCTAGTGGTCCCAATCGCGACTGCTACGCTAGAGGTCTTGGGTTCAATCCCCAGGTCGAGCAAAGTGTTATTGGGTTTTTATATGAAATGATTTTTATATGATATTTTCTATGAAATTCTCAGTAGCAGCTCGGAGTCTGGATTTGTGCCCGGTTAATGGCAATAGGCTCGCCCCCTATTACATGGGACCTAAACATACCGGCGAACTGTGGGTGTACATTAAATACACCTCTGCCTAACCCTTCGGGGAATACAGGCGTGATGGTATGTTCTATGACATTGAAACTGGACTGAAATTATATTTTGAACATTTGTTAAGCAGCACAGCGGATGAATAAAAACAAAAGAATGAATCAACAAAAGTATCAAACATTTCATACGAAACACTTTTTTACAACAAAAAAGAGAGATTTTTCATAAAGTTCGACGTTACTGGCACCATCAATCACTCTGAAAAAAACTATTGAAATGTGTTGGTACAATCTAACGATGTATCACGTGGTAGGGTCTATAGTATTATAGACAATGTCAAAAGGATCGGAGGCACATAAATCCGAGTCGACACCTCTGTGAGCCTCGCGTAAAATCGCTGATTGCGTTACGATGTCCCCCTTCGTTCGAATTTGCGTAGTTGGTGCGCAGCAATTTATCACTTAGACATAGGACTAACCGGGCTGTCGCGCTACTCTGCAAATGATGTATGGCCTCAAAGCGCCTTACACTTTATTGGGACATATACCGATACTCCATTAACCCTAGACTTTGATCTCAAGTCGCTACATACTAATTAATGACAGAATAACCTTCACATTTTTTTAAAGTATCACTGACTCTCATAAAAATGTCTTCTTTAAACGTGAATAGTGGAGGGTAGCCATCATAAGTGACGGTGAAAACACCAATAATTGATCTTCAGTTAATATTCTGGTCAAATTGAGGTTAAGAACTCCTACAGACTACAGATTATCGTCGAAAAATAGACTGCAGTCGAATTCGACTAATAATAAATTTATTGTACATTAGTCATAATATGACTGCACTACATTTTTTATTCATAACCATTTCATATATTCATATTTGATTTTAATTCAGCTAAGTGTCTACACATTCTATATGTGCCATATGATTAATTGAGCAAACTATCAGCAGATCACGAGTTTGTACTTAAAGTATCGTACGAATTAATTTGTGTCTTCAAAGCAGGTAGGTATACTATACAATACATGCAAAAATAATTGATCAAGATTGGATATAGTATACTCACTCTTTGTCTATCCGAAGATATGATCGGATCTTTCAACCGTATGTATCCATATATCAAACTCGTTAGGTACAGACAGTTTGATATGAGAAATATGCCGTAGTAACCGATTTTCTGGAGTAGAATACCACTTAAGGACATGCCTATAGGTATTCCGAGAGACATACACAAATTGGCGACACCTACTCTGAATGTCCTCATTTCTTTTGTCGTTACATCACCAATGTAGCTAAATACACCAACGCACACGGTTATCCATCCACCAGTTAAAGACGGAAACAAGTCGGAGAGGGCTGTTATCTCTAAAGGCAATTCGTAGAAGAAATATGTGTTTAGGATGAAGCTCGTACAGCACAACACTTCCCCAACGATAGGTAACAGTATGCACGCTTTCCTTTTTCCCGTTTTATCGCTCCACGAACCGACAAACAGAACTAAAATACACGGAAATGCTGTTTGAACGATATTTTTCCATGCTTGCACTGACGCTGTCAACTTCTGAACTTCGGACTCTTGTAACGTATAGTTCTCTGTTTGCCGCCTATTTAGCGCGGAACACACTTCATCGTCGTACCCTAAATTCACTCTACACGCTTTTTCTAAATTCAAATTTTGCACTGCAAGTCCTGAGAATACATTGGACATTATGTAACATGCTATGATAGGTTCCACTGTTATGTTCGACCGGATCTGCATGAGCTTTTCCTTTACCCCATTTCTTTTGGGTTTAGGTTCATCTTTCAATGGTACCTCGACTCCGGTCGCTGGCTTCTCAGCCGTCGCGCTTATCCCATTCATTATATCCAATTTGTTACTCCACTTTAAAGTTCAATCAATCATCGTTACAGATATGCTTTGACTTGTGTTATTGAGGTTCCCACGAGGACTGGTATTGACGTGAATATCATTACGTTCATTGTTCACATATTACACGTAACAATCACTGTTTATTCACTGGTTCTGGTCCACAGCAATCCACTAACGGTGTAATAGTGTCGGGCCGCCGAGCAGACTGAAGGATCCTCTTGTCTTAAGAGTTGATTGGACGGATACGCGTTCGAGTGGTATCATTTGAGGCAATTGGCCGGGCGTAGTGTCGGCTCACGGCGGCAGAGTGGCCCGTAGCCCGCAGGACTGCCTGGGTCCACGTCACAACCTTGCAATAAGTAGGCGTTTATCTCATTGGAGCGATGTCTGTCATTATATGAAACAGTGGGTACGCGCGCGGCCCTATTAGTGCACGGTCAAGGTACGCTCTAGGCGAGGCCGATGCTTTTCATCTCGTTTTCACTGCGGTGACTGTTTTCATATCTCCTACTCCAACTTGCAATACTATTGGAAGTTTCAAAGTATTTTTTTAATCAGTTTATTCAAAGAATGATAGAAAAAAAAAGATTTATCAAAACAAATGACATTAAAGTTATTTTAGTGAAAGAAAAATTCGACGTCTTTGAGGTAAATTCAAAATGTGAAGGCAAATCCGACCTAGCGGGACTCGCGGTGGTTTAGTGGTCATAGCGTCTGGAGTAGGTACCTAACCACAAGACGCATTTTCGCATCCTGCCCGCAGCCCAATTAAATTTTCTTCACTAAAATAATTTTGTAATCTGAGCATGAAATATGCATAAAAAATACAAAAAGATAATTATGTACATTAAAATTTGATGCGAGACCTGTCAAAGTAAATAATGAGGTGCAAAATAATGTCTTGAATAACTTTAGCTTCACTGAGAATTAAGATTACTTACGTGAATAAGTGTATGTCTAAAAGAGGCAGCTCAAAATATATTTTTTACTTGCGAGCGCCGAACCGGAGTTACTTACTACTAGTTACAAATATCTTCCAGTAGGATGGCAGTTCGTGATAAAGGGGCAACGAGGAAACATTACTCAATATGAATGGTTTCCCGTAACGGGCCCTTGCCAAAACTATTGGTTAACTACTTTTGCTTCGTTGGCTACTACTAGTGAATTTAAAAAACATGCTACCGGGTCGATTTTTTGTATTTTGTTTGTAAGTTGTTTTCAAACATGTTTTTATATTGTCACTTGTTTTGAAAATTTTTTTGGGCTTAAACGTTTTTTTTTAACAAAAAGTGAAACCGCCTTCAAACCATAATAATATAATGTTATCTTCAAAGCAGTTTCGGAAGTCAGTGCCGAGTAGTTAATTGATTTTAGCTATGTTGATAACGTCGCCGTTTTTCGAACGGTACATTTTATTGTTTTATCTTAACATTAAACCGGGCAAAAATCGAAACTCAGAGCTGTTACTGAGAATTTCATTGAAACTCGTAATATGCTCGACCCGGGCATCGTAATTCCTAATTTTGGTTTGTATAATAATAAGAGTTTAACACATTGTTATCCTATCAAAGCTCCATTCATTTGAGGCATCGCATACATTTTTGTAAACAAAGTTCCTTATTCAATAAATTTCCGTTTAAATCAAATAATGATAGCCTTTTGTTTTTATTTAAATAAAATTGCTTTGCTTTATTGCTTTTTGCTTCGCTTTTGAACGTTTAATGTAAAATAATAATTCAAAGGTTCAATTGTGAAGGGGTGTTGAAATGTGTTCCAGGCTTTTATATTATGATGTACGATTACATTATTTTTGGTTAGAAAGTCGCTAAAAGTTTTGATTTATTGTAATGTATAAAAATTATGTAGGTAACTATTTACAGCCTCTGGAAAACCGGCGGGCAGCGATACCGGGGGCGGGTAGGAACGTCTGTTATTTATAACTGCTATATATATATATATTATATATATACTTATATACTATATATATATTATATACTATATATATATTATATTAAAAAAAAATATGTCTAATCATAATTGAATAATTATATCAATGAATTTATGTCTTTCTATCTGAAAGTTTTTCTTGAATAAGATACGAAAGGGCTCAATAAATGATTAAAAGTTTAGAGATTAAAAAGAATATACCTACATATTTTAAATTTAATTGCGTGTGAGCGAAGTCGTTTGCACAGCTAGTTCTAAAATAAAAGTTATTATGAAACTTAAATATCCCCGACATTTTATCTACCTTAATGTACAAAACTGTACACAAACGTAACCTAAAGTAATCTACAATGGGTCGTAAAATTTAAACTCAACGACACCCTTGCTTGTAATTATTCGGAGGTGATAAAATTTCACCGGATTCCTACACGAATTGACACAGACCTGGATTTGACAATTGTTATATGAATGTAGGACTGGGTATCAATTATCAAAGCTTTAGATATCATCTAGGACCTAGTATCAATGAATAAAGCTTTAGATATCATCTAGGACCTAGTATCAATGAATAAAGCTTTGAATATCATCTAGGACCTGGTATCAATGAATAAAGCTTTAGATATCAAATCATCTCGCTATAGGCTCGTCCCCTATTACATGACCTAAACTTGGCGGCGAACTGTGGGTTTACCTGCAGTTGGTTATAGCTGTTACCTGACCCACCCTAGGTGGGACGGCGGGGTCTCGGTGGGTCAGGTAACAGCTATAACCCACTGTACATTACAGACACCTCTGCCTAACCCTTCAAGGAATACAGAGGTGATGGTAAGTATAGTAAAATAATCTATTTTTCCTCTGTTTTTTATGGGATAACTCGGCAAACGATCGTCGCACGAATGATTTCATGTTGACCTAACTGGGCCATTTTCCCCGACACTATTTCATTAAATTAATGTTTAAGAAAAACTATTTGGGCGTACAAGACAAGAAACACGTTGGAACGTTTAAACGCGAGCAATTTTATTGGGACCGGTTCGTTACAGCGCAACTTTTGTAAGACTCCCTACCTCCGCAAATTGCCTCGACGTGAGCTCACTGACTTATTTATTAACCTAGCACATATATTGGATGTATCGACTATTAGTTAGCAAAATTTACTATTTTAGAACTGTACTACTGATACGACTGTACGATTTTTGTTCCCACAGGGTTAGGCAGAAACTAAAGGACGTGATGGCTTCACGTCAACCGGGAAAAGCGAACTGCAGAATATCGCTAACTTACTTTAAGAGGCCCTGGTTTCGATTCGCGGGTCAAGAAAAGTGTTATTGGGTTTTCTATGAAATTTTCAGTAGCAGCTCGCAGTTTGAGTTTGTGGCTAATTATATTAAGTACATATATATGATTCTGCAGCATGGGAAAGTTGAAAGTTACATCGATATGGAAATTAAAACATTTAGATTTCTTTCTCTAAATTCTTCCCAAGACCTCTAGCGTAGCAGTCGCATTTAGGATCACTAGGCTAATGAGTAGACCATTTCTGATCCCACTTTTTGTATAGAAACAGCTTTTATAACAAGATAAGACAATGAAATCACGAAAATTCTTTCCTCCAACGAATCTCAGGCCATTCAAAACATTCTCTATACAAATACATATCTTCTAAATGGTACATAAACTTGTTATATGTAGCCACTGTAGAACCATACTGAGCAGTGAACACATATCAGGATTACAAAGGATTTTCCCACAAATGAATCGTTTACCTGTTCCCGACATTCCTGTTTGTACGCACCGCGGTAATCCTCCATAGATGCTCCAAGTAATTTGGAACTTACTAGATAGGATCTGTTTTATATAGGATTATGGGGATATGCACATGATTGTGTATTATGTGTCAATCAAGTGGGAACATGTTATTAATTTCCAATACAGTTTCTAAGCTGTTATAAGCTGTCTGGACTCCAAACAAAACGCTTGTCAATTACAACTTTGGCGAGACACATTTATCAATTCTTACCTTGTTTAGTTGTTCACTTGTATATTTTTGTTTTACGACTGCTACGCATGAGGTACTGGGTTCGATCCCCAGGTCGAGCAAAGTGTTATTTGATTTTTCCATGAAATTCTCAGTAACAGCTCGGAGTTTGGATTTGTGCCCGGTTAATAGCAATAGGATCGCCCCCTATTACCTGGGACCTAAACATACCAGCGAAATGTACATTAGTACACCTCTGCCCAACCCTTCGGGGAAAACAGGCGTGATGGTATGTTATATTTTTGTTCAATTCGTCAAACTTAGGCTGTATTTCATCGGTTCGGAATAGTGCTGCTACCAGCTGCTACTCATAAATTCATCATCTAAGTATACTAATACTAATATTTTAATGCGGAAGAAACTACTCGTCCGATTTGAAAAGTTCTTTCAAAATAAGATAGTCCATTTATCGAGTAAGGCGCGGTATCATAACGCTAAGACCAATAGGAGCGGAGCATACATAAGCAATGTTGCAAAAACGGGAAAAAATATTCCTTTTAAATCCAGAAAAGCCGGGATGTTAGTTAACCTATATACTGCCCCGCTGCTGGTTACGGGTCTCGTCTCAAAGTGAGAAGGGTTAGGCTATCCAACATGCTAGCCTACTGCGAGTTGGCAGACTTCACACGTCATCGAGAAAATCTCTCAGGCATACAGGTTGCCTAATTTTTTCTTAGCCATTTTAAGCCAGTGATCATTTATACGCATATAGGTGCGTGTCTTGGATTCGAACTCGTCGAAGACCTACTACGGCAGTCCAATGGTCATTTCACTATGACATTACTGCTACACTCATCGAATAAATAAAAAAATGGAATGGAATTTGTATGAAATATATTGCCGAGTTTATCGGGAATGCTGTCTATGAGTTATTGGTGAAAAGCCGTCTAAGAAATATTGAAATACAAGTGGACAAGGCCTTCGTTAGCTTTTTAGTCCATAAAATAGACGTTACCGACGTTAAAAAATGTAGGAAAGTTGGATTAGAGTCCTACGAGTCTGTGAAGTAAAATCGAAATTAATCCGAGTTCGAATCGAGGTGAAATTTCGTATCGAAAATAGTTTTTTTCAAGATTAAGCATTTTGGAGAATCAAGCTATTAATTACTTGCCCTTACGGGGCAGAAATAGAGTGCAATTCGAGTAATTCGTATTAGAAAATATTCCTTTTTCGTGCGGATCAGGAGGAAGCCTTCACATGGATCCTCCATTGTCCTCACTACTGAATATGATTAGACATTGCTCAACTAAAACAAATTTCCAAGGACTACAACCCTTACAATAGACGGTACGGTTTATGTAACGTAATTCTGTAGTACGGAACTCTAAATCGCGTAACAAAACATACAATCCATAATACTACCATTGGGATCTACACTTAATCGCTATATCGAGGACTTAAGCACCCAATCAAGGGAGTTGGGCCGGAGGGACGATATGATTATCGACGTACCCTCCCGAACTTGTGGCCAGCCTATATTACAGTTTCATATTGAGGAGGGCTTTATTTTTTTCATGCATGACGTACTAAGAAATTTTTGATCATCTGTTTCCGTCATGTTATAGGCTATTTCTATGAAATTCATATTATCATAATCATTATCAACTGATATACCTGCTGTCTCATTGCTCAGACAACGTTGCGGACTAAAAGACGATGAAGTGTCATGAATTGAGGGTAAAGACTTAGTATATACTAAGATGGTTTGGGCATATTGAGACAATGAATGAAAGATGATTAACAAATGGAATTTATAAGACGAATGTCAGCAGCAGCATCGGGAGAGGTCACCCTAGAAGGACATACACCAATCTTATCGGCGAGGTCCTCCTAGAAAGGTCCTCGCAACCGGTCCGTGTGGAAGAAGCGAATAAGATATGCAAGAGCCGTAGCAAGTAGCTATAGTTTCTGCCTACCCCTGTGGGAAACAGGCGTGAGTGCATGTCAGTATACCTCAGCCTTTCTTTTATTGATGGGGGTTGGAAATGCTTTATGCACTAGCCATCGCTCCGGAAAGAGCGGTGGGGTGTGTCGGACTCTGCTCTGAAAAGAGCGATCTACCGACTAAAACCAACCTCGGTGTTTTGCGGCACCACTTCAGTGCCGGGGCTACGGGAGCGCTGTAGCATACGTTCGCAGAGTATACCTCTGCCTAACCTATATTATAGAGAAAAATACAATCTCGACCAACAATATAGAAAGCAGCCCCGAAAAAGACCATTAAAATAAATCGCACAAACTACGGAACGATAAAACCGGAAACAAATTAGTGGTGACGCGACGATATGTAATACTACATAGTAACTGGTCCGTGTTCGCACGAATAATGCTCTTATGTCCATCACGGGTGACTCGTAAACCATGTTTATGGACTCGCAAATTGAAGGGGCTTCCTCGTTCCTTCCTAGTGACCCTAGCAGGGGTTGCCAGTGTGTAAAAGCAAAGATAATATTATTATTTTGTTGACCGGTATTGCTTGTGCCTTTTATTGAAAATCGGAAAATATGTAGAAATTTCCTTATTAGTCTTGTGATCGAAAGTGCGATTAAGCAAATCACGCGGTAAAGCAAAGTCATATTGGGTTTTTGTTTGAAATTATTAGTAGGCTCAGCTCAAAGTTTGGCTTACACAACGTTCTTTCCGTTCAAAGAATAGCGAAATGGTATGTTATTTAATAGTAAACATAACGAACATTTAAAATTCATCCACAATAATATTTTATTGCGAAAGTATGGTCTGTACTTATGTCTTTTCACGCATAAACTGCAAGACAGATTTTGATAAAAAATTTGCAAGAAGATAGACTGCATCCTGGGAAAGGACATAGGTAATCTTTTTTCACAAAAGTCCTTCGGAATATAACTAGAACCTTGGGCAACAGCTAGTAACTTATAACAGAAGGCGAACGTGGACGGCGAATGTTAGAATTATCTTCATTCGGTTAAGTAAAAGTATTTTTTTTTATAGCTCGGCACAGGAGCCTGCGAGTTACCTGTTAGTAATAAGTCGCCACCCATGGATATCTGCAATACCAGAGGGGTTACCGTTGCCGAGCCTATTTAAGGCAAAGGAAGGGGAAAGGAGAACATATATATCAATTCTATTCAATTGTATGTTTTCCCACAATTCAGGGACTTCACAATATAATGGCAACCCACTCGCTACCGTTTAGTATTGAACTATGGACGAAGGTTGTAACAATTGTGTGGTGATGATGGCCGCGAGATGTGCCGAGGGGAAACTCGCTGCGTATTATATCATTTAGCTACACACTAGGAAATTGAACCGGTTCTTCAACGACTACTTACAATATTTTATTGATGCGGGTACTTGTTGACCTATGCTGTACTTTGAGATTTCCGTGGGACAGTTTTCAGAAATAGATACATTATTTTGTTTAAAAAAGCAGTGATAGCTGAGTGATATGACCATATTCTCGGTCTCGGTCAGGAACTGGTCTCGAGTTCGAATCTACCTCTTACTTTTCGTAATGTCCCTATCTATTTAATTAATTATGACAGCCTCATTAGTCTGGTGGTCTCAAGCCCAACTTTTACAAACACGAGTAGTGTTATTGGATTTGGATTCTCAGAGTTTGGGTTTGTGCCCGGTTATGGCAATAGGCCGCTATTACATGGGATTTAAATATACCGGCGAATCGTAGGTACGACTATCTATAAGTACACACGTCTGGCTAACCCTTCGTACTAATGTTCACCCACATTTCGCCGGTATGTTAAGGTCCCAAGTAGGGGGCGAGCCTATTGTCATAAACCGGGCACAAATCCAGACTTGGAGCTGGCACGGAGAATTTGACAGAAAAACCCAATAACACTTTGCTCGACCTAGGGATCGAACCCAGGACCTCTGGCGTAGCAGTCGCGCTTAAGACTACTGGACTAATGAGGCAGTCTTTTATATATTCAGGATATAAATACAAGTGAAGCTCACGCCTTACTTTACCTCATCCACGAACGAATGACCTTAAACAAAACTTTATATCGAACTTGTCTAATATTCGAAGCCAAATAGAACCTACTTCAATCAGTAATATTATTAAAATAAGTTGATAAAACTAAAAAGTTATGCATCAGCTAGTATCGCAAACTCAGGAAATATCAACATTGATATTGAAAAAAAGATGGATTTACTTAAGATTATTGCAATATTCATAAAAGGGTACTTTCTAATATCGAATATGAAAGATACCTCGTGAATAAACTTCTGAGGAAATGAATGAGGCAGGTATAAGGCTCAAGAACAGAGAGATTGAACAGAGAAGTAATATATTCTTCTTTATTAATATAATGGTTAATGACTGCCTCATTAGTTTAGTGGTCCTAAGGGCGACTGCTATGCTAGAGATCCGGGGTTCGATCTCAAGGTCAAGCAAAGAGTTATTGGGTTTTTCTATGAAATTCTCAGTAGATGGTCGGAGTCTGGATTCGTGCCCGGTTAACGGCAATAGGCCTAGCCCCCTATTACATGGGATCCAAACATACCGGCGAAGTGTGGATGTACATTAGTATACCTCTGCCTAACCCTTCGGGGAACACAGGCGTGATGGTATGTAATGTTATGTTAAATTTGTAAGCACGATAAATTAGTGTTATTTATTTGCATATAATACAGAAATGGCAAATGTGTGAGACTTGCACTTCCACATTTATGAAACAACTATATTATACGACATTTATGCAAATAAAGATTACGTTTATATGATAAATCATTAATCCGTGAGCCAATTTGCCGGTCAAAAGTATACATCATTTCCAATCTAAGCCCGTTGGTTCAGAAAAGTTTTCAATATCTAAATGGAGAGCGCTCTGCATAAAACACTTACCAAAATGGTTTACAGGTTAGCAGTATGTTTATAGCGAATACAAACATACGAATAGGGTTGATCACTGTATACCTGTATAGAGTTTTTCTTACCATTGCTGTCCTACGGCTAGGCAAAGACCCTAGATCCTTCCAAGTACTCTTTCCTTATAATAAAAATAATTTCCGGAAATATTTTTTGTATCTGAAGATTTAACAGGTTTTCAAGGGATGTGAGGGAAGAAAACATACAATGTGATACACAAACGGTACAGGAAAAAATGCATCTTAAAATATATCGAAATACCCAAAATACATAATATCATGCCTGTATTCCCCGAAGGGTTAGGCAGAGGTGTACTAATGTACCTACACCCACATTTCACACAGAATATTTAGGTCCCACGTAATAGGGGATTAGCCTATTGCCATTAACCGGGCACAAATCCAAAACTCCGAGCTGCTACTGATAATTTCATAGAAAAACCCAATAACACTTAGCTCGACCTGGGGATATAACAGAGGACCTCTAGCGTAGCAGTCGCGCTAAGGACCTCTGGACTAATGAGGCAGTCAGATATCCGAAATACAAAAACTATATAGCATGTGAAGCCCGTAAAGCATCAATGCCTTCCCTTTTCATAGCAAAAACTGCCTTTTCCACGTCAGTCTATCAGAGACAGGTATCTCTCTAAATATACGCGGCAGCCCTGAATCGATATCGGCAGTGTGTATCGAAACGAAATAAATAAAGCGAATGGACATCTCGTCTATGGCACGAAATTTCTAGCGCAACTCGTATTTACATCATCCGAACATCGCGAATTTGGGAAAACTATTCCGTGGAGTGTACGTACCCCGCTTTTTGCTGTGCTGTTTAATTTTGTATGTACAATCGACAAAAGAGTTAGGTATACGGGCAGCTAGCGCCATCTGTGTTTTGTGAAATGATGTAGGCTAAGACTGTGGAATATCACGCAGGATGTATGTGTGAAAACGCAAGTGAGATACCAAAACCTTTGGTGGATTATTTGTAACGCAATCTATAAATATAAATAAATGTTGTTTCATCGATGTAATTATGTTCGATCCCCAGGTCGAGCAAAGTGTTATTGGTGGGTCTATAAAATACTCAGTAGCACCTGTGAGTCTGGATTTGTGCCCGGTTAATGGCAATAGGCACGCCATCTATTGCATGGGACCTAAACATATCGGCGAAGTGTATGTGTTCATAAGTACACCTCTGGCTAACCCTTCGGGGAATACAGGCGTGATGGTATATATGTTATTTTCATTTTTTTATACCTAACCACCAAATTAGCATTGACTCTATACTAGGAGCTAATAAAACCTAAGCACTATACTTGGGTGATATTTTTTGCAAAAGTAAACAAACCCATAATTCTTTCGCATCAGATTTTACGAGCGTCCCGGGAAGACAGGGAAATGAAACATTTTTATTTTTTTCTCCCATCCAGGACTAACAAACTGTGGGTAACGTAATTAAGTCCGTGCGTTCTCTTGTAAACTCCTAGTTTTGTAAGAATAAGTAGAGTAAAAGGGTTTTTGGAAGAGCAATCACTAGAGAGAACTCTCAAGGTGGATCGTTCCGCCTTGGGCGCGAAATTAAATTTTTTGGTTATTCTCGAATTATATGCGACATCAACGATAACTTCTTCACAACTGAGTACTAAAGCTATATATACCATCAGGTCTGTATTCCTCAAAGGGCTAGGCAGAGGTGTACTAATGTGTGTACACCCACATTTCGCCGGTATGTTTAGGTCCCACGTAATAGGGGGCAAACCTATTGCCATTAACCGGGCACAAATCCAGACTCCGAGCTGCTACTGAGATTTTCATAGAAAAACCCAATAACTTGAAATTGCTCGACCTGGGGATCGAACCCAGGACTTCTAGCGTAGCAGTCACGCTTAGGACCACTAGACTAATGAGGCAGCCCACTACAAGTACTAAAACTTTTTCTTAAAAATCGATATCGTAGCTAATAGTAGTGTAAATTGTAATTTATGCCAGAGTTCTCTATTTCACACTCTGTCTCATACGAAAAACAATTGCGTGCGTGATGATAGACAATCTATCTGGCATATGCTGAACCAGAAGCGACTGTAGCTTAATGGCTAGGGCGTCGGACATGCGATCATGTGGTCGCGGTTCTTAACACACTCATTGCACAACAAACGTGAATTAAGCTTAGCTCGAGGGGTTAATAAAATTACTATTAATGTGCGACCCACATTGCTATTAAGCTTTTGTTTTTTTTAAAAGGTACCTTTTGGCACAGGTTTTTTTTTAACAATGTTTCACTCGCAGCTAAATTTTGAAATTCTTTCCATCTATTACACTACACTACTCTATTTTCAACAGATGTCACTGACGTCACCTAAAAGACGTAAATAAAAAAAGTGAATTCAAATTTCGACCTGGCCGGTGGGACTCGCGGTGGCTTAGCGGTCATAGCGTCTGGTGTCCCTAACCAGAAGACGCAGGTTCAAATCCTGCCCGCAGTCGTATTTTTACTTCACTAAAATAACTTTATAATCTTGGCATGGAAAACGCCTAAAAAATACTACGAAGTAATGAACTCTATGCTTCTATAAATAAAGGATTATTTTACAGACAAAACAAGACCCAATGAAGTCCCAGATAAAACTATCTTATGTGTAGAGCCATCTCAAACAGATGATCATCCAATTTCCAAGTGTATGGTGGACTATATTGGATTAAAGGCGGCTAGCCTAAAAAAATAATCCGGGAGGCCAGAAAGCTATCAGGATTCGGGCCGTTGCGATAGAAATCAGTCACTCTCGATTCCCTTAAGGCGACATAACAGCTTACCCTTAACTCCAGAGGTCCACTCCAGAATTATTAACGCATGATCACTGAAATGAGACATTCCATTATAAATCTTCTGCCTAATTTTTTAAGGTTCTATGTTGATTGGTTTGAGTTGAAAATTTATGCAATTTTCCGCTACAGTGACATAGATATAGCGTGATTCTACGAGGATATTCGGAATCAATCTGTTTGAACAAGTTTCGTTTAAAGATATAATTCGCAATCAAACTTGTATTCTAAAATTATAAACCGAATATGTCAAAAAGAGTCTTTGTTACTTCTAAAAAAAGTAAATAATAGGGTGACGTCAACAGGACCATAAATCACATCACACCACATAACACCCACACACTCACTCATATTTTGTCAGTCAAGTACCTACTATTGTATTACAAAATAGCTATCAGTTTATTTTTGAATTCACTCATTTTTTTATTTTAAAATTTTTCTTCCTTCCAAAGATGTGGAAATACTTTTTGGTGCTTTTTCGTGATTTGATAATGTACTGCCTCATTAGTCTACTGGTCCTAAGCGGGTCTGCTACGCTAGAGGTCTTGGCTTCGATTCCTAGGTCGAGTAATTGGATTTTCCTATGAAATTTTCAGTAGCAGTTCAGAATTTAGTTGTGCCCGGTTAATGGCAGGAGGCTCGCTCCCTATTACGGCGGTGGTGTTCATTAGTATCTATGTTGAGCTCTTCGGGGAATACAGGCGTGAAGGTATGTTTTTTTTACAAAATTTCTTCTACCCCACGAGCCATAAGCAATAATCTATTTAATTTGCGGGTTAAACACTTTCACAACGTTTGTGAAAATGTTTGCACCATTTAAGTTTTACAACCTGTGGGAAACTGATCAGCTGGCATAATACACAACTTTGTTTTGTGTGTACAATTAAGTAGTTATAGCTTTCGTAAACATGCACTATGATTTTAACTGGGGATCTTTTCTGTAGACATTTTTTTTTAATTCTGTTCAGATTTTTAAAGCGTACCTAGTATGTTAAGCATAGTATCGATTAGAAGGAGAAACAGATAATCAATAAAAGGAGTACCCCGAAGAGTTAGGCTAACGTGTTATAATGTAGACCAAACAATTAGCCGGTATGTTTAAATCCCATCTAATAGGGGCAAGCCTTTTGCCATTAACCGGGCACAAATCCAAAGTTCGAGCTGCTTCTGAGATTTTATAGAAAAAACTCAACACTGCTCAATCTGGGAATGTTGTCGGGACCTCTAGCGTTGCAGTCGTGCTTAGTACCACTAGACTTATGAAGCAGGTACGCTTTAGTATTATTCAGTGGAGCAGTGCTATTTTAGATATTACCATTGGACTGTGAAGTCGTAGGTCTCGTGGTTGAATCCAACCTCTGGCTTTTCATCATTAGCATTTATCTTTTGCGAATTAATGATTAATTATCAAGGAAAACATCGTTAGGAAACCTATATGTCTGAGAGTTTTTCTCGACGCCCTCGGCATGGGAAGTCTGCCAAACTCGCAGAAGGCTAGCATATAACCCTTCTTACTTTGAAAGGAGACCCGTGCCCAGCAGTGGGCTACTAAATGGGTTGACGATGATTATTATTCGGTAAATACTGAGCTATATTAAAAAAAATACCTCGAATTTAATACAGTGATCCCAGATTTGTTGGATTTCCATAATAGTTCCTCGTTTTCTATAAACCAATAGATAACTTAGCTGGCCGGGCCTCCGATATGAGTTTCTGTACCATCGACCCAAAACCAATTGTACTAGATGTTGTCGTTTAACTTTTTCAATTTCACAGCGAAATTGGTCGGTCCACCTCCGACCCTCACTTATTAAAAACGAAACTGCGATAATGGAATGTTTCCTCTTGAAATTAAAAACTTTATTACCCTGTAAATCATCGGGTTGGCTATAGGTACCATGTGTACAAGATTTAGCGAGCGACCAGTCCTACGCTCTAAATTATCAACCCCAACACCCAACTTGCGGGAAAAGTTGAAAACAAAAGTGATTGGACCTGTTTTGCAAGATGAAAATTCAGTATATTTTATTGGGTTTGCCCGAAAATTGCACGCAATATTCCGGGCATAAACAATTTCGATACAAAAACGAAGTTTTGAAACTGCGGGCGATAAACAAGGGTACCTCTATCACGTTTCTAATCGTGCCGTTTTTATTCTCAACAGAACACATCAATTAGTAGCAGATGCCACTAGCTTTAGATTTTAGGAGGTGTCGAGGGTAATCCCCGCAAGTTATATAGGCGCCGGGGACCGACCACGGATGTAAAATAAAACTGGAATCCGAATTTATTTTTATCTGTACGGAATATTCCGTGGGGATATCCGATTCGGAAACGGTATTCGTAGGAAATAGACGTCGCACGGTGGCTGGGTTGTAAAACTCAGTACTTTACAAGACCCGGCCGAATAAAGTTGAGATAGGTTATTGCCGGAATATGCGACTCAAGTTATTAAGTTTCACTGACCTTTGACCCTGTTTGACTACTATTCGGAAAATCGTAGATCATTTGGAACAGAAAACCAGGTTTATCGCACTCGATTGGTAGCTAGAAGTAATCAACATTTTTGCTGACAATAGTGCACACTATGCCAAAGCAAAAATAAATGTAATATGCCATATATATATGTATATAATGTAATATGCTAAAGCAAACATTAATATGACAATATAAACTTTCAGTAAAGAGAGAACAGTTGCTGCCTTTATGTACAAAAAAATATGTTATGTATTAAATGTAAGTAGCAACGCCTAAAATTGTCAAACAACCAGTCCAATTTATTCGGGACCGATTCGTAAATAAGTTGTCTCTATCAAGTAAAAAGATTGGTCAAGATCGGTGCACAAACAACAAATATAGGCGAATATTGAACCTTCTTTCTGTGAAATCGATTAGTTTCCGAAGAAAGAATATATTTTTATTTGGTTTAGTCTGAAAACGATCAGACGAGCCACCTGATGGAAAAGTCATCAACATCAACTTAGTTAGTGTTACCGATGTCCATGGGCGTCCATGGACATCTGTAACACTAACTAAGTTGCTGATGTGGCCCCTAGGGACAGCAAACGTAGAAACACATACCAAGGTGCTTTATGACAGACTCCGACGACGTAAGGGTATAAAGACAACCAAGAGTATTTAAAAAAAAATATAAAATCATCAGAACTTTTTTTTTTTTGTGGCAATTGAGCCCATTGCGGCTATTCTGCCAGTGTCACGTTGTGAACCTTTATTCGACATTTCAATTGCCGCCACAAACACTATCGAAACAGCAAAAGCTCGATTCTTGTTTTTTTTTTAACATAATCTTAAATCATATACAAAGCTTTTTCAAATAGATATATTGTTTATGGTTTGGTCAAATTACTTCAAAAATGACCTTAAAAAAATTAAGAAGGAAATAAAGTGCGTGATTTTCATATTCGATACTGCTTGTAGCGGCAGTAGATTTGTGAATTTTTATCTTAATCTCTGGTAAATTCAGATGACTGGTCCTGTCACAAGAATTTTCAAAATCAGGTTCGCAATTGACGGAGTAATCGGTAAACATATAGAGAACATAATTATCGGTGAATAGATACGAGTATGTATAAAAAAAAAACAAAAATACAGTCGAACGTATAACCTCCTTCTTTTTTATTTTTCTAACGTCGGTTAAAAATATATCTCGAACATAAGATACAGTTTCAACTAGTTCTCAATTCAGTTGTCAAACGCAAATAGTTAATGTAGTCTCTTCTATTGAAACTATGAACTAAAAGTGGCAGGTTAAAGGCGACTTATTAAAACGGTCGCTTTAAAATATGTCACGTTAGGGCGCCGGCGGCGTATAAATAATGTCTGGTGGCCGCCAGCGGGATGAGGCCGAGGTGATACTGTGGATATACCTACCATCTTCGTTCACTTAACGTGGATACGACCCGTTCGCGACACATTCGGCGAAGTGGCTTCGGTCGCCTTCGGCACCTTTCGGGTTCGCTCACCGTGCAAAACGAATAACTTGTTCCATGTATAGCTGTTTTTATTGTTCTGGAACAAGATTTAAAACGGAAATTTAGAAACTGGTATTAGATTGACTGCCTCATTAGTCTAGTGGCCGCGACTGCTACGGTAGAGGTCCTGGGTTTTTGATCCACAGGTAAAGCAAAGTGATTGGGTTTTTCTATGAAATTTCTCAGTAGCACCTCGGAGTCTGGATTTGTGCCTGGTTAATGGCAATAGAAGACCGTTGTTCAGCGGCCATTATGCATGCGGCTGATATGACCTACCCGGACACAACTCAGTCTGGTCGCGTTTTTGCCTACGTCTATTATGCCCGTTTTGGAGTTCAGCGTGGTGCAACGCACTGAATGCTGCTCTCCATTGCTCTTTGACTAACTCCAAGATATTGGAACTATTGCGATTCGGTGAGTGACCAGGTCTGAATACCTAAATATACCCATGATTGTAATACCTAAATATAAAGGACAATTTACCTATGCTGCTATTAATACTCCCACAAATTCAGCTGATAGTTCAGTAACAAAAACTGTTTATGTTTTTCAACGACTAGGCAAGCTAAGGTATTCGCATTGATCGTTTTGCCTATCCTTAATGTTAGCAAGAACTTTAATGACTGACTTTCACTCTAATTTCCATTAGAGGCGAAGTTTCTTGTACCTAATATAATTTATCACCAGAATACCAAGTGTTACTGTGTGTGAGGTTTCATATTAAAAACATTTGTAGTTTTTTAGAGTGCAGTAATAGTCTAGTGACTATTGGACTGCTAAGTCGAATATTTTCAAGTCATGTGCGTAATTCTTAATTATCTCGCACTTAAACGGAGAAGGAAAATATCGTGGGGAAAACCTACATGCATGAGACATTTTCTCAACAGCGTGTGAAGTGTCCCAACCCGCATTAGGACAACGTCTCAGAATGAGAAGTACAGTATAATGGGTTGATGATTTGATTTTTCTATATAACAGTTATTCTTCTATTTAACAATGAAATTAAAATTTTCATACATAAGTATCTGTTTTCTGAAAGAAGAAATATAAGAGAGGACAGAAAACTAAACAAAATAACAGGTGAGTATCAACGCAGCAATTATCTTGAACATTCACTTCGTAAACGCGATCATCAAGATCAAATTGGCTGTGCATTTACTCGATTTTATAAATGATTAAATTGTAGTTTCAGTGTAATAATCCTCAATCAAATCGCAATAAATCGTGTGGTTAATACCTGTGAACATTTTAAGTGACAAAATTCAAACTAAAAAAGTGTCTTTAATCATAATTTGTATGCGAAATATTTTTGTGCAAATCACTGTGGACATTGTCTCTCAACGACGGACCGGTGCCGCTATCGCGCTAGTGCAGGGGATCATCACGGTTGCGCATACGACTCAAGTGCGATAACAGCGTGCAACCCGTACCTAGTGACGTATCGCTTCACCCAACGCCGGAGCGACAGTTTCAAGAAATCATCACGGTTACGTGTGCGGCATAAGGGCGTAAACTGCATGCCACTTTGGCCAATGATTTCTGTGACAGACATTACTGGTGCGTTTGCAAAGTTTGCTAGGTTGCACCAAGGTGTTGCAAAGGCGAGGTGTATAGTGCGCCATAATTATTCGGTCGGCTGCGTACGTACGTGCATTAATTGGTGAGTCCAAACTGTCTGCATTCGTCGTTCGATAAAAATGTCAGCAAAAAGCTGCGCCGGTTGTTTGAACGCATTTAACAGCAAAGATTGCTTACAATGCTCTATTTGCCATTTATGGTATGAACTATTGTGTGCTAATGTTCGCGAAAAGGTGTTTAAAAGCATGAGCATTAAACAAAAGGCAACCTGGAAGTGTCCTAGCTGCCAAAGTAAACAGCCTAAGGGCGATAACACTAATACACCCGCCAGACCGAGCAGACTCGTGAGCCCGACCTCGGAGCGGTCAGCCCCATCGCTTTCACCCACGGACGCCAATATCACACTTCGATCGAAACAGTCACGTAACTATACGCCGGATCAAGACAAGGATGATAACTTAATTGAGTTTTCAAGAGACACCTTGAGGGCAATTGTAAAACAAGAAATTCAGAGCGCATTAAAAGATTTAGTATCTGATCAGTTCCAACAAATTAACGAATTAATCACAGGTTTCCAAAAATCACTTTCTTTCTATAACGAAAAATATGAAGAAATAAAAACTACGCTGCAAAATAAATCTGATAGGATACAGAAGCTCGAAAAAGAAAATTGTAGTTTGCGAGATACCGTACATCAACTGAGTCAGCGTCTGAATTTGGTTGAACAAAATTCTAGGTCCGCTAACATCGAGCTACAATGTGTGCCGGATAATAAATCAGAGAATTTAGTCACCACTGTGCTGCAGCTAGGTAAGGTAATCAGTTGTGATATTAATGACGTTGACATTCAGCACTGCACAAGAATAGCAAAGAAAGACCCACAAAGCAGCAGACCCCGATCCATTCTGGTCAAGTTTAGTAGCCCTCGTCTGCGTGATAGCTTCCTTGCTGCAACTATAAAGTATAACAGAAACAATAACCAGGACAAATTGAACACTAGTCACCTGGGTATCGCGTCAGAGAAACCTCGACCTATCTACGTCACCGAACACCTGTCTGTTGAAAACAAATTAATCCATGCAGCAGCTCGCATCCGTGCAAAAGAACTAGGGTACAAGTTTGTTTGGGTTCGGAACAGTAAGATCTTTGTAAAAAAAGGCGAGTCTTCCCAAAGTATCGTTATCAATAGCCTGGATAAGTTAAAATCCTTAGTTTAATTTTCTTAATAAGTACTTTTAATTGTAGCAAGTAACTTTTGTTGTTATCTAGTCACATTCAATTGTCCACTTCACATTTATTATCAGAACGTTCGAGGCCTAAAAACCAAAACAATTAACTTTTACCATAACATAACTATTCATAATTATGACATTATAGTGCTCACGGAGACTTGGCTGAACAGCGGCGTCTATGATTCCGAGTTGTTTGACGATAGATACATCGTTTATAGGCGCGATCGAGTTTCAAGTCGATACAAACAACGTAAAGATGGTGGAGGAGTTCTAATTGCCGTATTAAAATCTTTGAAATCATGTAGGCTATCCCAGTTTGAAAGCGAGTTTGAAGATTTATGGATAAGCATTGATATAAGTTCCTCAAAAAAACATAATAATAAAATGTTTATAAGCGGAGTATACCTGCCGCCACCAGTTCATCGCAATACATTAAAATTATATACAAACAGTGTGCAAAAAATATTAAATAAATATGAACAAATTTTAATCTTGGGAGACTTTAATCTCACTAATATAACATGGCTAAGAAATAATGACCCCATGTTCTTATACCCTGACCTGAACAACTCGGACATTAATAAGATATTCTCTGAGTTTTTGACTTTAAACAGCCTCAACCAGTACAACAGTATCTTAAATAACAAGTCTAAAATACTAGACTTAATACTCTGTAACACATTCATCTTGGATATTACCCGCTGTAACTTCAGTCTAACAAATGAAGACCCATTGCACCCTCCACTGGAGTTTTACTTACCGATAGTACCAGCAGATAGTTTTTTAGAACCTAATAACATACAAAGACCGAATTTTCTTCGAGCGGATTATGAAACCATCATTCATCGATTGTCATCAATAGAATGGGAGAGTGAGTTCAGTAACTGTACATCTACTAACAAAATGGTAGATTTACTCTACAATATATTAAGACAGACTATTTCTGAATGTATTCCTATGAAAAAGAAGGTCAGCAATAAATATCCACTTTGGTACTCACGTGATCTTATAAGGCTACTTAGAGAAAAGTATAAATACCATATTCGTTTTAAAAAGTACAAAAATCCATTAGACCGATTATCTTTTGAGAGGCTACGAGATGAATGCAATATTCTAAGCTCAACATGCTACAAGAAATATATCTCACAAATGGAAAACAGCATTACGAAGAACCCTAAAGCGTTCTGGTCCTTTATAAAAAATAAAAGAAATGGTGCTAGTACGTACCCTGCTCAAATGACTAACAACGAAAACAACAAAATGACAAATGATGCCAAGAAGATCTGCAATTTGTTCAGAGAAAACTTCGCAAGTACCTTTAATATCCCAGCACAAAGACCAAGTTACAAAAATAACACAAATTTATCCCTTATCTCAGCATCTCTGTGTACCCTTGAATTGGATAGTTCAGAAGTATACCGTGAATTAGTTGGCTTAGATGAGACTAAGGGAGCGGGCAGTGATGGTATTCCTCCCATATTTATTAAGCGGTGTGCAAAGCCCTTAGTATTACCCCTACAACAAATTTTCAATAGATCTTTGCGCGATGGTTACTTTCCAGACACTTGGAAAGAAGCCCTAGTTATACCCATATTTAAATCGGGAGAAAAACATTTAGTTACTAATTACAGACCGATCTCAATACTTGTAACATTTGGAAAAATATTCGAAAAAATTATTAGCAGACATCTGATGTGGCATCTTAAGCATTATATCACAGAATATCAGCATGGTTTCGTTAAGTCTAGATCCACTAATACTAACCTATTATGTTTCACATCGGCTTTGTCTAAATTTCTTGACCAACGTATTCCAGTGGACGCAATATATACCGACTTTAGCAAAGCATTTGATAAAGTGGATCATTGCCTTCTCATCAACAAGCTGACTCATCTGGGTATAGGTGGAACACTCTTAAGGTGGTTTGAATCTTATTTAGAACATAGAGAATCAAAAGTAGTAGTTAACGGTCATTTCTCCGAAAGCTATCTTGCTACCTCTGGAATCCCGCAAGGATCGCATTTGGGTCCGATTCTCTTCAACGTCTTTATAAATGACATAACTCGTTGCTTCAAACACTCCCGCTTTTATCTGTTTGCTGACGATCTGAAGATAATGATGCCAGTCAAAAATAACTCAGATTCTATAATGTTACAGAACGACATAAACAGACTTACAGAATGGTGCAATACAAATAAAATGTTATTAAATATTAGTAAATGTCACTATATCCATTTTACACGTAATAAAAAAGACTTAGACAACAAATACTTTATAGAAGGAGTTGAACTAACAAAACTGAACGTTGTTCGCGACCTTGGAGTTCAACTCGACAAAGCACTTAAGTTCGATGTACACATATTGAACACTGTGTCTCGATCTTTTAAGGTTCTGGGATTTGTTTCTCGTAATTGTAAAGAATTTAAGAGACCTACTACAAAAATAAAACTTTTCAATACGCTAGTCCGTCCAATCCTGGAATACAGCTCAGTAGTATGGAACCCGCATTACGAGGTCTATTCCAAGAGACTGGAAAGTGTCCAAAAGCGGTTCCTTTACCATCTATGCTACGGAGACAATTTGGCTAAAAAATTAAATAGTTACACCGACAGGTTGAAGCATTATCATTTGGATACACTAGCCAATCGGAGAAAGAAACTGGACTGCTTAACTCTATACAAATTATTAAATGGAATTATAGATTGCAGTGAGCTCTTAAACTCGTTAGAAATAAAAATTCCAACTCGGATTCCCAGGCATAAAACATACAATTTGTTTAATATCTCTGCTTCGAAAACAAATCTTGGTCATTACGCCGCTGTATCAAGACTTTGTAGACAATATAACTCTTTGGCCAAAACTACTCATTTAGACATCTGCGAACGTCTGCCGAGATACAAAAAGAACTTGAACGATTTGATCGAATAATTTCTAGTTTTTGATTGGTATTTCTCATTTTGTATCCTTTTAGTACATTCAATTTTGTTTATAAATTTCCATATTCTAAGCACCTTAATTTTTAAAAAAAATCTACTATTATTATTTTAATTTTAATATTTTAATTGAGTTGTGTATATCCTTGTGCAAGCTGTGGTCTCCTATAAGTGAGGGAGTACACTTATTACAAACCATTGTTTTATTTTAGCCTTAAGTTCATTCCGTGTATATCTTTCGTTGGAGATCCTTAATAAATAAATAAATAAATAACAATGAGTGAAAGGGACGGCCGGTGCTGCATAGTATGAAGCATCACACTTCATGGAGCTAGTCATCTCTTTTTTTCATTGCTCAAGATGTTTGCCAAGCTATGTCAGTATTAAGTATTTGTATTGATACCTATTTGCCTTTAACTTAAATACTCATGTTTTTTATGGATGGCTTTATGTCAATAAATGCATTTTTTTTTTCGAATAAATATTACCTTATATTTTCAACATTACACACAACACATTACTTAAGACGGTGAAAGTATTACTTAAAACTTGAATTGCACAGTCACATTTCCATGAAAATATTTGCGCTTTATTACACTAAGTGCTCGGAGAATGTTTGACAAACAATGTTTGACAGTGTGTACATATGAGCCGCAAACATTGCTATTTGTGAAGATATCACAAATGTACTTTATACATTTTTTAGACCATGTTAAAAAGTTTAATGCTAAAACGTTTTGTTGAACAAATTTTGAGACGGGCCAGCCAAGTCTGAAGTGCCTGTTAATCATGAGGTCCTGGGTTCGGCCTGACATAGTCGATAAGCTCCAGTAGGTAAATTCATCAACAATGATTTGACGCGTATTCTGTATTCTGAAATAATTTTGCCGGATTGTGCGTTTCCTTGCGTGGTGGATTATTCTGTCACCGTTTTTACATAATCAATAATTGATTTATTTTGCAATAAACGGTGTACACACGGCTACCGATGGATTAAATAAATCTAAAAAGTATTTTCATAAAATTAAAAAGTGTTTTTTATTCGGTCGTGTCCACACAACTCCAACGTCGGGCGAGGTGACACGAGTGCTTCCAATAGCCACGCGGCCACCACGCTCAGAATTTACACCAAGCTTTCACCATTACATAAAATTCGATCCCTACCCGAATTATGAATGATATTATATAAGTTAGCCTATCATGGGTTCTAACGAGGGACGTAAATAGAATGGGGAGTGGTGGTAATCATATATGATATTGTTTGGCTATGGTATTAGTTCTACTAAATTATATAGAAAGTAATTTACATATTATGGCAAAATAAAGTGTAATTTGTTTTCGTAAGAATTCGATTTGTAAAGTCGAATGGCGACTCATACATAGCGTGATGATGCTGGCATATTCTTAGGTCAAAGAAATAGTATTGCCATTCAACGTGGGAATGCTGCCATACAATTGGGCACATTACCAGATGGCAGCGATATGGGGTAGAACTTCGGCAAATATGCGCCTGGGCGTGACAATTTAATTTTAATTTTCCAAAAGAAAGAATTACAGCGCTTGAATAAAATATTAAAGATTTTAAGTTACTTTTTTATTCAGAAATATCGAAAAAAAAGAGGTTCTCAAGTCGACACGTGTATTTTTTTTAATAAGTATCCATTTTACTGATTATCTTTGCGAAAAATATCAAAGATTGTTTTAGTTAACGTAACATTTGAGGTGCCTTGTCTTAATCTTAACTGACGGGACGCACAAAGTTATTGTGTACTCTATAAAGTATTTTTTTATACTGTTGTTAGTTAGTTATTAATTGATTAGAATAATTTGGGTAGGTCAGTAACCCTTTTTGACTTTTCAATGATAACCCTTCTTGCGCAGCAGAAACTTACTAGTCAAATAAATAATATGCACGAAGTCCCGCTGTCAGAGTTTTTAGCGACAGGCGGGTAGTTGGAGATAAAAACTTTAATGCCGTTTGTAGTACAGTCGCGGGCAGTAATGTGCACCGGACTGAAAAACGAGCCGAGTCACTTGGGCCGTTGCAGCGTGCACGAGTGTAGGGTTGACAGCGTAATAAAGTCATAGAGACTTTATTAAATTAAAAACTAAAACCCAACTACAAAAAAAAAACAAATGAAAAGTATTGAGAAGCAAACTTGCATTTCAGCAGATTTCACTGACGTCACCTCAAAGACGTAAATTAAAAAAAATGTGAAGGCAAATTTCGACCTGGCGGGTGGTACTCGCAGTGGCTTAGCGGTCATACTTACCCATAAGACGCAGGTTCAAATCCTCCTGAAGTTTTGCAGACTATTTCAATGACTGTTGATGGAACAAACATAAATTGTAGTTCGTCAAATAAGGAATGGCGCTACTAGTTAGAAAGTTGCACATTGTACGCTTTCCATTCGACCACTGTTTAATTTATCAGATTTACTGCCATATAATATACCGTACAAATTAATTTACCTCATAATAATCGACACCTCAGTTATCAACATTTGATAAGTCGTTTTTGAGCTACTGGCACATACATAAATACATAGATTGTTAAACTCATTATCCTTCCTTTTCGTAGTCGGGTAATTAGTAGGCTATTACTGGTCACCTCTATGTTCCAATAATAATTTATCATAAATAATGTCCTAAAGAAAATCGGAAGGACTAGCCCTAAATATTTCCTATAAGTGCACAACACCGCGTTGTATCTTGACGGCGCTGGCGATACACTGAACCCCACCAACGGGAAAAGAATATGCAACACCTTATCAAATACAGAAAAAACACCCATATTAGTTTTGTAGTAGAGTCTATATTTCAATTACACATTTAAGCAAGGTAAGAATTACTCAGGAAAAGCAGCATCCGTGGCACGCAAGCAAAAATGAATCTTGAAAGCCAGACGGATGAACGACAAAGGGCTTAATTTCCTGTGTACAATAAATGGCTATAGGTACGGGGCCCCGAGAGCAGCGGTATTAGAAGTATTTTTTTTTATTCGCCATAGTCTCTTTCTCTAATTTCCTTCTCTTAGTAATTTAGTAAAGTATTTATGTAGACAGAGAATAAAATTTTATTTCTGTAACATTATACAGGGAAGTTATTAAAAAAGTTTGAAAACTATATTTTAATTGATCAACGCTTGTACCGGCCTGTAAAAGCAAAGGATACGGCCCAATTGCGCAACCTAGGGAAGGCCGACATCCACCACTTGACTGATATAGACTGATTATGATGATGATGTACTGGCCTCTGGAGACAGGGGATATTGTTTTTACATACATGTATTATCCCCATTTTGCGCCGGGTAAGCAGTCTTCGATATTTGCCTTCGAAGTCTTATTTCCAAAAAAATCCACGGAGTGTCCGTGGAGTTTTTTTGGAAATAAACTACTATAAACTACAACTGCTTAGTATAACTTTTATCAGAGATCATTATTACATTAAATTACGTTAAAATAATATATCCTAATCTTTTATTTACATACATAACGTACCATCACGCTTGTATTCCGCGGAGGGTTAGGCAGAGGTGTACTAATGTACACCCACATTTCGCCGGTATGCTTAGGTCCCATGTAAAAGGTGGCGAGCCTATTGCCACTAACTGGGCACAAATCCAGACTCCGAGCTGCTACTGGGAATTTCATAGAAAAACCCAATAACACTTTGCTCGACCTGAGGATCGAACCCAGGACTTAGTAGCAGTCGCACTTAGGACCACTAGACTGGGATCGAACCCAGGACCTAGTAGCAGTCGCACTTTTTTTTTAGAATCTTTATTTATTTAACGGGGTTTTATCATAATAATATATTGATAATGTCACCCCTATAGCAAACAGCTCATAAACTTAAAACTAAAAAAAGTCAGTCGCACTTAGGACCACTAGACTAATGAGGCAGACATCTTATATTTAATAGCATACAAATATATATTTTATTTAATAGCACACATACATACATAATAGGCCTATAGTGTTCCCATTTCTGGAACACAGTCCTCCACTCGGTGACAGGGAGTGGGCTGTTCGGAACTGAGTTGGAGGATCCACCACGCGGGCCTAGTGCGGGTTGCTAGATGTCACATGTCTTGTAATTTTCGTGTCATACTCTGCAGCGGAGCCACCATTTCAGAAACCGATCAATTATATCTGAAATGATGTACGTCAAACGTACATAATGTACGTATACCGTTTATTGCTGTACGTGCAATAGGTAATGAGAAAATATACATTCATTGTGGCTCAGCTGGGGAGCATACTCCTCACGACACTATGACACGAATTTTCGGTTCTAAGACATGCCGCTTACCTCACGATGTTTTTCTTCACCGTTTTGGGAGCAGTGGTGACGAAATAATTTACACAAAGTATAGCACCTGTCTGCCTTAAAACCTGGTGGTTAAAACCAAAAGTGGTGGGCATTACCATAACGGCTCTATTTAATAAGAACTCGTCGAAATTCTGCGAGATTTAATATTTTATTAAGATGGTTGTTTACCAACAACATTAGAAGTGTTTTCCCTCTAATATACGTAATATATATTATTATATATAGTATACGTAAACAAATTCGCTTAACCTGATGGCTGGTAATTCTCAGAAACGAAACCAAACGGTATTTGATTTAATTATACCTACTTTTAATTACTGTGAAGCGATTCTGCCATTACACTACTATCTGTAATTAGAGTTTAACTTACACGTGCCAGAAAGACACGTGAAATATACAAAAGATAAGATGCCTACTTACATTTGATTGTTATGACATTAAAAACTCTGATAAGACTAGTGATCCTAATCGCGACTAGGTCGTGGGTTTAATCCCCAGGTCGAGCAGTGTTTTTGGCTTTTCCTATGAAATTCTCAGTAGCAGCTCAGTCTGCATTTGTGCCCGATTAATGGAAATAGGCTCACCTCCGTGGGCCCGAAACATACCAGCAATATTCGGGAAACACAGGCGTGATACGATGATGATTCCTTGTTTTTTGCGTGTGGAAATCCTTTAAGTCCGTAATCGGAAACGGTGAACCAGGGGTTGGCCTCCATGGATATCGTTTATACCGACTAATGGCGCGGACTGACATGCCCTTGCTGGTTGCTAGACTTTAAACCTTGTTGTCTAGGAAATACGGTCACACCCTTAAGCCACACGAGACGGGCTAGGGTTGACTGGCCCAGGGAGCGGTTTTTTAATCCGCTCAATATTATTCCCGCTCTTTTAGTGGCCACAACCAAGTGATACCACTTGGTAATTGAGGCGGACTGTGAGGTGCGGATTATGTTTAGTTTTTGTCCCCTTCCAGCATAATTACTCCAAGCAGACTTACTGGCAGGTTCAAAGGCAACAGTTTTATAGCAACTTGTTAAAATTCTATAGCAGTTATTCAAATTTTAAAGTGAACCTCGCATTTTTATGAAGATATTAACTGTCGCCTTCGGTTTCATTTGCGTCCCAGAAGGAAAGAAAGAAGAAAAGAAGAAAGAAAGAAAATACATTTATTGAGACAAGGACTATCAACAATTATTTTTAGAGTTAAAGTGGAACGTCCTTTTAAATCGATATTAAATTTATATGGTAAGGTGGTGGTGATAAGGTATCTAACAGACAAACCGAGTTATAGTAAACATTCCATATTATACGAAAACTACTGAACGGATTTTCATGTGAATTCAACAATAGACAGTGATACGTGAGGAAGGTTCAGGTGTACAATTTGTTAAAGTTTTGTGTCAATTGGTTGAGGTATGACCATAAATTTGTAAAACCGTGCGAAGACGGGACGGGTTGCTTGAATAAATATACAGACTGACTAGTTAGACACTTAAGATACTCGAGGACGTGATATTTGGCAATCATAATATAAAAAAAAACATTAAAATAAATAATAATTGAATATTAATACCTACACACGATAGTAATTTTAACCAAAAGTTAAGAATTAATTACGCAACGCATGGACACCGGCGAAACACACCATCGCTATCAACACAACACATTTACTTATATTGAATCAAAGGTATCAGCGTCGCGCGTCGTGAATGTATCCACACTTCATTTATTTATAGGTATATTTTTTCGAAAGTTAAGTACCAATTTTTATTACATAATTAGAACGGGAATCAAATACTGAGAATTCTCCTTAATTATAGTTAGTGCTTCAGCAGCCACCCTGTATAGCAATACAATATCAAAGATATAATCAAAGAATATAAGTTAATATAGTTTCAAAGTTTTATGCTAAAAATATCTTTGGGACTTAACGCTCCGTTCACAGCTCGTTCAAGTTAAATGTGGAGAAAGAAATAGCTTTATCATACTAAAAGTAAATCCTCTACGATTTGAATGCTCATAGCATTTTAAGTTATCTTGATTTTAGCACGAAATATTGGGCTTAAGAAGGATCAGAATTGTGTTTCGATGGGATAGATTTTCGAATGACGTTATCGCATTGAGATAAGCTCAGTAGTAATGGTTTTGGAATGAGAAAGATATTTTTATATAATCCCACGTTCGTTGTGAAAATATATACTTAAGTACTTTATGTATGGTTTAGAGAGTAAAGTCAGTCACTTAACACAACCAAAATCTAGAAATAATAAGTAAGTAGAAATTTAATATGCTAGCACTTAAGAATTTCATATACAATGTATCTCAAGGGGATAGGAACGCTGAAATACAGGTTTTTCCTTGTTCGGCTTCAGATGCTAAAACTATTGTGGACTATCACTGTTCTACTAGGATACAATTTTAAATGCTTTCATTTAAAATTGTATCCTTTATTACCAGTTTTTATGAAATAAAAAAAATAGGTATGAATTTTTTTATTATTATGTATTAGACTCAGATCAAAAAAAAGTTAAGATGGAACTTTGCAAACAAAGAAGTTAGGCCGGCAAAAATTACGCCTTGCCGTGTACAAACACAATTACACGCACACACGTATACCGAAACTACGCCTTATCTTGTCAGTCATCTGTCTCTATCTTGTCAGTCGAGCTATCGAAAGCTCGATTGTGTGTACGAGTACAAAGCGTAATGCGAAGGCAAGGCGTAGTTTTAGCCGGCCTCACTTCTTTGTTTGCAAAGTTCCATCTTCACTTTTTATTTGATCTGAGGTATTAGAGCTGTGTTCTGATTTTCAAAGACTCCATATACCAGCTATGTCCCGTCATAATCAGTCCAACCGTTTCGGAGATAAGCTGGAACAGACAGACATATCCCAAGTGTACTAAAAGCAAGCCCATTTGTCCTAAAAGTCATTAGAGAAACAGTGTCTAGAGTTCTTAATCTTTTAAATGGACGTGCACTTACGCGGAAAATTAAAACATATGGCTTCCACTGCGCGTTGTTTTTTTTTTATATTGAAGTGGTAATATGTGCGAAAACTACTACTACCATTACTACCTACATATCTAGTAATACAAATCCAGTTTAAGCTGAGCTCGCACCCTAATGGCTCTCCATTCAACGCGGGGCCATATCTATATAGTTTGTATAGTTTGACGTGTGCATAAATGGAGGCTATTAACAAAAACAAAAATAAAACTTGAGAGGTGTCAAGGGACACTCGGATGGAACGAAGTTCGCGAGAGAGAGAGAGAGAGACAGAGAGTGAGAGAGAGAGAGAGAGACGGACAGAGAAACATGCGCACGCCGCACAGCTTACAATAGCCTACTATAGCAAAAAGTGTCGTGACAACTTTTCGTAAGATTTTTTTCCGTCTAGCCCCCTTTCACAACGCGCGATAAGGAACTTCGTTCCAAAATATGCTAGGCAGAGAGCGTTCTAAAGCGGTTTGTGAAATCACAAACCAATGTGCCATACAAATTTTATACAACTACCACTCGTATTGCCGGAAAGGGAGAGAAAGTCCCGTCTCAACAGCCAAAAAAAAAAATTAAACGCTTAGGTATATTTCAGAACTTTATTAGGCAAGAAATATAAAATATTTTTTCTACTTATACGATTTTTTTAAATACATACTTATCTATACTTCTATACTACGAGTAACATTATAAAGAGGTAAAGTTTGTGAGTTTGAGGTTGTATGGGGTAATCTCTGAATCTACTGAACCGATTTTGAAAAATATTTTACCAATAGAAAGCTACAATACTCCCGAGTGACATAGGCTATATATATTATCGCGTAAAATGAAAAGAAACATAATATAGTCCACGCGGGTGAATCCGCGGGCGGAAAGCTAGTATTGAATAAATCAAACATCAACTATCCTGATATTATAGAATTTACAAACCATACTAATATAAAATCAAGTACCTATCCAAAAATACCAGCAATGGAAGGCTAATTGCAGCTCTGCCTGAAAGCAATTTCCCGTCCTTTGCTGTGGTCACGTGATATCGAAGCGCACTCATGACGTCATCGCGCTGTCGCAGCCTGTTACGTCATGTCATGTGCAATCAATTTCCGCCAGAGGGCAGTGGCGTGTTTTCCAAACTGTTCGCTTTGGTTATAGACACGGCAGCGGAACGGTTGAACGTATTATGGATTGATAAGTGAATGTCATATGTGTGTTATTGTACTGTGGGAATATTGACTGGATTTTGGTTGGTTCGGCTTTTCTCGTAGGCAGAAAATACAGAATACTCTGTACAATCTTTTCATTTCACTTTTGGCTCATAGTACATTCATATTACACACGCAAGTAATGAGTGATTTCCTTTCTGAAGAACTGCATAGAAGAGGAGGTCGGTGTCCGCCTACTAAAGCTGCTGAATTCTTTATAAACATACCATCACGCCTGTACTCCCCGAAGGGTTAGGCAGAGGTGAATACCCACATTTCGCCGGTATGTTTAGGTCTCATGTAATAGGGGGCGAGTGAATCCTTTATGTATACTCGTACTTAACATATTCAAAAGTTATTTTTCATTTCTCATACTCGGAAAGTAGTGTTTATTTGATCTGAATAGCGGGTGGAAAATGCTACTTCCCACCCTTGGGCGGGAATAACTCATAGTAATTACTTTCCACCCTAGGGTGGAAAATAATTTTAAAAATAGAACAAAATTAGGTTAGGCAGTCAGCTGTAATAAATCTAACATAAATAAGAAAAAAATGCTGCGGTCTTGTGTGTTTATAAACGGCCAGTGTGAATTTAAAAAAACGCGTGCGGCTGAGGCAGAGACGCGGTGTGTTCCTTAATTAAAAATTTAAATAGACTATGACAATATATAATTTGGCGGGATACTAACTTAACTTTTGCTATATCGAAATCTTTATTAAAAATGAGTTCAAGTGATTCTTACTTTCCTTCTATTCGAAATGAAAAGTAGAGTGCTTAACTCGGGTGAAAGACATCAATTCCTACTCGGACTATAGCCTATAGTATTGTGTGCAGTGATAGCCTAGTGATATGACCATTGGACTGCCAAGTCAAAGGTCTCGAGTTCGAATCCAAGGCACGCACCTCTGACTTTTCGAAGTCATGTGCGTATTAATAATAAATTATCACGCGCTTAAACGGTGAAGGAAAACATCGTGAGGAAACCTGCATCCCTGAGAGATCTTCTTGATGGCATGTGAAGTCTACCAACCCGCAGTAGGCTAGCGTGGTGGACTATAAGCCTAATCCCTCTCGTACTGAGAGGAGACCCGTGCCCAGCAGTGGGACAATGTTAATGGGTTGATGATGATGATGATGAAATATTAAAAAAACTGATTCAAAAGCGGATATGATCAATAAAACCGTTCACAATAAGCTGTCGTCACGATTAGTTAGAAACCATTTTAATTTATATTTTTTACTAGCTTCTGCCCGCGACTTCGTCCACGTAGTAGACAAAAATTCCCATCTCGTATGTTAATTCAGGTAAATAAACTGTGTGCCAAATTTCATACAAATCCGTTCAGTAGTTTTGGAGTAACTGAGTAAGAAGCATCTATCCAGACGTTCCCATTTATTGTATTACGTATTGTACAACTTATAGCCTTCCTCAATAAATAGGCTATACTAACATATTTTTTCAACAAACTCTGCCTCTTTATAATGTTATCATAGATTTGGAATGTATTATCATACTATGGAATTGATCATCTTTCTTATACAAATATTCAAAATCATTACCATTAATCTGCTACATACACAAAACACAGTAAATGAATTTATTAAGCTACATACAACCTTAAGACGATCAAATCACTTTCGAATCTACTGAAGGTATCGATTTCAACTTTATTGTCATCTGTATGATATTAGGCTAATCAATGCGACCTTTGTTAGATGAAAATACCAATAATTGTTTGGAAAAATCGTTTGTTCATAAAAACTCTTGATCGCCACTTTATACTCGTGGAATTTAGAATCAAGTATCTATTTTTTCAGAGACAGCTGAGAATTAAAACCCAATAAAATTAATTTGGAACGGGTAGATAAACAGCGTTTATTTTTGTGTAAAAAAACATTTCATATCCCACCCATAGGAGCCATCATAAACAAATTATCTGAGCTAGTGACCAGTGAGCAAGCAACACAATACATAATAACTTTGCCGTGTGATAAACAGATTTTCCTGACCACGACATCAGCGCATCGAAGTGTCTGATCTTGCTTATGGTCATAGCGAAACGTACGCTCAGGAGATACTGCACGCGTTAAAATTTAAATTGGATAAAAATGTAAACGAAGAAAAAAATACTTGAGATAAATCTCTTTATACGAAATGAATGATTTCCTCTACCGAAGCAACAATTTTACAAAGGTTCGCTGGTAGAGTTACTAACTCATTCGATTGGAGAAATCAATCTTTGTCGATTTTAAGAAAAACGTCCATAAACTCTGTGGATGGAGGTTGCAAACTAATGAGTCCTCATGTTCCGCATCAGACTCAATTTCTGTACCCGGGGCCAGAGCACGGAACATTTGAGGCATGCGCTCACCTCATCGACTCTAATTTCTCGGGTTATAACGAATAGAGGCTGAAGAAAATCCCCATAAATGAAACAGTAATCCTTCCCATGATGTGATCGTTTCGACGGATGTCTTACAGAGTGCAATTGACGTCTTCCAAGGCCTTCTATTGCACATGCGTACACTCGTTCCAAACGATAAAGCTGCACTCTGCATCTATATTCAGGTCGAAGAGTATCTTAAACAGTGTGGGCAGTTTTACCTCCAGGGAGTAAAGTGGCAGCAATCCCCGAAGACGCAACAGCTAGTGCAATCTTTCCTTCTTCCTTGTCTTCGCCCTTCAGCTAGTATAGTCTAGTCAAAAAGGTTTTTCCTGTACCACCAAAGGCGTCCGGAAAAAATGTTTCACTGTCCTGTTCATTGACACTTCTTAATATTTCTTAATCGGTAAGAGTCTCGATATTATTGTTCACAATTTCAGTCATCGCAGAATAACTGTAATTTATCTCTACAACATACTCTGAGTAACTCACCAACATAAAGTGATTTTTGCGGCTCTGGGGGGTAAGATCCAAAAGGCATTTATTGAAGTAAGAATATCTTGAAGCGAGCAAAGGCGACGATAAATAACACGCTCGTCAGACTCTGCCACACTAACCCCATCAGCGCGCTCCAGCTCCGTGAAAGATCGAATGCTCAACGCCATTAACAGTCTTAAAATACGTTTGTGCACGAAGTGGCTCCGCAGACTGTATGTAGTAAAAAGCTCATATGATAGAATCAACTTTTACTTGGATGAACAGTGTACACTCGTTCCAGTGCGTGTTGGCAAAATACACTTCGATACCCCTCTACAGGCAAACCCCATCGGCGTCTATTAAATACTCCTCTTTGCGGCTTTGTAGAAACTGATTGTTTTTATAGTACATTAAATTGTTATATATTCCAATCGGGAATTTTTTTTCGGCTTCTAATTTCTATGAAACCAAGCTAAATAATATATTATTGTAAGATTTGTATTATAGTAATCGGTTGAGATACACCTTTAAAATAATAAACAGCGCCATCTATAATTTTATTGCAGAACAACCTGAACTCCGGAAAATATTAAATTTAAAATTTCGTGAATAAGTTATTTTCTGGGGTAAAATGTAGCCTATGTTTTAAGTTAGATCTGTAGCATTACATCGGTGAAAACGGCATTCAATTCTATGCAGTGGTTTTACCGTGATGCGGGTACAAACATACAGACAGACAGACAGACAGACAGACAAAAATTCTAAAAAAAAATATTTTGGCTTCTGTTGCTTTAATAAAGACGCCCTGTGTTATTTTTTCATCAATAACTTCAATGTACAGACATCGGCCTGTTACAATTTTATTATATGTTGAGATTCCCTAAATGGAATGAAAATCCAAAAACTTGGATGGAACTCACGACACGCGTCAACAGTAGCGATATTTCTTACTTATCGCTCTTAGCACAATATACTTGGTACATTTTTTGCCTCTGTTTCTCTACCATAGCAACAGTACAGTAAATCAATAAAAAAAAAAACTGCTTGAAAATAAGGTTTTGGTCACAAACCTATGCACCATACAAATTTTAAGCTGATTCTCGTTTTGCGGGAAAGGCAAAGATCATTTTTTCTCTATCCCCACCAAAAACTTTAAAGACTTTTTTATTTCATAATATTAATCACATGCTACGTGGAAAGTAGAATATTTTAAATAAATTCACCACCAGTCAACCAATTAATATTCGCCCAAAAAAGGTAGTTTGACTTCTGGTGAACAACTTGTTGGCAATAAAATCAGCGAAAATTCGTGAAAAGGGATCAATTCACTGCTAATTTTAATGCCCATCTACTACTTTACATACGAAAAAAAAACTGAACTATTTATATAACATTTTATTAACCACAATAGCTATAAACATTGACTTATAATATTTATTTCATATAATAGTTAATAACAGTAATGAATTAACTTAATTTAACATAATTTATCTTATGAGAAAACCATGTAAATCTTATAAAGAAAGGGAAAATAAAATAATAGCATTCTCGATAGGTTAAGTTAAGGAATCTCACAAAATGTACATACATACATACATACCATCACGCCTGTATTCCCCGAAGGGTTAGGCAGAGGTGCACTTAATGTACACCCACAGTTCGCCGGTATGTTTTGGGTCCCATGTAATAGGGGGCGAGCCTATTGCTATTCACCGGGCACAAATCCAGACTCCGAGCTGCGACTGAGAATTTCATAGAAAAACTCGATAACACTTTGCTCGACCTGGGGATCGAACCCAAGACCTCTAGCGTAGCAGTCGCGATTGGGACCACTCGACCAACGAGGCAGTCTGATACTCATGTCATGATTACTCACAAAATGTAACTACTTTATAGATATAACATACAAACAAGCAACACAATTTCGATATGGCTGTACATCAACTTGTCATATTTATTCTCTAATCATTTTTTTTAAAATGGACGTCGCACATTACTAGTATTTTGTTAGCCCCCCGTACTAAGCTAAATGCTTGTATTAAGAGTTATTATTATGGGTTCACGTCGGTAGTGCAATGGGTGAGTTTCGAACCGGCAATCATACGATCGCAAGTACGACACCCTAGCCATAAGCTTACGCCACTTAAAATTAATTGATACATTGTGTTATTAGTGTGCAATAAAGAGTATATAAATAAATAAATGCCTTGGAATCAGATTCAAGTCTTGATTTTCGCCGTATCAAAAAAATATCACCACATAGTGATATTGGTAAGCTTATGGAACAAGAATGGTTATGGTTCTATTTATTGTTGTGTTTTTATTGATAAGTATTATTTTATTGTAATCTTATTTCAATCATTGCGTAGTCAACGTACCTTAATTTTTAAATCGAAATTTTAAATGTAATCTATTATTATTGAGCTTATTTCTATTTTGACTCTCTACACGTGTTGGTACCTACTATACTTTGTCCATTATGTGAACCGTTTTTTGACAGATGCCATAGACTGCCTTAGAGCGTAGCTGTTCCAGATTACGTAAAAGTTAACTATGAAATGCGTAACCAAATAAATGTATTATCTCCCTTATGTTATTCAATTATCTTAATTATGATTCCTTGCAGACATTATAATACCATAAATGTAACGGATTTTCCAAAAAAAATGATTATTGTTAAGCGTATTAAATTTAGTTACATTCTACCACATTCTACCGTGTCTAGTGATGCAATCGAATGAATTCGCTACAATCATTTTGAACAATGACATTAAATCAGTATCGGAAAATGGCATCCACTCTAATATCAATAAAATATAAATTAAACAATCTTTTTGAAAAGAAATGGATGGAAAATGAATATTATACAAAAATTAATACAATCAGACGAATATTATACATATTTATTTATTATTGGTCGTCGTTGCACCATTTTCGATTCGATAACCTAACAATCGCTAATCACTACTAGACAGTAATCAAAGTGTCAATAATCGGGTCGATAATCGCATTGTTACGTTCCTGCAATCACTAGTTCCATCTGTCAAAAAACGGTTCTTATAATGGACAAAGTATAAATGTAAGTGTAGAGTAATTGAAATGCAAAAAATAAATAAACAAATTTAAATATCTCGGTGCGACCCTTGGAACTTGAAGTTACAAAGAAATTCTTTGAATACAGTCTCCCAAGTCCAACTAATTTCACTATCCAACACAAGGGCGGTGAAGATATTATCTTTGAAGTTATCTCTTAACAAACAAATGGGTTTACAAGACAAAAAAAATGTGTGACCTATGTTAATGTCTGTTTTCGTTATTATTGTTAGGATTGCATTATGTTGCAATGAATTTTTTTATTAAGATTGTGTTATAATTTAAGTCATTTACCCAATTATTTCTGGATCACAATAAGGCTTTCATATCATCAATAACAATCCATTCGTCTTGAATTTACTCTTCATCTTACCATAAGTTTATAGTTAAAAGCAAAAGAAACTTGTAAAATCATTCAATATTATAAAAGGCAAAAATGTCTGAAAGACCCAAATGCCTATTGGACAAGTTTCGTAAACGTCAAAAAATCAGAACGTCACATTCATTTTGCCAGCCCTGTCACGATAACGTTAAAAATCTGGCAATACAAACAGATTATCAATTTCAAGAATAGAAACTAAACCTGGACTCCACTTCTTCTTTGTAAGTGGAGAAAAAAAAAAACATCATTAGTGGTCCATTAGACAACTGAAACTAAATTGCCTGCTACTGCATATCGAAAATAAAAATAGGAAATACATTTGGGGGCCCTCTCTTTTTTTGGTTCGCGAAAAATCCTCATGCCAGCTAAAAACCGCACTTGTCTTCTTTTATCCTTCAGTAACGGTAATAGGATTCACTACATAAGCAACTACCATGAAATACTTCGCTCGCTGTAAGCAATAGTAAGACAAGTGAAGAGCAAGCACACTTATACACCGATGGAACCATTGAATAAATCACTATTTCCCTTTTTTGGCCTTCCCTTTCTTCTTGGTTATTGGAGGCAATACTGGGGGCGGAGTCGATGATGGTGTCGGCGGAAGCTTCTTATCCGGCCACAGTCGGTGAATATAGTCGCACACGCCTAAAAGGATAAGGTATTTAGAGCTTTACCTTCTCCCATTCAGATAGACAATGTGGAGAGAAGTTCAGTTGGCTAAAATTTTTTCTACAGGTGATGTAAATTTAACATAAGCTTCATAGAAATTTCGATCTCCAGCAGGGAAAACATTCGAGATAGGTAGTTAATTTGGGCCGTAAGTATCTAGTGTAGATATAGAAGGATACTCAATACTCAATACTCAATACTCAATACTTTATTGCATTCCATAATGTAAATAGAATGATACTCAATACTCAATACTCAATAGAAGGATACTCAATACTCAATACTCAATACTTTATTGCATTCCATAATGTAAATATTAACAGGTATTATAGTTTAAGAGAAGTGTAACAATTATGGACCCTGTCGGGCACAGCAAAACTTCAGTAATTTTGTAGAAGAGAGGAGGAGTGCGTCAAATTATAAATATAATTAATTATTAGAAACTTCTTAGTAGGTATTTTATAATATATAATTGAATCATTTAATTATATTGTGATATAGGATCAAAATTGGATATAATTTATTTACTCTTTATCATAGACTAAAATATATTGGTCTATGCTCTTTGTATATATAAGTAGATATTATTTCTTAGTTAATTATTATGTATTAATAATTTAATTATTTATTTTATGTATTATTTATTATTATTAATTGTATGTATTATTATCTATTTTATGTATTATTATTAATTTTATGTATTATTATTAATTTTATGTATTATTTATTATTATTTAACTATTTCTAATATATAATATCTGTTTTCATTATTTATAGAGGGTTGGTATAATATATGTGTTTACATTAGTTTATTATGGGTATAATTATTATAATAAATGAGTCTGTTGTGTAGTGTAGGTATGAGTTATATGGATTTATCATTTAAGTATTCATCAATCCTGTAGTAGCATTTCTTTAATAATAGCTTTTTTAATTTGTGTGTGAATATATTAATCTTTTTTCAGTTCTAATTTCTTCTGGTAACTTATTATAAATTTTTATTGACATGACTAGAGGGCTAGTTGAGTGAATTTTTAGGCGAGATTTCGGTAAATTTAATCGTGATTTATGTCTTAGTTTGTATCTTGTTTGTATGTCTTCGCGTTTTGTGTAAAAGTCTTGGTGTTGGTGTGCAAATTTACATATTTCCAGTATGTATATACAGGGTACAGTTAAAATATTATGTTTTTTGAAATAGGGTTTGCAGCTAAATTGCAGGATAAACCTGCAGCTTGCAGTTTGGAATTCAGAATTCTCAAGAGCAATTTCTTGATATGTTTGTTCTATTCTACATTGAACATAAAACAGTGCAGTGCAGCACTACTTTTTTTATCGTGTGGAAAGTCTATAAGACTTCCGCCCGGGGAAGTTGACGGGGCGTGTCAGACTTTACCCATGGTGGGTGATATGATGACTACAACCACACGGGAGTTTCGCCTTACCACTTTAAGCTGGGCCACGGGAGCGAGTAGTTATTCTTCCGCGAACTGCGTTAACTTCAATTAACACTTCGGAGTAAAATATTTTGGTAAAAAAAAAACTCACGACTTAAATTGATTGTCCTGTTCCCATTGCCCGTTTTTGGTCCCGGGAAGAGTTTCACGAGGTCGCTTATATAATCGTCATTTACAGGAATATCATTCAACTTCAATGTTCGAGTGAGGTCAGATGTGTCTAGATACTTATGTTTCTTCTGTTCTTCTAATAAGTATAACCTGGTTTGGGTTGAAACCGTTATTAATATCCTACTGTTAATACGGTATTTTTGGGCCAAAGTCAATGTAAAGGATTAAAGTATTATTTTTAATCGTAATGACTAACAGCAGTTTATGTAGCAATTCAGTATATAAGCTTAGCTTAGCGTTGTGTTGAAAAATATGTAATTTAGAACCTATTACAGCGCTTCAATCTCATATAATTATAAATATGAACTGCCCGTCCGTGATGGCCGTTATTATACTTATAATATACGCTTAGCGATAGCTGTATATGTAGATATGGATTTTGACGATTAGAATCGACAGTGATTTTCTATATTTTTTTCTTTTAAAAATCTTACTAGTAATGTGGGTTGCTAGTAAGCTTTTTACAGTATTTATTAACCTCTCGTAAAAAGCTAAATGCTTGTGTGATCTAAATGAGTGGGTCTACGTCGGTAGTGCAATGGGTGGGTTTCGAACCAGCAACCACGTGATCGCAATTCCGACGCTCTAGCTTAATAGCTAGAGTGGCGGTACCCATTAGGCTACCGCCTAAAAGGCTTAAAATAACTATGTAGTAGTAGCAGTGACAGCAAATTGATGTACACAAAAAACTGTGAAAATAATCTGTAACTTATCCTTATCCTGCTCATTTAAAACACAGAATTAACTAACAAGATGTCGAGTGTATTTTTGCCTTTTTTCCTCATCGTTAAGACAATTCTTCTCATGGTGATTACTCTAATGTCATGCTCAGGTAACACGTAGTTGTGTAGAACATCACCGTGTGTTATTGTCGCATTCTTTCTGAATTCGAGTGTCAATATCTGTTTCAATTCCTGAAATAGACTTAGGTATTACATCATCATCAACCCATTACATTGTCCCACTGCTCGGCACGGGTCTCCTCTCAGTACGAGAGGGATTAGGCTATAGTCCGCCACGTTAGCCTACTGCGGGTTGGCAGACTTCACACGCCGTAAAGAATATCTCTCAGGCATGCAGGTTTCCTCACGATGTTTTCCTTCACCGTTTAAGCGCGTGATAATTAATTAATTATTAATACGCACATGACTTCGAAGAGTCAGAGGTGCGTGCCTTGGATTCAGACTTGAGACCTTTGACTTGGCAGGCCAATGGTCATATCACTAGGCTATCACTGCCTCCTGCAGTGCTCATGCCTACTGGTATTACTTAGGTGTTGTTTATTTTTAGACCACATTTAATTCTTTTGATAACTTTTTTCAGAACTACAGTCACTGAATACTCAATTAACCAATGTTTATTTAGGAGTATTTTTTGGTTGTTTTCATAATTTTTTTCGTCAAACGAGCGACAGGTTACCCTATGGTAAGTAGTCATCGTCTGATTACTGTCCTACTGTAAACTGCAAGTGACGCAGCGATCCAAGGTTAAACTGGCCTTTTCTACCTTTATGATTTTGGCATAAGGGGTTCGCCAGCCATCCAGACTTCAAAAGGTCCTACCACCGAGCAAGTCAGATATTTTCTCACCACTAACGAGATGCTGATCTGAGTGATAGTAAGGAATTGTACTCTAATCTGTCCAGGCAGGGAAATTTTGACAGTAAATGCAATATAAGGTCTTTAAATACAACCTACCAGGTCTTACTGTCAGCTTTATCTCAGAATATGGGCTACCCTATTAAGGCCATCATTGTTACCTGAAGAAATTCCTTGCTGACCACAATATGGTCAAAATAAAGCTCCCGCAAGTTGACTCTCTCATTTTCCATTCTGGTCAGGATGAATAATGCATCATATGGAGTAAATGGATTGCAGGAGAGATTCAAAACTTCGAGACTCTTCGCCAAGATGAGGCTTCTGGCGATAGTTCTTGAGGCAAGAGAAGGTAATCTACACAGACATAGAATAAACCCGTATTACATATGAGTATAGATTAGTACACGTCTGATAACCTTTCGGGGAATACAGGCATGATGGTATGTTATGTTAGAAGTCAATCATCATTTATTAATCATCTATTAATTACCAATCTGTTCTCCAAACGTGGGAAGACGAATATGTGAATTATCCCACAACAGTTCACAAATACGTTGATGTTTTGAGTACGACAGCGCACAAACAAACCATTCCCAAAATAGCGTCTTCAATTAAGGTCGAAATACACAAAGTGACGGTAATTTACGAGTGTCATTTGACACGTCATCCTTTTAATGTTCTTATTTACCTTCGCATCACCTCAAGTGTCCCGAGCTCGAAATACGGCATAATTGTATCTCATTTCCAGTAATAAGGAAGTGGACCTTGCGAGTACTGATTACCTTCAATGTAACTTTAGACTGCATGACAGTGTGCTGGATATGGTGGGTAGATAATTGTGGGAACTGCCTCATTACTTTAGTGGCCGTAAGCGTGACTACACAAGCCTTGGATACCATACCCGAGTCAAGCAACATACTATGACGCCTGTATTCCCCGAAGGATTAGGCAAGGGTGTAGGTAGTAGTATTGTATACCTCACCATACTGCCGAAGTGTGCTTCGGCGTAGAAGTCACGTAACATGTGGCTCAACCGGGGAAGTACTACCGTCCCACAAAATATCGACGTCAAGTAGGAGAATGCATACTGTTGCGTTTCGTACGGTGACTGTGGAGCGCCGGAGGCCCAATTCTTCCCTCAGTCCCTTTCCTTTCCCTCCATCTTCCTTAAATAGGCTCGGTATCGCATATGCAATACTTTTGATTTTATAAATGTCCATGGGCGGCGATGACTACTGACCATCAGGTAGCTAGCCTGCTCGTTTTCCGGGTTATCACAACAAAAAAGTCGCGCTTGGGACCACTAGACTAATAAGGCAGTTCCCTTAATGAAGCAGTCACTCACTATTAAGTTCTCGATAGCAGTTTGGAGTTTGGATTTGTTCTTAGTTCATGGTAATAGGCTTGTAACAGCGTTCAACATAAGGTAGCATACCTAAGTCTGACCGCTCGGGCGTGAAAAGGTTGCCCCGTTTATGCTGCTTCCTTGTTCCTTAAGCTCTTACCTATTATTGCTAAGATTTAGCTCTTGTAAGGTTTCTATACAAAATAAGCTCCTCAATTCAGTTGCAACAGATAGGCCAGTCCAAGATAAGTTTAGCGTCGTAAGAATTTCACTGTTACTCAGAATACGGAATAGAGTAGAGGGACCTGAAATTAGAAAAAAAATACGTGGAAGTTGATAGGAAGAAGTGCTGATGCTGTATAGGATCCGAAACGTCGGGAATGACATAATATCAATATAACGCGAGAAAATCAGTAAAAGTAGTTTATGTCTTATTTGCGTGAGTGTCAGAATCCAGTACAAAAAAACCGGCCAAGTGCGCGTCGGACTCGCGCACGGAGGGTTCCGTACCATTACGATTTATGACGTTTTAAAAAAAACTACTTACTAGATCTCTTTCTAACCAATTTTCGTTGAAAGTTTACTGTTTCTAATATATATTTTTTTTTAGTTTTATCATTCTCTTATTTTAGAAGTTACAGGGGGGGGACACACATTTCACCACTTTGGAAGTGTCCCTCGCGCAAGCTATTCAGTTAAGAAAAAATATATATTAGAAACCTCAATATAATTTTTGAAGACCTATCCATAAATACCTCACACGTATGGGTTTAATGATAACAATATTTTTGAGTTTCAGTTCTAAGTATGGGGAACCCCCAAATATTTTTTTTCTGTTTTTGTGTAAAAATCTTAATGCGGTTCACAGAATACATACTTACCAAGTTTCAACAGCATAGCTCTTATAGTTTTAGAGAAAAAAAACTGTGACGGACAGACACAGACAGACAGACAGACATGACGAATCTATAAGGGTTCCGTTTTTTGCCATTTGGCTACGGAACCCTAACTAGTAACTACATTATATTTTCCATCCAAATTGAACAAGTACTCAAACCGCGCTTTGATTGACATAACAGTTTTCCATCTTCAAATATGCAAATCTTATAAGCACGAAATACGCGTCAAATGTACTCGTATATCTAAAATAAAAACGTGGAGTTGAACTCGTGTCCTGTTTAATATTTATGAGGGGAGGTTGGTCCCGCGGATGAAATAGCCAGCTGAAACTTTCAACCCGCGAACGCTGCTAAACGGCTATGCGCACATATCCGCACCAACAATTTTATAGCCAACTTTCATCACATTAAACATCACATAATAAAGAGACGTTTTATATACTCGGAAACTCGGAATTATGCAATGTAACGTCTGTTTTATGTCGAGATTATAGAGCCTATTGTTTGGTAACAGAATGCGGGAATCAAATTGGTGGCTCCGATTCTAAATAGCCTTTTTCGGGATGGCGTGGTGAATAATAAATTTATATGCGTTCCGATTTAAAAGTCGCGGGTATTTTTAAAGGGTTATTAGGTTGAATATTGACTAACATTCCTTAACAATTACAGAACAATTAAGTCCACCAAATGAAGTCTTGGGCGGAAGCTATTAATAAATGTAAAAAATTACCGATAAAGGATTTGTAATTGCCAGAAAGTAGTTAAAAGAAGGAGTATATAAAACAAAATATATTTGCGTCGTAAACAGGGCCACAAAGTTTAAGATTAAATTAAGAATACCTTTCTGCATCATAAATTTGTTCCAGGAGAGATCCAAATGTTTTATGGTATCATTAAATTCTATCACTTCCGCCAACACCGTTAGACTGTCACTTGTTAAGTCATTGCGCTTCAACTTTAGGCTGAAAACCACAAATAACCTTTCGAATCAAATAAAATCAACATAACACCTAACGTATCATCACGCCTGTATTCCCCAATAGGTTAGGCAGTGGTGTTCTAATGTACACCCACATTTCACCTGTATGGGACCTAATCCATTATAATAGGCGGCGAGCCTATTGCCATTCACCAGGCACAATTCCAAACTACGAGCTGCTACTACGAAAAACCAATAACACTTTCCTCGACCTGGGAATTGAACCCAAGACCTCTAGTCTAAAAAAAACTATCTGGCATGCCGGTTACTTCATGATGTTTTCCTTCAACGTTCAAGCGAAAGAGAGAGCGTAAGAGTAAATCCAGCACAAGATTTCTTAAAGTCACAAGGTGCGTGGCTTGGATTCGAACTCAGGATCTTCAACTTAGCCTAGCGCTGTGCTTAAAATATATATTGGTATACCAACTCACTTCCTAATAATAGCGCCTTCTTGGATTTCATGAACCAGGTAAATAAAGCCTTCATCTTGGATATTGTTGCACGTTAAATCCAACAGGTTCATCTTACGGTTGTGAAGATAGACTACCACTCTTCGCAAACCTCGATGACCAATACTGCAATTCAAATAAATTTGCAAGGTGAAGTGACAATGGGCCGGTCAGATCAGCCAGAGAACGAAACGAATTCTCGAGTGGAAACTGCGTCTAGGCAAGCGTAGTGGACGTCCGACGGCCAGATGGACTGACCACTTGCGAAAGGCAGGTGGCAGTGACTGGATGAGGAAAGCCGAAGATCGGGCTCTGTGGCGTTCACTAGGAGAAGCCTACGTCCACCAGTTGAAGAGTATTGACTGATGATGATGAATATATTTTTTAAAACAATACCGCCATATTGGATTTAAGATGACGTCACTTATCTAACTATACATTATCATCCAAACTGAATGTGTATGCAAAATTACAGCTCAATCGGTTAAGGATAACTGTTCTAAAATTCAGTTGCAATATTTGAACCGAACTAACAAATACATACATACATTGCAAGGTAAATAAAAAGCTTGTAAAATAAATAACAATATGACTGTATCATTAGTCTAGTGGTCTTAATGGCCATGTTACGATAGAGGTCCCGGCTTCAAGTCGCAGTTCGAGCAAACTGATATTGAGTTTTTCTATTAAATTCTCAGTAGCAGCGAGTTTGGATATTATGTGCCTGGTTAATGGCAATAGGCTCGACCTTTAATATATTATAAAACCACCTCTCTCACCTCTAAGATTTTTTACTCACAGTAGGCTAGCGTAGTGGACTATCGGATATCCCCTCTCATTGTCAAAGAAGACCATTGCCCAGCAGTAGGACACTAAATGATGATGATAAAGAAGAAATATAGTATATTTACTTGCATCCATCTAAAATTAACTCCTGCAATGCGTTTCTGTCGCCCAGTAGCTGACCGAGATGGTAGCAGGCATCGTCATGGAACAAGAAGTTGCTGGTCAAGTCCAAACGTTTCACGGTCCTATTGAAAGCCAAGGCCAAGCACATAGCTCTTATACCCACTGGATTCACACCGTAATACTGGAAGACATTTAATCAGATAAAATCGACGTCAAGTAACAGTATGCATAGTGTTGCGACTGGTGCGGTGCGTGTGGAGCGCCGCCGGAGGCCCAATTTCACCTTCAGTCCCTTTCCTTCTTCTTTTCTCCTTCCTTCATAGGCTCGGTAACGCAACTGCAACTCCTTTGGTTTTGGCAGATATCCATAGGCGGCGATGACTACTTACCATCAGAAAGCTCGCCTGCTCGTTTGCCGAGTTATCCCATAAAAAAATAATGAAGAAATAAAAGTAATTAAGGATGATTGTCTCGCCTTGTAAGTGCAGTGATAGCCTAGTGATGCCATTAACTACCAAGTCAAAGGTCTTGAGTTCGGATCTAAGAAACACAGTTCTGACTTTTCGAAGTCATGTGCGTATGAATAAATTAATTATCACACACTTAAACGGTAAAGGAAAACATCGTGAGGAAACCTGCATGCCTGAGAGATTTTCTTGAGGGCGTGTGAAGTCTGCCAACCCGCAGTCAGGCTAGCGTGGCGGACTATAGCCTAATCCCTCTCGTAATGAGAGGAGACCCGTGCCCAGCAGTGGGACAATGTAATGGGTTGATGATGATGAAACTGCTTAAGAGATTTTTCTTGATGGCTTGTGAAGTCTGCCAAACCGCAGTACGCTAGCTTGGTGAACTTTAGCCAAGGTAATGGGTTGATCAAGTCTCTATACTTAATTAATAAAGCAACAAACTTACTCTCAAATTAACAACGGTTTTTTTTAAATCTCTATAGAAACATCTCACAGGAATTATATTCATTTGTTTACATAAATCTAAGTATAACTCCTGACCGTCCTCGTCATAGAATTTTTCTTCCTCTGAAAATTAAATTGAAATTAGAGAATTTTCCTTTTTACTTTATCAAGCACCCTTGATAGATGATAAAATAATATTGATTTCAATATAAAAACTAAGTAATTTTTAATAACTAGATTGAAGAACGTTGATTTGTCGACCGGCTAGGCAGAAGTGTACTTATGTAACCCACAGTAAGCCGGTATGCTTAGGTCCAATGTGATAGAGGGCGAGCCTATTGCCATTAAACGGGCACAAATTCAGACACCGAGATGCTACTGAGAATTTCATAGAAAAACCCAATAACGCTTAGCTCGACCTGGGATTTGATCCCAGGACTTCTAGCGTAGCAGTCGTGCTTAAGACCACTAGATTAATGAGGCAGTCGCAGAGGCAATAATATATACCTTTTTTGATATCGTAACATCTGAAGAAATAATGGAGTGCAAACCTGGATAAAGTAACGCCCTTTTAATACCCGGATCTTTTATACACGGGTACTTATAGTACACGTGTCTGATCATCGAACTCCGAGACATGGTGACGAACTTGGTACATATCTCCCCACTACCTGGGTCATATAGACCCAACCTGTAGAGCTTCATCTTGGGGCTTTCTTCTAGCTGTAGCATTGACGAGGCTATCGAAGATTCTTCCGAAGAAGATTCATATTTGGAAGTTTTGAACAGTTCTTCCGTTAAAGATTTTTTATCCTCCATATCGAAACCTTCTACGCTTACCATCCTTAAAATATTATAGATTTCTTAGGTATATAATTCAGTATCCTTATAGGTTTCTATTTCTACCAAGTCAATTATTTTCTTAAACTCTCGTGAGCATATTTTTTTCTTATTTAACACAATGTCACTTTTGACGTTTTGGTTAAATATTGCTCATAATAATTGGGATAGTCCGATAGTCCACGATTTGTAGCAAAAAGTTTGTGTTCCATATAAAAAGTAAGTGAAATTAAAAGGAGAGAATAAAATTTTAACAGGCCGATCTATGCACAATATAGATACATACATACACTCACGCCTTTTTCCCGAAGGGGTAAGCAGAAACTATAGACCGCCACTTGCTACGACTCTTGCATATCTCTTTCGCTTCTTCCACATTCATATAATCTTTTCACACACACGCGCCGGTTGCGAGTACTACGCGCCAGACCCTTATATCATAGATATTTAAGAAAAACGAATATGGGGGTTTTATTAGAGCAACAGAATCCAAAACATTTTTTTTTTGAACTTTTGTCTGTCAGTATGTTTATACACATATCACGCAAAAACTTCAACTCCACAGTTGTTGGAGGTCTAAAAATCTAGAGAGGAGGTCTAAATGTTTCATGTTGACACGCCACCTAAAGCCGAGTTATACTAAGTAAATTGTTTTGGGACTTGCTTGACACAAAACACGGGTATCGGCTTATACCTATTCAATAAAATTGCGAGTTGAGTAATAATTATTTTCAGCTAACTCCGCGTTCCCACTGGCGACAAAACATGTTCCAAACATCTATCTATCTCTATCTAACTCTCAAAGAGTGAGTGGGATAGGTAGCTGTTTGCAACATGGGATAGGTAGCTGTTTGTTTTGTCGTCAGTGGAAACGTGGGGTAAGACAGCTCAAAACAAAACAACATTGCATTCTCAACAATGTACATTACGTTTCGCCCCAAATTAGTTTCTCGCCCGCGGACGGAAAACAGTCGAACGACTAATGTAACCATACCATTCGAGAGGAAAGTTATCTTTGTAAACAGGACATGATTTCAAACAGCCGTTGGTGGCAGGGAGCAAAAAGCGTCATGTGGCGTGCAATATCGAGCCAAGCAAACATTTACAAAGCCAGTTGGTGTACAAATGCCGGGATGAGTTTTCACAAGCCCCTGTCTGTGTGTACACCGCTCATGTGTGCGTTTGTGGAAGTAAAAAGTAATAGCCCTTTCCACAGTTTAGAGACAACTTTATGAGCATTCCAAAACTAGCAGCAATGAAACGAAACGTTTTGACGAATAACAACGACGCAATAAATTTTATACGCCCCAAACATAACGCTTTCACAATGAATTGACAATAAAAATCATATTGTTGTAAATTGTAACGCTTTATCGTCGATTGATATAAAAGAGTTTTATGTATCCATGAAAATAAAGGCGTTATTGGCAAATTTCGATTTTATAATAATCGCAGATGTGGATACAAGAACGATGCAGGGGAAGCCAAATTGGCATTTGATGGTGCTTTGTGGAATGATAAATTGCATTTCTATTCTTTATATTCTGGAAACTTAAATATACTATTGCTATCTTTATGCATTTTCCATGTTAAGATTATAAAGTTATTTTATTGAAGAAAACGTTATTTACTTCGCGACTTAGATCGAGCAAAGTGTTATTGGGTTTTTCGTTGAAATTCTCTGTAGCAGCTCGGAGTTTGGATATGTGCCCGGTGGATGGCAATAGGCTATAGGGGACGCCCTATCACATGCGACCTAAATATAACGGCGAATACCGGGTGTACACCTTGTTTAGTAACTGAACTTCTAACTAACCCTTCGGGGAATGCAGGCGTGATGGTATGCTATGTTCATATCCAACCTGACAAAACCCAAATTAAAAACCACATATTTAAATAAACAAAACCTCATAAGTCAGGAAATCACGCATCCCCATATTATTTCGCGCAATAAACTGCTATCATTTCACAGAAGCACGCGCCTAAATCCACTTTGGCGCTTTTCTAAACACCTCATACATCTTCAGCATAAATAAATCACGCCCCGTGAAACAATAGAGCTTTAGGCAGCGTTGATGGCGGGGAAAAATCATAAAAAACACCATTACATTGCCGTTATCATATCTGTTACTGCTTCAATACTGAATTCTGATCGAAAGTGATGGGTTCCCTGATGGTAAACGTCTTTATCGCGACGAAGATGGAGAAATAATATTCCATTATTTATCTGCTTTCAGAGTTTGTCGATAACCTTTGGTAGAAATCGCAGCTCTTTATTTTCGATTTGTGTGTAGATAATAATATGTCGTACGTCTCAATTTACGTACAAAACTGTTTACTTTTTTATTGAAACTCATGCTGGGATTTATGATTGCTCATGATGGAGTGAAAGGCCGCTGTATTTTAATAAGTAAACAATTAACACAATTTCCAAAATGTTAAGTATAAAAATATTATGCCCACCATCTTATACTTGTCCAATGTTGGACCTAGGCCTTTCCTTATGAGCCAAATCTTCATGGACTTCCGCTGCCCGGGGAAGGCACGCGGCGTGTCGCACTCCACCCTTAGCGGGTGACCTACCGACTAAAACCAAATGGGTGTTCCACCGTACTAATTTTGCTGGGGCCACGGGACCTGTCCTGTCCTGTCCGATTTCCTAGCCACCTATCGCAACAAGACTACTAATATTGTGCTAATATTTTAATATGCAATGGAGCTAGAAATTCCCTTCCTGGCTTATGAATCCTATGTGGTGAGGTCAGCTTTCCAAGAGTCTCGACTGCACTTCATTCTGTCCTCGACATCGTCTTGGGAAACCCATATGTCCATTTGGTTACAACTTGCTAATAAAACTGTAGCTATCAACGTTTCAACTTAAATTGAATTGCGAGACCGTTTAAATAACATGGAAATAAGGATTAGATATGTTTATTTATGCTCAAAGGGAATAACAAGACATCACTTACATTGCTCTTTGAAAAGCCAGCAGGAGCTATATCTGTCAGTAGCTTATGAAAGCTATTTCATGTTGCTATAAGCTTGCTTTCATTATTAACTTGATTAAAACAAGCCAAATACAATAATAGACATATTTTTGCCGGCGAAATGTTGGTGTACAACCGTACATAAGTACTAAGCACTTGCCGTGCCACGTGTCTAACCCTTGGAGCAATATAGGCGAATAAATCTTAAAATATTTAAAAATGTATTCGCCTATTGTTGAACTACAAGTTTTCAGTTAAAGTTTACATAACATACCAACACTCTTGTAAGTACTAAGTTTATTCTCGCCGGTAAGTGTTCTGCAAAGCCTAATGTAATAGAGGGCGAGCCTATGTGCTCAAATCCAAATTCCGAGCTGGTACTGGGAATTCCATAGAAAATCGAAGCCAATGATCACGCTTACTACCAGTAGACTAAGGGGGTAGTCTAGAGTCTACTAAAAACCAAAAACGCTTCCGACTTTAAGAGGAGTGTCCCTCGCGAACGCAACAATGTTGCACAGTTGTCGCTGTCTCTATCCCTCGCGATGCGAACGCGTGCCCGAGAGGAGAAACAACAACATTTTCACGCGTATTTCGTATGTTCCGAATTTTGGAGATTACTCCTATAATATTGCTAATATGTAAAAAAAAAAATCTTGTAAAAAAATATTCACTATATTATCTGGGTTTCCTTCGAATCAGAATGTTTCTGTATTGATACATTGTCGAGAAATACTAGCATAAAGTTGGGCCGTTTTTCAACGAAAATTGCCAATCTTTGAGCTCGTGTAACTTTTTAACCGTATATTGAAATGAAATTTTATATTACAGAAACACGTGTATTAATGATAAGATTGTTACTGCAAAATTTCAATGACTTTCATTGTTTAAAATTCAAGCAAGGGCCAAACTGCGTTTGTATGGGGCGCGAAGCGGATACTATCCTCTTAAAGATAATGTGTGTATTTATAATTAGCTCCTCGTATCTATTATCCACAATTAGGTACACTGATATCTTTAACCTTTTGAACGCCAGAGTATAAACGTATCGCCGTACGCCTGACGCCAGGCCACTTTTTCTGTCAAATTCCACAAAGTAGTGAAAACACACTAAAGTAATGATTAAATTGTTTATTTCATATTATGGTGCGACGTATATTTGTCATATATTTGTGACGTTGGCGTTCAGGGTAAGATTTCGTTTGTCACATAAATGTGACAATGGCGTTCAAAAGTTTAAAGTCCTTTGAGACAAAAGGTAGACTGTCGCTTTACTCAGAAGGCAATCTGTCTCCATGTCAAATTTCACCGAAATCTATACAGCAGTTTAGATGTGAAAAGGTAAAAGTCCCACAGATAAAACACATGAAGCGGCGGTAGCCTAATGGCTAGAGCGTCGGACTTGCGATCATGCGGTTGCCGGTTCGAAACCCACCCATTGCACTACCGACGTGAACCCACTCGTAACACAAGCATTTAGCTTAGCACGAGGGGTTAACAAGAATACTAGTAATGTGTGACCCACATTGCAAGTTAAAAAAAAAAAAAAAACATAACATTTAATTTCACTCGTTTTTACCTTTGTGGTATTCATATGCCGACTGTCTCATTAGTCTAGTGGTTCTAAGCACGGCTACTACGCTAAAGAGCGTGGGATGCCTAGGTCGAGCAAAGTGTTATTTGGTTTTTCTATAAAATTATCAGTAGCAGCTCAGATTCTGGATTTATGCCCGGTTAATTGCAGTACGCTCGTCCCCTATTACATGGGACCTAAACATACCGGCGAAATGAGGGTGTACATAAGTACACCTCTTCCTAACCCTTTGAAGAACCCAGGCGTGATGGTATGTACCTATATTAACCACATTAACATCGGATTAAGATCTGTCTTGGCTCATAAAATATCAAGAGAGTAGTGAAAAAGGCTAAATAGAAATAGAAAAAATCCAGAGTCAATGCCTTTGCCCGTGTATGTAATGTTACTAATTAATTACTATTGTACGTAACAACATCTACCAGTTATCCCTAATTAGGTGAATAGACGTAATTCAGGTAAATCGCTCTAGGCAAAATCTTGTAAATATCTCAGATATTTACGGGTTAACATGGTTTATTTATTATAACCAGTGGTCGCCCGGTGTTCGACATGTGAATTGAAATATTTTTCTGCACTCCTTCTCTAAATGAACTTTAATTCTACCAAATCTAACACTTCTCCCGTGCGCGCAATGTGCTAAAAAGTGGTCCAAAGGTTTTTCTACAGGTATGAATATATATACTATACCACGTGATTTTTGTAACAATTAGGTATCTCTTTGAAAATCAACTCAATCACTTTGATTTTAACTCGCAACTTAATAAATCACAAACATATTGAAAAATCATTTTCATCGCGGACGGTCGGAGCGCACATTGTGATTTAGTGAATTACAAAGAAAAATCGATGTTTCCTTCATCTTTGTATGTAGTTTTGATACGCTAGAAGATTTCTAAGAGATGAGTTCTTAAAAATCTTGAAGCGTATCTCTGAAATTTACGTCGAACACGATTGGAAATGTGCTTATAATCAAAATAATAACAGATCTTAAAATAATAACATTTTATTTAGAATGTATTGTAATGTGTGAAGTCTGCCAATCCGCAGTAGGCTAGCGTGGTGGTCTAGAACCTATTCCCTCTCATTATTTGAGGAGATCTGTGTCTAGCAGTGTAATAATGGATTCTGTTGATGATGATGATAATTGTATAAAAAAAAATATAATCGTACGCACAGCACTTTTTTGGCCAAAATTCATTAAATTCAAATTCAATTCTTAATTTTAGTTATGATAATTAGTCTGTATGGTAAGAAGTTTTAACTATAGACTAGCAATAAGAGTAAAATTATAGCAATACATAGGTATATTAGAATGTAACAATTCCAATTTGGCCCACATCAAAACTTTTCAAAACAAACAAACAAGTTAAAGTTACTCCACGAAATGCAACTGCATGCAAATTGGTCTTTAACTATAAACAAGACAATATGAGCAAAATTATAGCAAATATAAGAATCACACGATTTTTATGTCAATTTAAGCCCACATCTTTTCAAAACAAATAAATAAATCAATGCGACGATTTCACGAAATGCAACGTAAAGATTCCGTGACGTCCGCGTTTAAAAACATCGTTACGCAAAGTGAAAATTATCTGTTGGAAGGAAAAAAGAATTACTTGCTCCATTATTTACGATATAGCCAGTATAGGTGATGTTCCGTTGTATGTTGGCGGTCGTTAACGGGAGTTTTTGCCCTTAGAGGCCCGAGAACTTTGGCCTAAACTCGTGTATTTCCTTCACTTACGCACCGCTGTCGTTACAAATCGTGATATATTCGCCTACATGGTAATTATTACGTATAGCCAGTCTTATTTATTAATTGAAAGGTACGGCTTTCCAGTTTTAGGCGGTGGCCGTGCGACAATAATTCAGAGAGGATTATTTAGGTATTCACTTAGTTATTGGTTGGGGTGTTAAGAATCTTGAATATTTTAAGTTATTGCGGAACGTCCTTTGAAATGAGGGTTTCAGGATTTCAATAAATCTTATCAATATTATGAATGAATTTATCAAATGTTTGTTTTGACTGCCTCTTTAATCTAGTGGTTCTTAGCGCGATTGCATTCCGAGAGGTCCTGGATTCGATTCCCTTGTCAAGTTATTGGGTTTGTCTATGAAATTCTCAGTAACAGCTCGGAGTTTGGATCGGTTCACCAGGCTCGACCCCTATAAATACCAGCGAACAGTGAGCACGTTAGTGGGTACACCTCTGCCGAATCCCTCGGGGATTAGAGGCGTAATGTATTACGTTCTTCGATTATTATGTTGTTATTGTGTGCAACAGTGCATTGTCGGTGACTGTGTCAATAAATTATTTTTCTTTCTATTTTTTCTTTCATTAATGACATACAAAAATTCCAAGACTGCGCTGATCACTAGTTTATAGTTTATCTATCATCAAATCGTCCTGTAAACGATACAAACATAATCATATCGAATCTCCATAATTCACTACCCTCAAATATTCGTCATTTTATCGAAAATCGATTTTTACTTATACTACTTTATTTATTCATACAATTCGTGCCAAACACACGAAACGATTTTATGCAATTTATGTAATTTTATACAACGATGACGCAGGACCGATGTTTATTTTTGTGTGGTCAATATTTATTTTTAAATTTTCCATCAAGTGAACGCGTGGAAATTGTTAAAATCAACGCGGTGGTCAATTATAAAATTACCAACGGTTTTGCTGTTTGGATTTACTGAACAAATTAACACTTGTTCAGGTTTTTGTTGTGGAATAATGAAATCAGTTCATTTGGGCAGCCAAAGGGTTTATTTGAAAAAAATGGTGTCCAATAGTGTCCTAACTGTGTATGAATATTACATGAACCAATCAACGTTTTTAAATTAAAGCTTCAAGCACCTTAGAAAAAACATGTCATATGAAATATCTTCTCTTGCTCAACACCCACAATTATGACCAATTTGGCAATTCACAACCTCAACCCTAAGGATGCCCACTGCTGGATAAAGGCTTCCTCCAAAGATTTCCATAGTTTTCTGTGGAAGTTTACTGGATGTCGCAGGGTTGCTGGTTGGTGGAGGGTTGCTGATCCAGGACATCTGTCCGACTCGTTGAATACTGTCTCTTCTTACGGCAGTTACAGTTTGTTCGAAATAACTAAGTATGTATGAAGTTGTCCGCATGGTTTAGTAATAGTTGAATAAAAAGAATCGATTTAAAAGCAATTGGGGTTTTCTCTACTAATTACGATATTTATGTATAAAAACATTGAATTAAGCGATTTTACCATTGCGGTAGTTCGGAACGGCTAACTTCAGACAAGCAGAGTTATTTCAAACAAACTGTATCAAGAGAATAATGAAAGAAAATAAAATGCCATAAACAAATTAGAAAGAAATATCCAAACGCCCGAATCAATTTAAACTTTTTTGTCCCACAGACTATGTTTTGTTTCACACTAACTTTTTAATGAGTTTGCGGAGAGGCCCAGATATTTCTGTTTGTTTCACGAATCAATGTTTTACGAGTGTACAACGGTTCCTGAAACTTGTTCGTCAACTGCAGCGTTCAACAATGTAGCGTTGCAATGTTTTAACAAAGCTCGAATTTAAATTAAAAAACTTTACAAAACCGTAAAAGAAAATGTGATGTTTAAACGTGCCCACTCTATGAATGAATCTTTGTTTGCTTCTCACGCTTCTCACTTTGTTTTCTTTTTAATTATTTCACAGATAAACGAAAATTGCCCGTAATAATACCGCCTGAATAGGTACTTAGGCGAAATTAAGATTAAACTGTTTATTACACCTGAAGATGTTCGTTGGAATTACTCTTTTATTTTAAGCTGTGTTCATTAAAGAAAACAGAAGATATGAAGAGACCTTTATTCTGAGAATAAGTTTTTTTATATTGCGCTTAGGACCACTAGAGACTAGGATATGGAAGAAGCAAAAGAAGTATTCTAGAATTGTAGCAAGAGGCGGTATATAACATAATACTTACCTCTGTAGGTAAAAGGGGTGATTGAAGGGGTGATTCAAGTCAACATTAAAAAAACATAATATTAATACATTATTATCATGCCTTTATTCCCCGAAGGATTACCTAAACAGAGGTGTACTAATGCACACCCACAGTTTACCGATAAGTTAAGGTCACATGTATGAGAGGCGAGCCTATTACGATCCAAACCTTGAGCTGCTGAGAATTTCATAACACTTTTTTAACCTGAAAATTGGACCCAGGATATCTAGCATAGCAGTCGCGCTTCTGACCGTAAATCTTCTTCTTGGTCGTAAACACAAACAAAAAAAAGCGCGTAATGAGGCAGTCACAAAAAATAAAGAATTTTTCTTCGCCCGACACGTCATCGTCATACCTATTAAAACTCCTTTGATAATGTTTCTCCATAGAAAATCGAAAACACTAATAATAATCAAATCTAATGCAGCTATTTCATTTATTGAAAACTGTAGTCGGTACCAAATAAAATTTTATCCTCTTAGGGAAACTTCTTGTAGACTGAGGAATCCAGATTATCCAAGTCACATTAACAGTTTGTGAACTCGAGAAGAAAGTGCTTAGTATTTTTTTTATTAGGGTGTTGGAAATCCACTTAGATCATCTGTTACTTGGGGAGGCTGCTGGGTATACATATTCAGCCTATAATGTTCCCACTGCTGGGACACAGGCATTCTCTCGGTGAGAGGGAGTGGGCCTTAATCCACTACGCGGGCCCAATGCGGGATGATAGATGTCACATGTTTTCGAATTACCTAGTGGTTCTAGGACATGCCGGTTTCCTCATAATTTTTTCCTTCACCGTTTTTGAAAGCAGTTGTGATAAATTAATTTACACAAAGAAAAGCGCCCTACAGCATGCTGATGATGAGGATGATGATGAAAGCCACTGAGCTACCTCCTAACTCTGCCTAGGCTGCTATGCTAGGGTATGTCAGACTCATATGAACTAATCATATATTTTAATAACTTATTGTACCATCATCATCCATCATCATCCACAGCCTGATTTCACCCACTGCTGGGTATAGGCCTCCCTAAGTTTGTGCCATCCACCACGGTCCCATGCCACTCTCATCCAAGTACGCCCAACGACGTAAGATATGTCGTCAACCCATCTTGCTGCTGGACGCCCGACACTCCTACTGCCCTCCCTACGGCCACCCTTCTGTCGTTGCCTTACTCCACCCGTCGTCACTCCGTCTCGCCAAGTGTCCTGCCCACCTTCACTTTAGTTCCATGATCCTTCTTGTGTCCCGAAGAATACAGCTTGGCTGGGCTGCGTTTGGCAAATTAGAAGACATCCTTAAAGCAGTCAATATTCCACAGTGTCTAAAGACCCGCTTATACAACCAATGTGTTCTGCCCACCATGACTTATGGTGCAGAGACATGGACGCTTACTAAGGAGGCTGTGTACAAAATGAGAGTCGCACAGAGAGCCATGGAGCGTGCCATGCTCGGCATCAAACTATTGTACCATACTTTAAGGAAATAAAGATCATTTAATTTTCATTTAATTATCATTTAATTTTCATTTAATTTCATTTCGTATCCACTAAAAACCACACTTGCCTTCACTTGCCCTATAGTCGCGACCCTAACCGGCAAGGTGCTGGATCGATAAAGAATACATAGCATACCTTCTGGAGACTAAAAATTTCATAGAAAATCTATGAAATATTTCTGTAACAGTTCAAAGTTTGCCTTTTAAACATATCAGATCACTGTGGGCATACATCAGCCCATCTCTGCGTAACCCCTCGAAGACATCAGTCGTAATGGTATATTGTTATATATACATAGTTAAAAATGAGATATAATTTAAAAGAATATTCTGTGTAAATATCTCTCTCAGAACATCTAGTTTTTCATAAAATTCTCCTTAATCTAATAATAATTTATTTTTAATTTAACTCAAAAAGCATACAAGGCTGAACAAATAGCTAATTTAAAAAAGAAACTGCAATCAGTATTACTTTCAAAGTAACGTTAGTAAAAGGACTAGATAAAAGTTTCATTTGTATTCTTAGTAAGAAGTAGTAGAAAAAAGGCAATTTCTTTGAAAGCGCCAATTGTTTACCTATATTTTAAGGGGTTGTGTAAAACTAGATTTTTATGCTCAACAAAGTTTCACGTTCACTTTATTTATGTTCCAAAATAGAGTGGCTATTTTGGGAGTTAATTAAAGTTTCTTCTATTTTATGTAAACAAATTCTCCTCTGCCTAACCCTTCGGGGTGTATAGGTGTGACGGTATGCTATATTTTTTTGCATCAAATAATACAATATATCCACAAAAATATGATTTTGCTAGTGATAGTAAAAGTGGTCTCGGTAGCTTAGTGATTTAAGCTTCTGGTGTACTAAACTGGAAGGACGCACGTTCGACTCCTGCCTGACATCATATATTTCTTTCACTAGAAAACTCAAATCTTTATAGATTATTATATCTCGGGAGTTTTTAGATGGGAAGACTGCCTCATTATTCTAGTGGTCCTAAGCGCACTGCTACGCTAGAGGTCCTGGATTCGATCCCCAGTAGCCCGATTCACGTAATAAAACCATAGCGATGTCGCAGCGACTTAATCGTTGAAACAGTTTTCCTATTCACGAATGCGTCGATCAGACCGATTTAGAAGTCATCCTATTGAAAAATCGTTTAACCGCATTCACACTTGTTCGTTAGACAGGAACTGTTCAAAACGTTGGCTTCAAAGTATTAACAAAACACTGGAAAACTGTTTCAACGATTGAGTCGCTGCGACATCGCTACGGTTTTAATTACGTGAATCAGGCTACAGGTCGAGAAAATGGTTATTGAGTTTTTCTACGCAATTCTCGGTAGCAGTTCGGAGTCTGGATTTGTGCCCGGTTAGTGGCAATAGGCTCGCCCCCTATTACATGGGACCAGCGAAATGTGGGTGTATATTAGTACACCTCTACCTAACCCTTGGGGGAATACAGGCGTGATAGTTATGTTCTAAGTTTCTTCAATAATAACAGCATAAATTCCACCAACAAACACACTCATAACTTTGAAATATCATCGTTTAACTCGAAAGTTCGACCAAAGTCTTCTTTCAGGATATAGAAAATCTATAGAATTTTCTTTGCATAGATTATCAATGCACTCGCAAAGGTAACTTCTTCGAAATGAGATGCTTTTAAAGTTTTGTTGGAGTTTCTGTAATGAGTTTCAATGTGAATGGTTTTAAGTGAACTTCGTAGTTTTAGAATCAATATGGAGCAGTAGCGTGGTTATAGAGGGCTGTTAAAAGTTTTGTCGGAGCGCAGGTGAAGTATGATGGGAAATAGAAGCGGTATAAGTACAGTCGCTAGCACATCAGCTTACACAAAACTGTCAAATATCCAAATGATTTTAAAGCTTAAAATGTTGATAATTAAGTTCAAAATCAACAGAGAAAATTTGACATTTTGTGGAAACTTGATGTACCTAGGAAGGAAGACCTAGAAGAAGTTTTATTGAAATAATCGAAGGAAAAAGTGGGTTTTTTATAACAATTTTCTGATATCTGACTTTTACGCAGATAGCTAGACGCTAGAAACAAAAGTGTTTGTTACGGGATTATACTATCATATTGTATGTATTTCCCAAAGGTTTTAGCTGAGGTGTACTAATGTACACCCACATTTCACCGGTATGTTTAGGTACCATGTAATAGGGAGCGAGTCCATTGCCATTAACCGGGCACAAATCCAGACTCCGAGCTACTACTGAGAATTTCATAGAAAAACCCAATAACACTTTCCTCGACCTGGGGATCGAACTCAGGACAGTCGCGTGGCAGTCACGCTTAGGACCACTAGACTAATGAGGCAGGCTAGCGGCATTGATACAGGATAATTTAAATATTAAAGCTTATAGACTAATTTCCGATACCGATGCAAGGTGTTTCAACTGAGTAAATTAAATTTTAATAAAATACCTACTACTTTGAAGCGAGTACTAAGATCACCCTTTCTTTAACCTTTACTACAAACCTTCACCCACACATTTCCATCTAATACTACAAAAAAAAACATAAAACTATTTTCTCCCACTACCCACACTAGCAATCTTACTAAGTCTACTAAAACCAGGTCCGTTTACATCAAACGTGTAAATCTCGCACAAGTTCAAGTAAATAAACGCGGGGGTCGAACACGGATCCTGTCAAACGTAATAAGCCCCTTTGAGTGGCGTTAGTCACGTAACAAAGGAAAGAATATACGAAAATACGAATATTTTCATCCTTCTTTTGCGTGCTTTTGGGGGAAGGATTCGCGGTAATGTTAACTTGTTTGATAGTGGTACTGCTTATTCCTATCAGTGATTTTGGAATCTATTATAATATATTAAATCAGAAGTAGGTATATGTTTGTTTGAACGTGTCAGTGTCCAGAATTGAAAAAATATTTTATTATGCTTATATATTTATATAAGCATTTGTTAGCCCAATTCTTGAGGAAGGCTATTTAACAGGGCCGAGCAATCAGGTAAAGTCATGGGGCAGTTGGTTAATAGATATACGCGTGGCAATAAAGAACAGATTTACGTAACAACCACCGATTTTGTGGTATCTCCCTCTCTCTCTCACATACTACCTTTTTTTAAGCCAACCTTCAAAGCCAATCAAGAAAACATTCAAAAATGGCTGGTGGCTTAGCGGTCATAGCGTCTGGTGTACCTAACCAATGCCGCCTGCCCGTAGTCGTATTTGTCTATCTCTAAAATAACTTTAAAATCTTTGCATGGAAAATGCCTAAAAATACAAAAAAATGCTACCTATAATAAGTTAGCGTCTAAACTATTGTCATTAACAAGAGTGTTGAGCGGGGCGGCACGACGTGCGCCTGACTCGTGCCGCTGTAAACACGTTTACAAGTCGTGATGCGGGACTCCTGTACAGCATACTATGATGTTTGGCAACCACTTTATAGACAAAATAACATAAACATACCATTACGCCTGTATTCCCGCAAGGGTTAGGCAGAGGTGTACTTAATGTACACCCACAGTTCACCGGTATGTTTGGGTCCCATGTAATAGGGGGCGAGCCTATTGCCATTCACCGGGCACAAATCCAGACTCCGAGCTACTACTGAGGATTTCATAGAAAAACTCACTTTGCACCTGGGAATGAACCCAAGACCTCTAGCGTAGCAGTCGCGATTGGGACCACTAGACCAACAAGGCAGTCATTATAGACAAAATGATGGTTTTTAACCGACTTCAAAAGTATGAGGTTCAATGTTCCGACTGTATGTACTTTTTTCATTCATTTGCCAACGGATTTTTTAAATTATAAATTCAATAATTTATAAAAGGCTCGCCCCCAATTACATGGGACTTAAACATTTCGGCGAACTGTGGGTACATTAAGTAAACCTATGTTTGCCTAGCGTGATAGCCAATTCCGTCCTTGAGAGTATTCGTGGGATGGAAAAAATTACGTCGTTCTGTGTTTAATCTAGTTTCTTAGTTAATTTTAGTGTGGCTTGTACGTAGCAAATAAACTATTGTTCTTTCTTTCTTTTCTTCTATAGGATGTTATGTTTTAATTCAATTAATAATTCAAATTCAAAAAGTTATCAGGAACACATCTTCCTTTAATATATTTAAAACTAAATTAAGACATTATGTCACTCACAACATAAAATTGCTTAGTTAAGTAATTATATAGCCTGTTCTAGTGTTTATAAATTTACATACATACATATACACTCACGCCTTTTATAAATTTAATTTAAATCAATTGTAAAATCATGTTAATTACTGGACTACACTCAACACAAGACTTGTATTATCCTATAAGTGAACAATGTATGTTCTTTTTGGAATAATAAAGAATCTCTTATCTCAAATTTTCTTTATTCGGACAACAAAAATCCATTGTGTTAGTAATATTCCTTAGAACTAGTGTAATAAATACTATGTTATAAATCAAATACCTATCAAAATAGAATACCAATCATGTTCATGATTTGTCAATAACCAAAAGTACACTATCAAAAGGAGTTGATAAAATTAGAAAAAAAAATGCTAAAACCTGTGACGTCACGTAACGTACATTATAACACCTGCCACGCCACTAGTTAAGACACAAAAGTTAACGAGCAACGACTTCATACAAACGTTAAAATTTACATTTATTGTAATCTACCCACGTAGCACGGTCTACTTGACACCTGACATTAAACATTGTCATTTAAGATGCGGGTCAGGTTATACTGGGTTGTGAAGTGTGTGTGCCGGTTACCGAAGTCTCCTAATTTTAAATGGGAACATGCCCTTATCATAATCTCTTGTTATGAAATATAATCGTAATTTTAAGTATCTTAGTAACTGCCTCAAATTCTTGTGGCCCTTAGCGCGACTGCTACGGGACCTAATACCAGCGAAATGTGGGTGTACATTAGAACACCTCTGCCTAACCCTTTCGGGGAATATAGGCGTGATATGATGTATGTTTTAAGTACCCTGTAGTGTTGGATCGTGGTGTTGTTTCAATTTAAATTCTGAAGAATGAGAATTTCATAGAAAAACCCAATATCACTTTGCTCGACATGGGTATCGAACCCTGGACAACAAGAAGTACGAATATAAAACTTCTTAGTACGGCAATACGTGATGAGATTGGTATTCTGTGATTGAGAATTCCGATAGTCGAGCTACTTTCACTGTAAGACTACACCGAATAAAACCTACGGAAGCAAGAGCCCAACAGAGAATTAACCAGATTTTTAGTGCTGGCAAGCATAAAAGGTTTAGCATATTTTCTTTTGTCAATGTAAATCGTCTTGAGTATCAAAGAAATCAGATAAGACTTCATGATTGTCATGTAAACGGGGCGTGACTTGAATGGCGCTTGATGACCGTAAGTCAGTGGCCTTACCCAGTGTTCCTACTGATGATAAAACATGTCGCGAATAGCTATCTATCCCACTCACTCTTTGAGTTTTAGATAGTGTTAGTTAGATTTTTGCAACATGTTTTGTCGTCAGTGGCAACGCGGGGTCCGATTAATTGTTTTAGGTTGTTTTTTTATGGCATAACTCGGCAAACGAGCAGGCGAGCTACCTGATGGTAAGTAGTCATCGTCGCCCATGGACATTTGCAAAACCAAAGGAGTTGCAGATGTGATGCCGAGCCTATTTAAGAAAAAGGGAGGAAAGAAAAAAGTAGAAGGAAGGGGACTGAGGAAGAAATTGGGCTTCCGGCGCTCCACACTCATCGTACGAAACGCGACAGTAGGTATGCATACTGTTATTTGACGTCGATATTCTGTAGGAGGGTAGTAGTACTTCCCCGGTCGTGCGACCCATTCATGCTGGCATGTGGACATGCCAGCAGGCACTTCTACTGCCTAAAAACTGCTTACATACTGATTTGGGTGAATTTCGACTACTGCAATGGAATGATGAAAATTGGAATATAAGTAGGTAGTACTCACCGCCGGTGACCGCTCCGCTGGTTTGGATGGAAGCACACACGCACAAAGATAAACTTATAGTTCTGTCAATATTCGTGACACTGCAGTGTTGGATTTTAGTGGTTGCACTCGTTAATTCACCGTAAGTCCAAAGAAAAGAATTTATTGTGGGCGCTTGGTAATGGCGGCCGCTCACTTTGCGTTGACAGTGGCGCCGCTTGCGCGGGGTAAGTTATTTGCGGATAGTTGGAGAGGGAAATTGGCGGGAAAAAGGACTGTGTTGCAAGCGTAAACAATAAAATTAAAATGACTCGCAGTTAAACATTTTACGCGTATTGAGTAATTTTGTGACATTAATTTATTTTCTAACATACCTAGGAGTAAATATAATTTGATAAACTAAAATTTCGCGTAATTGATACGTATCAATTATTTTTTAATTAATTAACTGTGTACGTACACAAATACTCATAAATAGTCAGCATCAAATATATCTTTACATACAAACTGTTCAAAATGATCTAAACTAATAAGCAAAACAAACCATATCGGATATAAAATATCGGAATACCCACGTTCAGTATATGTTTTTTTTTTATTTATACAACATCACGCCGGTATTTAATTTAGTATTAGGCTAGATTGTTTGTTCTCTTGTGTGTTTTTAGGATTCATTCAATAGGAGGCAAGCCTATTGTGACAACCAAGATGAAATCCAAACACCGGACTATTGTAGGAAAATACTACCCGATAACGTTTTGTGATTCATAATTTTCTGTGAAATACAAAATAATATGACACATTTTATTTTAGCAACACCTCTATTACACAGCCTAAAAATATTAGCCTACCAGAAAAACTAACACTGGCGAAACTTCTTACATTTCCTAAACCAGGCGCACAATGTCTGTCAACGCAGTAATCTACCGGCTATATCCTTTGGAATTACACTTGTAATTCTGGCGGCAATAACTGTAATACCTGTAATTCCACTAGGCAATATTTGCGAGCGGACGTCTGAGGGACGAAACGTGTAAGATTTTATACACTGCTATCTCTGTAAGCGTTTGTGTTTATTTTTAACTGGTCTGATTATACTGTGGCCGAATTTCAGTGACGGCTCGTTTTGTAGGATCAGAGTAGCGTTATTCTATTGTCAACATTTTTATTACTTAGGGGGTTTTAGGTGTATTAAGACTGTTAAAATATTTGATAGTGACCTATTTTGTATTTTTTATAACCGTTTCGTAACTAGAGATAGTTATTATACCATTAACTGAACCATAGGCGTGTGCATAACAACATTTTAGAGTTTGGAAACTCACAAAATAATAGTACTTAAATTTATACTTGAATCAATGGTTATACAAATTTCATTTTAATTTATTTATGTTTGAAACCCTAAATGAATAAAAAAAATACATGAATGAAAGTGTCATTAAAAAGATATTATGATATTCAATTTTAATAGTAAAAAGATTTTAGTGTTGCCTAGTAAAATTATTAATTAGAAACATTTGCCAGGCCACAGATGTGACTAATTGTGAGTGCTTATTTATTTGCACGACTGTTTAATATTTATTTGTATTTTGTTTATGAAACTGCCTCATTAGAATAGTGGTCCTAAGTGCGAATACTATGCTATATCATCGGGGATAGTGCAAATCCGCGAATCCACAATACGTAAAGTCACAGGTTACAGTTACAGGGGAAGGTTATAAGTTAATATTTTTATTGCTTTGCTCTAAGATCAAATAAAAAGTTAAGATGGAACTTTGCAAACAAAGAAGTGAGGCCGGCTAAAACTACGCCTAGCCGTTTACAAACACAATTTTACACTATATAACAATACCGAAACTACGCCTTATCTTGTCAGTCGAGCTATTAAGCTATCGAAAGGCATCTGAGGCATTGCTCGCAAAATTTTAAATTGGCTAGATTTGTCAGATACGTGGAATCCAATGCTAGTTGCATGGATTTTCGAGAAAAGTGTTACAGGGTTTTTCATATATTCTCAATAGCAGCTCGGAGTTGCTGAGTAAATTATTATATTATTGGTAATATAATTTTTATTTCTATTATGTGTTGTGGTCTTTGAAGATGGTTTTTTTGCCCCGTGCCAACAATCTGGTTAACAATCTTCCTGTGACATATTGTCAATGTAAATTTCTTTTTATGTGATATACTTAGACTGAAAATAAATTCGTTTTTTTTTATCTAACTACGTACTTCGTTGACGGGTGCTTGATTTATTATAAATACCTACTTGAAAATTGTTATTACAAATAATTCATATACTGACTGACTACCTATATTTACAAACTTCCAAGATATAAGTTCTTAAAGTTTTTGGGTGATGTTTTGTCCCTTTCCCACAAAACTAGTGGCAGTACAGACTTTGTATCTCAATCGCGCAGTGAGACGTAAATTTAACTTAAGTGCGCTCCTTGTCTAGCATAAAATGAAAATGCTTATAGCTGTCTTATTTAAATTGATTTTAATTACCAGTTAACGCTGGCCTCTTATTGTATGTAAAGCCTATACATTGCTGGATCAGCTTAAACTGGTTTGTATAACTAAAATAACAATAAAAACTCAGAAATATATTTATATAATTTATTTAACAGACTTCATCAAATGAAAATGACAACATCATTGAGCAAATTAACCATAGAACATTAAACTTCGTCGTATAAAATTTATTATAACGAAATAATCACTATTTCTAATAGCTATATTATAAATAAAATTTCCATATAAACAAATACTTTAGAGACACGTTTCACTAACAATCTTTATATATATTATATTATCAAGGTTTTTTTTTCATAGAATACTTACACGAATTTAATATTGTCTACATCATTTTAATGCATATACAGTTTATTTTTAGTTAAAAGTGATCTTTTGATGTGTTTCCATGTATTTATGATGGAAACAAGTGATTAATTTAACGATTTTTATAAAATCTGATTTTTAATAATTGTGGTAATAATATTTCGGAGCAGGTAAAATTCTTAAAACTTTCAATGAAATAATATAGAAAAAATATTGAATTCCGGTTCACATATATTTAAGACAATAATTATATGGTATAACTGTAGACAGTTGTACCATATAATTGTCTGTACATACAGTATACAGTATAGATACTGTATCAAAAATCGTAGATGGGGTTTCGAATGTAAATCGGCCCTTATTATTTTAGCCCATCAACGTCTAAAGCGATTTGAATGCTAATTTGTTTATCTAAAATAATCACTTGTTTCAATTATCATCAATGATTTTAATCAAATAAATAATACGATTAAAATCGTATCATGAAAATATTCTAAGGGAAACTCTTAATATTTATCTGTGGCGCAGTGTATCGCCGGCCTAAGGCCAAGACCATACATTTCTCATGAAACAGTCACAATATATTATTTTAAACGTTAAAACGTTTTTATCAGCTTTCAGAAGTTTTTTGGCATTTTTATGTTAATGCTAAAGTTGGCAAGTTTACAAGTTTCTTTGGGCATATTTTTCGTATTCCGACGATTTATTATAAGACACGCTTACACTTGTATTTGCGTTAAATTTAAATTAAGAATATTCGGAAAACTTTAAGTTCTTTAATTTCAAGATAAAATAAATTCGGTTCTGTGATGTTTTACGTTACTTGCACATTTTATGTATTTAAAATAGGATACATACACATCTGGAGATCGTAGGAGCCACTTTTATGTTGCTCTATTATGATCATAAAATATGGAATAAATTCCTTTTTACGTGAAAATAATAAATGTTATATTAGAACCACTGAATGTTTTCTTTATTATATTTAGTTTTTCTTTCATTATTTTAATAATACTCGTAGGTACTTTTTACGACCGAATTTTTGGTTGTAAGACAATTTAAAAGGAATTAATCTATCACAAATATCACTACGAATATAAGACCTTAAGATAGATTCTTCACAACGAAATACTACATAAAATAGAAACAAAAAGGATCGTATCTTGAAAATAATTTAATTTCATATTTACTGTCTTAAAATAATGTAAAATTTCAACTTTGAAGAATCTCAAAAGGTCTTTTTCTCTTATAAAATATTTATACAATATATGTCTATCAAAGCATGTTTAAAGAATTCCAATTATTTTATTATACAATGTTATCTTATCCTTGGCGATTCATAGTAAGGTTAATTACATTTTATTATTTAAACATTATGAATTTTTTTTCTAAGCTCAATGAAGAGTCACAGAGTAGCGATACATATTTTGTACAAAATAAAAAGTGACAACAAAATTTTCGAATTTGAATTCGTTTTTTGTAGCCACCTATGTGTTGCCTCGTGTGTACTCGTCCTTATGTCTCAAAATTACAAATAAATAATTATATTATGTTCACATCCAGTGATTAATTACGCTTTAAATTTAACTTTGGCTAAATTCATCTACTAATTTCTACAGATCACACAATTTATTACAAGGACATCCATGAATTCATTATCACGTATTATATTACATAATTATTTACAATCCTTAATAACGTGGTGTCATCTACAAAAAGTAATTAGTAAAAGGTATTTTAAAAGAAAATATCAAAGGTTTAGACGATAATATAGGTAATTATTCGTTGTATGCGATATGACATCGAAAATTAATGTTTAAAAAGTAAATAAATTAAGACACTTTTACGAATTTTACCATTCTGAAATGCATTATTATGCTAAGTGCTACGAGCAATACGTGATTATGTTCCTTTAAAAATACCATCTTAAAAGAAGGATGTATACAGTCCATGAAAATGTTATATTATTATTCGATTAAGTACAGTGGGTTATAGCTGTTACCTGACCCACCCTAGGTGGGCCGGCGGCGTCTATGTGGGTCAGGTAACAGCTATAACCCACTGGTACTTGAAGACGAAAAGCACCGATTTGTATTTTTTTTTCATAAATAAATCTTCATAACTTTCTAATACGAGCAATTAACGTAAAATAAACTTTACCTTCATTAACATAATATCTACATTTTAAGTTTACAACTGATACTTATAACAAACCGACTAGGAATCAATTTGCCCACCTGACGTTTTGTTTAGCAATATAAATTTGACACTTCCAGTATACAGCTTCAATGAAATTTATATATATGGCACGGTTCACCACCGGTATATAGATTATCCATTCTGAACTTAACTATGTATATGAGTTAAGTGGTAATTGCTGAAGTCCATTATTATAATATTGTTATGCGAAAATCCATTTAGTATTAGTCCGGTTATTCCACTAGGATTTGCCTCTAACAAGATGTAACCTTAATATGGCGTTCTTAAGCCGTCTTATCAGTTAATCTGCCGTCTATTCTGTACAGCGCTTGTATTTTAGACGTATTAATATTTGAACATTGTATAATTACACCTTTTTGCAGAGAAACGTGTATAGAAAATTTAAATAGAAAATTACATCATGTCTAATATGTAAAAATTCGATAAATTCTTAGTTGTTTAAGACTTAGTGAAATAATATCGGCCATTCTCTATTTTCTGTCTTAGTATTCTGATGACAAAATAATGTAAAAAGAAACATCTACAGCTTTCCCATCTTATTCATAAAAATATAAAAGTCTAATAAACCGGTTAGAATTAATATACCTACTTAATTTGTTTTGTTTTGACACGTCTTATTTTGTGACAATGAAAAGATCACAAAACACACAGCTGTAGGACTTTTATGAATACGACGGTTAGAATAATGTATAACATATAATAACGTGATCAACTATTTGTATTTTATTTGTTTTGGTATAGCAACAAGTCGTACGAGTTTTGTGTCTGTGTGTGGGCAACAAAATATGGCGCACGCGCTGTTGATTGGTGGAAATCCTGAAGAGCGTACGTTAATATTGATGAGCACTCACTTAAATGCAAAACTCTATCATTAGTTAAAGTTGCTATACTAAAACAAATAAAATTTAAATCGTTGAACACCTTATTATGTTATACATTATTTTAACTATCGTAAGCTACTTTTGTCAATACAAAAATAATAAATACATAAAAAACCACCACGTTTTATAACTGACCCGTATACGTATAACGGTTACCTACATTACAATATTTTTAACTTAAAACTCAATTTTCATTTAAAAAAATCCCTCTTATTTACATTTAAATCGGAGCAGCCCAGTTGTCCGAAGCCAGACATCATCGCAGGATATTGCTGAAACAAAACAGCGAGGTTTAAATAAAAAAACACAACTGAAATACGACATGGTCCATATTTAATATCTCTTTAATAAAATTTATAAAATCATACCATTATGCCTGTATTCCACGATGGGTTAGGCAGAGGTGTACTAATGTACACCCACACTTCGCCAGTATGTTTCTGTCCCTATAATAGGGGGCGAGCCTATTGTCATGAACCGGGCACAAATCCAGACTCTGAGCTGCTACTGAGAATTTCATAGCAAAACCCAATAACACTTTGCTCGACGGGGGGATCGAACCCAAATCCCCTAACGTAGCAGTCACGCTTACGACCACTAGAGTAATGAGGCAGTCAAAATAACTCTTTAATAATATTTTTTTTAAACATTAACCCATTATACTGTTTCATTAGCACGGGTCTCCTTTCACAATAAGAGGGATTAGACAAAAGTCCACCATGCTGACCTAATGCGACTTCGTAGACTTCACACTCACTGTTGAGAAAATCTTCAGGCATGGTTTCCTCACGGTGATGTTTCTCTTTACCGTTTAATCAAGTATTACTACGCACATGACTTCGAAAAGTCAGAAGTGCGTGCCGTGCATTTGAAGTTGAGACCGTTGACTTGGCAGACCAATGGTCATACCACTAGGCTATCACTGCACGTAATATAATGTATATTATGATTAAAAGTCAGTGCAACGACAATTAGTTTCACATACTTGATTTTGTTGTTTTCCTTACAAATTTCATCATTTTTGCAATGCAATGCAAAAATGATGAAATTTGTAATGCAGTGCAATAACACTTTTCTACGTAACCTAGGTAAGACTAAGATAAGAGAAGGAAAATATTTATTATAAGAATATTTAACCGGACTAATACTAAATGGATTTTACATAATATACCTATAACAGTAACATATTTTCATTAATAAGTATAAATCTTCAAAATAAGTAAAGAAAAAAATCGTCTTAATTGCAACATCACAGCGACAAAAAGATGCCGTCAAGTTGTGCGACCATTTATAGCATCGCGTATGTCGGATCTTTGCTCACCTAAGTATAACGTCGCGCACAGAAAAAATACAGCTGATGAGCAGGAGCAGCAAAGATGCTGTAGCAGGACCTGAGGAAGAAACACACAATTTGAGCAATTATATATTATTTAAGGTCAACACAAACACAGGCTTATGCGTCGTGTGCTACTAATTATTCAATTTTATTTCTTCTGGGATGAGGAACATCCTCATAGATTGTTTACTATTTAGGGAGGCGGCAGAATTCATCGGACCGTAACGACAAAAAACCGCAAAAATCCCTTAAACTATAGTCACGGCCAACGGGTTTGGGATTTGTGACTTCGCTACATCCGTGACATATTAGTTAACATTATTCCTCTAATAATTAAAAGAGTCCAAAGATACTCATTTTCTTGTTTATGGTTGAATAAACGCATTTAGTCTCCGTCAGATATTCCGATAAAAATAAATGAACAGTACCGCAATCAGACTTAGACAAATCGTAATCGTAAGGGATCGAATATTTTTTCTTGCGCAATAAAATTGTTCAAATCAAAGTTTTTATTTCAAATAAGTTTGTACAAGCGTTTATGAAATGTTATTAACTCTAGCTTCCCGGTTCCAAAAAGTAGATCCTATGGAGAAAAATCCCGAAAGAAAATCCATGGACAGTTTCCATGTTAGTCTGACTTGTACGTACATGTAGGGGCCGACTTAGCCATCCCCTCCTACGGGCATTACATTTTATGACATAATACCCAATTAGAAACCTAGTTTTACTCTCAACAAGGCTAAGCCTATTAACTACCTATAACAAGTTGTCTGTAATAAGAAACTAATAAAAGCACTATATTCTGTGGCAAGAATGTATTTGTATTGCGTATTCTTTACCCGAATATATTCGGGATTCCAGCTTGGAATAACAGTACAGGGAAAACATTGAGATATTATGAGTACAAATACATGGATGCTGTAAGAAATATAAGAAAATAGTTCTTATAATCAAGAAATGGAATAAGGACAAAAAAAAATGTTGGAGTTCGTATGTTCGTTATTTGGTATGGTATTATATATTTGGTTAATAACGTTTATTATTTTAGGAGCCGAGTTTTCTAAACGAATTTATACTTATAAAGGATGATCTACTCATAAACATAACATACCATCACGCCTGTATTCCCCGAAGGGTTAGGCAGAGGTGTACTTAATGTACACCCACAGTTCACCGGTATGTTTTAGGTCCCATGTAATAGGGGGCGAGCCTATTGCCATTCACCGGGCACAAATCCAGACTCCGTGCTCGTCTCCTGCTACTGAGAATTTCATAGAAAAACCCAATAAAAGAAGAAGCGGCGGTAGCCTAATGGCTAGGGCGTCGGACTTGCGATCATGTGGTTGCCGGTTCGAACCCCACCCATTGCACTACCGACGTGAACCTACTCGTAACACAAGCAATTAGCTTAGCACGAGGGGTTAACAAGAATACTAGTAATGTGTGACCCACATTGCTAGTAAGTTTTATTTAAAAAAAAAAAAACAAAAACACTTTGCTCGACCTGGGGATCGAACCCAAGACCTCTAGCGTAGCAGTCGCGATTGAGACGACTAGACCAACGAGGCAGTAAATTTTTTTGATCTACTCGTATGTATATATTCGCAATTGACTGAAATTTAATGAAAAAATTGCACGTGATATAAATGTGTTTCATTGGCAGATCGTTCACTTAGTGTTAAGGTGTAGTCTCTGCCTTTTGCTAAACATCATCGACACTTAGACCTTAAATCAAAAATTAGGCCTAACTTTAAATTATAACCTTTAAATAATTATTATATTCGTATAAACTTAAGACCAAGACCAGTAGTCTGAGGTTTATATGAATAATAATCACTGTTCTAGCAGTAATTATGCAAGTCTCATTCTACTATTAGAATCGTTGATGACGTATTTTTTTACTCATAAATGAATCACATGTTAAGAGACAGCATGATAACAGAGAAGTTTTCAGAAAACGTTAACAATTTTACATTTTAAAATTAAATTCATAAAAAATACAACAGAGTAATGAGAAACGTTCCAATTGCAACCAAAAACGAAACCTGAATTTATATTACAGCAGCTAGGTCGCCAAAAGTCATATAAAATAATTTCACCAAAAAATACTGGGCGTTAAAATTGGACGAATGCAAAAACGCGGGTGTACATGACACGCAGCGGACATGGACAGTGGACGCGTGATATTACTTTTTTTTCCGAAACCACATGTTACCAAAGGATCTTTATTTAATAAACTTGATCAAATGAACAATAGATTTGGGGCTACAAGAAGCGTATTAGGAGCACGACCCGTCCCCGTGGAATATTGTGAGCGGTTAGGGTTGTCCAGCGTAGGATTTTCATATTCTAATATTTTTTTCATTTTTGATAGCATAAAGGTATATTTTTAGTCCCGTTGAGAAAATAGTAGTCAAACCCAGGTTACTCGGCGCATCAGTGGTGGAGATCTCATACGTGCAGTAAATCAATTCGATCAAACGTCAATCCCTCACTTTTTTATGGGATAACTTGGCAAACGAGCAGGGTATCCACCTGATGGTAAGTAGTTATCGCCAACCATGGACATCTGCAATACCAAAGGAGTTGCAGATGCGTTGCCAAACCTATTTGTAGAAAAGGGAGGGTAAGAGGATAGAGGGAGAAATTGGGTCTCGGGCGCTCCACAGTTATTTACACTTTGGGGAATATAGGTGTTATACGAGTAGTATTTAGTATTTAAAATGCTCTCTCGCAAATTCAAACTTCCGTCATACCAAAACGATTTAACGGGGTCAACCCTAGTGACCTCAGTCGACGTCACAATATCTTTATCGATCAGGGTTCCGGGTTTTTATCAACATCGAAAACAGAATTCCGTATAACAAATGGTTGGTCGTTGGGCGCTATTGACACAGGCCAGTTCGCAGTGCTTAGGGTAAGCAGTATTTAATGATATTGTTAAGGGCGCATCGTTTGTACAAGATTTAGGGTATAGCTATTACCCTCGAGTATTTTTTCAACGTTCACGGTATTAATTTGGTTAATAGTCAAAGATTTTGATATGATCTAGGTTTTTTTACTAAATTAAGTATAAGTATACTGGGTTCTAAATATTAGACATTGAAATAGATCTATTTTTAGTTCTTTTATCACGTTATATTGATGTTATTTAATCCCTGACGTTTCAATCCACCCGTGACCATCCTTTACAACATCCAGCTGTAAAGGATCCGGAACGTCGCGATAAAATCCGTAAAAAGTATTTTTATTTAAATTAAGTGTAATCACAATAATTACGAAAGTTTTAGATATGTTTATTCAATTGATTTTGAGAAATTATGTAGAACAACGTAAAGTTTATGGTGCGATTTTTTTAAATATTTTTAAACAAAGTCTTGTCTCTAGTCCTATAATATTTACCTAGTCTACCAAAGTTATTATTTAAAGGTTACATGAAGTATCTTGAAGTTAAAAGGACGTTAAGGACAATAGCCTTTATGTCTCTCACGTCCTTTTGGTTACGTTACCAGTATTGTTTGCTTTCTTTTTTGTTACGTGAATAAATAACGTTCACCATTATCTGTTTATTGACCTATCAAATAAAGTATCGGTTGATCATAGAAGATATAAAATATTGTTTACTTTACTTTACGCGTTTTCATTGACGACAAAACATGTTTCAAACAGCTGCCTATCCTATTCACTCTTTGAGATTTAGATAGAGTGAGATAGATGTTTGCAACATATTTTGTCGTCAGTGTGATTTAAGTATGTTGTCTTTAGATAAAATTTATTTGTGTTGTGTTGTTAGAAGACATGCTATTGGATACATACCCTCGTTTGTAAGCTTTATGTTTCGCATTAAGTTTTATTAAACTCTTTAAGTTTATTAAATGTTGTTTCTATTAATTTAGCGTATGATTCAATTGTCTGTTTCTTTTTTAATATTTGTTTCATTTCGAATGGGTCAATTTTAAAATTATTGCAGATCATTTTGTGTTTAAATCTTTCAGTCTCAAATCGTGGGCAGTGTTTTATGATGGGGTCGGTTGTTTGGGGTGGGAACGCGGGGTTAGATAGATGTTTGCAACATGTTTTTCAGTAGAAACTGACGACAAAACATGTGGTCAATATTGTCTATGGTTACATAGGGTAACCTTTAAACCTTCAAATAATCTGTGGTCTCTGACAAACAAGAAACAAATTTCTTTCAGGGCTTGCCCTTATTTTGTTACACTTTGCATAAGCCGACAGTAAAATAAAAAGTTCTATCTAAAAATAATAGAAATACTTCGTTTAACAACAACAATATGGTATCTGTTACAAAACAACTAACCATAGTCAATAAGATATCGGTTTATCATAAACGCAAATAAGATTATACTGCTATAAATACTGTTTTACTTTATCTTATTCCACGAGAATAAGTGTAAACATGGATTGATCAAGCGTGGGCAAACAAGTTTTGGTCTCACCGCCAAAGAGTAGCGATGAGCGGAGCGGGAATATTTTTTAGGTTTGAGCGGATTTACAATTTTCTTTATCAATGTAGTTATCTGTCTAAAATATCCATCCACCTATCTGTTTAAAGCAACATAAACACACAGTCACACCCCTAAATACTCAAAATACATATAAGCAGTAAAAAAAACAATAATACATATGTTATTACAGCTATCTTTATTGTATTATTCATCATCATCATCATCAACCTATTACATTGTCCCACTGCGGGGCACGGGTCTCCTCTCAGGAAGAGAGGGATTAGGCTATAGTCCGCCACGCAACTGCGGGTTGGCAGACTTCACACAATGTCAAGAAAATCTCTCAGGCATGCAGGTTTCACGAGGTTTTCCTTCACCGGTTAAGTGCGTGATAATTAATTATTCATACGCACAAGGTGCCTGCTCGAGGATCCGAACTCGAGACCTTTGACTTGGCAGTCCAATGGTCTTATCACTAGGCTATCACTAAATTTACACTTTTACTGTATTATTGCTATACATTAAATAATAAAGCCTAATGGCTATAGCGTCAGACTTGCGACCATGTGGTTGCTGGTTTGAAACTCAACCATGTCACTACCGACGGGAACCCCCTCGTAATACAAGCATTTCCCTTAGTACAGTGCGGTTAAGAAGATTACTAGTAATGTGTGACCCACAATGCATGTAAGCTTCTTAAAAAGCTTATGTGATGTGTTTTAAAAAAAAACACATCACATCAGCTTTAGCAGGATTTAAATAATAATACCCTTAAGTATAAATTACCCAATATTTTTTATTTCAATGGTAGGTATGTGCATCTCCTTCGATAATTCATCATCGCACATTAAATTTACCATTTGTAAGCGAGAAAACTTAATGTCTACTTACTACTACTTTTCTGACGGCAGTGGGACAAATGCCTTAAGTAAAAACTCAAATATTTCTTCGGGGAAACTTCTTGTAACTTCTTTTCTGCTTAGTAAAGCTCTTGTGATTAATTAAGCGCTTTTTTTTCGTTAAACAGCGAGAATTTGCTTCGACTAATTGCTTTACGATCGATTGCTTCTCGAAAGTGTTTGGGCTTTGAGTTAAGTTGACTTTTAAACATACTCTGTTTGTATTGGCATTGCATCTATTTATATATATATATATAAATCAAATCAAATCAAATCAAATTATTTATTTGCCTGAATATGGGTATACATAAGATGATACATAATATAGAAAAAAGTTCTTAATACCATATCCTACCTTAACAGATGTGCAAATATGTAGTATTAAGAATGTTACAGTAGTCTTATACTAACATCAAAATAATCATTATATAATTCTACTAAAACTTAACTAATTAATTACATTTATCATCTAAGTAGTCTTTGATTGAGTAATAAGCTTTATCAATCAAGTACATCTTTAATTTATTCTTAAAGCAATTAAAATTCTTTGCTTCTTTTACATTTTTGGGTAGTTTATTATATATTCTAGGGCCCATGCAGAATGCACTCTTGTCAAACATAGCTGTTTTATGGCTTATTGCTCGAAGTGTACTTGCATGTCTGGTACTTTTTAAAGTTTCATATTTATTTATATTATTTCTTATATCAAATGATAGTTCATATATATATAGGGATGGAAACGTCAGTATTTTCAAATTTATAAAATGTGGTTTGCATGTATCTGTAATACTATATATAATATATATAGTCGAATTGATTATTTTATACGCAGAAGACTTATACATAAATCTGCAAAATGTAATCTGCAGCTATAAACAGTGAAAGATCAGCAGCAGATTTTTATTTAATCTATATTGGTAAATTAATAAAAATGTTATGTCAAAATTGAAGTGAAAACTACTCTTTGGACCTAATCATAAATGTCAGATTTTTGTCTATATGTCTGTCAGTCAGTCTTGAATATGCTCCAAAACGGCATAACAGATTTCAATGACAGTTTTAGAGATTAAATTGAAACTCAAAGTTTCATGTAGATCCATTACGATAATTTGTAGGGTCCAGTAGATATGGATAAAAATATAGGGATTGAATACTGATAACTAGATGAAAGCGGGAAAAACCGTTGGACACAGGTATATTTTTCACAGCGCTGTCTGAATATATTTTATATATACACAAAAGAAAACATCTTAGTCGTCTTACGTTTCAAAAAGCAGACAGTTTTTTTCATTTAAATAGAAACTTCATAAAAATATTCACTCAGGGCGCCTTTGTGAAATATTTGAAAACTAATGAATAAATTAGTAACTTTAGTTAAACTCAAAGTGAGATATATTATAACGTTACTCCTCGTACTTTCTCTAGAGAGGAAAACTTTCAAAAGTCTTTGTCTTTCAACATCAATCAGTTTTTTTTAATTTTATTTATTACTTAGTCAAAGCGTTTTTTGTAAATGCCTTGCTGGGACATATAAAACAAACTTGTTTTAGAAAATTGTGGTTCTTCATCATTTCAAACGTATTTATACAGTTTTAGGGGTGACATATATTAGGTGCTATGACTTTACGTAAAATAATATTAAGAGGTTATTTCAGTATTTTTAATTTAACAGGTGCTTATCAATATTTTTAAATGATTTGATGAATGCCGCTATTTCCTACGAAACTTGTAGACGTGTTTAATATGACAACCGACACTGTAATTTCTTCGTAACACAATTAAAAAGTTAATTACGTAGGCACTTGATAGTATACAGGCTACTTACTCAGAGTAAAATAATTATTTTGGTTGTAATTTGGTAATTGAATGGGCAATTATTATTAAATCGCTAATTAAAAATTATTAATTAGTTGTGGACCCGACAGGCGTTTTCCTGGCCCAACTCGATGGCAAAGCTACCTATTGACTTCAAATGTGAATCTAAACCACCCAGGGACTCAAGCAAACACAATAAATATCATAATCGGTCGAGCCATTTTCTAGTTTTTGTTTTTTTTGTACCCACCAAGAGATATACACAAATCGTGATTTTCTATAAAGTACAGATAATAAAGTAAATGTGCGCCCTCAAATATAGGAACCCACAGCATGCATTTTTCTATATATATGTAGATAACATGTGGCCCCCGGTTCTACTTGTGTTGATATTTTTGAATTACGTGGGAATTTCCCATAAATCTTTCATAGAGGTTGGGTACGCCATTTATGCAACTTACGTATCGACTTTGATGATTTTAGTAAATAAGGATCTTGCAAAATACTCCATGCAATTTGAGAATTTCATGCATAAAGAGATCTATCAACTTAACCCATAAAAAGATACTGCTGAAGATAATATGCTCCCAAAAGACCATCATTATTTCCTCACAAAAATATCAAAAACACCTAGGAAATACCCCGTTTCGGCCACTATCCCACTCAACTAAGGCCTGTCACACACACATAAATAATGCAACGCAATAACAAGTCGCCGAGCTAACTGCGGTGTACCCCTGTTATTACTTCCCACCTACCCCCCGCCCCTTTAGCGACATTCTTATGTGACAACGATTTATCCACCATGTATTGTACTCAGTTAATTTATAGGGTCGCTTAAAATACGAGCGGAATTACGCGCGTACAAAAATTTTTGGTCCTCAACATTTTAGGGTTATGAATTTAGAGTTTCTATTTTGTTTCTATATGCGGTTGCACTTGATAATACCTGACAGTTTGTGACATACTCGTATACTATAAGACATTGAAATAAACTGTTTTTAGTGAATTGTATCCCTAATATTGAAATTATTTAATTCTTGTTGTTTTGGGTGGACCGTAAAAAGTAGTTTTATTTCAATACTTGAGAGTTTTAATGGTCAAAGGTGCATATAACATCATGTTATATAGAAATAAATTGTGTTCATATTTATATGGCATCATTATGACATATACTTACATAGTATGTGCATGATAAGCGCAAGACCTGAATGGAGCTGAAAAATCGACATCTGTAGAGATTATTGTATTTTTTAAGTATTAATTTTGAGAATTGGTTGTTGTAATAATAATAATTTATTTGTCACGGAAAAAAGTAACATATTATACCTTATAACCTAGACAAGATATTGTACACTGTAATTGAATATATTTGACAATAAGGTTAACGGCGGCAACCGCACTAGTAAACACTGTATTACAGTTGTCAGCGTCGTTTAAATAATGGTACGCACGGCTACACATCAAGCTATACAAAACCAGTTTACCCTGGTCTTTTATATTATAGGAAACCTATACAATGCGAGATCAGCTTAAACTGGTTTTGTATAGGTTGACCTGTAGCCATGTGTACAATTAACATTAGGTACAATCAGGTATATTAGATGAGGAGAAAATTCTTTGTGCGCGCGTGTGAGTGTGTAGTGTATGTGTTAGTGTAATGAATATGAGTATCTGTGATGTATGAGTGTGAAAGTATGTGTGTGTGTGTATGTTATGTGTTATGTTGGTATGGTGTGCCATTACTTAATTAGGTCTTCCTAGGTGGTGTTTGCATTGTTTAGACAATGCTATGAGAATACAACCAGACTATTGGTGGCACTTGCCACTCACCATCAAGTGGGCCCCCTGACCATCTGCCACAGTTAATAGGTTCGGTAACTCATCTGCAACTCCTTTCGTGGTGCAAGTGTCCAGGGGCGGCGATAACTACTTAGTCTTTGACTAGTCTGCTCGTTTGCCTAACTAATCAAAAACAAAACAAAAAAAATATTGCCCCAGATAAAACTCCTTTAATTCCATCTAAGATAAAGTGGATATTAATTCCTTGTAATCTTACATAAGCGTTAGACAGAAATAGATCCTTTGAAACTGATTTTAATAAGGACAAAATATATTTATCTCAAATACTGAACGCAATGGCTTCACAAGATTCTCTTTAATTATTTGAGTTCCAAATAGCTTTTGATAGTCATTCTGAATTAAAATGTTAAAGAAGACTCAAGTATTAAGAAAATATAATTTTGAACAGTTTAGGGACCTTAATTTTGCGTGACTTGACAAAGATTCTATTAAACTTGCCAAATGTGATTTTGTTGGTAGTTTTATAAAATTCCAAGTTCAGTAATAGGCATTACGTTGATGTCATTTTCACTTATAAGTTTTATAAGCAGCGTTGGAAAACATATTTTTTTAAAGAGCTAGATCACTACTATTTAGGTAAAAGCATAAATCAGATGATCTGGCTAAAAATCTTAGAATATTTGCATTTACACATACAGTCACGTATATGTATTTTTACCCCTTAATGTTCGCCGATCATGAAACGATTTTGATGTTGAGTTTTATTTGATAGAATAATAATTCTTTTTTTGCACATCATTGTATCATTTTGACTTTATTATTGTAGATGAATAATAATAACTGATATCATAGAATATAAAGATGGCATCTTTATATTCTATGATATCAGTTATTACTTTATTATACTTAGGTATAGATTAGTAAAGTAAGTAAAGTTCCTTATAATTACATATTTTTTTAATGTTTCGGCCAAAAGCCTCTTATTCTTCTGTAGGTTATAATCATTATAATAACTCCCAATTACGAATAAGTAACGTCACGACCTCCTTGAATTTAAGAAGGTATATTTTAGCTGTTCCTTATTTACTAAAGCTCAATTCACACTAAAAGCCGCGACTCAACGATCATTTCGACGTCTTGCGACTCGCTTTTCGTCAATGCTTAAATAGTAAGAGTTTTAAAGTAGTGTCTCACTGGCATGTCTACATGCATGAATGGGTCAGCACGACCACGGAAGTACTACACTCCCACAGAATACTGACGTGAAGTAGCAGTATGCATACTGTTGCGTTTCGTATGGTGAGTGTGGAGCGCTGGAGGCCCAATTCCTCTCTCAGTCCCCTTCCCTTTTTCATTACAGGGTCGGCAACGCGCAAGCAATACCCCTGGTGTTGCAAGCGTCCAAAGGCTACGGTAACCTCACATCAAATAAAAAGTTAGTTAGCGTAGTTTTAGCCGGCCTCACTTCTTTGTTCGCAAAGTTCCATCTTAACTTTTTATTTGATCTGAGACGGTAACCGCTTACCATCAGGCGGATCGTATGTTTGTTTGACACCTTCTTGATATTAAAAAAAATAGCTAGTTTTCACCGTCCCTATGTAAATTGAGCCTAAAACGCTTACCAAAAGATCGTTTTGCTGAAAATCTTCTAGGGAATATTATCCGTAATAAATTTCACTATTCTCGACCCTTAAACATAATTATAGGGTGAGATGAAAGGCTCCTACATAATTATGAGCTCCTCCGTGCTCCCCCATTTATCTACACGCAGTTTTTATGGTAATTACACTTTTATCGTTATGTCTTAATTCAATTTACGTGGAAACTGAATTGGGACGTTTTCAGACGACGTTTTAAGCAAGGTTAAAGAAAGAATGGCGAATATAAAGGTTTGCTTCTATGAATATCTACGTTACACTCACATGGACTTTGGGTCCCATGTAATATGGGGCGAGCCTATTGCCATTAACCGGGCACAAATGTAAACTGCGAGCTGCTACTGAAAATTTCACAGAAAACCCAATAACACTTTGCTCGACCTAGGAATCGAGTCCAAGAACTCTAACGTCGCAGTCGCACTTGAGACCACTAAATTTATGAGCCAGTTCAGTTCAGTAAACATAAATAAAAATTCATCGGTAAAAGCAAATATTTAAAGAATTAGAAAGCCCCAGATGATCAATTCGTTAAAGCTAAGGGGACGAAGGGTTGTTGAAAGTATAATAAATTATTTTAATTACCTGACGCTTTTAGCTAATAAGGCTTGGTGAAATCTTAATGTTGAGTTTACATCTTCTTAAAGCAGCCTTCTTAAAAAGTCATGTTGTTTATGCGATAATAAGGGGTTTGTACGTTAATGGTCACTGCAGGTATATATCTATCTTCAGTAGCTGTATCAGCGAATAGAATGTAGGGTCTTTTTCAGTTTTAAGGTACCGTATATTCAAAGGAACAAAGGCATCATTTTTTTTATAATAAGCTTGCTAGCTATGTGGTCACACATTACTAGTGTCTATTCTTGTTAACCCCTCGTGCTAAGTTAAATTCTTGTGTTATGAGTGGGTTCACGTCGGTAGTGCAATGAGTGGGGTTCGAACCGGCAACCACATGATCGCAAGTCCGACGCCCTAGCCATTAGGCTACCGACGCTTCAAAGGAACTTCTTTATAGGAACATTTTGTTTCATGTAGGTATCTAGTTGAAATTAACAAAAATTTCAGGTCTACGGTCCCCTCTTAAGGCATTCCACGATATTGGCGGTAAAGCCTGTTATGGAGGAATGGCTGGAGATTTGCAATGAAGCTCTTAGTTTTCGGCTAACGCAGGACGCAGGTGCTCTTGCGACATGGTTGTTTCGGGAAATGTGTGTCACAAACCACTTTGTGTTGCTCCCAACATTGCGTGGACTAGCCTGAGGACAGGTAACGACGCAACACACGCTGGAGGTATCCCCAAGCTTGGGCAGAAAACTAAAAATACGGCCGTGATACGGCCACTTTGTCGCATGTTTCGGTACGCGTAAATATAAATAAAACTTTTGGAAAAAAAATTGGAATTATATAATGTGAAATATTGCCGAAGATATGAATATTTTCTAGTGAAAAAAAAAATACGATCTCAGACTGTAGTCGAACCAGCGTCCCTCCAGTTTAGTAGAACAACGGATTACTAATTTTTGGGCAAGAAAGCGTTGCCCAAAAAATCACATGCCAAAGTATGTTTTAGTAGTAAAACAACTTTTCGCAATTTTACAGTTAGCAATACTATTTTCGGCAATTTATTATTTAACAAATAATTAATGGCAATGTTTCATTTTACCAAGTAATATGTAGTCAAATATGGTTAACATGCTCTTTTCATTATACAAAGCAATTCCGGTCACAGTTCTAACCTGACCCACTATTTATCACCCATATTTTGAACATATTTTTTTCCAAATATAGCATTTGCTTAATGTATATTTGACATTATAAAATTTGAGCAAGGAAAAAGTTGCCAAATTAATATATAACCAAGTGATTAAAATGCGAAATATAAATTTGCTAAAGATTCTTTTGGGAAATGAAACTTGTGCGATAAGTTTTTTGGGAAGTAAAATTTGACGAAAAATATTTTGCCAAACGGAACGATCCCAGGTACAACGAATGCGTAGCCACTAAGCTACTGAGACTGCCTGTGATATCGAATTTCTCGTCCACAATTATTTTTTTATTTTTTTTATTAAATTAAAACTTATAACGTAACTTCCCCTTGACCTAGTAGTAGAAATTAGACAAAAAGCATGGTATGACAACACAAATAAGTAAGGGGGAAAATCAGAAATTCGTAAATTTGTATTTTTATCACGTGTTTATATTTATAATTACCAACATACATCTGCAGTTGCAACATTACCTCCTTCAATAGTCCTTCAATCTGTTTTTTTTTTTGTAATATTATATTATATGTTTTCATAGCTTATGTTAATGATGATGGTGAAAGTAGTTTGTATTAAGTCTTGTTGCGCAAGTGAGGCTCACTCTTGTCCTGTTTTTATTATTTCTTGTATACCCTCAAAGGTGTTCAACTGATCACGTAAAATATCTGAATTTGCCCTTATCGTAACAGACATCCTCCCTTCGGTTAAATAATGGAGTTTCAGGTTATAGTGTTATTACAAAACTTATTTTCTCTTTTAAGGCCGCAGGTATTTTAAAGTAATAATGTAGGTATAGTTATTTTTGGTGTCTTAATAATATGAGATTTCAGTCACGTAAATTACGAAATGAGAAACTGAGTTTTTGTATTATTATTATTTAAAAATTTTGTTTCTTAGACATTAATTATGAATGGTACATAATCTTTATTGTTGATTATACCTAATTATTTAAATGACATTTATTCAGTATTTAATTAGGTATAACAATTCAATTACAAAACAGTTTCTATTTACAGTACTTAATTGTAATGGGAAAAAATCACTCTTGAGACAATTTTGCTCACTGGAACTATGCATTTCCCATTTTTTGTTATGTATGGCCACGAAAACTTTTTATAGAAATTTCTGATTATGATGATTCTTCTTCGCTTCCTATCGGATAGCGTAGATATTCCTCAAAGTTGGTTCTATTTCAATTTGTAAGAAAAAATATTTCTCCAAGGATAGAAAAATACTAGGTATTATCGATTTTTGATTACTAACGAACAACTTTTTAATTTTGATACTTCAACACGACGCATTGAATACATTTAAACAAGTGCATGACTTGTAATTATTCCAGACTTGATGCGAGGCATACTCACGTTAAACTAAGATTAACCGTCGTTTAACAGCGTAACACGTGTTTGACAATCTTTAGTTGGAACTCCATATTTAGCACACGCTACGCCACTTACGTAAGACTGTAACAGCCACATATAATATGTATGTAATTGTACAATATTATGTACTTAACATACATAACAACTACAAATAATATTGACCAATTAGGTGAAATGGTGGGTACACCCATGTACCTATAGATAGAACATAGTGATAGTCTGAGGCATTGATATACATATAATAATAATGTACCTGTATACCAATACATATGTGAATGATGTAAAATATTTATTTTAAAAGAGTGTCGATGGAGTTTCTTGCCGGATTCTTCTCCATAGGATCAACTTTTTGGAACCGTGCAACTAGAGTCAATAACGTTTCATAAACGCTTGTAAAAGCTTATTTGAAAAAAAAAAAAACAAAAAGTTCCTCAGTCTATCAGTAGGTATAATAGAGAGCCGATGGTGTATACTCGCAGCTGTAGATAAATATTAATATTCACAGAAAAAAACTAAAGTGCTATTTAACTACATTTAAAACTCGAGACATGTTTGACAATTTAATGCAGACAAAGAGCAATGATTGTTATGCGCAGCGCGGTAAGCTGAAATTCAGTTACTTACATACAAAACTTGTTGACAGAATTTGTTTCGTAGAATGACAGTTGCAGTGTTTTTTATCGTTGCAAAGGTTTTTAACATACAGACAAATTGTAAGCAAGTCTTATATACTGAATATTTTAGAATTGCCAGTGCTACTTTACAATTTATATTCAATAGTCCGAACAAGAGTGTATATTTTATGAAAACGTAAAGATATAAATGAATATAGTTGAAAATAGTTCGGGCTTTGATTGACTTTCCAATAAGTTATCAGTTATGACGTCAGTTATTATCTTCAAAATACCTCGCCTAAATAATATAGCTATTAATAATTAACACAGCAATAGCGATTTACATGAAATTGGCACGAGTTTGAATGACATAAATTACTTAAACGAAAAATGTTTTGTCCTACACCATAATAATATTGATGTAATAGCGCAACCTAAGTTTGTTACGAAACCTGCGCAAGCAGTGACTGTTGCTGCAGGCACATTAATCATGGGAGGTTATTGTCACAGGTTATGTGGCGACGCGGCGTAAACGCAGGAATCTACGCTCATTACTATTATTGCTTGCAAGAGCTCAGTTGCTGAGAACTACGTGCGGTTCGCTTAGATATTATGATTATAATATTTGTAAGTAGGTACATTATTAAATAAATTTTAATTTTAATTAAAAAAAAAATGGTTACTAGAAGATGTTGTGGAGGAAACAGATTGCTTTCTTAATTATCGTCATTAGCCCAGTGGTTCTAAGCGCGACTGCTACGCTAGAGGTCGCGCTTAAGACCACTGGTTGAACAAAGTGATATGGAGATTTTATATAAAATTCTCAGTCCTTGGAGTCTGGGTTCTCATCCCCTATATAATTGAAAAACCCCCCTATTTTAAACTGAAAAATACCAACGAAATGTGGGTGTATACATTAGTACACCTCTGCTTAAATCTTTGGGGAACACAAGCGTGATGGTATGTTATTCTTTACTTAAATATAAAATGCTGGTATTAAAACAACATGCAGCTATTAGACGATACTTTAATAATTATTAGCAAACTGTTACTATAAATTAATTTAAAGTTAGGATAGAAACCAAATTCATTGCCTTCAAAAGTCTCAGAGAACTGACAAACACTAAGACTAACGAGATAAAATATCGGAACATTAAGCAATGATAAATGGTAATCAAATGAAATTGCGAAGCCCTCGGGCTTCATCTTAATTTATTACATAAAAACTATTTCAAAGTCAAAATCCAGTTCTGGCAGACTTATTAGAAAAGTAATAACTCAAAAACCTTTAGTTCTCTTTAGAAAAAGAAATAAAAATTCTATATTTGAATTAATTAGGATTTCATGAAAAGAAGGTCAAAAATATTGTTTGAATTCCAGCCGTGTTCTAAAAAAAAGAATTCCTACGGGCGAATGAATATAGATACGGTGGTAACCATTTGGAGCAAATGGGTTTTCTAATATTCATTTAAAAAAATATTATATTGTTTTTTCTCAGACAACCTTTTTGATATTCAAAGATGATATTAATTAAAAGATGGTAAAAGTGACGTCAGTTGTTTCCTTCGGCTGAAATCCTTTTACTACTTATAGTTCTATTAATATTTTGAAGGCAATATTTGAGGATACAGACCTTCCAGGGCAAATTCGTTGCCTGATAAATAAAAGATTATTGTGTAACAGTAGAATTATGGAGGTTCTCATAATGTTAGTGAGCAAGGCTGGATTATATGAACCTATCATAACTGAACCAACTTTTAAAGATGTACCTATGTAATAGGAAACTTTGATATGGTAATTTATCTTCAATATTTATGGAACTTAGGGCCCACTTACTATCACCGTTCCTATTTACATCGGAATAACCGTTTGTTCAAAATAACTCTGCTCGTTTGAAGTTAGTCGTTCCGAAATGCCGCGCTGCCTGGTAAAATCACTTTATTATCTGTTTTATACATAACTACAGAAATTAGTAAGAAAAATAATCAAAAACGCGAAACATTTACAATTTTACCACTTCAAACTCACTTGCAGTCAACTTCAGACGTGCATAGTTATTTCGAACAAACTATACCTGTCTTCCCACTGTCTACCTTAGGTTCTTATATTTTTAATTATCTCAACTGAAAGAAGTTTCTTTAAGAAAAAAATATGCTATTGCTCTATACATTTGTATGCTGTTTGTGCTATTCATGTTTATGTCTTGTCGTTTTTAAACATATGTGTTTTGTTGCTAAAATTGTCTTTTTGCTTGCTTCTATATTTTGATTGAATTGCTGATTTGACTGATCTGTAGCTGATAATGGTCTGGCTTCACTTGTAAACCGTTATTAAATTTTATATCCATTTTATATTTAAAATCCTTAATCGGATTGTGAACTATCGTCAGGATAGAAATCCCTTAGCTACAGTCAGTTAAAAAAAAACTTTTCGAGACTTATTTACGCATTCTACATATTTTTAAGAATCCTGAAAAAGGCTGATCATACAAAATTCTTAAAAAATACCCTATACAATCACGACCATATATACCAACAATACTTATTCCCAAGTCACTCCTTAGCTTGCATAAAAAAAAACACTTAACGTCTAATTCCCAAGCTAACGAATGAAAAAAAAGTTTGGGGCAAAGACAAAAACGCCTGTGCCTAATGGCAGCAAGTTTGGGAAACACTTTAGCTAAACATTCACTAATGGAAATGGAAGGCAGCCAGCGAAGTAACACTGAATCGGTTGTTTTTTATAATTTACCCCCGAGTGTTGCCAACTGGGAGTTTTTTTGGGTAGCAACGATAATATGACGTCAGATATTTTGAGATATACAAGTTTATGTGTGTGTGAGGTCACTCGCTTTTTACCGATATGTTTCAAAATAAGAATTATTTTCCATTATTAATAAATCAAAAATAAACGCACCTAGAAATATAATCTCTTCTATAAATGTTGGAGGTGAACTAGTAACCAACCCACAAGTAATATCTAATTCTTTTAACAATTATTTCATTGAAAAAATTATTCCTATATCAGGGTGTGGACATAAAATAACTCAATATTTAAATAAATCTAACAAATCTATGTTCATGGCACCCAGTTCACCTGTAGACATATTAAATATCATTCGATCACTAAAAAACACTTCTAGTGTTGGCTATGATGAAGTAGCAACGAAAATCCTAAAATATGTGGCGTTTTTAATTTGCGATCATATAAGCCATATTTTAAACATATGTATTGTTACCGGAACTTACCCCGATGCTTTAAAAATATCTATTATTAAACCTCTGTTTAAAAAAGGTAACAAGCAACTCATGGACTGTTATAGGCCGATTGCACTGTTGCCTATACTTTCCAAAGTATTTGAAAAATATATTCATGATCAAATATATAACTTTTTAGAGAAAGCAAATTGTTTAATTGGCGAACAAAAAGGTTTTCGTAAAAACAAAACCATTAATATGGCAATTTTTGATTTTATTAAATGTATTATGACAAATGTGGATAAAAAAGCGCCTGTATGCGCAATTTTTTGCGACATGACCCAGGCGTTCGACTACGTAAATCACGATATATTAATAAATAAATTAGAGACATATGGGATTAGAGGCAACTTATTACAACTTATGGCCACATATTTAAAAAATAGAAAACAGTATACTGAGTTAAGTAAAGTAAATTTTGACACAAAAAAAGAAGAGATATTCAAGTCAGATCAACGCATAGTCAGATACGGTGTCCCTCAAGGAAGTGTACTGGGGCCGTTACTTTTTATAATTTATATTAATGACTTGCCAAAAGTAACTAAATACCCTATGACATTGTTCGCCGATGATAGCACAGTGATCATAGAATCCAAAAATAAAAATACTTCTGAAACAGAGATTAATGACACCATCAAGTCGATGATAAGTTGGATGAACAATAATAATCTAAAAATAAACTTAGCAAAAACAAATTTTATGTGGTTCAGCCAACGCTTAGCAACACCTAATTTCGACATTAACTACCTGGGAATCCCGCTAAATAATGTTGATAATACCAAATTCTTGGGAGTTATTATAGATAAGAACTTAAACTGGAAGGCACACACTGAAGAACTTAACAAAAGAATCAGTTCTTCCGCTTATGCCCTTTATAAACTTAATAAATCTCTAAACCTAGAATCTTTACTAACAGCTTATCATGGTATTGTTGGCTCTCTCTTAAGATTCGGAATAATATTTTGGGGGAACTCTACAAATAAAGAAATGATATTTAAGTCTCAAAAAAGATGCATTAGAGCCATGTTTGAACTTGCAAATATCGACAGTTGTAAACCATATTTCTCTAAATACAAGATTTTGACTTTGCCCTCTCTATTTATCTACGAAGCAGCTGTCTTTGTGAAAACAAATCCAAATTTATTTAATCGATTCTCGGATGTAGTCACACGTAACCGCAGGGATAATGACAGATTATGTATAGTTAAATCAAACACAACACTAATGCACAATAGTATTCTATGTTTGGCACCAGTCATCTTTAACAAAGTACCAAAATCAATTAAGCAATTACATGTAAAATATTTTAAGCAGCACTTAAAGAAATACCTAATTGACAAATGTTATTATAGCTTAACTGAATTTCTAAATGATACGAATTTATGAATACAGAATAATTATATGAATCGGACTCTCATTATGACATAAATTTATTTTGCATTGTATTCAATTTACCGTACCTAATTTAATCATCTAGCCTTATATTAATAGAATTGGCCGAATTCATGATTTTTAATTTTTTACCCAATTTTATATATTTGTTCTATTTAACTGATGACTTAATTGATGTATAAATATTATTTTTGAATTTTATGTATCACTACCTATAGGCAATATGCATAATTATGTGAAATGTTTGAAGCTTGTACCAATGTTCATTTCTTATTTCTTATCAAGTGTTATTTTTGTATGCCACAACGTGGCAAAACATGTAAGGATGCCTTCAACAAACCTAACATCTTATATTGCAACTTCTCATTGTAATGTACACTCATGTTTTCACAAATAAATTATCTTATCTTATCTTATCTTATCTTATCTTATCTCAATTCTTTAATCGAGGATGATGATACTTTTTTTAATAGTCTGCCAAAATGTATGTCAGTGGCGCAATCCAAAATTGATGTTATAAGTATAAAAATATATATAGCATAACTGGGCTATAATGTTCCCACTGCTGGGACACAGGCCTCCTCTTGGTGAGAGGTATATTAAAGCATCAATTTGGAATTACTTTAAAGATGTTATAACATAAATAAGTATAATGATAGTTGTCGCTTACTATTATTAGACGGCCAATATTTTTTTTATTTTTTATGGGATAACTCGGCAAACGAGCAGACGAGCTACCTGATGGTAAGTATTCATCGCCGCCCATGGACATCTGCAAAACCAAAGGAGTTGCAGATGCGTTGCCGAGCCTATTTAGGGAAAGGGAGGGGAAGGACAAAAGGAGAAGGAAGGGGATTGGGGGAGGAATTGGGCCTCCAGCCCTCTCGCTCACCAAACGAAGCGCAGTAACGAAACGCTACTACTCGGACGTCGGTCTTCTGCGAGAGTGTGGTACTTCCCCGGTCGAGCCGGCCCATTCATGCTGCGAACAGCGTGGCCCTACCACAACAAAAAGTACAGTGCCATACACTGGCAATTTTAAAACTATCCTGGGCAAACCTTTCCACCAACGAATCAACTAACATTGTATAGGAGACATTTTATATACATACATACATATAATCACGCCTGTTTTCCCCAAAGGGTTAGGCAGCGGCGTACTAATTAATCTACACCCACATTTTTTTTAATTTTTTTATAAAAGCTTACTAGCAATGTGGGCCACACATTACTAGTATTCTTGCTAACCCCTCGTGCTAAGCTAAATGCTTGTGTTACGAGTGGGTTCACGTCGGCAGTGCAATGGGTGGGGATCGAACCGGCAACCACATGATCGCAAGTCCGACGCCCTAGCCATTAGGCTACCGCCGCTTGAATTTCGTCGGTATGTTTAGGCCCCATGTAATAGGAGCGAGCCTACTGCCATTAACCGGGCACAAATCCAGACTTCGTGCTGCTACTGAGAATTTCATTGATAAACCCAATAACACTTTGCTCGACCTGGGAATCGAACCGAGACCTCAAGCGTAGCAGTTGCGCTTGGAAACAGTGGACTAATGAGGCCGTCACATTTTTAAACACATACAATATTACTTAGAAGTCGGAACCCATTCAAATCCCATTTTTAACGCTTCCCACCTAATAAAACCTAACAAAGTTGAAGTAGAAAAATTTCAACACTTAACAAGTTCACGCCTGAATCATTGGGGGGTCGTTACAAACACCTGTACCGCAGCCCTTGAGTTATTGCTTAAGTTTTGCATTTTTTTCTTTCACTTACATTATTAAAACTTTGGAAAAAGTTTGTAGGTACAGCGATAATCTTCCAAGTTTCCGGATCTTGACACTTGCCGAAACCGAGGTCGAATACCTTTTGTATTTATAAAATGATGATAACTTTTTTTAATTTTAAAGTAGGTAATCATTTAGGTGCTCGATTGGAAAAAAAATATTTAATGCTAAGATGTTGTATTAAGTATTGACTGCCTTGTTAGTCTAGTGATCCAAAGCGCGACTTCTATGCTAGTGGTCCTTGGTTCGATTACCGGGTCCAGCAGTGTTATTGGGTTAGTGTTGAAGTGCTATGTTGTCTGGATTTGTCTCCGACAATAGGTTCGTCCACCCCATTACATGGGACCTAAACATGACAACGCGTGGGTACACCTCTGCCTAACCCTCCGGGAAAAACAGGCGTGATCGTATGTTAGATTTAATGTCAGACACATTTTTTACCAGTCGACCATGTGAAAGCAAACTCGTACACTCGGCTACACGTCAAGCTATATAAAACCAGTTGAGACTGACCTCCGATTGTAAAGGTTTTCCGTACCATTCAAGGCCAGCCTATACTGGATTTGTATACCTTAATGTGTAGCCGTGCGTACGTCAGTGATTCGCATTTACGTGCCAGACGTTAACAATTTTTTTCTCGCCACGCAAAACAAAGTCGGCGACACACAACTCAAAAAACCAATTTACTACAATTTTTAATTTACAAAGCAAGTTCCCCACATTCGAATTTCGAACCCACCTTGTTTACGATCACAGTTTAACCAATTGCTCTCATTTATTCCCGATAAGTTGCCGCTTTTGTTTGTTTTATAAACAAACGGGTACAATAACTTTGGTAGAAAATTTACCACTGCTCCAGCGAAAAATTGTACTTAACACTTTACAACAAGGTCCAATTTCGATTGGTAAGTTTTTATGTTATTATTTATGTTCGAATTGAAATTTTGTGCCTGTAATTGCGTAGGTTGGAAGGTTGTACAGTCTCCTTAATTGTATAAGTTCGATTTCGAAATAGGTTTCGCTTAACTTTTTTCAATGACTAGCGTTATCAAAGAGGGGAAGCCGCTATTTAATTTGACAACCTTTTATTATAGTTACCTATAATATTAGTTAGTAAAGAGGACGAATCAAAAGAGGTATGTACTTGCTACTTCACGTCGATATTCTATGGGAGGGTACCACTTCCCCGGTGGTGCCGACCCATTCATGGTGGCATTTAAACATGCTAGCAAGACACTACTAAAAAATTTTGCAGCATTTTTATTCAGCACCACTCTTTGAATGCATCAATTCGATTTCGGTCAGCCTTCTTAAAAGTTCATGTTTCTGATCCATAATTAAATATGGCAAACACGAATGACTGAACTAGTTTGGCTATTATATTTTTTTATTTTATATTTATTTTATATGTAACATAGCATACCATCACGCCTGTATTCTCCGAAGGGTTAGGCAGAGGTGTACTAATGTACACGCACATTTCGCCGGTATGTTTAGGTCCCATGCGGGGGCGAGCCTATTGCCATTAACCGGGCACAAATCCAGACTCCGAGCTTCTACTGAGAGTTTCATAGCAAAACCCAATAACACTTTGCTCGACCTAGGGATCGAACCCAGGACCTCTAGCGTAGTAGTTTTGCTTAGGATCACTAGACTAATGAGGCAGTCACTATATGTATAGGCAAAATATGAAAATATAGGATATTATATCATAATTAATTTAACTTTTTAAATATCTCAACAATGTCAGCATCACTGTCAGCACAGTGTACCTACAACGTTTACTTTCATACACAAATACTGAACGAAACTTCTACTAATACAATAATTGTTTTGTCTGTTACATAGTTAATGTCAGCAGCGGCGCTTCCAAACTTTCATACTAATTAGCAATGTTATCAAAATGTGTATAATTTACTTAGAGAATAAATTTAAGCTTTGGAATAATTTTTATATGTAGCCTCTTTTGTGTTCTACTGCTGGGCAAAGGCCTCACCTAACTGCGTCCAGGATTGTATATCCTGGGCTTGTTTATACCACGTTGGCAGAAACCGATCGAGATCATCCCGCCAACGTTTCCTCGGCCGACCTGGTCTACGAATGGTATTACGAGATTTCCACTCGGTAGCTAGCCTCGCCCACTTGTCCGGCTTAGTAGCTTAGTAGTATATACAAACTATATTTTATACAGTTACTTTATAAGACGACGAATGATTTAAATGTCGTCACGATTGGCTCGACCTGAGTATAGAACCGAGGACCTCTAGCGTAGCAGGCGCGCTTAGGACCACTAGACTAATGAGGCAGTCATCAAAGTACTAGGCTACCATAAAACGGGACATGTACAGTCACGAGCACAAATATGTACACACGACTACACATGAAGCTTTACAAAACCAGTTTAGACTGACCTGCCATTGTAAAGGTTCTCCGCACAATTCAAGTACAGCCTATACTGGTTTTGTATAGCTTGATGTGTAGCCGTGTGTACCTACACATTAGCAAAATTCAAAAACGATTTTCTCTGAAACTATTGGTTACAATTATGAAATGTTGTGCTTACAGAGCTTATTTATAACACATACTTTACTGATTTGTACAATATTACTACTCTAGAAGGCAATTGCTTACGAATTTCAGTGAATGAGTATATATTTTTGCTCGTGACTGTACATGTTAATAATAAAACGTTTCCAACGGGATACGGTTGGTTGTACCTTCAAGCGAGCATCACTAATGAAGTGACTCACAAATTGAATCGGATGTTTCCGTAATATGCAAAATGTGTGTGGAGCGCAAATTGCTTAATAGTCTCGTAAATGGAATATTGAATTTTTTGAACTTTGAAATACGATTTAGTTGTTGCTAAAGAAGTCCAAATTAATATTACCTAAGCTAAAAAAGTATTATTGTTAAGAGTAAATTCTACTTTCCAAAAGTTCAAAAAATCTTTCAATATTTTAAATCTAACATTTCGAAAGCAACAAAACCCGGAACCGCAATTCCGAATCATAGTTGGCCGTCAACTAAAAATCGTAAAGAGACAAAAAACATGTAACACTCGTACAAGATGCGTTATTACGATACAGCGACCCCATTACCAACGTAATGTTTTCAAATGTCCTATATACATTATGGTGGAAACAAAAAATAAGCTCAAATACCCATCCGAACGAACCCTTGAAGCGTCTAATTCAACAGATTCCGATGCAGTGACAAATGTTAGGTTTTTCTCAGCTTTGGCGCTCGGCTGAGGCTGATCGTGGGGCCATGAATATGGCGACAAAATTTAAGGAAACTGTGAATAGTTTTTGTGGAGATGAAAAGGATTTTGGTTCAGGGAGAAAATATAATGCTATGGATTGGAAATGTTAAAAAAAAATGTGGTAATCATTTTTATACAAATAAATAATTAAACCTAGTTACGAGGTTGGTTTTTTATTTTGTTGTTTCCAATTATCGTCCCAGCGTTAGGTCCCCTCTGAAGGGCTGGGCTAGAGCGGGTTGGCTGACGCAAGTTTCCTCAAGTTATTGTTAGAAGCAGAAAAAACCCAACACGTAAAATATGTTGTAATAAAGGTTAACATTACTAACAAATACTTTCATTGAATTTGTAGAAAAAATGCAATGTAATTCTGCCTTCATTCTATTTACATTTGAAACATGAAATTTACCATTATCGCTTCCTCCATGGCCTCTAGTGAGGCCTCACAAAAAACCGGTCCTAAGCGGAAATTCAAATTGAATGACAATAAGATTGACGGGCCGCAGCTTGATAGCGGACCCGTTTCATTTCGCTAAGGTTTTATATACAGCTCGCCGAGACATATTACTTTTTCTATGTCAAACGATACGTGGGATCAAGACGTGTTGATGTATAGCTGGCTTTTGTACTATCCGCTCAATGTATTGCCGGGATTGGTTCGGCGTAATCCTAAGAGGTTGTTCTAGGCTGCAAGAGATATTACACTCTGTATGGGCCTGGAATTCCAGGCCTGTATCTTGTATCTGTCTGTTGTATCTATCTGTATCTATCAATAAATCTTTTGTAACACAAACTTGTGACTTAACGCTAAAATATTTTGGAACTTTAACAAGAGACTTTCAAAGCAACCGAAAATGAATAAGATGGTTGGTAAATAAAAGTAAACATAACTTTATGCTTAAATAAACGAATTAATCATTGGAATCATGACCTTTTTATAGCTGAAACATCGCATAAAATTTTGTAACTTTCAAAGCAAAGATCTTTGGATCCGTCCATAAGAATAATTTACGTAGTTTGTTTTGACGAAAGTTGTGTGTACAAAAATGAAGTTTTATAAAATTGGGTTCAAATTAGAACAAATTAAATGTAAATGAAAAATCTGTGTCATTTACAAACTGTAGTTAGATCGCGGATAAAACTGAAATTATTATAGGTATGCAAGAACCGAATAGTCGATACCCATGTTGGTAGAAATTGAGGTATTATTATATATATGAGGTATCTGATTATTTTGTTGTTTCGTTTTGCAATTGTGTGCATCTCAATAAAAAATAATATTGAATCCTAATTGTGAAATAAAAAATGTTTCTTTTGTGTAAGCATAATTCATCATTTACTCAATTTTGAAACGCGTAAAACATCAACTGTTAATCCAAAACAGATTTTGCTCAACTAATTAAGTACATAATACTTATTTCTGGATACTATATCATGCAAATTGGTATCAATACTACATGTATAAATTATGATACAGTTTATAATGTAACACTAGCATTATGGAAATAAGCTTCAACATAACAAAACACTATCTGTAACTATTATTCAAACTAGTGTTGACATAACGAACGTTGAATTGGTAAATAATGCGAGAATAGTAACAACAATAAACGCGTAATTTATCTCCCTTGTATCCTATCCTATTAACCACCATAAAGTTAGATGAATGTTACTTTACAAATGAATATAATAAATGGAGGGTAAAACAAATCAAGTGAAATTGACACGTTTTTTTTGACGTGGACGGTTAAAGGGTTCGGGGAATACAGGCGTGATGGTATGTTATGTCAAAAAGTCTTTTTAAACCACCTAGAAGAAGGAAGGTCGATATTCTAAATTGGTTTAAATTATTGAGAGTGGTCAAACGAATTGGAACTTGGAGTGATTGGAAGCGGATTTTTCGTTATTCAGGACTTTGATCCGATTAGGTCGACTTAAGTGTTGTGTGTTTCTACACAAAGTACCTGTGCGAAAACATTAAATTAGTTTTACGTATATATCTAGTGTAATTGCGTTATATACTTAAGTCTATTACTTAGTCTGGACTAACTTAATTGAAAAACTGTTTAAATATTTATCAGTGAGCTTAAAGTAGGTACTGTTTATTCGAATACGGTCCACGATTGATCGATTTAATTTTCACGTCTCGAGTCTGTAAGCCAAATAATTTACTCAGGACGCCCGTTCTTTGGCGGATTAAGTAAAAAAAATCGCCATCCATTTGTATCCAATTTAAAATCAAATTAGAAGTAAATACACTTTCTATTTTATCCAATCACGTGCGATCCCGAGCCACGCTTAAGTTCGCGAGGCGCGGTAAAGAAAAATTTCCCATTTCCCCGGCCGGGTGGGAGATTTACCCCAAATCGAATTCCGTTCCCATCCGGAATGGCCTTAATTTAACGGACGAATTTGTCTAATTCCAATTCTTATGCTGTGACAAATGTAGTGATTTTTATTCAGACTCCGTCCTTTTTTCTAACTTTCGAAAGGCGACAACACATTTTTTCTCCCCCGCTTGGGGTTTAAACCTTTAATTCCCACAGAAGAGCAAAAGTGCTTGGGAATACACTGAATGTAAATTAATTACAGATTCTGAAGGTTTAATGCTATTAAAGTTTAATGGGATCAAAGTTTTGACTTACTGCTGGATGCTTGCGAAACTTTGTTTTTAATCCACTCTTTATTAAAAAAAATTTACGCCGCAGTTTGTTTATTTGCTTGTGCCCATTTTATTTTTGTAGTTTTATATTTGAAGTTCGTTTACAACATGCCTATGCCTATTTCCAGTGAGAAACAAACATAATAAGCCATACCATAATGATTATTACAATCGCAAATTTATATCTACCGATTGTAAAAATGTTTAATTTTTTTATTAATAAATTAGGGTTTAATATTCTAGTGCTTATCATCAATGAGGGAGGCTTGCGGCTAATTTGCAACTGTGCTTATCAACAGATCTGCAAGTTCAAATTGTGCCTTTTTTAGCGTGGGAATTTCTCTCGGGCTACCGCCCCTCGGGGAAAGCGGGGGCGTGTTGGAGTCCCCCCAGAGTGGGTGACCTTCCGACTAAAAGCACACGGGCATTTCGCCTCTCCACTATGAAATGAATTAATATTTTATTTATGTAAATAGATCCTATAAAGACACTTTTAGGTACAAGTCAATGTTTTACATTTTTTATATATTTTTTTAAACTAGAAGGCGCCGGCTTTTCCTATCTGACGACTTCTGAGAAGGAAAGCCGAAACAAACTCAGAGAATCATGGTCAATTCTCAGATCAAATAAAAAGTTAAGATGGAACTTTGCGAACAAAGAAGTGACGCCGGCTAACACTACGCCTAACCGTGTACAACACACAATCACACGCACACACGTATACCGTTACTACGCCTTATCTTGTCAGTCGAGCTATCGAGTTATCGAAAGCTCGACTGACAAGATAAACTTAACTTTCTATTTGATCTGAGGGTCAATTTTAAAATCCAGACTGTTGAAATATTACTATTTGCTGGGGTTACAGTAGCGAGGTGTAATTTCTCTGCGAAGGTTGCGCCTGCCGCGGTCATTCTGTTGATGGGTGACCATTCTTAACCCAGAACCTCTGTGTCTCGGAGAGCACGTAAAACCGTTGGTCCCGGTTCTCATAGGGACACCTATGACAATCGTTAGTGGTATTCAGAAACCCAAAAAGTCTTACAACTAGTATATCCTTCGAATATCAGTATTGCCTACAAATTGGGTTACGAAGGTCTGATGGCGGTTGTTTCGTGTAAAACATTTATTTAAAGCCGCATCTGATAAAAATAAATATTATTTATCATTTGCTTATTAAGTTGCTGTGATATTCGCGTGTCTAGATATACATTGTATTCCCTTTAAGACTCATTAAGACCGTTAAATTATTTTAATTTAAACTTTATGTGTAGAATGACAATAGTGGCTAAATTAAGAATAGAATAACTGAAATAAAACTACTTAAATGGGATTTTATCGCGTTACATTGCTATTATTTTATTTCCGACGTTTCGGATCCTTTGCAGCATCCATGGTCTCCGATTTATTTTAACGCCTTATATTTTCGTAAATGTCAGAAACCAGTAAAATAGCTCTAAATTTCAAATAAAAATTGCTAAACGCGCTGTTTTTGTCTCAGTGGCTCATATATTATTGAGAAGCACGTCAAACTGTCTTGCTCGGCCTATATTAGAGCTGAAACCTGCTAGAGAAGGAGCGTGACATGTAACACGGTCCTGCGAGGCTATGAATGTCACTTGCACGTCACAAGATAAGATTACGTGACAAATTGTGCCGAGCCGTTAACACTTGCACTTTTATTAGCAACTAAAACGTTTTGCTTGGTAATGTGGAAGTGTTTTTTTTTGTTGAATTCATTGTTTTTGTAAAGCATTTTTTTTAATATGAATTTGAAATGTGTTAGGTATAAAATTTCTGCCTGAAAAATCCATCTGGTATTGACATGAAGAGAGACACAGTGGAAGGCGGCAAATATGAGTTCATGCGTAGGTCACATAAACATTTTTATATATCGCTTAACCCATATCCACACTATGTTTTTTTCGTTCATTAAGGACATGAATTGCCCTTGACGCATGTGCTGTGTCAGTTGAAAGCGTAGCTCGCTGCGAAATAGCGATCAACGAAAGGTGGAGGACGAAGAAATAGCAATTAGTATAGAATTCCATTAAGTTGGTTCCATAAAGCTTTCCTTCTTTATTTTCTAGGGTTCACGACTAATCACATTGCATCGATTATTAAATTTAGCCTCAAACCCAAAACTGTCAGTCCGTTTTTTTTTTCTAGAATTATTCTTATGACTATGTGTGGGCTTCTGTTCCTACTTTTGATGTTTATATTAGTTATTGTATAGCTGGAATATCTATATAACCTCCTACAACAAATTTTCTTCATACACGATTGCAAAAGAAACAATTTGAGATTTTAATGAATTCCTTTCTCATTTCCATTTGTGTGTTCATCATTACGAGCTGATGTTGCCACCCCAACTGATTCAGCAAAAACAAAGATTGCTGTTTGACTTACGAATGTAATGATCTAAAAACGACGTGTAGCAAGAAAATGATTGTTATTTCTGTATACTCATGTATTTCTATATTACTGGGATCGTTTTCTTATTCGGAATTACCAACTTAATATACCAGATATTTTTACTATCTTATAAACGGTAATCTTACCATGTCTCTGTAGCAACTGACAGCCTTATTGCTCTAGTTGTCTTAAAAGCGTGAGTCTATAGACTTCTTCAGACCATCTTGATATTGAGACCTCAAACCTCAACGTTAAGTTTCATGAAACTCAGTAATTTTTGAAAAAATATTACAGCAGTCCTAAGACGAATCCTAGGATAGGAAATTTTCCGTAGCAGCTCGAAGTTTGTATTTGTACATGCTTAATGGCAATCGGTGTCATTCTCCCAATCAAAATCAAGTCTTTATGATTCACAGTGGCCATTGAAACTAGATACAGCCACACAAATACAGCTTCAACATATTTCATTCCTACTCCATAATTATTTGGAACTGTAAATAAAATACCAACAGCGGTTGTTTCAATATTGTTAGAGAGAACTAATTGCGATGTCATGCAATTACCTTTCGCGTTTGCAAAATGAAAGTCATGCTCCACAGCACCTTTCGGTTAGGAGCTTTGTTGTCGCTGGTGGATGTGTTAGGATTTAGATTTTGAAATGAGATTCCCGCCTAGGTTTTCCTGAGTTCTCCTAAAAACAATGACAAGATTTTTTACAGGGTTGGCAAGGCACGTTTAAGGTTCGCCACAGCAGATAACCAGCACCGCCTTGCCTCATAACACAAATGTAGGTGGTGGGGTCAGTCTTTGTTTTTTCTACTCCACTCTGTCCAAGACAGGCACATCATTTTCGGAAACCTAAATCTCACTCGTGTCCTTTTGCAATACGGTTTCCTATCTTATCTTGAGATTCCAGTGTGCACAAATCTAGCTCAGCTTTAGTAAAATAGAGATAGAGGAAGTCTATTCTAAGAATAAATATTCCCTAATCGGTATAGAAGATAAAAAAGATAAACATGAACCTATGTTAATGTACAAATATTTAACTTGTGATCTCATATTATTTAAAACAGATTGATTTGTATGTTTATACAAAATATTTTTCATTTTCATTTTTCATTAATTTTCAAAAGAGCTTCTGTGTAAAACTCGGTGAAAGATAAAAATACTCCAAATCTTCCTCAGCAATGCAAATCATCTATACTCACTATAACCTCTCACCAACTCCTATTCTAAATACAAATAGGTACCAAATATCGAGATGTGAGCTCTTACATTACCATATGCCAGAGAACAGGTCTTGTTTCCATTGCGCGATGGATTTCCGCTAGTGTTTAACTTTGAAACTCAATATTAAATTGAAATTTAATGGGATTTGTGGAACTTAATCGGCAGTTCTGGATTGTGTTTGGTGATGCATACGTAGTAGTGTTAGATTTGTTGTTACTCAAGCAATATTGGAAATAGACGTAATGGAATTTAAAGCGTGAATAGAATTTTCAATGGCGTGGTCTTTTGATTGATTCTTCTGAAAATTTAATTGAAAAGTTATAAAGTAACATAATGTTAGAAGTGTATTGATTGATCGGTATTTTATAACTTATTCAAACTAATTTGAGGAAACTAAATATAAAATAAAAGAAAAAAATATAGTTGAACTAACAAGGCCTGGAAAATCAAAAATTTTAATGACTCAAGTTAAAAAACTGTTTTACCGAAATACACTGTGACGTTATCCCTTATGAAATAATTAAGAATTCAAACCGGAGAGTAATGTAATGTTAATAATGTTACATAATTATGTAAAAAAAGTAAGTGGAAATGAGAACTAATTTGGAAGTAATTATACACAAGTAAAGTTTGGTCCTAAAATAGTTCCTTGCATCAATTCATTTTAGACATAGATACATGTTCATCAGAAAAATACACAATTTCAAATAGTCTGACAGACATTATATACTATTTTCAAACCAATTTACCACTCCTCGAAAAGCAAGTATCGAAAAGGCACTCAACTGCAACAGAAGGCATGACATACGCAATCAGACGCTCGATGTAAAACAGTTTAACTAACATTGGACAAATCCCACCGAGAATTAATTTCCGATGTGGATGATAATGAACCGGCTGCACGGGTCATTTGCATCGATATACCGATGTCGTTCATCGAAATGAGCGCACACTGCAAATTTGCCCGACGAGCCCGCAAAACCAGTGTGAATTGAAGCCTACTGCAGTTACTACATGATACATACACTTGGTACGTTTGTGATTTTGTTGGTAAATTCGGTATTGGAGTTCATTTTGTAGACTGAAAATTTTGTAGGCGTAAAAAGTTCTCTGTTTTAGCCTAGTCTGGGACCTGGGTTCAATGTGCTGAGGATTTTTCATGACATTTGCAATAACCTGAATTTGTGCTCGGTGGCTATGGTAATAAATGTGATAATGTAAATTTTGAGAAAGTATTATGGAAAATAAATTTTAAATTATGGAAACCAGAATTATGATGATTTTAAAACGTCTTTATTAGTTTCACTTATAACTAACTAACTAAACAACAATTAAAACATTAGAAGTCATTTAGTGGTGTAGTAATGTAAAAAAAGAAAACTCAACTTTTCCATATTATTTCAAAATTGATAACATGGATAAGTAATCAAGCAAAGGCTTTATTCATCAGTTTCCATTTTTAAATATACCTATAGGGGATCACGCACCAGTAGAAACCAGTTCAGGCCGGATATTGTACGGCCGTTGTTGTAAAATTCAAAGTGGCGTATTTACTTTTTGCATGAAAAGTCCGTGATTGATGTCCGATTTCTGAAAGCTATGCAACTATGACAATTTGGATTTAATGGTTTTTTAGTTAAATGGGATAGTTTTAAGTGACATTCAATTGCAGCATTCGGCCTATAAGATAGAATATGTTTTTCTTTACTTTGAATTTCCCACAGGACCTTCGCTTCTTAGAAATATAGTAGATAATATTGAATCTTATTGTCTGTCATATGTAAAGTCTATTCTGATGTTCAGCTTTTTAGTATCGCTTATGAGTGCTGCTACTCCATATCAATGAGCTATCATAGCTTACCCTCATGCTGAGAGGTTTGATCATGAATGAGTTCTAAAGTAATCTCAACAAGTGGGCAAAAACTATAAAAATATACATATACATTGCAATAATCCTGTTACGTTTTATATTCCTATGCAAAATTATCGATTTCAGAGTTATAGGACGGCATGATAGTCTCTAAATTTGACTCATACCTAAAGCCTCTAGATCAAAGTGGCATAAGATCATTTCATCAAGCAGTTAATAAACATGATTGTGTATTTGGTAGGTTCAGCACATTGCTATATTGTTCAATTATTAACAGATCAGTTTGCAATGTAAGCGAATGCCTATTCAAATTGACTTTGTAAACCAACATTTCCACTAAAACTGACTAATTTGTTAATAATTAATCAATGGTTTCTGCGGTCCAGTATGGAAGCATATATACTGTAATTAATTTTTGCACATATGAATGATGGAATGAATACGTTCCTTTTTTAATTGTATCTCGCAAGATTTCGAGATTTGTTGAGTTTTTTCAAAAGGCTTACTAGCGATGTGGGTCCTACATTACCAATAATCTTGTTAACCCCTCATACTAAGCTAAATGCTTGTATTACGAGAGGGTTCACGTCAGTAGTGCAATGGGTGAGCTTCGAAACGGCAACCACATGATCGCAACGTCAGACTTGCGAACTTACCATTAGGCTACCACCGCTTAAACGCTTCTTAAAGTACAAAATGCCAGATAAAAATTTATGAAAAATTATATTAGTTAATTAATTATTATATTAATTAGAAATTTATGGTATTAACCATTTATTAACAAAAGTTGTAATGATGTTGTTGTGTTGTAACGCAAAATTTACCAAAAATTAGTTTACTGTCAATATTTCGTTACTGACAATACTGACTTCAATTAAGAATATCAATGATGTTCATTTTCAAATTAAAGAGAATATTATAGAAAGTAGTGTATTAACAAATATAATAAAATTACAGAAGAAGAATTATATGCTTTTATAACATAAAATCCAAACAACAGTACCTACCTGCTTAGTCTTTTTGCTTTACTAAACTAGTTAAGTTGAAACAAAACAATAGTTTTCCTATATCTATTAAAATTTTAACCAATCGCGACCCATTGAAACCTTTGTAAACTTACAAACGAAATAGACTAAGAATATAAAACTGACATCCGGAACTGCTACAAAAGTTACGAAGCTGTCTTAGTGCTTCTGAAATATGCAAAACGGTTCTTATAGACGTTATCTTTGAACCTATTATGCAGGCACTACCTTTCAGTGCTGTAAATAAAAGTAATGCACGTTTTATTAATTCTTCAGAGTGCATCCAACAAGCACTTTGCAAGCGGTTTGCAAAAGTTAATTTCCATGTCTTTACTTAGCTTGTGTGGATTTAGTTTTTCATTTATTTATAGTGAGGGCTTTAGATTAAAAGTCTCTCGGGATGTTTGAGATACTCTCCTAGTTTTGATAAAATATTTGTTTTAATTAAGTCTTCTTTTGTTTTATTTGTTTGTGGGAACTTAATAAGTGGGATAAATGATGGATTTTGCTTCCTTATCTTATTTACAAATTAAGAATTGTATCCTATAAAACAAGTTATTAACTGCTCAGCGGTCGTGCTTGGGACGAGACCAATGAGGCAGTCATTGCCTTAGGTGTACGTATGATAATGGGGTCCGACGGCTTGTAATGCTCTTCAAACAACGAAGGGTCTCGATGTGTTAAGAAAGGCTTCATACAGACAATTGATCAGAATAGTTGTTCATTCATAATCAACCCATTACATTATGCCACTGCTGGGCATAGGTCTCCTCTCAGAACAAGAGGGAATAGGCCAACGTCCACCACGCTAGCCTACTGTTGCGGGTTGACAGATTTCACACGTTGACAAGAAAACCTTGCAGGAATGCAGGTTCCCTCACAATACTTTCCTTCACAGTTGAAACGCTTGATAATTAACTATCAATACATACGGACGGCTACAGATCAAGCTATACAAAACCAGTAGAGGCTGGCCTTGAATTGTACGGAAAACCTTTATAATGGGAGGTATTTCTAAAGTAGATTTGTATAGTTTGACGTGTAGCCCTTTGTACACGACGAAAAGTCAGAGGTGCATTGCATTCGAACTGGAGACGATTGACTTGGCAGTTCAATGGTCATATCACTAGACTATCACTGCACTTAGTTATTTATTAGCTCCGCCATATATCACAAGAAAACTAATTTAACTCGAATTGAAACACTATTTTTTTCAACTGTAACTTCCATTGTTTTCGTAGAATCGCACAATTTTGTGCATAGTGAAACTTTTTAGTAGATATTTTTCGAGTCGAGCATAGCGGGATTAACTGCATTAATTCGTCTAAAATGTAACACCGTTTGACTCTAATCTCGTTACATAGCCACCAAAGTGTAGTTCACAATAATACTCAAGTTCAAACACCTAAAAGGCTTAAAGGTATAAGTTCTAATTCAATTTTGATTCCTAGAAATGTTTTGAGCTGTCTCTTTATCGCTTTTACAGTTCGGAGAAGTCGTGTTCTCGACTTACATTTAACCTGCGTAAGCTTTGAATATTTTATATAAAAAGCATTCAATACAAACTAAGTACCTATCTGTTATATTATTAAATTAAAAAAAAAAATGGTTAATTGAAGTTATATAAAAAAATCAAGTGAGTTAGAGCATTTTCGAGCGTTTTCTAACCTGTGGTCCGCGAACACATGTTTCCCCTAAACATGTGTTCGCGTTCTGCGGTCCCAATACTAAAATATAATATTGTCCGAAAATTGCACCTTTACTTAAAAACGGCGTTAGGTACATGTGAATTCAATCAGTTGAAAATTTACTAAATTACAGTTTGATTTCTCTATTGTATACAGATCCATATACAGAACAGATCATCACAGTTGGTTCCTGATTAAATTCTTTCTATTCTACGGAAGCGAAGCCGCGGGCAAAAGTTATATAATTATTTTATACTTTATCTGACTGTAATTAAATACCGCGACTAATTAAACGCAATGAAATTAATAATTAGCACCCATACCTTTCGCAATTTTAATACAAACTTGTAAATTTTCAGATACTCAGTGTATTTTATGTAAATACCATATTAATTTTGGCTCATATTGGTAAAGTTTGACTACATTTTGTCGGTGAAATAATTGTTGTATTAACTTGTTAATTAATTACGTCTATCAGTTGAGTATCTATTATGTATTTCTATTTTCGACACATACCATAACATAAAGCTAATCTCCAAAGGGATAAGCAGAGCTATACATATTAATAAATATAACATTCGAGAGAGTGTAATAATGTAATTACTCTCTACCTTAATATTTAGGGAATACCTTAATATATATTATATTAAGGGATAGATTGCACGAGGTTTGAAGTTGATGCATAAAACTATTCCTTATTACCAAGGATTAGGTATAGTTTTAAATTGCACTTAGCGTTGTCACAAATTCATTTTTTTTAAAAGAGAACAACTAACTATTCTATTCATAGTTAAGTAAAACCTCAATTTTATTAAATTATATTCATCCACGAGAATAATCCATATATTTTCGCGTTAAATACTTAACAGCCGGTTTAAACCGCCACCAACAATACAATCTCATATTTAACAACTCAGTTTGACAATCAACATGTCAGATGAAGTGTGAAAAAAATCCACAAACAAGAATTGAATAATTTTGCTACGCAAACACTGGCATTATTGCCGCTTTATATGAATAAAATGGCGTAAACGTCCGGGCTGTTAGGTTATTGCTTCCGTTTAAGCGCGTCGGTGCTGGTAGAACAAAAATGTATAAAAATGTCTGCGTGTATTGTTAATATGGCTCGTATATTTCTTGTAACTATTGTCTGGGTTATATATGGGCGGCGCGAGGCAATTGTTTTTTTTAAATTTTTCGGAGGAGCGCATTCGTAGGCTTACTAAGCGACAACCAACTACTTTTTCGGTTTTAATGGCCAACCGTGACTTTTGTTTGAATTTGGAATTGCTCAATTTAGGAATGAGGTTTTGTTGAATTATGACTCTTTTTTAATTGTATTTTTTTGCTGGATGACGGATATGTTACCAGGAATTTTATATTGGTTTTGTGAATTCCTAACATTTTGTATGGATGTTGATATATTTATGATGGCAGAACATTTTACGGTACCTCCCGTACCGTAAAATGAATTAAAAAAAAAGAACATTTATAGAGTACTAGCTTTCTGCCCGCAGCTTCGCCCGCGTGGACAACACGATTTTGACTATTTAGATTTTTTCAATTCTGGCGGGAAATTGCAAATTGCAATAAAAGGTAGCCTATGTCCGTTCTCAAGCTTTAGTCTATCCCAGTACCAAATTTCATTAAAATCGGTTGAGTGGTTTAGGCGTGAAAGAGTAACAGGCAGACAGACAGACAGCCAGAGTTACTTTCGCATTTATAATATTAGTAGGGATTGTTAGAAAAATTCAGTAAGTAGGTAGGTATATATTTTGTTTCAAAACAGTTATTCTTTACACCTATTATAATAAAATAATACCTAGAGCGTGTTTCAGTCGTACCAAATATTCGGTATTTATTTAATAACATCTAATGTTGACCCAGATGTACAAAAGTTTATTAACATAAAAAACCTAACAATATATTTTTTTATTTATAAAATAAACATGTTAGAAGGCAGTATTATGATGTTGAATTGAAGTTTTGAACCGCTTAACCGTTTCATAACTGGAACCCTTAAAATAGTGAGATATTCAATTCATCACTCATTTTCCATAATTAAAACATCGTAAATTAACCAATCATCGATATAAAAACAATACAAAAGTCAAAAATACCGACCTCCAGGAGTGGGCACAGGGCGGTTAAAAGAAATATCTTTATTAAAAGCTTTGTTTTGTAATTAGGGGGCGTCCTACTCTGTCGAATCATTAGCGTAATAGCGTTAATGGGAACACCTCTAGAGATGGGACTACTTTACAAAATATCGATAATTATCATTAAAATTAAGGTTTAATTTGAATAATAAATATCAATAAAAAAAATTAAAGAGAATGAAAAATCTCTGATCACCTTTGGTTACTGGATGTAGATATTTTGAATAATTATGTATAAGCCGAAATACGAATTAAACCGCTTTTTTTAAATATATTTTTTTTGTGAAACATCAATTATTAGCGTGACATGAAATTGACAGAACACAAAATTTACGAAGATACATGATTGAAATTGGTTATTTATATTCTTTGTTGGTAAAAAGCTTAACATATCTTTTATAATAATTAGTAAGGAGAAGTATTAGTTTCAGTCCAAACATAGATGGCTGAGTTTTAAGTATGTAATTGTGTGAGGTAGGATTATTTATTCAAGGTGGACTATATACCTACGCGAACCATTCAACGATGACAATCTGATAGTACAAAGTAAAATTATCGTTTTCAACATCGATATCGATAAACCCTACCTGCCCCTAGTAATCCAACGTATCTCGCTTCACAAAAAAGTGCGAAGGCTTTCGTGAATTTTCCGCCGAAAATAAAGAAAACGCGATAATTCCCAGTAATGAATATTTAATTATTGTTTTCTTTTTTTTTCAACGTTTTATCGTAATTATTTCATAGCTTTACACGTTTTGCTACTCCGTCTGAGATTAGCATAATTTGTTAATGTTTTTCATCTTAAATAAATATTTAGTGTTATGTTCGAGGCATTCGGGTTTTCTCTTTATTACTAGTGAATTTACTGTGAAATTTTGTAGGTTGACTTTATTTAATTAGGTAAATTTGAGTTAGGTTTTTAAAAGGATGAGGAGAAATGAACAGAAATGGGCGGATAAAGTATCGACCTGGCAGACGTTATCCTGTCCGAATTTGATCGCAGCGCCACCTGTCCAATTTTTCCGTATTTTCTCACCGTTTAAACATTCCCTGGACTTCCATAAATATTCCAAAACCAAAATTATACAAATCGGTCCAGTCGTTCTTGAGCTTTAGCGAGACTAACAAACGGCAATTAATTTTTATAGTTAAGAATGGAAGAATATAATAATTTTGTCATTTAGCACAAGCTTACAGAAGAATAAATATAATTGAAGCGGCGGTAGCCTAATGGCTAGGGCGTCGGACTTGCGATCATGTGGTTACCGGTTCGAACCCCACCCATTGCACTACCGACGCGAACCCACTCGTAACACAAGCATTTAGCTTAGCACGAGGGGTTAACAAGAATAATAGTAATGTGTGGTCCACATTGATAGTAAGCTTTAAAAAAAAAAAAAAAAGTAGTTAGACTCACCCATAGCCATTAATTACATGCCTACTGTAGGTAAGAATATTGTATATATATGTGATGGTATGACGATAAAACTAATAAGTCTTTGAACATGTATCTAAACTAATATTACAATGAGGAAACATTTGATTGTTTATTTGTTTGCACTGAATAGGCTCTGAAAGTACTGGACTGCTTTGAAAAAATCTTTCGCCAATAGAAAGCTACATTATTTCTGAGTCGTATAGGCTATATAAATATCCCGCGAGCGGAAAGCTAGTTTTTTATAACGCGTCATCAGAAACATACAAATAAAATCTAAAGTTATTATCTATCTGGTTCTTTAAAACATATAAACGTATTAATGACTCCATTATCATTAATTATTACTTATTTATCTTGAAATTTTATCTAAGTGAACACACATCACAAATGCTTTCCCGTTAAATGGATGACAAATGTCTGGTTTTACGGTAAAAGCATCCATAAACGTTAATGTAACCAATAATTTCCTCGATGCACCTATTACTGTCTATTGGTATTGCATAATGACGGTGAAACGACTGGCTTAATGCATTTTGTCTAGACGCTACAATAAATGCATAGCTTCCACGAGATCAACATTAACGTTCAATACATAAATAACAATGCAATGATCCAATGTTCACTTCAATGCATTTCGTTTTTAAAATAGTTGACAGGGAATTATCTCATTAGTGTAATGATCCTGAACGCGACTGTCACGCTAAAGGTCTTGGGTTCAATTCGAGTCGCTGCCTACTGTTTGAAAAAGGAAGGGAAAAAGGAGAAGCGAGGGCATTGAGGGAGGAATTGGGCCTCCGGCGTTCACATACACACTAATTGAGAAAGGGCCCCGGTTGAAATGCCTGTTATTCTTCAAATCTCTATGTCCTAATATCAGTTTTTTACAGTACACATAACATACCATTAGGTACGCCGTACGTGTGTATGTTCCCGCAAGAATGAGTAGAGGTTATGATTGATGATTTAAATTTTCATCTGCTAAATTATCTTAAAAAAAATATGTAGAGTGTTGAAGAAACCCAAAGGCACAGACATCAAGTTTAAATTCCAACTGCAAATTGCAACTTCTGCAAGAACTATATATCGTCTCCTCAAACAACGTTCCATGATTTCCATTCACACATGACGCCCGTTTTTCCATCAACACACAAAACCAATTACCAAGTAAATTGGTAACGAAACCATGCGATAACGAAGTTTGCAGTTCATAAACTATTGCAAACAGCTAAACAATTTAATTAGTCGCCGGGGGCGCGAGTTGTCGGTGTTGACGATACGCCGCCTAACAACTACAACTATCAACTTTGTTTCAAATAAGCCCGCCGTAAGCTGCGGGTTGTAAAAAATGTCTCGTCATTATCCTAGCTTGATTCTAACTCAGTATTACCTTTTCCTTTTAATTATATTTATTTATGTAAATAGATCTTTCAAAAAAATTGTTACTGGTCGATGTATCACATTTTTCTTAAAATGGATGGTCGACCTCTGAGAACGCCGAAACAGTAGTACCTATTATCAGATATAATGCGAGTTTAACAATTCAGGAAAATCCTCACCGAGACGAGGCATGTGTCCCAGCAGTTGTAACATTATAGGCTGATTATGTATGTATGAAAACAAGTATTATAAAGTAATGTACAAGTTCAAGTTCAAATGTTTTTATTTCGGCGTGTGACGTCTGCCAACCCGCAGTAGGCTAGCGTGGCGGACTATAGCCTAATCCCTCTCGTACTGAGAGGAGACCCGTGCCAAGCAGTGGGACAATGTAATGGGTTGATGATGATAAAGCTTTTACAAGCATTTATGAAATGTTATGACATATGTTATATGTTATCTAGTTGCACGGTTCCAAAAAGTTGATCCTATCGAGAAGAATCCGGCAAGAAACTCAATGTATGTACCGCGTAATATGAAATGTAAAATAAAAACGGACAACTTTCAATGTTATAGACGTCACAAATGTCACATTTGCTTCAATTTTCGGTCTCAATTCAATCTAATTTGTTCGCATTTGATGTTGTTTTTACTTAAGTAGAATACCTTTTGACATTTACGAAAATGAGGCTACTCTACTCTACTTACGATCTTACGTAATAATAATTTGACCATTTCATCTGATTACCAGAATCAACATTGAGATAATTTATTTATTCAATATACAAACTAAATAAACTTTAGAATTCTTTGAAACTTGCATACATTCAATGTATATTGTCAAGTAGGACAGACAATGTCCATTCAATAACAACGACACAAACTATTCAAAATCGATACAAGCGTAGTATGAATAGCCCCAACATTTTCCATTGTGTATCCCACGTGTATTCGATTCAGAATTGCTTATCCATATATAGCGATACTGTAGAATAACATAGCTCAAAATAGCATATCTGTATGAGAGACTTATCTGTAGCAATGGACAGCGAGTTGAATTGATTGCTTTGATGTAGGTAGGTACTTGAATAAAGGAAGAGCGAAAATAGATTGATTTGGTTAACAAACATTTAAAAAATAATAAATAAACTTGATTGCCTCATTGGTCTAGTGGTCCTAAGCGCGACTGCTACGCTACGGGTCCTGGGTTCGATCCCCAGGTCGAGCACAGTGTTATTGGAAATAACAGTAGCAGTTCGGAGTCTGGATTTGTGCCCGGTTAGTGGCAATAAGCTCGCCCCCTATTACTTGGGACCTAAACATACCGGCAAAATGTGGGTGTACATTAGTACACCTCTGCCTAATCCTTCGGGGTATACAGGCGTGATGGTATGTGAAATTAATAAATATCACGTGCTCAACTGCGTCATTAGTCTAGTAGTCCTAAGCGCGATGGCTGACCCAATTTTCTTAACAAAAACTCTTTCTATTAAAATTTACCCCTCCTAAACCACTTGCTGACAATTTCATGTCGGTGTTAGTGATGATGGCGTCAGTGTTAGTGACGATGACGTCGGTCTTAGTGACGATGACGTCGGTCTTAGTGACGACGCGGCGACGGCGTAACAGCAGACGTACATGCAAATAAGCGATAAGTCAGTATGACGGTACTTCGTATTTGTTCGCACACAGCCCTACCCAGTCTACAACACAGCGTTAACATTACCTTTGCTTAGTGGACCGGAACATTCGCAGTCAACAGACAGTCTCAATGCAGAAGCCAACAGCGGCAAATATTTGAGTGATTGCCTACATATAGAAGGAATTGCCGATTCAGCCATTCACGAATCGCTAATACTCGGTGCGAACACTGCGAACGCCAATATCTATGTTTTGGTGAATACTGCCACCACTTTGGGAGCAATCTATTTTTGGAGTAACGCAGTGAACAGTTTTTTGTGTATTTTTTTTTATTGAAACGTTTAGTGACACGAGGTTTATTTTGATAATAGAAAGCTTTCGTAATAGTAGCAGCTTTTTGGAGCTAAATGTTTTCATTTCACAGCCTTTTCAAATATTCTGTTTCTATTCGTTGCGCTGCACTAGTGTATTCCCCATTATGTGTATTTTTTTAAATTTGACGTGTATAGTATCCTTTTGTCCCATAAAACATACCATCACGCCTGTATTCCTATAAGAGTAAGGCAGAGGAATACTAATTTACATCCACAGTTCGTTGGTATGCATAGGTTTCATGTAATAAGTGGCGAGCCTATTGTCCATAAAATGCGCATAGATCCAATTATTATGATCCATTGAATTTCTATTGAATAACCCAATAACACTTTGTTCGATCTGGAATCGAACACTGGACCAGATGTACCAACGTCACTTAAGACGTAAGAATGTCGAAGAGAAAATTGGACAACAAATACAGAAATTTTCTTTTACTAGAAAATTACATATGATTGTAGATATTGTTAATTATTTAGTACTAAAATATAATAAAAATAAACATTATAGAAAGCCTAATTTAACTCATTCTGTACGTATTGGAATGTACTAAGTTCTATTACATACAACCGTTACATACACCTAGTGTGTACTATGGAAGCAATCTGTAATGTTATCCGGAAATTTTCCGCTACGAATAGTTCCGTAACAAAATAATTATGTTTACAATATATTATTTTCCAACCTATATTTAAACTATATAACTGCAGGAGATGCAACGAATCAGAATAAGTCTCGAGGCAAATTGCAGCGCAAGTCGACTGCCGCAAATATTTGAATTATAGAGTGGGATTGGTTTGCTTTCTACGCATTCAGACGTTGTTTACACTGAGAAATAAAATTTCTTAGCGATTCGTATTCCAGTTTAGATAAATAGTCTAATGGAGTCAGTCCACTACACTGTAGCTTGTTTATATAAATATTTTTAAGACAAGAAACACAAACTTCTAGGATTTTCGCAGTGTTTCCGAACCGGTGGTTAGACAAAAATCTAATTTATGTGGAACTAACATTATATTACACACCATTGCGCTTGTATTCCCCAAAGGATTAGGCAGAGCCGTAGGCAGTAATGTACACACTTCCCGGTATGTTTAAGTCCCATGTAACAGGAAGTGAACCACAAATCCAAACCCTTAACTGCTACTGAGAATTTCATAAAAAAACTCAATAACACTTTGCTAAACCTGGGAATCAGACCAAGGACCTCTGACATAACAGTCACACTTAGGACCACTAGACCAATGAGGCAGTCCTCATGGGGAACTTTTTTAGGAATATATTCTAGTAGATAAAAGAATAAAAGAAGTTCATTCACAATCCGCTAAGACTTCGCATAAAGAACAAAAAGACCGTCGAATTGAGTTTTTTCTTTAAAATATTCTATTAAATTGATGAATGACCTGCCTGCTAATACATCAAAAATCATTGTCTGTACCTACCTACATCAATTACCTACCAACTATAGCTTGACCTGCATAAGCACGGCTCTCGGGTTGTGCAGGCCCAAAGACATAATCACATAAGCTCTTAGGTAAACAATGACAGGAACTGGCTGATTGCTCAGTCTCATACCCCACCGTGCCCTGTAGATGCGTCTCTGTAGATCTGTGATTTGGGAGTGCCGTACTTATGGCAGATAAGCTATATTACTATGAGTATAAATGTACTACGATATTATAGACAGAAAATATCCTGTCCTCTACAATCAAGACCTAATCCTTGCGAGAATATATTTGATAAAACGTTCCTCACACTAGGATTTCGTATTTGGGCGCGATTCAAACATAAATCCTCATAATTATACATAGACACTTAGACCTGGAATACCTGCAAAATTTATAACTGTGTGGGAGGCTAGAACGTGTAGCGTGTATACAATCACGACCCCGAAAAAAAAGGCTTGATCTTTCTCCCGCTGTTTATAGCGGTGACGTGATACAGTGCAGTGAGCGTCATCTACAAATCTCATAGAATTTTTTATAGAAATATCGGCTCGGTTTGTTCGCGTTGAATGAGGCCAATTTTCTGGTATATTTCCAGTAGCTAGGTTCAGGTACTGAATAATGTTGTTTATTGGACCGTGACGGACTGTGAAAGCTTTCAATCCGCTCTTGATTAATGTCGAAATACGCTTTAAATGCAGCAATAAAAGCCATGATTTATACGTATCGGAATGTTATTCCCGGACAGTAATAAGAGGTATTTATTTTGTTTTATTGCTCTTCTGATGTTTATTTTGTATGAGCTAGTGTGCATACACATCAAGCTATATATTTCGCCCTTATTACATTGCAATAGCGATTATTTTTGATGTGCAACCGTATAGCTTTATCCCTATATTTTCTTTCGTTGATATTTTGCGAATTTGACGACACATTAATTTGATATTCTTTTTATTTCAAAGTCAAATAGTAACTAGTTTTTGTTAATATTATTTTATCCTGTCATTACTCTAACAACTGTTTATACGGGTGGCTTCTAAGCCAGTTTAACACCGCACAACACCGCACAAGTTGTCATTTCACCATACTGTTTTTATGGCAGACAGATGACAAAGTGACTAAAGCAGTGTTTAAAAAAAAAATAGTACTTGAACATAAACTTATTAATCTGTTCCTGTTAATTTAGATTTAATTTTTATGGAATTCAGCCTCCACTAGACCCTTAGGACGTTGCTGTAGGTACCCTGCGGTAGACCTGGCATCAAGGACCCCTCTTGATTCCGGGTCTGCGGAGGAATGTCACAGCTCTCCCGTATTCCCGGCACTAAAATGGTGACGCGAAACGCCGAGGATGGTTTTAGTCGGTAGATCGCTCTCTTCAGAGCGGAGTCCGACACACCCCATCGCTCTTCCCGGGGCGGTGGATAGTGCATAGAGCATTTTCAACCCCGACACAAAAAAAAGGATCTCTTGACAGCTTAGTACCCTTAACCCTTACCTTCAGCTGCATCCCTGTTTCCAAGGACCGAGGCTATTTGCGGTCGCTCCTCGTTGATGACCAGCTCGGCTTGCTCGCTGTACACCGAGTGGACTGTGGAGATGCAGGTCAGCCTCAGCTGGCCTCGCTCGAAGCTGTCCGGCCTCACCATGAATGATAGCTGGCTTATTGAAGCCACCTGGGAGAGAGTGGATTTTGTAAATATATTTTTATGTTGAGGGTTATCTCCGGAACTAATGGATCTGTTAAAAATAATCTTTCATTATTTGATACGTTATTGCAGATAGATATGGGTTATATATTAATTAGTATATACAGGGTTAAAAAAAATTACCCGCACTGGTTGGATAGGAGATTCTACTCGTCCTACTCAACAACTATAACAGGTAATGTAGCCAGTGAAATTAATAAGAAAATGACAAACTTGGCCCTTTTGCTCTTCAAATTGGGTTACACGTCGAGCTATACAAATCCAGTTTACGCTGGCCTCTTATTGTATGGAAAGCTTATACAACGCGATATCAGTTGGAGTTTTATAGATTGACCTATAGCCATGTGTACCAAGACCAATCCAGACAAACTCAACAAATATCCTAACTCAAGACTAAAATATTTCTATAGACCAAGTTGGCTTCGGTTTTACTACATACCCCAAAAACGAGAAACATGGTAACCTATCTCTCAGTATAACTAATTTGTGCCTTTGTTCTTTTCAATGGTGCAATCTATTTCTATACCAAAATTAATCTAAATTGTTTCAGCAGTTTTGGCATGAATATGTAACAAGCAAACAACAAGGGTTATTTTCGTATTTATATGGATACCTTATTAGACGTCTCTGCCGTGGGTATAGGATCTGTAGCGTCTTCATCTATGGAACTGTCGTGATGTCTGGGTGAAGGCAACACTACCGTGTCTTGACTCGGTAGGAGCTCACCTTCCTGCGAACAACGGAGTATTGACATAAGATAGAATATACAAAAAGAACTTGAATCATTTGACTAAGTAACTTCAAATTTTTTTAAGTATTTTTTTTATCCCTAGTTTTTTTAATCCGTTGTTCTCATTTTATATCCTAATAATCCATTTTTTTTTATGTAAGCATCTTTTTCATATTTCAGGTACGCCAGCACATCAGGCTATACAAAACTGTCAAATTTCTCCAAATGATTTTAAACCTTAAAATGTTGTTGATTAAGATCAAAATTAACCGAGAAATTGTGATGTATTGTGGTAAATTAATGTGCTGTTTTTTTCCATTTTTATTATTATTTTGTAATATTTTAATTGAAATACAAGCATTTAGCTTAGTAGGTACGAGGGGTAATCAATAAAACTAGTAAAATGCGATCCACATTGCTAGTAAGATTAAAAAAAATGTGTCTACAGACAAAAATAACAATAATGTTACTCTCCATAACCTATATGATTATGGCTACGTAACAGTGGAGGGCATAGTACTTCAGTATCACATCATTAATCAACGTCAAAAACCAATTAGAGAGTAATATATGTTCTGAGTAAATTTTCGGGTCTGTTTTCTATTGAAAATATCAATTTTGGTAACCGATAAGCCGATTCAACGTTGAACTTTAACTGTTTTAGTATGGATTTATGGTTTGGTTTACTTAGCTCTTTCGTATTGAATAATTTAGGGATCTTGATTTAGGATTCCTAAAATAATACTATTAAATTATGATATTATATTATGGTATGACTACCTCATTAGTCTAGTGTTTCTAAGCGCGACTGCTACGCTAGATGTATTGGCTACGATTTCCAGGTTGAGCAAAGTGTTTTGGGTTTTTTTTATAGAATTCTCAGTAGCAGCTTGAAGTTGGATTAGATCTCCCGGTGATGTTAATAGTAATTACATGCAACCTAAAGATACCGGCCAACTGTAAGTGTACATTAAGTACACCTCTGTCTTACCCTTCCAGAAATACAGGCGTGAGGGTATATTATGGTATGATATTCATTATAGCAGATACCAAGTTGATTTATGAAAGTTAAAGTGCCTGCAAGCCTTCATACATAAACCCTTTGATGACTAATTATTTATAAAACTACATACATCAAGATGCAGATGTTATTTGTAGCCTTTATACCTAACTCTTTCGTCGACTGTACCTGCACGTCACATTTGTCTCTATAAATGTACAGACGACACACCCATTCTCCAACCCTATTACCGTCGGCTTCTATACTCTCACCAAAATTGCTACTGAATTATCATAATTAACCAGAGCGGGTGAATATCAATATTTTATAATGAGCGTCTGACATCTAACCTCCAAAATTTGATAGCAAGACGGTTAAGTTTAATATTACTGGCAACCTTTCATTTATGTCGTTAGTACTTGCATGATAAATGCGACCTACATTTACCGGACTTGTAGAGCATTTGTAATTTAAGATTTCAATGGTAACGAGTTTTTCCTACAAGGGGTAGGCAGAAATGCCACTTGTAACAACTATTGTATATTGATTTTGCTTCGTCCTGTTGTTGTCTTCATCTTGTTATACAGAAACGGGATAACATGATACTAGTGTAATATGTCCTACATATAAATATTATAATTATAATAGTATTACATTTAGTCATCATATATTTCCACGACTGCCTCAGTGTCTAGTGGTCCTAAGCGTTACTGCTACGCTAGAGGTCCTGGGTTCGATCCCCAGGTCGAGCATAGTGATATTGGGTTTTTCTATAAAATTCCCAGTAGCAGCTCGGAGTCTGGATTCGTGCCCGGTTAATGGCAATAGGCTCGCCCACTATTACATGGGACCTAAACATACCGGCGAAATGTGGGTGTACATTAGTACACCTCTGCCTAACCCTTTGGGGAATACAGGCGTGATGGTATGTTATGTTATGTTATGCCTCATTAGTCTAGTGGTTCTAAGCGCGACTGCTATGCTAGTGCTTTTTTGCTTTACTTCACATATTTAACTAAATACTCAAGTTCTAATATCTATGAAAAAAAATCAGAAATACAGACTCATTTTATTTCTTCGAGGTGAAGTGCTCTAGTTGCCTCACTAATGACGTTTTTTCATACAAAATATAACAGAATTCTTATTTTATTATTACCTAGTCTCTTCATCTCTAAATGGTCATTATACTAAGATGCTGTTTCAAGTATTTCGAAGTGAGCTCATAGATAAAAAGATTTATTTGGAATAGAACAATGAGTATTAATTATAGTATATAATATACCATCACGCCTGTATTCCTCGAAGAGGGTCGGAAATGGATTTACGTCGGTAGTACAATGGGTGGGTTTCGAACCTGCAACCACATGATCGCAAGTCTGACGCCCTAGCCATTACGCTACCGCCCAGATCAAAAGCTTAGTAGCAATAAGTATGGGTCGCACATTACTAGTAATCTTTTTAACCCCTCTTACTAAGCTTAATGCTTGTATTACGAGTGGGTTCACGTCGGTTGTGCAATGGGTGCGTTTCGAACCAACAACCACATGATTGCAAGTCCGACGCCCTAGCCAAAAAGGGTACCGCCGCTTCAATTCGATTTATTTAATACCTAATCAAGATTATGTCAAGTTCAAGTTCAAGTTCAATTTTTTTCATTTCAAATAAGCCTTGACAAACATTTATAAAACGTTATGACTCTAGTTTCACGGTTCCAAGAAGCTGATCCTATGGAGAAGAATCCGGCAAGAAACTCCATGGACACTCTTTTAAAATAAAAGGTATAACAATAATGAACTGGAACATTATGGCAATAAGAGGATGTGAGGACATTGAAGGTTAGTGTCTGAATAAGCTTTAAGTCAATATTAAAATTAAAAAGGTTCCCAGCAACTGAGAACTTAATTTCATCCTAAAATTAAGAAGTTATGTGAAAGAATCCACATCAAACAAAATAAATTACATTACCTATATTAGACATGACTGGCTAGAATGCAATCTACTGTAAATGTTTACAGTCCATTTTTATAAGTTGTGGTAAACAATACTAACCATATAAAGACATCCCGAGATATGAATACTGAATATATTCTGTCAAAACATGCCATTAAAGTATATAAGGTCAGTAGGTAAATACCTGTATAGTATCAACAAAAGGTCCAAACGCCTTCCATGGACTGAATATGATGTTGTTATGGTCGTCTCCCGGACTCGCCGTGCTCCGGCCTTGGCTATGAGGTGCGTCAATGGCTACCACTGGGCTGGGCAGGATTCTCTGCTGGATTATTGGCTTGCCTTGGATCTGGAACAAGAACATAACATACAATTAGAAATTATGACGGGGCGTGGTTTTAAAAAAGATTTCACATGGCCCCAAAGTACCATTTTACAGAGTAAGGATCACATCGGGGCAAACACACAATTATTACACGTGATGATGGGACAGAGATTCGACGTCACTATCATAATTACTAGCAGATAAGTGTCTGTCATGACGTCCAAGTCGCCTCCGAACTCCCAAGCAAAAGTGAACGAGTTGACGTATCGGCTTGTCTTTTATACAAAACCGACACTTGTCATTTTATGAATAGGCGGGTATTCTTAAAAACTTCATCAATCTCCTAACTATACCATTTCGTTAACATAACATGCTATCACACCTGTATTTCCTGAAGGTTCCTGAAGGTGTAGTCAATGTACCCAAAGTTCACCAATATATATTTAATTCCCATGTAACAATGGCTAGCGAAGTGATGATTGATATTTTATTACATCAAGTCGGTTCGATATGTTATATAAACTTAACTGTATTTATGTTCTTGCAACAGATTAAATTAGTATTGAATTTATTAATACTATTACATGGGATCACACATTCATGCCAACCCGCAGTAGGCTAGCGTGGCGAATCGATTAGGCTAGGAGATGGGATCTAAATCATACTGTGAAATTGGTGTGTGTACGTCACAGTTCACAATACAAGCGTGATGTCATATAATTTCTTCGTATCAAAATTAAGTATTAATCACTACGCTGGTTTATCCAAAATAACTTTTTTTTTACTTTTAATTAACTAGATGCTATTGATGTGACGTCGATGCCACCTAGCGTCCTTTGCATAGTTTTTAATTAAAATCTTGTTCAATAAGTAGATAGTTATAGAAGAATTAATTGGACCAAACTTGTTATGAAGCCGAAGATCGTCAGCCACTGTGACAACTGGTATGGTTTTAATTATCATCTAGAAGTTTATCTTTTGTTTTTGGCGTTGGAAATTAGATGGCGTTTTCGCTCAAATATTATTAAACATCATTTTAATTATCTAGATTAACTCTATGTGCGAGTCTAATCTCGTACTTAGTTTTAGTGACAGTATTGTAAATTGGCAATTTGAATGGAATTTCGATATTAATTTTGAACATTTTAAGTTATTGTGTAAGTATCAATTTTGGGAACGGTGTTAGTTTCATATTTCGATTACGGTTAGTAATCTAGACTAGACTTTCGAAGCAGGTGTCAAGAGCATTAGTGGGGTTGCTTTAATGACGCACGTCAGAGCAACAGATTTATGTACTATATAAATGTAGGAATGTATGTACTCCCCGAAGAGTTTGGCAGATGTGTACTAATGTACATACACCCACAGTTCACCGGTATTTTTAGGCCCTATAGTCTAAATACTAATAAGGTATGTCAATAAACTTATTGTAATTCTCAAAATTAAATGTTATGGTGCATTTTTACGTTTAAGTGTTTTTAAAGTACCGCAATCCTCCACCGTTTCACCACGTTTCACCGTTTCATTTCACACGCCGCAAATAACGATCGTATCGATTTAAGAACCTGCTAAATGCCTTCTCATGAGCATAAATAAAAATAGTGCTCTCCTAAAACCTAAATCTACCCACAATTGGATAAAACCCTTTACAACTAAACATAGACGGTGATCAGTCAACGTAATATAGAGTCCGAGCGTCTCTAGATAGCAACGATAGAGACGCAGCGATGATTGAGTGTTACATCGCTCATTGCGGACAGAATACTCTACAAATAGAGATGGGACCATTACCTTTATCGATAAACATGAAAATTTTCATTTTTGGGGATAATCGTGTCATTTTAGTCTATAATGTAATACAGACAGACAGACAGAGTTACTTTTGCATTTATAATATTAGTAGGGGACTAGTAGGGATTAGCTCGCACTATTAATAGTTGTAAAGTGCAGCGATAGCCTAGTGATATTGGACTGCCAAGTCAAAGGTCTCGAGTTCAAATCCAAGGCACACACCTCTAACTTTTCGAAGTCATGTGCGTATTAATAATTAATTATCACGCGCTTAAACGGTGAAGGAAAATTAAAATCGTGAGGAAACTAAGTAATTAAATTATAAAATAAATGTAATTAATCTAAGCATGCCTGAGAGATTTTCTTGACGGCGTGTGAAGTCTGCCAACCCGCAGTAGGCTAGCGTGGCGAACTATAGCCTAATCCCTCTCGTACTGAGAGGAGACTCGTGCCCAGCAGTGGAACAATGTAATGGGTTGATGAGGATGATGATGATTAATACCTAGTTGGAGAAGAGCAAATTTTTCATAACAATTCAGAAAAAAAGCACTGTGAAATCTTTCTCTTCTTTCTTGTTCTCATAAGATTGTTCATTAGAGTAACCAATTATTCCTTTAAAAATACATTATACGTCGTTACGGAGTACTGTTATCTCGCCTGTACAAAGAGAAATGAAGATACGAGTACATTATGTCAGTCTATTGAGGTAAAACAAACCCTGGTTACGGAAATCCCAAAATAGCAACTTGTATAAAAACCTTAAGGAAAACTTGCCTTAATGGAAACCCGGGAATAAAAATATAATATTCGATGTCAAATTACAAAATAAATCCAATTTTAGTTCAATTCATATATACAGTGATGGTAACATTATTGGATGAGATTTATTTGTCGATAAATTTTATCGATAAAGTTTAATAATCAATCTCTACTTATCAAGCGGGCAATGTCGGCGTTTATTATGAACGGAACTGTCATCGGATGCCTATTACGTCCAATTGCCTCATAAATTTCAGTTTCAAGAGCCTACTGTAGCATGAAACATTGTTTTGTCGTCCATTGCTATTTTACTACGATAGTATTTATGTAGGTTCCGTTGCGTACCGTAATGAACTGCGAAGTGAAAAATGAGTACCGAATTGATTAATTTCGGTTGTGAAATATTTTGGTGGTAAATTGAGATATAATAATTTAATATATACGAACACCTATGAAAATAGTTAAAAGTATGATATGATAGTCAGAAGCTCAAAAAGCCTGATAACCAGTCTATTCTTCGAATATCGATGTTGACCAGAAATTGGCTTGCGGAGGTCTGATGTCAGTAGCATCATGTAAAATATTGATATTTAGCCGCATTTAGACTGGTCGACTCCAATATAATTGGGGAAAAGGCTATGTTTTTTTTTCTTGCATTTTAATTTTAATATTTTTTCCACGTGCCGAGCGTTTGAGCGTTACAAAAGTTCTGTCGTGCATCGCCGAATTCAGCGCGTGTTACGCAGGAGCTACGCAGGAGACATTTTTTTCTTTATCGCAAACTGTCCCTGTCATGCTGTCACATGGGAATCGTGATGCGGTCAACGTGACGTACGCACGTGTATAACATTATAAGAACCTGTAGGGATTGTTATACATATTTTTTGTAAAGGAAATATTTTCTTGTGACTATTATTTTAAGAAGAAAAGCGTAGCATAAAAAACTTGATAAAAAGTCTTTGTTTGAAGAAAAAAGTTGTTAATTTTATTGGTGGAATTTATTTATTGAAATACCTACTTAAAAAGTTATTGAAGGTATACAAAAGCTTATACAGTAACACGTCACTTTCACGTAAATTTATTTTTGACATTCAGTTTCAACAAAAACATTAACTTTGAAAGGTCAGTCCATAAAAAAAACTATATTTTTATGTAACCAAACTTAAATTGAAAAAATATTGACCGATGTCTTTGTCGAACACACGATACATTGAGCAGGCTGTCAATTTTTATGAGAAAGAAAATAATCTCTGATTTTTTTGTGTTCATCGCAAAATTTCGGCCAGACGAAGAAGTATTCGATATTGTTTTGTTTGAAAATGTAACATTTTATTTACTTTGATATTTTGGGGACGTGATATTTAAAAAAAATTTGATTTACTTACAAAATAAATAAGTCGATTATTTATGTACCATTGTTGTTTTCTTGCAGGAAATCTTTGAAATATGTACCTACAACGGTAGATAAGTTGCTAAACTTCATAAAGAAATGTGGTTGTTTAAATTGTGTTTTTGATTCTGTCATTATTTATTATTTTACCAGTGATAAAAAAAAATATAAAGAAGAATTATAACTTTGAAGCATAAAGTTGTTTTGATAAATAAAATCAAAGAGACCACGATTCTCCGAGCTTGTATCAGCTTTTTATTTCAGAGGTCGCCAGCTAGGAAATGCCGGCCATATGTAGTATTTACAAATTTAATAAGTAGGTACTTGTAAAAGTGTCTGAAAGATCTGTTTATAGAAATAAATTATGTTGTTGTTAATTGTTTTATTACTAATTATTGAAGTCGAGCCATTATATGTTACTTTGTAAACAGAATAAGAAATATACTAGTTGTGATATAACATAACATACCATCACGCCTGTATTCCTTGAAGGGTTAGGCAGAGGTGTAATAATGTACACCCACATTTCGCTGGTAGGTTTAGGTCCCATGTACTAGAAACGAGCCTATGCCCAGTAGCCGGGCAAAAATCCAGACTCCGAGAATTTCATAGAAAAACCCAATGACACTGCGATCTGGGGATCGAACCCAAGACCCCTAGCATAGCAGTCGCGCTTAGGACTAATGAGGCAGTAGTTATGATATAATTTCTAACGATAAAGAATTACTTTCTAGAAATATAAATTATACCTAGTAGGTATATCGAAAATTATCAAACAAATATTCAGACTAACTACTACTAACTAACAAACTAAATCAGAAGATCAGAAAACTTACTTTAAGTATTTTATAGTGTATTTTCAAAACCAACAGTTATCAATAAATAGGTATTTAATGCGATTGACAATAAATATAATAAGTATAATTATCATTCTATCAATTGCCAAAGATAAATGGTTAGGTACATACATATAAAAAAACATATACCTAAGCCCATTGCAATCTGAATTTAAAATAAATCTATATACAAAATACATGAAATGACAACACGAACTTCAAACTTCATAAATACAAAAGAATATATCTTCTTAACCTGTCAAGCGGCATATTGTAGACACAATGCAAAATCTATTGTTATGTGCTTAAAAGAGGAACTGTACCGCTTGCCAGGTTAACACAATTAACACCAGAAAACGTCAAAAGAGGTCATTTATCAAAAAGTAAAAAATATTACTTCACCAGGATTTCACCAAGACTCCGAGAATATAACGACCGTGCTCCCGAGGTAAATGACATCAGAATAGAAAATAATAAAATGGAATTAGCAACACAAAGAGCGGCCGCACACGAGACCTGCATAAATTTCACATACATGACTTTTGTATCTACGCCACAGAGAAATTAGTTGAAGCGGGCCAACAATGTAGCAAAAACATTGGCCGTTAGTCGTATCCACCCCGCAATGGTGTACAATTAAGTTATCAACTTACCGAAATGTATGGCCTCTTTTTCAATAGGCACTTTTGTACGGCTTTCAATACTTTTTTCGAATAGATATTTATGGTTGTATAAATGACAATATAATAGTTGACTGGTGATTGATTTATTAAAAATAACCATCAAGTGAAAACTAAAATTCTTATTCTGAAAAAAATATTAAGATAATATATGAGAAAGTTGCCCCAGCCTTCGCCCGCATAGAGCGGAGCATCTAGAGGGATAGTAAATAGCCGACGTTGATCGGGAATAATGTAGCTTTTTAATGGTGAATGAATTATTAAAATTGATTGTCCCACTGCTGGCCACGGGTCTTCTCTCAGAACGGGAGGGATAAGCTAAAGTCCAACACGCTAGCCTACTGCGGGTTAGCACACTTAACACGCTGTCGAAGAGATCCCACATGCATGCAGGTTTCCTCACGATATTTTCCTTCACCGTTTACGCACGTGTACTTAAATTATGCTAATACGCACATGATTTCAAAAAGTGAAGACCCTTGATATATTTAAATTTGGAACCGGGCCAATTCCCTATTTAAAGGTTTAAATACCCTATGTACGCAACAAGATAATCTATAAAAAAGTAAAACCATACAAACGCAATTTAATATCTCTTACCGTACAAAATTCAATTAATTCTAAGTTTTAAATTTGAATTAAGAACGCTTTTATGTTACATAGGTAGGTACAGAGTGCCCCAACTTCCTCTGTGAAAAGCATTGTCTTACTCATAACTTTATTCTATGTCATTTCCGTCGCAACTCTACTCTACGTCTACATTTAAAATATATTAGCTAGACCCGGACAAGTTCAAAAAAATGTGACACCGGGTCTTATGAATACATTTTTATTAAAACCACGATTTGAAATGACGGAACAATGGGAAGAAAAATAGAAAGTTAGATTTTATCAAAATAGTTTTCATTACTTTTACTTATATATTATACTGGCTTCGCCCTCGTAGACTATACGTTTCTTTACATTTCAAGGGATATTAATATATAGCTTATGTCACTCGAGGTTAATGTAGCTTTTTATTGGTTCAAAATCGGTTTATTACATCCATAGATTACCCCCTACAACATAACAAACTCACAAATATTACCTCATTATAATATAAGTATAGATATACCTAGATATCAATCCGCACTGGGCTCGCGAAGTGGGTTACGGCCCACCATCTCACCGAGAAGAGGCCTGTTTCCCAATAGTGGTAACATTATAGACTGATTATGTATGTGTGTATTATCATCATTCTCTTAACCTTCGGGATTCGGCTTTCAATTTAACTAGATACGGCTAAATACCACTACTTTACATGAAGTGATTGTCATTGGACCTTCGCAATACCGCAAGACCGTCGATATTTAAAGGATCTAAATAAGAACTAAGGATAATTAACTGCCTCATTAGTCTAGTGGTCCTAAGCGCGACTGCTACGCAAGAGGTCCTGGGTTCGATCCCCAGGTCGAGCAGTGTTATTGGGTTTTTCTATGAATTTCCCGGTAGCAGCTCGGAGTATGGATTTTCGCCCGGTTAATGGCAATAGGCTCACCCTTATAACATGGGACCTAAACATACCGGCGAAATGTGGGTGTACATTAGTACACCTCTGCCTACCCATTCGGGGAATACAGGCGTGATGGTATGTTATGTTATGTCTAAATAAGAAATTTTCATTCGGTTTATACTTGCTGGTCACAAGAGCAAGTTAGAGGCAGGTAGTAATAGTGATTTTTTTAAATCAGTTTAAATCGTAATTATTCATTTATTTACCGAGGCCACATGGCGTATGGCATCTCATAGCTTCCACCATAGCCCAGCGCGCGAGCGCCACCGGTGTAGTTTTTGCAAACCGGTTACTGAGCGCTGCGCTTCTGTTATCACGTAGTACATTTCTAGCAATGTTAGGTATCTTTATATATAAACATATTCATTTATTCATTTATTTTGTACTTTTATGTGACCTTGTCATATTATTCCAATATTGTTAATGGGTACATTTTTTTTTTGTTTTGCATAGAACATACTTAACATAATTATTAAGGACCTGTTTTCACATCCGTGCGTGATTAGGACCTGGTTGAAAACCAGCGTCAGGCAAATTTGTCTGGCATATGCTAAACCAGATCCCTTTCAGCGCAATTTGGGCATAGTACTTAATGCGTTATTATTATATTTTTTTTTTGTTACAGCTTATAATGAATGTACTTGTCTTTACTGCGGCTGAATAAACTGTTTCTTTCTTCTTTCTTTCTTTCTATTTATTGATCATGGAATCGGCCTCATTATTCAAGTGGGCCTAAGCGCAACTCCTACTTTAGAGTTCTTGGTGAGCAATTCTCACAACGAGCAGTTTTATTGAGTTTTTCACTATGAAATAGGTATAATGCATCAGTAATTCAGTACATCTCTAACTAACGGAATGGAATGAGAATAATGGTCAATGAATTTATATAAGTTCTATCTGTCTTGATAAAATAACTACCGTCTGAACTTTAAAAGAGATGATTCTCTAGTATATTTCGGCGTTTCTTCTCAAAGGTCGTCAGATAGGAAATGCCGGTGCAATCTAGTAAAAAATATGTACAAAATTGAATTGTAAAAGTGTATTAAAAATACTTACTTACAGAAATAAATATAATTAATCATTTACTGATAAACTAACTACTTTATAATATTGTTGGAACAATGAATACCCGAAATATATTCGAGGCAACATTTTACTAAAGCCAGTCCGTTAATTTAAAAGTTAATTATCAAATTTCAAATATGAATAGCATGTTATGAATAGCGAGTTCATAATATGCGGGTAGCATACAAGTCTGAAAATAACTTACTAGGTAAATATTTTTTGCATTTCATTTTCGCAAAATCATTTATGAACATACCATCACTTTGTACACATCATTTTGTATTCCCCGAAGGGTTAGGCAGAGTTGTACTGATGTACACCCACACTTCGCCGGTATGTTTACGTCCCATATTATAGGGGCCTATTGCCATTATCCGGGCACAAATCCTGACTCTGAGCTGCTACTGAGGATTTCATAGAATAACCCAATAACACTGCTTGACCTTGGGATCGAACACAGGGCCACTAGGACCTTAGTAAGTATTTTAAAAAGGGTTGTTTTTTTACTGTGAATAAGTTTCACTACTTTTTTGAACATATAACAATGGATTATAAATAAAATTAGAACAGTGACTACTGCCTCATTAGTATGGTGGACGTAAGAGCGACTGCTTCATTAGAGGTTCTGAATTCAATTCCCAGATCAAGCAGTGTTGTTGGGTTTTTCCATTTTCTCAGTAGCAGTTCGGAGTTTTGGGATTTATACCTGGTTAGTTGAAATTATGGTCGCCTTATATGCATAGGACCTAAACAAACCACCAAACTGTGGATTACATAAGGATACCTCTGCCTAACCCTTCGGGGAATACAGACGTGATGGTATGAGACTAGAGTGAAATTATATTTAACTATTTGATGAAAAAATCAGTCGCATCATCGTTGAAAAAAAAAACATTGTAATCAGTGATTGTAAAAGTTAATACAAATCCATTGACCAATTTAAATAAGTCGACAAAAGTAATAAAATAACGTTTTCCGGAGTGTTTGTCACGACACTAAGACAAAGGAAATAGTGTTTCAAACTGCCAACTTTTATTTGCCTAACAAAGTTTCTAAAAGCTACTATTTAACGATAAAAGAGTTTTATTGTCCTACACTTTATACAATTCTAGTGACTGTGAATGTAGTGCGTGTTTTGTAACTAGTTTTAAAACTGTCTTCACTTCGCTGAATTTATAAGAACCGGCTTAACTTAGGGAATTCAATAAAATGTACCTACACACGCCCAGTCCTCATAGGCGTAGGAAAAAACTACAAACATCGTGTGTTAAGAACTAAGGTTGAAACGTTGGGAGAAAGATCATGGAACTTAAGTGGATGGGCAGGACACTTGGTGAGACGAATTGACGATAGGTGGAGTAGGTATAGGTGGAGTAGTTTTTGTTGTGGTAGGGCCACGCTGTTCGCAACATGAATGGGCCGGCTTGACCGGGGAAGTACCACACTCTCGCAGAAGACCGACGTCCGAGTAGTAGCGTTTCGCTACTGCGCTTCGTTCGGTGAGCGAGATTGCCGGAGGCCCAATTCCTCCCTCAATCCCCTTCCTTCTCCTTTTCTCCTTCCCCTCCCTTTCCCTAAATAGGCTCGGCAACGCATCTGCAACTTCTCTGGTTTTGCAGATGTCCATGGGCGGCGATGACTACTTACCATCAGGTAGCTCGCCTGCTCGTTTGCCGAGTTATAACATAAAAAAAAGGGCAACGACTGAGTGGTGGCCGAGGGATGGCAGTAGGAGTGTCGGACAGTGTCGGACGTTCAGCAGCAAGATGGGTCGACGACATAATTCACGTCGTTGGGCGTACTTGAATGAGAGTAGCATGGAACCGTGGTGGATGACACAAACTTAGGGAGACCTATACCCAGCAGTGGGTGATGTCAGGCTGTGGATGATGATGATGATGATCGTCGTTTCGTCCATATTTCATTATCATCATACTTATTAAGCCATTAATTGTCCCACTGCTGGGACATGAGTCTTTTCTTATGCAAAAAGAAGTCAGAATATAAATCCACCATGCAGGCAGGTTTCTTGCCGGACTCTTTTCCATAGGATGAACTTTTAGAACCGTGCAACTGGAGTCAATATCGTTTCATAAACGCTTGTAAAAGCTTATTTGAAATAAAAAACATTTGATTTGCTGTCTAACGATGTACGCCTTCTGCATTCATTGATACTTAATTATTACAACACACATAATTTCGAAAAGTCAGCTTTTTATGTCTTGCATTCAAACTGTCTAAAATTTTAACTACAGTTTACAGTACTGTAGTTTGCATCGAATAGGCTCCGATTTGAAAAAATATTTCACCAATAGAAAGCTACATAGGCTACATATATATATTATTATCCCAAAAATAACAAGAAACGTTTAGTCCCCGCGGGCTAAGCTGCGGGTGGAAAGCTAGATACTCTATAAGAGCGGCAGATAGCAGTACATGAACCACTGGGGTATCAAAAATCTACCCCAAGTTACTATGCCATTAAAATGTAAAATATTCATTTATAAAATAAATGAATTTACATCAACATCAGTCCTAAATCGTCCCAATTGGACATAAAAGCGTAAAAATATAATTAACTACCCATTTCCTTGTCACCCTCTTCAAAATAAATGAAAAGCGACGACCAAAATTATTGTTACAAACAGATAATTGTATTTTAATTCGGCAGGCTTCGGATACACTCGGCTGATAAACCCGACCTATTTAATAAACCTTTCAACCCTTCATCGCGATGGGAGTATGAGGTCCCATCGCGGGTCCTTTGTGCCGTTTCTGTCACTTTGTTTGACAACCTTCAGCGATTTGGGTCGAAATTCTGACGCCTCCTATGATAAATGTTGCGTAAGTTTTTGGTACCCTCATGGGGACGGATTAAAACGGACACAATGTTGTTTATATAACTTGATCCTATATTTTCATATCTCTCCTTTTTTGATTTTCGTCCACAACGGGGTTTCTTGCATGAACGACCAGTAACAATAGTGTAGGCCTTTTACATTGTGGGTTTTTACACGACACGATTGCCATGATGGGACTTCTGCAACCCAATTTTAGGGTAATACGAGTATCGTATCAATATCCTACATATAAACTAGATGTCAGGCTTTTTAGGCGCCTAATATTAGATAGATAGATAGATAGATTATTCTTTATTGTACACAAGAAACAAAATACAAAACAAACGTAGTAAGTAGGTACAATTGGCGGTCTTATCGCTAAAAGCAATTTCTTCCAGACAAACCATTGGGTGGACGAGATTGGTTAAAAGATAATGGGCTGTTGCAGGTGTACATAGTAAATAGGTATTCAGTAAATATATACAGTTAAATATAATAAATGCGTTATAAAATGTAAATAAGATAAATATCATACTAATAATACTATAAAAATAAATAGTATACTAATAATACTAAAAAATAAATATATATAATATAGACACTCTATAAATACAGAACAATTATAATAGTAACAATTAAAGCAGCTAAGTAATGCTGTTTCACCATTAATTTAAATGATGCCAAAGTTTTTGCACGTCTTATGGAAACCGGTAGTGCATTCCACAGCCGAGTAGCCTGAACAGTGAAAGACTGATCGAAAAATTTTGTGGTATGCATAGGCATCATTAGCTTTAAGTTTTCTGATGAACGTAAGGATCTCAAATGTGTATCACAGACGAACTCAAAACGAGTTTTAAGGTAAGAGGGTGTAGTAGGATTAAATAGAATACTGTAAAGTAATGAAAGAATATGAGTATTCCGGCGAAGTCGTATTGGGAGCCACTTGAGCTTAGCGCGAAAGTCTGACACATGATCATATTTGCGTAAACCAAATATGAATCTTATACAAAAATTGTTATATGTATGGCATTGTTATATGCATATTGTTATAGGTATGGCAGATTACTCTAAGCTGTAACAAAAGTTTTATTCAATTTGACTAAAAAAATTACAAACAGTTTCAACGGGTCCAATTGACCAATTCAAAATTCATGCATAAGGTCGAGTGGATCCGTGGGTCCCGCCTGCATGGTATCAGTAGACTCAAGAGACATTCGCCGACGCTTGGGGGGGGGGGTGTTTCGATTTACCTTTTCATAGAGTGATTGCAGTATAACATAGTATAACGCCTGTATTCACCAAAATACTGGGCAGAGGAGTATTTATTTATTTATTTTGAATTCAATAACTCGCTACACTTACAGTTAAATGTACACCCGCAGTTTTTCGGTATGTTTAGGTCCCATGAAATACAAGGTAAGCCCATTGCCACTAACCGGACGCAAATCCACTCTAAGAACCACTGCTCGACTCGAATCGACGCGAACCCATGAATTCTGGCGTAGCAGTCGCGCTTGGAAACACCAGATTAATAAAGAAAGAAAAGGTATTTATTTCCTCAACTAAGGATACACAGATATAAAGTATTACACAATAAAAATAATAAAATAAAACTTAAACTTAAACTTAAACAAAATATTACTTTAGCCTGGCAACACTGATGCAATGTCACACAACGCTGTGACACTGACAGTGACAACAGAATGCACTATGTCTGGATATAATTATATCTAGATATAAGAAATGGCAGTTGCAAAAAATATAGATAGATATGTTTTTACTCATGCTTTTTATAAACTCACTGATGGACCGAAAGAAAAGAAAGTAGTGTCTTGCCCGAACTCAATGGTACCGTCACTTACTGAAGACAAACCACCCAGGAACCCACTCAAACAAACAAAAAAAAAACAATATCGGTCGAGCCATTTTCGACTTTTTGACACGATTTTTATATAATAAGAAGAAGAACATCATATTGCATTACACAGTTGACATTATGAATATTCAATCTGACGTAATATCCGTATGATTAACATGATATGTAATGTTACGCACTATCGCAGCATAATTTGAATTTCAAAAACCATAACTTACTTCATACACCATGCAATCAACCTATCCACTTACCTGTTATGATCAGGGGTAACATAATGGCGGAAATGTAATTAAATGTCAGAATCTGCGGATCAAAGGTTTAGCTGATCCCATTACGTGATACTCACGCACATTTTGGTCCTTATATAAAAGATGTCATCTTTGCGACGTGTTTGGAAAAACCCGTGTGGGGAGGTACGAGTTTTAATTGGTTGGTCAATTTTTGTATGGGTATTTTTTTTATTATTTTAGCGTTGTAACCTAGTTCCTGGGTTTAAATTTTCTGCCGCTCATTATATGTGCTAAAGTTATGGTGTTCCGGTTCGAAAGGTAACGTATGTACCTAGTAAGATAAGGCCTATGAGATTTAAGATACACGTTATTTCCCTAAAAGGCGAACTGAGAAGCGGCCGTAGCTTAGTGGCTAGGGCATCGGACTTGCCATGGTGTGGTTGCTGATTCTAAAGTGTGTGCTTAGTACGAGGGGTTAACAGGAATGCTAGTAATGGGCGACCCACAAAGTAAACTTATTTAAAATAAAACAAATGACGTCTCCTGATGACAACGCACGAGTAATACCTACCCCTGATGATGCCTGTACGCTGATTCATGTTGTCATAGAAAAAAAATACGGTAATTTTCATACCAAGTTCTTCAAGCATTCGAATGCTTTGTTGTAAAACACGGCCAGTAAGTTGTGTAACAAGGCAGATCAATCGAAAAACTCCAAGTACTGTTCCAATAATAACTTATTAAAAATTGCAGTTGGTTTAGCTCATTATTTGTAAAAGAACATTGTTACTGCAGAAGTATTGTTCATTTCCCGGAGTCCAACACGACCAATTATTAAAGGTCTTCCTTGTTTTATTTTGTTTTACTTTATCTTTTATTTTAAACTTACTGCAAGACAAAGGAAGAGTCAGATTGGTGGACATCCGCACATTAGTCACTGATAATTGAGAATAATTCCTATACCGTTACATAATAGAGTTAAAAACACAACGCCAGTAATCATCCAATGCAATAGCCAGCAGTATCTATTTATAGCATACCGTTGTGAACTCTATTCCAATAACATAATAATACATTTTATAAAACCCTTATCATAGTTTTAACATAGGCTGTAATTTTTGGAAAAATAATTTTATTTATTTAAACCTAACTTTTCTGTTGAGTACCTATACAGTAAATCCATTACTTGTAATAAGACTTAGTTATGCGAAAACGTTCACTTCAACGCAATTTATTGTTTCTTATGGACACTTTTTTGACCTAACTAGTATAGACTAACAATACAGGCATAAGCGTGATGCAAGGTGTAAAAAAATCGATACATACCATGACGCCTGTATTCCCCGAAGGGTTAGGCATTGGGGTACTAATGTACACCCTCACTTCGCCGGTATGTTTAGGTTCGCGCACAAATCGAGACTCCGAGCTGCTACTGAGAATTTCATAGAAAAACTCAATAACACTTTTGACCTGGGGATCGAGCCCAGGACGACCTTTAGCGTAGCAGTCGCAATTAGGACCACTAGACCAATGAGGCAGTCAGTCATGTAATACTAGTCACTTTTTCTCAATTTCTGAGTGACTTGTGGATTGGAACGTTTTCGCACAGCTACGTCCAATTGTAAACGCAGCATTTCAGAAAACTTTTATGTTGGGGCACGATTACTAACAAATAAAAAAGCAGGTACGTTATCACAGACGCTATTCAACACCATGCTATAGAATTTCTGTTAAAAGATCGCCATAACAGCAACGTAGCGAGCTAAGTACCCAATATAGTGAATGTTAATGGCAGTAGCTATCTACGGCCGTTGCCGATATTCACTTACGAAGCACGCGATATATTCCCTGCACTAACACGAGCTTTTAAAATTCTGTTTACACTAAAACCAAGTAAGTGAGCTATATTTTATAACAAGCCCCGCCTGCGGCTCTGCTTCGAGGAACATTTTTGTTTTGATGCGATAGTGTGGTTTCTAAATAAAATTTTCGTTTGCTTATATTTTGTTCCTACAATTTCAAATAGTAAACTTAAAAAAAGAATGGATTACTTTTATGTCTTTGTTTATATGGATTGATTGTCTTACTTATTAGAAAATTTAGTAGCTCTGCCAGATTCGGTAGTATTTCTAGTAGTTTTTGGTCACCCGTAAAACTAAAAGTTAGCATTGAATTTCCCACCCGTGCACACCTGCACGGATGGGAACCTATTTAGGAAATTAGACGTCCTACATTTCAAGAGCAAGGATTGCTGTTGATTTTGCTATGACATTCTCAGTAGCAGCTTGGTGTTCACCTCTTGATACCAAATATACTAGCGAAATGTGAGTCAACAGTACTTATATCTCTGCTTAACCATTCTTGGAATACAGCCGTAATGGTATGTTATGCGAGGCCTTATTTACAATCATTCGCGGCACGTTTCCTCAAAAGTGTAATAAAAATCGACTCTCTCCCCACTTCACTTATTCCTACAAGCCTTTTAACTTCGAAAACTTAAACTGCACGTTTAATCCATCCGACGCAAGCATACATCAATATTTGAAGAGTGAAATCCCATTCTGGCGAAAGGCATGTAGCACTCAATATTTTGCCCGGTTCGATTCAATTTGTTCAAACTCCAACATATTGTTGGAGAACACTGAAAAAGCCTCGATTTCGTATAATCGGATTTGATCCCGTAACAGTTTAAATAAAATATAAATGGTCTTGATGTGCATGAATGAGTTTTGTCTCTTTTTTATAAATCTATGAGTATTTGTGCCACCCCAATTAATAATTATCCTCCTACCCTTTTCGCAATTAAAGATTTATTTATCAGCGCACTTATAACTTAACCACGAGTCCCTCGACTCTAACAATTACAAAAAAAAATGTCAACTCCCAAAACATTTAATAATTCTGTGAAACGAAATCGATTCCTTTTTCAATTTTGTTGATAAAACTTAAGGGTGAAAATGAGTTTCGATAAGTCCTATTCATCAAATTTTAGATCGACTATCAAGTTAGAATGAATTGCATCAAATCGTTTTGAGTGACATTCAATTACCAACTCTTATAGCCCACAATAATTGAATCCAGATAATCACTTAGGTGAGAACATTTTCTATTTTAGGAGAGAATTATTACCTAATCTGTTATCATTATTCTAAAATAATTATGTGGGACAAAACTGCTCATGCAAAAAGCTTACGTGTAATATGGATCGCAGATGTGATAGTATATTTTGTTATTAATCACACTTTCACTTTTCACCATCACGCCTGTATTCCCCGAAGGACTTACTCTTTGGAATTTGGTGTACATTAAGTACACCTCTGCTTAAATGTACACCAAATTCCGAGCAACTACTGAGAATTTCATAGAAAAACCCAATAACACTTTGCTCGACCTGGGAATCAAAACCCTCTATCGCTGCAGTCGGGTCACTAGACTAATGAACTTCTTTTATTGCTCATTTCTAAAATCCATCAATCATTTCTGATAAAACAAAATGGTACAATCAAGCTTAAACAAGTTATTGTATAACAAATAAATACCTCACATAAAAAATACATTTAAACGTTAGTACGAGATAAATAAAACAAGCGAGCTAGTGGTTCGGAGTCATTTATCAAGTGTAGTGACGTAACGACGACGAGCCGTGACGTTGAAACAACACAAATTGATTTCATTATAGCTGGAATTTGCTGTTTATGTCAAATACTTTTTTGGTTCTTTTTGCAGTTAGTAGAAGTAGAAATTGTCGGGTTAAGAGCAAATTCTCGTGAATCATCTGACATCGGACAAATGTAGCCAATGCAAAATTTCGCGGGCAAAGCAATATTTTTTAAATTATTTTTTTGCATTAAATAATGCAAAATATTCACAAAGCTATGAGTTTTCTAGTGAAAGAAAAACTATGTCACCTGAAGATATAAAATATGGAAGAGAAATTCGACATCACAGGCAGTGGTCTCGGTAGCTTAGTTGGTAAAGCGTCTGATGTACTTAACCAGAGGAACGCAGATTCCTACCCTGCCTGAGGCCGAATTTTTATTTCACTAGAAAATTCATATATTTTTGAAAAAATATTAGGTAACTTATAACCGTATCCCGTTAACCTTCAAATAGTGCAGATACACGGACTTTATGTATGATAGATTCATAGATTTGCACTATCTGCGACGAAATGGTCCTTCCACATTTATATATGGTCCTTCTAGTTTTTAAAGTCATCTATCTCATTAATGCTCTGTTCGATATTCCATTTGATCCGATCTTGTTAATCTCATGGAAAAGTTAGTGTATGTATGAAATGCCGAAGATGAATTTTTTATTTTTATTTAAAAAGATTACTAGCATGTGAGTCGCATATTACCTACTAGTAATCTTGTTAACCCCTCGTAGTACGTTAATTGCTTGTATTACGAGGGAGTTCACGTCGGTAGTGCTATAGTTGGGTTTCGAACCGGCAACCACATGATAAATGTTTAAGATAAATTAAACAAAAACGGATGATTCCTCAACACTAATTGAAGTTTTTAATAGATATATTGCTTCATTGATCTCGTGGTTGGTTGACTAGAACAGACAGTATTTAATATTTTATTTGACAGATTTGCTGAAGATTTTAATAAACTGTCAACATCGAACATTGTTTTCAATACAAAGTGACACATTTCAAACTTCAGATCAAAGGGGTCACTGCGTAAGCCTTTTCAATGACAATTAAAATAGAAATCCAAAATGATTGCTCTTAAAACATAGTCCAAACGTCGAAAATTATAGCCAGATTAGCGAAGGTTTCTATTAAAATATAGGTACACATTAAAACCTTCATACAAATGTGGGTGTACCAATGTAGCATCTACATTACGCCGGTATATTTTGGTCCCATAGGGTGCGAGCTTATTACCATTAACCACAAATCCAAACTCCGAGCTGCTACTGAGAATTTCATAGAAAATACCAATAATGGTATATGGTAAATAGTACTTAACCCCCACCCATAGACTGGGTGTAATCTCTAAGCATTGCTTAAACAATGTGAAAGAAACATAACCAACCTATCGTTAGGAAAAAGGGAAGGAAATGAGAAAATAATTGCCAGGTCGTAGGTCCCGAATTCGAATTAAGGGCACACTTCTGGCTTTGCGTAATCATGATTATTGATTAGTTATACTAGTGTAAACCTGAGAGATCTCGACGGCGCGTGTCTACCAACCCGCAGTAAGCTAGCGTGATGGACTATAGCCCTTTTGCTGTGAGAGGAGATCTTCTTCTTCTTCGAAGTGCCTCTCCAATTACTGGAGGTTGGCCGTCAGTTCGGAAAACTTCAGTCTGTCCTTCGCAAGGCGGAACAGTTCTGCGGCGCTGTTAATGCCGGTCCACTCGCGAATATTGCGCAGCCACGACTTTCTTCTTCGGCCTACTGATTATAGGAGAGTATTTATTCCCATCATTCCCATCATTATAGGAGAGGAGATCATATAAATATAATTATCATTTCTTATTTCCAACCTCTTTGGTTCTTCATCTCTCTCTCTTAAGGCTGATTGTTGTTGTATATACCTTTTACATACAACAAAATCGATATTAAGTTACTAGGAGTCCATAAGTTTTGTAGCGCTACAATCGATCTAGCGTCGTTGATTAATTGCTCATTAAACTCTAGTTTGTCATGAGTAAAGGATGCTCGTTGATGGTGACGTTAACGATGCGGTATGACGTCACCATACTGACATTATTGGAGCAAAAATGTGAGTGCTCTAAATTTAAATTGTAACCTTTCGTCGTTTCTTTTATTCGTCTATACTTCTGTAACGCTAATCTATGGAACTACCAGTCTGATTTGAAAAAAAAACTTTTTGTATATGATAGCAACATTCATGAGAAAGGCTACCGATCCTTCGAAGCGGGTAAAACCGCAGGGTACAGCTAGTAAAATATAAAACGACTAATAATAACTACAACGTGTTTTGTCTTGTTTGAAAACGTGATATTTCGTGATAGGGAAAAGACGACAAAACGTTAGCAAGGCTCCCAAGAAGACGAAGGAAAACATCGTGAGGGAACCGGCATGTCCTAGAACCAAAAATTCGAAGGCATTTTTTTTCTAAAAAAGCTTATGACATGATTGTGACCCTCCACCAACCCGTACTGGGCCCGTGTTGAGGATTACGGTCCACTCCCTCTCACCAAGAGGAGGCCTGTGTCCAAGCAATGGGAATATTATATAGGTGATACTTACATCTCTTCCATTGAGCAGCCACGTGAGGTTGGCAGGAGGATCAGCTGGAGGTGAGGAGCACTGCGCTCTGAGGGAGTCACCCGACGCATACCAGCCCTTCTCCGCCTTAATCGTTGGCTTCTCCGGAGGCAGTTCTGGAGACAAGAAAAAGTTTCATTAACATAACACATACAATTGGCTTGTATTCCCAAAGGGTTAAGCAAACGTGTTATATTTCGCTCACATTTTGCTGGCATGTTTAGGTTATTTAGAAGGCGAGCCTATTTGATGATTGATTATTATTTACTTTAACCACCAAAATGATATAATCTGATAAGTACAATTATGTATGTTTGTAAATTCATCATTATAATTCCTTAAGAAATAAAATGTTATGAAATTAATATAAAACGCTTTGTAATAACATAACGCCTGTATATTTGTAGGGCCAGACAGAGGTGTAAACACAGTTCCCCGATATTTTTGTTATTTTTAGGTCTCATGTAATACTGGGTGACTTTAATCACCATTAATCAGCCATACATTCAGACGTGGAACTTCTGAGCTAGCTAAAAAAATGTTCAATAACTTTTTACCCGACATGAAAATCGACCTTAAACCTTACGTACAGCAATAAAGCTTGCGGCCACTTGACCAAATGTAGTATTTATTTTTATTCTAAATAACATGAATCAATATTATGTTTCTGCAATGTTTAAATCGTTTCCTTCCTTAAGCCAACAATTTCACAAACCTAAGCCTTACGCAATTATTATAAGTCAAATGAAATATGAAGAAGAACCCGAGGGAATTATTTTATTTCGGGACCTCAGGTCTCGAATGTGACATGAATTTATTTACATTTTTCCTCAGTTCTGGGTAGCAGTTCATGAAATTGGCTAATTTAGAGATTAGTTCGTTAAGAGATTAGGGTGGCTGCGTTATCTGATTAAGTGTCCTTATTTGATAAAGTAATTAGTATAAATGTATTTACATTTATTTGGTAGAGACCTTATTTCTTTTATTTTATGTGTAGCATTATTTCATTTATTTACTTAACAATAGCATTTACAGTTCCACTACTGGAAACGGGTGTCGAAGAATGAGAGGAGTTACTAGAGCAAAATTGAAAGGGAAAAAAATACATTCTTCACGTTATCCATTTACGCGTTCGCGCAATGTAATATGACTCCCACTAGACATAACGTGCATAATTTCGATAATCAGGGCGGCGTTGTTTTGCTGGCGCTAAGATTCAATCCAGTACTGCAGCCGGACTTCACACGCGGTCAATAAAGTCTTTCAGGCATGTAAACTTCTTCTCATTTTCCTTTAAAATTCTTAAGCGAGTATATTATAAATACGTATACCTAAACTAAGCTATCAATACTGTGAGCTTAAACAAATACCAAAATATAAAATACTAGAGAGTAGCCCGCGGCTTCGCCCGCATAAGATCCCTTTATCTTGCGGAATAATAAGTAGCTTATGTTACTCGGGAATAATGTACCATGATTTTAATAAGTCTTTCATCATTATAAAATGATGAAAGACTTATTAAAATCGGTTCAGTAGTTTCATAGTTTAACGATTAAAATATTTACTCTTTGTCATATAATTATAGAAGATAGATACCGATAAGTATACATTGTTTTAATGGCAGTACACACATTAGTCGAAAGTAAGTACTTACGTCCCAAATATTTTATTACATCTTAAAGGAAAATCCACAGAGACCGCTTTTTTATTTATAAAAGCCTAAATTCCAGGGCTCCATTTCGCACATAAAATGCCATCTCATACCTCTTTTAGGTCTAAAATTGTGAAGTAGATCTACAAACATAGGTACGTGCTCTCCGCTAAGGTCGAAGTATTAGCGTTACAGACGCGTGTGTTCCAAACATGGTACGTAACAAAACGTGTTACATTACGTGTTGCGTAACAATATTTACTTCTAAGTTATTATAGAATTTCAAAAAAACTGGATCTGTATGTTGAAGATAAAAGAAAACAAACGTCCTCGTTTTTTTTTATTCTTGTGTATTTGTTTGGTTAGCAAAATTTAAATCTGTTTAGCAGTTTTTACATCGGTTGATGTAAAAACTAAAAATTGTATACATCGATGATAATATCGTTTAGGTACTCCGAAACCTCGCTACCTCATTATTATATTTAAACAAAACTTTACACAAAAAGTAAAGTAAAATACCTACTAAAATTATTTTTAACAAAAAGTAAAACCGCCTTAAAAAAATAAAGTTGTAAAAGTATTATTTTTATAGATTTAACAAATCAGCGACGTAATATTCAGTACTTATTTAAATAAGTTCATAGTCCAGGCATTATTGTTACAGTTACAGTTCATTTAAACTAGTGTAACATGTAACGTGTATCTTCTTATAATAGGAGGGCTTAAGGCAACACCGCTGGGTATGAATTATGAAGTCTTGATAAATACTTCTAGCCTAATTTATTCTGTACCAGTACTAAAAGGTATAAAACAAAGAGATAGCCACAGGTTTTGGGTCCCCTAGAGATATACTGATGTACACCAACACCTGTTCACCCATATGCTTTAGACCCTGTGTAATTTAGGGCAAGCTCATTACCATTAACCGGCCATTAATCCAAGCTTCATCCAGCTACAGAGAATTTTGTAGAACATTTAATAACCCTTTGCTTTACCTGAGAATCGACAACATGATCCGCTGATGGGCTTATGGTCACTACATTATTCAAATGAATGGCATAGCTGTTGCATTTTATGACAAAACGTCAATTGTTTGAATTTAAAATTTACGTCTATGTCCTTAGAAATCATATATCTACCACGCAATCGAATAAATGGTGCTACCTGAACTGAAAGGAAATAATCGTGATGGTTGATTTGAAGATACCCTCGAAATAAAACAGGCAGGTAGAAACGGACCCCATTTGTAACATGATTGCTTGTGATGTCATATAAGGAAAACTGCCAACCCTGGAGCCGTCAAACAAGGGCTATGATGTTTCAAAAATAAAGGAACAAAACATTGAATATCTCCAAGAATTCCTCTTGGATATAAGAATGGAGAGAAAATAAAGTGAATTAGTTGTTCGGTAGCGGAAAGTTGTGACAGAAGTTTGAGAGGCTATTCTCTGCGGGTGATGAACTTGCAATTGTATTTGAACTCTAGTATTTTCAAAATATTCCATCTAGCTTTTATTCTCTGAACAGTAAGGCAGAAGTGTAATAATATACACCCACAGTTGCTCGATACAATGATGGTCTCATGTAACAGGAGGCGAGCCTATTGTCACTAACAGGCACAAATCCAAACTAGGAGTGCTACTGAGATTATTCTATAGACAAAATCCAATAATACCTACTATTAATATACTATAATATATATATATATATACACTATTAATATATATAATACATACACTCACGCATTTTTCCCACAGGGGTAGGCAGAAACCACTTGCTACATAACTCTTCTATCTTTAAATTCTTGCATATCTCTTTCGCTTCTTCCACATACATACATTTTTGCATACACACGCGCCGGTTGCGAGTACCTACTACGTACCTAACCTTTTTGGAGAACCTCGCCGATAAAATCGGTGTACCTACTATTTATTCAGTGATATTTTTTTTATATTTTTAAAAAAAAAGCTGACTAGCAATGTGAGTTACACCTTAACAGTATTCTTGTTAACCCACGAGGGGTTAACAAGAATACTATTAAGGTGTACTAAGCGAAATTATTGTCAAATAACAAAGTTCTTTATGTTAAATTATATGTGAAAGTTGCTAATATAATGTGGAAATAGAATCGGTCGTGGCGTCCGAAACGCTGTTGTGAGAAAAAAATATCTCAACCCGCCGCAACCTGCTAAACATTGTTACTATTATCTTTTTTTAATTTTTAGGCCTTTTTCCATGCAAAGATTATAAAGTAATTTTAGTAAAGGAAAAATACGACTGCGGGCAGGATTCGAACCTGCGTCTTCTGGTTAGGTACATCAGACGCTATGACCGCTAAGCTACCGCAAGTCCCACCCGCCAGGTCGAAATTTGCCGTCAAATTTTTTAATTTACGTCTTAGAGGTGATGTCTGATTGTTACTATTGCTATACATATAGCTCACGATGAATATGAAACAATTTCTTCATAACACTTCGCCTTCAAATGCCGTGGATTAAAAAAAAATGAACAAAAAAATAATTCACCAATTTCTTGAATGTAAAACTCGTTTGATGTCTCTGTTCGTGTAAAATTTTGTTGAAAAAATCTTTTAAGCAATCGTCGCTCCCTCACTCTCTTGAAGAATTCAATTAGATTGTACGAAGTTTCCAATCACGGCGCTGTTGTTCGTCGTCTTTTAGCGTCACTTGCAGATTTTGATGTTCACCGATGAAAAATAAATAACCTTAGCTGACTTGATTACTATTAGGAATTTGCTTCTAAAATTGTATGATAATAACATAAAATACCATCATGACTGTATTCCCGAAGGGTTAGGCAGAGGTGTACTAAAACACCCAGATTTTGCCGGTATGTTTAGGTCCCATGTAATAGGGGGCGAGCCTATTGCCATTAACCTGGGACAAATCAACCTGTCTGCCTGATATAGGCTTAAAATAAAATATTTATGATATAATACAGGTCTCTAACACTTACGCGAATATTAGACATTGAAATAAAACTGTTTTTTTACGGATTTTATCGCGTTATATTTATATTTTTAATTCCCGACGTTTCGGATCCGGTCGGGAAATAAAAATATCAATATAACGCGATAACAACCGTAAAAAAGTAGTTTTATTTCAATTATAATGATATCATTATTTTGAAGTTATTCTTATAATTACGAATTAAAATCTTTGTTACATATAATTGAAAACCTTACGGATTGATCATCAATTAACGAAAATATTTTAAAAGGCGTATTTTAAAATATAAGTGCTATTGTTAAATAAATAATAGCCATTCATTATAGATTTTGAATACTTACATACCAATTCAATTATATTTATGAATTCGACGAACACAGCATTAATAATACTTGCTAAACTACAATTGAATTACTCTCAAAACATGTCATATTAATTTATTTCACAGACTAGTAACTCACGGATCGCCCTAAGGGATTAAACTAAGTTTTAACTGGAATACCTACATATTATTTTCATTACTAAAATTGTCTAGACTTAAACAGATTAAGTTTAAAATGTCTATAAATCTTATTGTGAAAGTTGGCATCGAATTGTTGGTAACAACAGATGGCAAGAGCTCAAAAACCATATTAGTTTTTCTTTGGTAACTACAAAGTAAAATCATTTATTATTACTATTGAAGTAATATTTTCGAAGATTTGTTGGACAGTTGAGATTGAATTAAGTAGCTCTTTTTGTAAGCAATCCTTGGGAAACAGAATTGACATTCACAAACTTAGCGACGAGTCGTCGTGGCTAAGATATAACTGCGCTTATCTCTGAGATCTGCAAAGTTAAGATGGGTGACCATACTTAATACATCTAGACCCCTCCGTGGCTCGAAGAGCAGGTAAAGCCGTAGGTTATTATCATACGAACATCTATGGTAATCATTTCCAAAAAGCCTGACAACTAGTCTATCCTTTGAATATTTGAGTTTCCGATAATTGGGTTGTGAAAGCACTTGCTTCGTCTAAAATACTGACACTCAGTCGCATCTGTTCCGACTCGAAATCCCATATTTCATTTAAGGCTTTGAAAAAATATCCATGTAAATCTTTATTAAACTAATGACTTATTGGAAAGAAAGACGACTGAATTACCTATTTAGTACCTATCATCTTTCCTTATCATTTTATACATCCAAGGGTTGTCTGTAAGAGATTAATTAAATCTTATATCTTGTCAATAATTTTTGGTGGATTTAATAAAACATTCTTTCCAGCTTCATCTTCGAAGCAGTCCAAAATTAAGTATAATGTTGTACCTACCCTCTGATTAAGTAGGTTCACCAAAACGATATTCAATCAAAAATAAAAGATATAAAACCTTAAATACACATTTATTATGTACACTTTTTCAATATACGCCGTCTCGAAATAATATTTGTCCTGAGTCCCCAGTGATGGGCTCGTTAGCCTAGCTTTCCACTCATGCTGAGTGTATTGACTTTGCCAGTTCGTTGGGTCCAAGAGGCAATGTTTTACTTTTTGCGAAGCATGACGAGTGACGCGAAACGAAGCAATCTTTCTTTTTGTTTTATAGTGTTCGAAATTCGAGTGAGTGGCTGCTTGCGTTTGGCGCGAAACTCGAACTTTTGTTAAAGAGGTGTATAGATTGCCTTGGATAGTTTTGTATTTTTTATCATAGTATAGGTATAGTATTTTATTTTTGAGATATTGACGAATTAAATATCTATACTAATAATTCTGTCGTTTTGTTGGTTTACTACGTTTTCACGACTAAACCGTTGAACCGCGCGATTTTGATTAACATTGGCATTAAGAAAAATTGTACCCTGGAGAATAACACAAGCATTTTTGTCTCAAAAAGTGTTTTGAAATGTGAGAGAAAACCACGTTCCATAAACAAACTATTTCTAAAATACTAAAACTTCACTAGATAGCTCAGTAATTGTTCTTGTGTAAAACATTCATACCTCTATAATTATCTGTTTACAGTAAAGAATAGCACCTCAATTATTCATTTCATTAAATCCCAGATGAATGTAACATGAATAACAAATAACTTTACAGCTTTTTAATGACAATAAATTAACTTTATCGTCCTTGTTTATTCAGTTTCGTAATGAAAGCTGTTAAAACTCCCATAGTTATTTAAATCTTCAAAATAAGGGACATTTTGTGAATGGGTTAAAAAGACCCGAGGGGTGAGCGGGGCGGACCTTTTTAATTGCATAAATTTTCACGCCCATAGGGACAAATCTGTGTAGGACACATCAATTAAATTTTAAAATACCTACTAATAAAGAAGGACAGTGTTTATTAATTTAAAGAGCTTTTATTGAACGCTGGGGCGTTCAAAGTAAAATGTGATGTTGAAATAATAATGTCTAAGTACACACTTAGGTATATTGAAGCTTGTATGTAAAGCTTGAAGCTTATATTGTCTGTATATCCAAAGTGTGACACATGTTTCATAATATGCAGAGCGTAGGGTCTCCAATGATTTCGATTCCCATGTCAGGAAAAGTGTTATTGGATTTTACTAGGAAATTCTCAGTAGCAGCGCGGAGTTCGGATTTGTACCAACGATTCACTCATTTACCAGCGTCCTTAAATTATACTTTGCTAATTCTCTTCAGGAAAGCAGTTAACTATCTTATGATAATATTACTCCAAGTAAAAATACCGCAAAGAAGACAAACTAGGTAAAAATAAGCATGTCAATCGATGTACAACAATTCTAATCGCGAATATACAAACGAAAACAATCCGAAAAAATGTAAGCATTACATTCTACTACATACTTAAGTAACTCTTGTACGAGTAAAAACCCTTACAAAGGTTTCTTTTCAAGGGTACAAATTCGTCCGGATGCAAAGACTTAGGATGAATATATTATGTATGAGCTTGGAAAATGTCGGATTCGGTAAAAATGGTTTATAGATACGCCGAAATAAATAAAGCGAAAATCCTCAATGTTGGATTGGATTATGAAATAGAGACTGTATTGTTTCATTTATGTTGATATAGGTAAAATTATTATGTGTGTGTGCGTGTTCTTTTATTATAACTCTGATATACACAAAATATTTGCCTCGTTGGTCTAGTGGTCCCAATCGCGACTGCTACGCTACAGGTCTTGGGTTCGATCCCCAGGTCAAGCAAAGTGTTATTGAGTTTTTCTATGAAATGCTCAGTAGCAGCTCGGAGTCTGGATTTGTGCCCGGTTAATGACAATAGGCTCGCCCCCTATTACATGGGACCCAAACATACCGGCGAACTGTGGGTGCACATTCAGTACACCTCTGCCTAACCCTTCGGGGAATACAGGCGTGATGGTATGTTATGTTATGTTATTTGCTGATGTCCCTGTGTAAAACTACACTTCTAATAGAGTAGTTTAAATTTTCCACTGAGCATCGTTTTAGTTTATCTCATTTTAATCAATATGTACACCTCTACCTAATCTTTCGGGGAATTCAGGAATACTGATAAACATACCATCACGCCAGGGTTCCAATTAAACTGAATACTTCAATGTTTCTTGTACTCGTGAACTAAGTTTGTTCTACTAAGAACTAAGTAATTTTAATTACGTTATAAATAATGTTTCGCAATTCATCTCCATTTATGTTAAGTTTGGTAGTGATTTTGTCACCCAATAACAACACAGAAGTGATATCTCTGTCGCAAAAATCAGCATCAGAATAAAAATTCATTAAGATATTGATCTCGTGATTCATATATTCGTTCCTAGTTGGCAAGGGTCCTATCGTCCCTATCAGGTAGGGTCCCACGTCCACTTGGTGCCCGCAAATACCTTCCATATTTCACACTCGCATTCGTGGGTTGAAATTCAAATAGAATCTGTGGACTTTCCATATTAGCTCTCTTATGGAAAAAAGGGTTTAGGTACTGATATTTGATAATAAAATATTTGGGTATGTTAAACATAAATGCAATAGTAAGATTTTTTATTTATTATCGGTTATTTATATCGGTATTTTTATAACGTAACTCTTTATTATGTGTAATGAGTGGACAATAATAATAAAGTCAATATACCAAACACAGTTTCAATAATACACGCGTACCCAAGGACCACAATTTCCAAGTCAACAAATTACAAAAGTTCATTATTCCGCACCACCGTTAAATTTTAATTCGGTTCGCTGAAAATCTCCGCGCAAAAGTCAAGATGTTGATGAAAATAAGATGTTTGCCTTTAAAAATCCACTTTATTACCATATAATGAGCCTCTCAGTTTTTTATAGCAGGCGATTTAACGCGCAAAGCTGAATACTTATTTAGCGTCAATTCATTTATTCTTATTTATTTAAATCAACTCAAGTTTTTTTCATTTGGTTCCTTTGGGCCATCGTTTTATTTTTGCGTTAATACTGTTAGTTGATTCATGAGATTATTTAGACAATAAATTTAATTGTGTTAGATTGTTAAGACAATAAATAACTGTATACAGATTTTACTTATTGTTTTTGATATTTTTGATATTACTTATAATTTGTATTCATTGGTTTGTTCATTCTCTCTGCATTCCTATATTTTAAATTACGATGATATTTTGGTGAGCTGTTAGAAAAAAATATAGCAAGGATAGTAAACTATACAACTATAATCAAAGAGCATAGAAATCTTGATCGTATCTCTTTTAAAAAGACGATAACAAAAATCTTAATCAAGTCCCAGTCTCCCTGTAATTATGCCTAATCACATTAAGATTCGGATCACAATCCAGTCAGGCAATTAGAAATAAAATAAAAGAATACAGAATTAACCTAAAATCTGTATAACATTGCCCAAAACCTATCTAAAATCTGTACATGAAGTTGTGACCACAAAAAACGCTTACAAAACTAGGAACACAAAAACATTGGGAATCCGCTAATACCCACAAGAGATACATTATTGTACTGCTGCTTATTTGGCAATAATGCGTAGTTCATTCGTTTTACTCAGACCGACTGTGACACATGTCCTTCGTTTAGGGGACACTAAGTCGAGTTGATAAGTGGCCAGCAACTGTACTGTAGTGAGGATTTTCGAGGACCAAAATTTGGGTAAAAGGACCACGTTTTTGTTTGCTTTTTATTTTGGCATGGATTTTGTTCATTGCCTAACTTTTTGGTAGGTACAAAAGTTAAGTTTGAGTTACAAAATAAGTTTAACCTCACAAAAGAATTTTATTATAATAAATAATAAACTGTCCCATATACACTGTTAATGTCTCATTAATGTTAAATAATTCAAAAGTATAAAAGAGGTTTTAAGAACCTAGTATTACTATCACTCCATGGTGTACTTAGCACAGTTCTGAAAAAATATGCAATAACTGAAAATGACCTCCATTTCAGCGGAAAATTAAAAAGCATTAAAATATATATTTGCAAAATGCTTTGACTAATTGCATATCTTCAGGCAATGCACATAAATTAATTGAAAGGTTGGAATTGATTGAATGAGATTGATTAATTGAATGTTAAATATTGATTGATTGGAACGAGGAGGGGACCTGATAATTAATTGGATATCAGCTGCGGGTCCCGTGGAGCATGGTATGACCCCGGTTGATTGAATTTTGTAGAATATAGTAGTATCATGCTGCATCAAGCTTTTATTATGTATCTGAAAAGGCAGAAATCATGCTTAGAGAAAAAATTCAAAATCTTATTCGTAAATATAAGAAAATAAAATGGATTTGCCTGGTTATTGCCAATAGTATCGCCCTTTATTACAGGTTTGATTAAAACCTTAACAGCTGTGATTTACAGTGGGCTATAGCTGTTATCTGACCCACTTAGACGCTGCCGGCCCATCTAGGGTGGGTCAGGTAACAGCTATAACCCACTGTACATCAGTTAACCCTTTGGGGATAGATGAAGGATTATACGTATATAATAATATGACATTGAAAAAGTTAAGTATTTAATCTTAGAGTTGGAAATAATTACTTTTGTATATAAAAAATAGCTGGGGGCCTAGACAATGTAGGTACATTTCCATATCGAAAACGGAGTTAGATAAATCAGTGGGTCTAGACAATGTCACATCGTCATTATCGATAACGAAGTTAGATATCCGAAATGTATGGATTTGACATAATTTCATCACGTGACATATCGAAAGGTTATGCCAATTCCATACAATTCTGAATTATGTAACTTCGTTTTCGATATGGAAATGTAACGTTGTCTGGGCCCCCTGAAATTTATGGAATTGGCATAATCTTTCGATATGTCACGTGATGAAATTATGTCAAATCCATACATTTCGGATATCTAACTTCATCATCGATAATAAAGATGTGACATTGTCTAGAGCCCCTGGTCTTCCGGTAGCAAGCATGAATAAGTGTGAGATCCTGGATTCGAATTCCATGTCAAGCAAAATATTAGGTATAGAGTTATTTAATGAAATTCCCAGGAACTCGGCGATTAGGTTTGGTTTAAAATCCGCAAAAACATTATGACGAACTATCACCATACATTTTTTTAAACTCCTTTCGTTAAATAATGATAGTACCTATGTAAAAAATAAATTATTCAACAGTTAGTTCAGCTTAAATATAAAAGCAACCCTTGCTTAATCTAAGCAAGGAATAATGTAGTTCAGTCTCCGCAAACAGCCCTAGGTATTAGAAACTCATTTAATAAACCAGAGCTTATCCCTTCGGAAACTATTATAAAATTAACTGGAAAACATCACAGGGCTTTAGCGGGATTTTGTGAGCGGTCAGCTTTGAGGTCAGTTGAGCTCTGTGATAAAACTGCGGTACATAAAATTAATTTTTCAATAAATTGTTGGGAAATTTAAACATTGAAATGCCTATTGGATACGGTGGACTTATCGCCTTAAAAAGCAATACCAGCTTCATTACTGTTGATATAGATAAATCATAGTAGTGTTTATAGTAAAAAAAAAGTTGAAAAATTATTTAATTTATCTATAGTAATAAAAAATCATTTTTGTATATATATATTCACCGAACTTAAGTTTTTTTGATAATATAATATTATATTAGAATATTTCAATTAACTACGTGACTTCGATAAAAAAATAAAATAATTTTCAGCTTTTAATTCATGTCAAAAAATTTTTGCATATAATATAACTGCCGTACGTGGTTCTTTGTATACTTTCTGAGCCAGCGACGGTGGCCAGGTTAAGCAAGGACATATGACGTAAGTATATAATAAAAGTTAATACATGAATAACAAGAATAATTTAGTAGATATATCACTGTCTTACTGGATCGAACCCAGTACCTCACGCACGGCCGCACTTACTTCCACTATACCAAACGAATGAACCAGGTGTAGATTTAATCATGACATTTGCCTTCATTGACCTAATAATAAATAGATTTGAACTCAGTCCATACAAGACAGACTAGAGTCCAATATAACGTTCTACAAACATTAATAGTTATTTATAAGGGTCTTAACACGCTAAACAAAAGCATTGCAAGTTTAATCAAATTACCTAAACTAGAACGTAACCAAAGCGACATAATTCACTATTTACCGGATTAAAAGGCGTTATAAGACGCATTATTAAAGCAGGGCCGCACTCAAAGGCAGCAGCCACTTTAGTTAGCAAACCTCATATTTCGAGGTAACGACACAGGAAGGCGTCGGTCGACTTTGTAATTCAAATCCGACCGACGCGTAAATACAAATACTACAAACCGAGATGCGAAGAGGTCGGTAAAAGTTTAATATAAAACAAAAGTGAAGTGATAATGATTTTGCAAGAAGTGTAAATACGTAATTCACAATGTTTTTAATACTTTACTGCTACTTTTAATGCCATTAATAAAATATTTCACATTCACATCTACAACAAAATTAAATAGTTATAAGACATAACGCATCACTGACTATTCCAGTGTTTGAGATGTTCATGAGTGTCATTCAATTTAAAATTATACATATATAAACAAATCTTCAAATACCTATAAGAAATCAAATCATGACTCGGTTTACAGAAGCCAGTTATTTTATTTGCCGAATTTGGTCTTTAGATACAAATTAAGTAATGACAATATTATTTATTGATATTTTTACACAAAATCGTAACAATTTGGCAAATTAATAAAATTAATTATGGCAAACATAAAAACCTGAACGTTTTACACACCCAAAACACTATAGCATTACTAACTCTGTTTGGCCTTAAGAGTGAGGATTAGGTAGTATTTGGAAATACGCGACCATAACAGGCGTTAAGGCTATGCGATATTTAAATTGCGGAATATTAGATTGAAGTAATGCTTTTGACTTTGAACGAGGTAGTTTTGTAAATGTTTGAGCATTTCTTTTTCGTGTCTCTACATTTTTTGTGTATAAATTTCTTCTTTCTTAAAGTCCATCAAGAATAAAAAACTTTGTAACATTATCATCTGCAGGAAAAGACTACCATGAGACTTTCGTCAACCAATTTATGAGCAAAACCAATATCCAATGATATATTATAGGTTTTCAAGGTTTTTAGACATCTGATCGGTTGTCATACGAATACATTATTGTTTCTATGTATTCGTATGACAACCGAGACCGAACGGATTAATATCTCAATGACCAAGAATGATGACCTATCCATAGCCTGAGCACATAAAGCACAGCTTAACCTTGCAGACCGATTGAGAACATTTTGTCAATATAATAGGTAATATTTGACGTCATCTCGTATACCAACATCGTCTTTGTATACCATTTCACCCTGTGCCTAGGCAATTACTATGAGTTACCTATTCCCATTTTTTTTTAATCGTAGATAGGTTTAGGCTTGACCACAACTTGCCTGATGTTAAGCATCGAAGTGGTCTACGATGGAGCGCGCTTGCCTAGAAGATACCTATTCACTCTCGTCTTGAAGACACCCAAATTGTAGGTCTCAGGGAACAAAGATTCCGGTAGCGAGTTCCACAATAGAGCAGTTCGCACTATAAATGTAAACGCAAAACGCTTCGTGCGATATTTAGGCACTTCCACCACGGTAAAACGAAAGTAACGTATAAATAAATTTTAATTGTAGCAACGATATTGAAATTAGGCGATCAATGAAGTTTGTACTTATACACTTGTTTAGGTAAATATTATTTTGTGTATTTGTTACTATAAGCAAAATAACTACTACAAAACAAGCTTATGTACTTGAAAAATGGGGATGTTTTTCAAGCAAGCTTATAACATTCAAGAAATTCCCAACAATAATATACTTACATCTTTCATCATCATGCAAAAATATACAAGTACAAAGTAAAACAATTAAATTAAACACAGTAAAATTATAATAACACGAAATCTCTCGTCCAAATTTTACGCGAAAATCTCTTGAAACGAACCCTTGTGATGACAAGAAGATCGCGTTATGATTGGCGTATAGGGAATTATATCGATGCCGTCTTATTTACGCACGCCTACACACCAAGCCATAGGTACATTTCCAGTATAACCTGACCTTTCAGTGAACGTAAAGATGCGAAGGAAGCCAAGTTTTTTGAGGAGCTTAACTGGAATCCATGTATGTATGTGCAGTGATAGCCTTGTGATATGATCATTAGACGGCCACGTAAAAGGTCTCGACTGTGAATCCAGGGCACGCATCTCTGAATATTCGAAGTCATGTGCGTATTAATAGTATATTATCACGTGCTTAAACGGTGAAGAAAAACATCGTAAACCTGCATGATTAAAAGATTTTCTCGATGGCGTGTGAAGTCTGCCAAGTCGCAATAGGCTTGTGTAGCGGACTACAGCCACCTCAGCCTCACCTCTCATTCTGAGAGGAGACCCGCGCCCAGCAGTGGAACAATATATGGGTTAATGATGAAGATGTATGTACCTATGTTTGTATGAATGCATGTATGTATGTGGGTTTGTTTGGCTAAGAAAACGTCGGCCATCTTTACATATATTTAAATAATATATTTTAATATATATTATAGTAGGGAAAAGTTGAGAAACCACACAGGCGAAGCCCTGGGTGGAAAGCTAGAAGCTAAGTGAAAAATATTTTGTCGCTACACAGTTAAGCATTTTATCGGTACAATAAAGCAAATAGAGAACATAAGGTTCAACAACTCTCTATTTAAAATGAGTCTTATCTAAACTATCCACACACTATGTAATAGTTTCAATCTAATTAAGTAATAATATTGCCTAGAAGCACTTCCTTAGTATCCTGTTGAGTTTAAAGAGAATGTGTTAGTTGTGGCAGCATGAGTTTCCGTCCGTAGTTTGAAGAGAACCGTACTTTAGAAACTATTACAATCATTATAATATAAAATATTGATATAAGATTGACCCCTGGCTTTGTCTGAGTGGAAAGTCAGAAAATGTCTTATTGCTTCGTGTTTCTAGAAGGTATTAATAGCATAATATATGCTTCTTTATTTGACAATAGGCTTGCCCTTTATTACATGGGATCAAAAAACATATCGGCGAACTCTGGGTGTACATTAAATAATTTTTTTTATTTTTTATTATTATAACCAAATAGCTTACAAAACATTTAAATTACTTACAATCTAAAAACCACAAGGGTTTGTCCAGATCGCAGTGAAAGATCATTCTGCACAGTCTCCATCGTACAATAGTTAGGGCAATAATTTGCCAAGTATTAAAATTACGTACACATTAAATAGTACAACATATTAAAAATTACACATACTACCTGCGTTAATTTATTTTATAAGTCACTCTGCAGCTAGCCCGGAATCCGGTTTGACGAAGTGCACAAACAAAGCATTATGAGTGACCATGATTGATCTACAGGTTGTTCAAAAAATGCGTTTTTAGTTTTGATTTTATATTATGTTTTGTGATACTGTTTCACAAACATAACACACATCTCTGCCTAACCCTTCTGGTAACACAGGTGTAGTAGTATGACATATTATGACAATATATTATGCTTCTCTATCCCTTCAAATATATGATTTAAAATTATCTTTGTTACCCTGCGTTTCTACTGACGACAAAACATGTTGCTAACAGCTAGGTACCTATCATCACTCTTTGAAAGTTAGATAGAATTACATAGAATATGTTTGCAACATGTTTTGTCGTCAGTTGAAACACAGGGTTACAATTAAAAACTTATATTGATGTAGTTTCGTTATACAAAAAATAAATAAGTCATCTGTTAGGTCAACACTAGATCTTCATACAGAAATATTTTCTGAATTTATGATACATACATACATACATACACTCACTCCTTTTTCCCACAGGGGTAGGCAGAAACTGTGGACTGCCACTTGCTACGACTCTTGCATATCTCTTTCGCTTCTTCCACATTCATACATCTTTTCATACACACGCGCCGGTTACGAGTACTATGCACCTGACCTTTTTGGATTTATGATGTTACTATAAAAAATCATGTTATCTTTCTCTATTCTTTAATTTAAAAAAAAAAGAATCTTTTCTCTAAATATTATTCAATACACCAGATTTATGATCACACACGAAGTTAACATGTTATCTAGCTAAATAACTTCAAACCATTTAGCATAACTGCGTGCTAAAGTAGAAAAACCGCAACCCAAAAAACAACAAAAAATTTCAATTCAAACGCTTGCATCCAATTTGTGTATAACATTTTCATTTTAGTGCGCAGCAAAAGTTTTACTTATTTTCCATGTGAAATCCATGTGCGAGTATTGTAATATCAGCCTTACTTGGCGTCTGGCCGACATTTTACACCTGAATGCCTGAATGTAAAATAGGTAAAATATCAAACTTATTATGTGGCGACGAAATGAGGGAACAGGGAAACTACGCCGGATTTGGGTTTGCTCCTAAAATACGCCATATTGTGCCCGTTTCGGCACTAAATAAAAGCAATGTGAAATACCTGCTTCATTATTATATTTTGTGATGCGGAATTATTTTCAAATGAGAATGTATTTACCTTATATTTTCAATCCTATTTACCTCTCGTTTTGAATGAAGTCTACTGCTTAAATAAAAAAGCAACTTATTTTTTATGATATCAATAATATCATAATATACTTAGTTATAATTGGTGGAATACCAACACTCCAGATAAGTAGTCAAGTTGTTTAGATTTCTGTATCAAAACTTAATAAGGTAGTATATGACTCAAAGAATTGAAGACGGTTGTTCAAGAGTTAGGTACTTGTTATGATAACCCTAGTTGGAACAGGTTTCTCGCTTATGCCTCACTACTCTATAATACTACACTCCACTCATAAATTATGTGGGATAAATATCCAGAAGACTCTTACTAAATAAAATGATTATATTTTTCCATAATTATTATGACTGACGGACGGACTGCCTCGTTGGTGTAGTGGTCCCAATCGCGACTGCTACGCTAGAGGTCCTGGGTTCCATCCCCAGGTCGAGCAAAGTGTTATTGGGTATTTATATAAAATTCTCAGTAGCAGCTCGGAGTCTGGATTTATGCCCGGTGAATGGCAATAGGCTCGCCCCCTATTACATGGGACCTAAACATACCGGCGAAATGTGGGTGTACCTAAGTACACCTCTGCCTAACCCTTTGGGGAATACAGGCGTGATGGTATATGTGTGTGTATGTATGTGAGGAAATTTCCTCATGCTAATCATACGTGTTTTTAAAGGCCATATAAATAGCGCACATACCCATAAGTCACGTAATTCTTCCAAGTACGGTCGTCAGCATATCAAGTTAACCCAAAATGTCAAATTTTCTCAGTTGATTTTGAACTTAATCGTCAATATTTCAAGGTTTGGAATCATTTGGAGAAATTTGACAGTTTTGTATAACCTGATGTGCTGCCGACTGTACACGTAAAATTGGCATGTCAACGCAAACAGACATCTCTGCACGTCAACTTAAGAAGGCAGAAATGGTGAGACATTGATTGACTTAATTCATATGTCCTGTATGCACAATCTTTGCCTCCAATCCGTTTCCGAATGAAATACGAGGCGCCAATGATCCATGAAAGCGATCGTGGCCCAGTTGTATGTACCGGCCTTGACTTAGTAGTTGTAGGTCATAGGTTCGAACCCAAATTATTTCATCACCACTGCTCCGAAAACGGTGAAGGAAAACATCGTGAAGGAACCATGCGACCTACCAACCCGCACTGGGCCTGCGTGGTCGATAACGGCCCACTCCTTTTTACCGAGAGGAGGCCTGTGCCCCAGCAGTAGGAACATTATCGGCTGATTATGCATGTATGTATATGTACCTATGTATATAATGACCCACCATGAAATGACAACTAACTACGTAAGCTCCTAAACAGGTACATTTGTTAATTACATGGCAATGTAAGTACGCCATAACATCCCTAACAATTTCATTTTATTACCATTAAACCTTGCAAATCATCTCTAGATCAATTGTCTACCGCATACTAGTCTTTGAAATTAAAAAAAAAACCGCCAAATTCATAACCATACATTTAGTCCTAACAAGAAAAACACATTTGCGGGTGTTGAAAACTTTCACTTCGGCCCGGAGAATTCAATGGGCCGGTGATCTCGAAAGGTTTATGTCCCGAGTTTGATGGCCCGATCTGGGACGTTATTGAATTCGGCCCTGGATTAATTTAATTTGCAAGTTGGCGTACAATGCGAGGGTCGGGAGGTTATTAAGAAATCTGTTGTCGAAAATGAAATAAAATTTCGCATTTGATTTTTGGGGCAGGTGGCAGAATTATGGATAAAATTGAAACGCTTTAGAGATGTACTACCGACGTTGATGATCATCAACCTTATTCAGTTATTTCTAGAGACGTCTGATATCTGACTCTAATGAAGTCTGGTGTTCTAATGAAGGAAGCGCACTGATGAGACGATCATTACTGGTTTAGGTACTTGTGTGTAATTGCTGATGGGTATGGCAACTATCATATTTTATGCCGAAATTACACAGCTATCGAATGCCTAGTGAAGTTTCACATACATACCATCACGTCTGTATTCGCCGTATAAGCATGTTATGTTTGGTACCTACATTAAAAAAATCATGAGTTGTTTTTTAGTTGAATAATTTATGTAGATGGCTTAAGTTCTAGTAAATTGTTTATAAAATCAATATAATCTACAACTTTGATACCATGAAACCTATCAACCTGTGAGCTGTAATTTTAGTTCCTTCACAGAGTGATTGACATTCAATTAACTATAACAATTTGCGATCCAATCTGTACTACACTTTATAGTTCAAGTTGCTAGAGATGTCTTCCAATGGGTAACCCCCCAGTGGATCCCTTTTGGCCGTTATGATGATAATGTTATTTATTATCTGGCCTTCATTAAAATTGGGAATGTCGTCAGTGATAGGTTATTTAAAAAAAACTTTTTCACTTATTTAGGTACTTGATTCTGTGCATAGTTAATTCATTTGTTATTAATTGTTATGCTTGAAAATTTGCATGTAACCACCTGTAAACCCACCCATATTCTGCAAATAAACAATTATATTTGATTTGAAAAATAAATGCATTAATTCGATATTTCATTTTGCCGCAGTATCGTTACAGCATCAAGATCCATCCGATTTAACTCGAGTGAAATCCCGATTGCAGTCCGCATCCCGTCGAGTCGATGACAACTACGATTATGTCACTTGACTGTCAACCTGACAGTTGGCCCAGCCGCCATTATCTGACCGATAGTATTGGCGACTAACACCTTTGTTTGAAGAAACTTTGGCCACTGTGGGCCTCGTGTTTTGCAGTTGCTAGTATTCAGATATTTTTGAAATCATTATTTTTTAAGAGATAGCATTTAACTATCACTTTGACAAACTGTAAAAATATTTTCATAGGAACAAATTGAAGTGTTGTTGAAATAAGATGTAAAATGAAAAGATGTTATTTTGATCGATATTCTAATTTTATATCAAGAAAATAAAAAAATATCACTTCGTTATTTTATTCGACGTGCGCTAAATATTTGTAAGCGAAGAGAAACTTGACACAACGATCTTGGTAGCTTAGTTGGCTAAAGAGTCCGGTGTATTTATCCGAAATGACGCAGGTTCCAATACTGCCAGATCTATTCTTTCGCTATAATTTATATATTTGCCAATTCATCCGATGACCTACTAACTTCTAACGTACTAAAATATTTACCAATAAACGCGATCAATCTTCCTAAGACCGTGGACACACGAGCACATCAGCGTTCGATCATTTATCGCGAGCGGCGCGCATATTCGATTCGGTATGAGCCGAGTGATTTATCGGAGCGATTGCAGCGATCGCCTCGGTTCGACGATCGCGATAATCGATATGTAGCCCGGTTCACTTTTATTACGACTTGTGGCGGGCCGTGACGATTGCGTTGCAACTTTTCGCGATATGAATTTCTTTAGGGGGATTTTTTTTACTAACCTTTTTTTCGCGGTGAAATTAAAAAAGTATACACATAATATACTCGTAGCTGTCGTTATCAATGAAGATTATGCCTTAACTTCCCCTCTGTGGATAGGAAATATCTTTGTTGAGAAGTCTCTATTGTAAATCTATGTACAATAAAGACGTTTAAAAAGAAAACAAGTCTGTTGAAATATATTAATGGACTCAAACCCAACAAAAATATTTCTGGAATTTTTGTCTGTTTGTTTGTTAAGGGTTCGCCCAAAAATACTGAATAGATTTAAATTTTGGGTTTTCACTGTTAGAAAGCTTATAGGCTTATAGGTATGCTCCATCTTTAAAACTCCCGTGTATTTTAAATCAATAAGTTGAAAAGTTGACTTAGATAGACCTTGACCTCTTGCTTTGACAAAACGGCTTCAATTGTCAATGTATTTTTTCAGAGTTCAATATTTCCTACAATACCAAATCCCCACTGACCGTCACCGTTTCAATTTTATTTATTTGCAACAGAATTCATTTTCATTCCATATTTAAAACTAGTGATGAGTCTAATTTGCACCGCAATACAAACCGCTCCGGTAAGTTTCTGTGAAATGGAGCGAGCAAACTGAACTCCCGGGAAATAACACCGATGAAGTTGTCGTTGCTCGTTTTAATAATTGATATTGTTTTGCTGGCCCTACCGCGGTTGGATGCGGGGCAAATATTGTCCTATCATGTGTTTGTAGTTTTTATGACGCTGCGTTGGCAAAAAAGTCTATGGATCTACGAATACGGTCGCGGATTGCGAATACGGTCAGCAAATAATAGGGAGTGAGTTTTATTATAATTTGCTCATGGAATCGATCCCTCTGGTTTGAATTGCGATGAAATGTTGACTTAAATTTATATTTACTGAATGAATGAACCAATCCTTCTGCTACAGCTACAGCTACAGCTTCAGATAAGCTACTGTTACAGTTTGCAATCAGTCATAGGTACTTGCCTCCTATTTTAACTAGCGGTGTAATTCTATGTACACACGACTACAGGTCAACCTATACAATTCCAGTTTAAGCTGATCTTGCATAGTATAGGCTTTCCATATAGTGAGAGGCCAGCGTAAACTGGATTTCTATAGCTTGATGTGTAGCCGTGCGTAAGTACTGGTAATTATTATTTAAATTCCAAAATTGTTTACTTTAGTCATTACTACATCAATTTGTTAATGTTCTGTTTATATTTGTATGCAATTAGATTACTAAGGTATCGTTATATTTTTTCTCGAGTCCTTCCAAATATTGTCTGCAAAAAAAATATTCTTAGCAGTAAGAACAGACGCTGTGTGCCGTATCTACTATTTATAACATGTATATAAAAACTATTTTGTAATAACTAGATATAGAATTGTTTAATATATTATTTATCTAATCTACTAGCAACTCGAATGTCGACCGGTCAATTCACAAAGCACTGTAGATAAAAATAAACGCACTTCTTTTTTTTCAAGCTTTTATTATTATTGTATTCGTTGAAAAATCCTTCTGAAATTCTACTTTGAATAATGTTAACAGGAAAAAAATCAACCAATATAAAAACAGTCTGGCGATATCAATAAAACACAACTGACTTTGTGTTCGTAGAACAATAAAATTGAATGCCGACTAAAGTTGACATTTTCCGCATATCCGATAAATCCGTCGATTGTGCGCGACGGTACATGTCGCGAGTACGAAATATTCGCCGAAGTCACGCGCCGCTTCTTTGACGCGCGTGTGCACCCTGTCTTAAGAGATTAATAGTATTTCTCTTTGCACCATTTACTTGCAATGTCTATGGAAATTTGGAGACAGTAGAGCTTATTTTAAATAATGAAATTGGTATTTACATTGCACAACGTGTATCAGCTCAAAACCTGACAATAGTTAGGTATCTTTTTGTATTTTATACTTATTATAAAATTTATTTTGGTGAAGGAAAAATAGCTGACAATAGTTTCTTTATAATCGACTGAATTGATTACAGTTATTTTTTACAATAATAATATCTGAAATTATGGTTCCCTGATCCATCAGTTAGTCGAGTTATAATCGTTATTTAAAATTTAATACTTGTGTTCGAATTAAGTCTTACCTCTTTGACATAAGTTTCAGTTTTCCATAGCTCGATCTAATGGATTAGAGGGGTCATATTTGTAGGTATTATAATAATTGCTTAGGAATAATTAACTCTTAAAAAACCACCTCTACACCTCTGTCTACCGCTTCGTTGAATACAGGCGTAATGATAGGTATCTGTTATATTTAATTGCTATGTATGACTAGTCTGAAAATTGCGAAACTGATTGAAACATGTTTGGGAATAGGTTGGGTGTTTAATTAAAATGGCGGACCGCCTTATGGAACAGGGACGGGTACGGTCCAAAAAACAGGGAGTATTGAATGGAATCTCGGCAATGTACGGTTGGCAAAAAATACATAAAGCAATTTCCTGAAACACGTCACTTTAAGATAGTGTTTTTTTTTATGTTTAGACGTCGGCAAACGAGCAGACGAGAACCAGATCGTAAGTGGTCATCGTCGCCCAACAACTGCAACATCGGAGGAGTTGCAGATGTATTGCCGGCCCTTAAAGAGATAATTTAGAAGACCTCCGGGCTCACCAAACAAAACGCAACAGTATGCATACTTCTACTTCTTCAATATTCTGTAGGAGCATTGTTTACCCCAGTCTTGCTGACCCATTCATGCTGACAAGTAAACATATCAGCAAACTACTTCTATATTTCTAGGAATTCGTAAAATAAATTGGTACAGGATTTATTAAGATCATCTTAAAATAGGTTTTCCTGGAAACTCTATTAACTTATTAATTATTAACAGTCATAATTCTTCGTTGTCGTTTCGGATTATTTGTTTAAGCTTTAGTGTAGGTATTATTATCCAGACTTAGGTATCGTTTTCAATCTCACTTATTAAAAACAAAAGGTTTTCGTGTCATTGAAAATTAGATTTAACATCTTACAACTAGAAATCAATGTCGCCTGGTACAGCTAACTGCCATTACCATTATTACAAGATCTCATTTAAATACGTATTAAATAGGACTCACCCACTTATCTTTGTTCAAACTTCTAATTTGTCGTCTGTCGTTTCTGTGTGCATCAATCAAGCGATTCCCAACCGAAATCCTTTCGAATCAAAGTAGAATTTCGCTTATCAACCAGTCAATCAGTATCACAAAGAAGAATCACCGACTTTGCGTCAAGCGGGCGATGTGTTGACGCACTGACAGACAAACAGATTACCCTCACACTGACAAATGCTTGTTTCCATCAATCAGTCCTATTTTGCAAATTGAACCTTATGTTGGCCTCGTAAAGTGCAATATTGGATTGGGGTTTATTTGGAATTTATAAGAAAATTCCTTGAAAATTTATCTCATGTCTGGTTCTTTTCGAGCTAGGAACTGCAGAAAGACTTGTACTGTAATATAATAACCTGTATTTTTCTATAATACAAGAGGATTGCTCAGAAATTCATTTTAATACCTAATAAGAATATCAATCATATTACTTGACTTTTTTGGTATTTCCATTTTCCTATAAATTGCGTTTTGCAAGTTTTAAATAATATTGAACCAAGTACCTATCCCAAAAATTCAAAAGCCAGTAACGATGACGAATGTTCTTTATAAGAAAACTTCAATGAATACTTTTTTGTTACGAGTGGGTTCACGTCGGTAGTGCAATGGGTGAGTTTCGAACCGGCAACCACATGATCGCAAGTCCGTAGGCTACCGCCGCTTCAACATTATAGTGTCAGTATGTAGGTACATTAAAAGATTAACAGTGTAGTTAACAACATAATCACAATGCGGGATTACGCATACTTTACTATACATTTGGTAGCAGACAGCAATGAAGTAATAAATTAAATTGGTTCGTATAAAAGGAGTAAAGTTCCCACGTAATAATTGGGTACAAATTGCTACTGTTGCACTCCTTTAATAATCATCAATCTCCTACATAAATAAAACACGCGCCTACTTAAACGCAAACAGTTGTACTTAAACTCATTCCCGCAACACAACATATGTGCGCCTTATTTAACTGATTCTCAACACGTTTTTGCAATTTAAATCCGAAATATCACTTAGATACTTTACATGCGGGGACCGGATCTTTCAGGGGACAGTCCCCTGCATTTGCAATGCTAATAACTAGCTTCCAAATCGTCGTACGTTTTTTGTTCCCTCGTGTCGCGCGTGAAGGATGTGTGGTGAGGTTTTGGGGCGATTAAAAAGATAAGTTGAGTCCTTTTACATTTTATACCCGAGAATATAAATTGCTTGGTAGACTACTTGGGACCAGCATACGCCGTCGTAATTACATACATACATGTAAACCAGCATGCCTGTATTCCCCGAAGGGCTAGCAGAGGTGTACTAATGTATTTTTAGCCTATTGCCATTAACCGGGTGCAGATCAAAACTGGCTGACGGGCTGCTACTTAGAATTTCATAGAAAAACCCACTAACACAGTAACACAGTGTAAATTACCCGAATTTACAAAAAAATACATGGTGAAAGTAAATAGTTACTACTAAATACTTTTAATCTTGTAATAAACTTAAGAAGTCGTTCAAAGAGTTTCAATTAGTGATGATTTATGCTGTAGTTTTTTACAAAACACCAGTAAGACATAACAGATACGAGGACCATTATTTTAGAACTACAATTTGTACATGTGATGGAACTCCCATTTCTAAATTATCAGAACATTTAAAACGTTTAATTTTAAACGTTCGTCAAAATCAATACCAATTCACAAACACAAAACCAAAAGTATTTTTAGACTAGCCACTTTAAGATTCACAAAACGAAATTTTCCTTGTACAACATCAAAACTGTTTCCTACAACCATTAACATAAACAAAAATAACACAAAAACACACGAAGACACAAACATTTGCGTACCACAAACAAACGTGCCCACGAAACCTTCAAGAGCCAATGAATCAGTGAAAATTTGCCCAAAAATACTTATTCCGCATGCATTAGCCTACGATATATGGTAGCAAACCATAAAAAAAACGACCGCCATAACGTGTGGGGGTGGAATTATTATAAATCTTCATGATATTACCATAGAGCAACTTAGGGAACTTTGCTCTCCGTCGAAATTCGCTTGGTAAGTGGTCTGTAAGTCATCCGGGCCTATATGGTAGCTGTAGGTCGCTACTTTTAGTTTACGATTCCGTATCGCGTGATAATGTTTCTTGTGAGTTTGGCTTCGGTACGTTATGAAATATAAGTTTGACGGGTCGATTGCCGCAGTGACTAAGCTTTTGCGCATTGGAGAGCGTTTATATTTGAATGCGATTACATCACGTGAAATATTAATTTTCAAAAACAATTAGCAGCGAAAATAAAAAAAACAATTGTTACGACAATCTGGATCGTCGTAGTCCCACGTAGGTAGTGTAGGTAGGTAGATATTCATAAGAAATTATTATGAACTAGAGAGATGCATGAGCATGAGGAGGACGAAATTGTTTACAAATATAAATTTTTACACACCCAAACTCCTTACTCCCAAAAATCTTACAAATGTTTGTTTCTTGCGGTATCCAAGCTCACGAAACGAGGTGCGGAAGTCGATATTTCTGCCACTACACTAAACCAAACGTAGAGGTAGAGGCTCTTGTAATACAATCTATTTCAACTTACTCTATAAATTATTCAATTCCTATTTTATTTTACACTTAAAAGAAATGTGAAAAACTTTACAAAATCTGTGATATCCCAGATCGCGATAAGATCGTTGTTTGTCTTCAAATACAAAATGATCTTTTGGTGGAGTTGTATTAAATAAAACGATTGCTGGTGAGTATGAATGGAATTGCTTTATTTATTTCTAGCCCCTATTATATTAACATTTTTAGACTTACAAGTGGTTGCAATATTTAAACACTAAATTAATTACAACAGCCAATCAGAGACGCTCGCGTTCGCAATTACGTTGACGGCGCACCGCAGCGCCCTCTGCCGATGTATCGTATGGCTACACCGAGGTTATAAATATATGCACCGTCCGATCACATCTTAGTAAAGCGGCGCGCGCGCAAAGACGCGCGCGTGAGCTGCTACAGGGCTCCCCCTCAAGCGAAGCGTACCGGCTGCCTGATGACACGACCCGAGCGCGATGTCCGCTCCGTTGTGATGTTTCCAGGAACGTCAGTCTTCACAGCAGTATAGTCCTGAGCGTCATCGGGGCATGAGATGAAGAAAGCAGGCTTAAGCCGGTCCACTGATATTACAGCTTGTCGTCCCGGTAACTGTAATGTGAATTTTTTTTCACTGCGGCTAACCACTGCGTATGGCCCGTCGTATGGTGGTTGCAGTGGTTTCTTAACTGCGTCAACTCTCACGAACACTTTTTTGCAGGTTTGTAGGTTCGGAGGCACGAACACGTTACGGATATTGCTGCGTGACTGTGTTAATGCTTGGCGAAAGGTGTTGATAGATGTGCGTAACTTTTCAACATAGCTATAATCCACGGGGTCTGGCTTCGATGGTACGAAGAAATCTCCTGGTAGTTTGAGAGTATGTCCATATGTGAGCTGTGCAGCACTGACTCCACTGTCACTTCGTATCGCAGCTCTTAGTCCTAGTAGCACAGTAGGCAACTCTTCAATCCAGGTGCTAGTACTTAGACGTGCAATAAGTGCAGTTTTCATGCAACGGTGCCACCGCTCAATCATCCCATTACTCTGGGGGTGATACGGTGTGGTGTGAATACGCTGGATGCCAAGTAGTTTGGTTAACGCGTTGAATAGGCTACTCTCAAACTGTCGGCCTGCTACAATGCGTGAGCTGCTACAATCTCAAATTAATAATACTAACTTAAGTATTAGTTCTAAGAAGCTCATTAGACGGTTTATGTTTTTATGAATAAGACGGTTAATGTACTTAAACTGTACAGTAAAGTTTAAATAAATGCATGAGTTTTAGTTAGTAGGGGATGTAGAACGTTCGTCGCCAACTATTTTTGTGGGGTTACAACTGAGTTATAACGCGAATGTCCCCGTTGAAAGGTAACGACGAGGTAAAAGTATGTTATTTCTATATTTACACCAAAATAACCCTTATTACCAACGTCGGCGTCGTGTTCGTATTTTGACCTACTAAGCTTTGTTGTAGTTACTAATGCTTGGATGTTATGTTTGTGGATCGCGCTTGATGTAAATAGATAAAATATTCTCTATTGTGTACCAATGGGTAAGTCAAAAAGATTTACTTATACTTGCGGAAAAGAAAAAGGTTTTATGCCTTTCTTAGAAAAAGGGTTTCGGCTGGCATTCTTTGCCTTTAATAGCTATTTTTAGACGTAAATTTTATTTTTTATACCTATTTTTAGTCTTTAGCGCTCAGAAAGGATTATGGAGCTTATAAAACATCAATCTTTTAGAAAAAACTATAAGTAAAATGTTAATAGTTAGTTTAATAAACTGCTTCAATAGTCTAGTGGTCGTAAGCGCGACTGCTATGCTAAAAGTCCTACGTTTTACCTCCAGGTCGGGCAAAATATTGTTGGGTTTTTCTATGAAATTCTCAGTAGCAGCTCGGAGTCTAGATTTGTGCCTGGTTAATGGCAATAGGCTCGCCCCCAATTACATGAACCTTTAATGTGGGTGTACATTAGTAACCTCTGTCTAACCCTTCGGGGAATACAGGCGTGATGGTATATTAATGATCTCCAAGTCGGGTAAAGTGTTTTTGAAATTTACTAGGAAATTCTTATTAACAGCTCAGAGTTTGGATTTGTACCCGGCCCTTTTACATGGGACCTAAATACGTCTGTGAACTCTGCCTGATCATCAGTACCCTTCTGTCTGTCTGTATGTATGTTAATACAATAATTTGAGATCAATTTCATATGGATGACAGACATAGATCAAGTTAATTTGAATAGCTATTTGATACGATGTGAGAAGATATTGAAATACGGCTTTGTGCCACAATAAAACGTCTCAATGGTTATTATATGAATATCCAGACAAACATAGTCTGGATATTGTATCAGAACGTTGAACACTACACTAAATCATACTTTATATAATGTCAGTAGCATAAAGAGCACCAGTGTAAAAATCATTAACTTTTATGTAAAAAGAAAAGAGGAAAAAAAATCGTCTTATATTCATACTCAGAATAAAATTAAGAATTTAATTTATTATTATATTTTTGATGCCCCTAAATGGCATGAAACAAACATGATGAACGAATTTGTCTGCAAAAATTAAAATATGTTGATTAAAATACAATTAACGTTACATCGTAAATCATCGTTTGATGTGTAAAATGTTCGGATTCGTATTATAAGCGACATCAATCATCATGGAGTTGGAAATTATACTGTCAAACTTGTTATGTAACATGTGATACTATATGTTGTAGTATAGAGATATACGCTGTAGTATAGATATATACGTTGTCATATAGAGTTATACGTTGTAGTACAGAGGCATGTAGAGTGTATTGATGTTGAAATAATACCACTTGATCCATTTAACGTTATCTATTAAAGCTGTAATAGTTTTATTATTGTTTCTTTTATTTATTACACCTCTGGCACACAATCGTTATTCCTAGTTACAAATAAACCACAAAAATAGACATCATTCGTAAATTAAGGAGACATGGAAGCCTCACTCATCATTGATTTCGAATAATGCAGCTAATAAAACCTACTTTATTTCTTAGTACTGCGCATATTATGCATTGAGGTAAAATGTACAATACAACGTACTGTATTGTTGCTGCATGAATTACGACGATTGGAATAACATTTAATTATCTTTATTAATACCGTTCTCAGTTTTGAGTCCCGCTTGAGAGATACGGTAACGAAATCATATTGTTTAAATAAATATATGAAACACATATATTTTATAGGAAGTTAACTTTTGAAATAAACTACTTATTGGTTATTAAATTTTTCTTACCTTGACTGCTCTATAACACATAACTCTCTATCATCATAATCATAATCCACGGGCCGACTTCATGCGCCACTGGGTATATGAACACGGTATATGACCATGATAAATGGAACAAAGTAAGAGAGGCCTCTCTTACTTTGTTCCATTTATCATGGTCTTGCCAATCCTTAATCCACGTAAAGCCTTCGACTTGGACAATATCGTCGACCCATCTCTCCGCTGGACGTCGAACACTTCTCTTACCATTTTACAAACCCTTAATACCTCAATGTACCAATATTTTCTGCGACTGATATTTTGTCTCAATAAAGTCAGTGAGGCGAGAGCTCACAAATACGTATATTGCCTGTATTTGTCTAGTTATTTTTTCACTTTATACAGTGTCGACAAAGGAATAAACTGACTAATATATTTTTGTAGCTCGGGATAAAAAAATAGTTTTCGCAGAAGGAGGTTTTCCACCTATGGGTCCTTTTTTCTCTCATATAAATGAGTTTTCATATATAAGAGCGTATTTACTATATTGAGATCAACATTCAGTTGATCGAGATGCGGCTAAATGCCAGTATTTTACACGAAGCCACTGCTAATAGATTGGGCAGTATCGCAGTACCAATAGGTATAGTATAGGTATAGAAACAAAACTTTGTATTTTTCGTGTAAGTAGTCTCTATAATCGATAATATTATGACTTTGTGAAGAATTTTGCTGAAGATATAGATTTTAGCGAAAGTGAAATCCGGTGTAATGGCGGGTGTTCGGAGGACGAGTAAAACACAACTATCTCTTATGACAGTCTATAATATAGTGCATCAATTACACGCTAGTTACAATATATTGGGTGGAGGTGCGTCACACACTACACCTCCCCCGTTTTTTTAAAGAAAAACAAAAATATATATTTTTTTGTTTTTATGTATTATAATTATACTTACTTAAATAAATGTATTTTAATTAAAATACATGTAACTTTTTTTGTAACAAATTATAAACAAATGAATATAAAATTTGGTAAGCGATGGTGACTGTCACCGTGTGAAACAATAAGGATACAAAAGTGTAAAACATTACAATGTACGAGTAGGTTATATAAAGATAAATTTAACTAACAAATATTTTGCAATTAAGTTGCCCTTAATAAGTAAACGGTAAACCCATACCATAAGACACTATTTTTTTTTTTAACAGCTAACTGATTTATTCTTACCTACTGTATTACTATGACATTGTTGACAATACCTACCTATTGGTATTTAACATAATGTACTTTCATTTCAAGACAATTGGAAATTATTAATCTTATTAGTCAATTATAAATTTTATATTTACTTTATCATTACAAAAACCAAATTGTATAGTGTCTAATTTTATTCCTTACCTCGTTTTCATATAAACCTATTATCATGAAAATGCTTTTCAATTAAAATAAACGGTATGAATTAAAAAACAAAAACCATATCTTAAAAAAAAAATTCAACGCAAAATTTTAAATAGCATATAACCATTATTTTTCTTCACCTTCATCGCAATTTCCTTCGCCATTTCATATTCCCATGATTCATTAATCAATTAGTACTACATTCATTTTTTACTCATCATTACATCTCTGTGGCACGTATACAAGACACATTTTATCATTTTGGACCGGCCGGTCATTATATTATTTTTACATTTTGAGGTACCTACTTTTTATTTATACGTCGACTTATTTCTCACTTCACATATATTAAGGACAAAGATTTAAGACTTTTAGTCTCCAACTATTTTCACGGAGGAAAACTCGTTCGCAGCCATGATCAAATTGAAGGACCTTGACCTTCGTACCTCTTTATTTTGTGCCACATATTAAACTCTCATACCAATCACAACCTTAAATGAACAACAAAACCGACTGAATGATTTGGTAGAAAAGTTCCCCGTCGCGTCCCAGGTGATCAGTCCGGGTGCATGCCAGAGCCTTAGGTACCAAATGATTCCATGCTACTAATTATACTGTCCTTTCATACAAACCAAACTATCTTATCAAATTTTACCTATCGTAATCCAACAACATACATAAAACTTCAATCTATAATTCCTAAAATCCTAAAACGGAAAAGTACCTAATGACACTCTAAAGGCGACAAAAGATATTTCATACTATTCCCACTAACAAACGAAACAATCATAATAACAAAACATGTTAGCCTTTCTAAGTAAGTACCTAGTCATATTTCAGTCACCTAAGACTAGAAGAATATGTTATTTTAAAACAATGAATGTTACTTGAGTCCGATTCCAACACCTAAAGAATGCAGTGTATGCATCTATGCATTTATGGAAGTGTCCATAACATAATCATGTATCTATCTAATAATCGTAATGAAACCTATATTTTATTTAAAAACACACGATGATACAAAGCAAAATTTTAACTTTGTGTCCCTAAAACTTGAGAGTAAAATTGCCAAAGTATACCCATAATGTTTTAGTTGGTTACTAAACAGAATTGACGCAATTAATACTACCTAAATAGAGAAAATATGAATTGGCATAACTAGTTTTAACACATGACATGATTATTCTGTTTTCACACAAATAAGACTTTTTTTATGATACATTTTATAAATGTAAAATATTTAACTGGCAAAGTGTCGGGCAGGAACACAATCATCTACACAATAAAATTGAGCATCTAAGTATACATCAAATGATACAGTAGTACAATATACTGTTAAATTAATTGAAAAAGAAAATAGAAAATATTTGTTTTAGCTAAAAATTAAAAATTACATTTATACATTCTTAAATATTTTCACTCAACATAGTTAAAGTAATTTGACATTTAGAAAATTTTTGACAGATATTGTCAACACGCATTATTTTAACCTAATTATCTACCTCATACTAAAAAGGTATCTTCTATTATACTTATCTAACACTAATAGGTATTAACATATTTTAATGTCCGCGGCATTATATTTAAACACACCAAAACAATCACATCTCGATCAAGTTAATAAACACACACAACACCACTACACTCTTCCTGATAGGATAAGGCGGAACTCTGGCCGCTCGACATCATGTACTCCGGGCGCCTGGCCTCAGAAGACTGCTGGTCCCTGGTTTCCCATATTGCGCCAAATTCGCCACTTTCCATCGGCACCGATGATTATTTCATCAGTCACTTGCCTCCCGCAAAGTCTTAATCACAGTAACATCGATGTTCAAATACCAAAAGCTGCATACTCCTCTTTATTGACCCGACGAGTCAAGGTCATTTCACAGATTTCACATCATGATATGCCCATCAGCGCTGCTCATAAGGCAGCACTGGCAGGGTCGCCATGTAATGGCGGGTGTTCGGAGGACGAGTAAAACACAACTATCTCTTATGACAGTCTATAATATAGTGCATCAATTACACGCTAGTTACAATATATTGGGTGGAGGTGCGTCACACACTACACCGGCTTCAGCCAGGACTCGAACATGCGTCCATGCATGAGACCTATGATTTTCAATTAAATAATTGTTACGTCTTAACATCATAAAGTCAAGTTATATAATGCGTACCTAAGCATATTTATATAGTTTTTTAATACATACTATAAAGCATGTTTCCCCGAAGAGTTCAGCAAATGGTTCGCCTATTCCTTGCATAGATTTCATACATACGTATTGTACCTACTGGTCTAAAATATCCTCCTAAATATCCTCTTCGGCTTCCAGTCTGAACGAAATGCGGCTGAATATCAGTATTTTACACAAAGCGACGGCCATCAGATCTCCGCAATACAATTTCTAGGCAACACCGATATTCGAAGAATAGACTGGTGGTCAGGCTTATGAGCTTCTCACTTCCATTAACGATTGTCATAGTTGTTTTTATGACAACCGAGAACGACAGCCTTACGTGCTCTCTGAGGCACGGAGGTGTCTCGATGCGTTAAGAATGGTTACCCATCCGCAGACAGACCGCGGCAGATGCAGCTTAACCTAGCAAATCTGTTGGTCAGCGCAGTTACAACTTACCCGCGAGCCCTAAGTCTAAAACCATTTAAATTTCAACTAAAACTAATTTCACGATACATCTACTAAATACGATATTTTTCTGTTATTTCCATGAATAGATCTAAAAGACTACAAGTCCTTTCACTTAGTAGAAGACATTCATTCCTGTATATACTCGAGTTGGAACAAATAGTATCTCTGGGAAGCGCACAAGCTTAATAAGTGTGCTTCATCTACGTCCGCTGCACATGATTAGAGTGAATTGCAGCAATATACTGCTGCAAATGCAGTAGCTCGTGCAGAAGTGACGTGTTACAACCAAAGTGAAAACCGACGCGATCGATTTAAAATACTCTCCTTTTTAGTTAAAAAAAATACTAAAAATTCTTCTAAACCGACGGTAACCCCCAATGATCATCGCGCTCATCGCGACACTATTATTTCAGTCCCATAGAATAGAGACGAGTCTATAGCCATTAATAGGGCACAATCAATAGAATAGAAGTGCTTCTGAAAATGTAATTAAAAGCCAATACCACTTTTCTTGACCTGGAAATCGAGGGCAGGACCTAAAAGAGCAACTGCGATTGCGCCCCTAATTTCTTCATAACTAATATTGAATACCCATACGGTATAGGTATTTTGTTTTTAGTGCGCGTGTTAAAACTCAGGATGTGGTAAGGTCATATTACATTTCACACTTGTACCAACTAATAACTGAAATTGCCATCCCTGTGGCCAGGTTGTGGTCAATCAGGCTGTGCTCCTGCATTCTCAAGATTCATTCAAAGGGCGATTAATATGCTCTATGAAGTTTTCTTATATTGCACTCAGCATTTGCCATAAATAATAATGAAACTTTATTAGAAATCCCTCATCTCTAAATGCTTTAGAATACCTGGGGCACTATAAGCGCCATCGAGAATTCACAATTCAAACTTAAACGTATTGCCGTCTCATTCTATCACATACAAATAAATTGTAAAGTCTATTGCCGTCTTGCTCTATCGACGACGATGCAATATCGGTGTATTGCACTTAGCGATGGCTTAGTGAATAATTCTAGTTTCCAGTTCAACTTTATGTTATTATCACAAATAAAATTGGAAACAGAAGAACAACATTGTAAAAATAATAAATGTTTATATTCAACCAATATACTCGTGAGTGAATTTGAAAAATTATAAATATGTATATAATGTAATTAAAAGTAAGCACTGCTCCATTAGCCGTGTTTTGGATGTCAACAGAACGATAAACTCGTAATACCACGCTCTGATCCAAAACGCGCAAACTAGACGTAGACGGAGACGACAGACCTAAATTGGCATTGGGCTATACCCTGTAGCCACATGCAACAACTCAATGCAAACCGTTTACGATCTGGATTTTGGAAACATTGGTGAGATGTTTATCCGTCGCATTTTGTCTACACTGTCTGAGGAAATCTAGGACAAAAAATTCTAGACTGTGTCAGGGCTGTCAGGAGAAGCCTTTTCTTAACAGTAGTATACAAAAAAGGTAAAATAAAATAATGCTTATAAATTATTATGACATTGATAATATGTTTTTTGTTTGGCATAGTCGTGGTTATACATTGGAATATTAAAAATATGGAAACAACGTGTTTCTAATACTGTTTATCATTCCATTAAATTTATATGAAAACTCTATTTGCAGATTTCCTTTTAGCAGATTTTCGGTTTTGTTGAAAGTAGACCTTCTGTTTGTTCTTATCTGTGGTAATAAGTACAATAGTCGTCGTGCTCAAGATGATTGTTGCTGTCAAGTTTACGTCTTCGTGAATAGTAATTCTGGTAGGTACCTATATATTTGCACCGTATTCGATGCAGGAACCTAAATTTGTAGTATTTTGGAATTATTTGACAAATTGTTGTGATTATTCTTTTTACAAAATTTTGAATTGAATATTAACTTCAAACCATATTTACTAGGTACGTAGGTTTTAATTTATTTCAGTTCCCCGGGTATTTCATGAAGAAAATCGTCCCATGCAAAAAATAATCTGATTTCTATACTTACGGATTCATATAAAATCTATTGTAGACCTTCTAAACCTCCTACACACATTACTATATAACAAAACGGTACCATTATTGTCCCTCCTACCCAAATCGCTGAAGAATTTAATCAGGCAAACAAGGAACTAATTACATCTACCGCGCGGTTAGAAGCAGGGATCAAAATGGCGGTTAAATCGAAGGGATTACATTGGGGTCTGCCCGCATTTCCCCGATTTCGACCCCCAGTGACAGGTGACAGGCCTATCTGTTATTGGCGATCTTTTCTTTACAAGTTCAGAGATTTATCGATTTGGTTGGACATGTAAAGTTAGGAGATAATGCAGCTATTTCTGTGCTATCAATTTGGTTTGTGTTATCGAAGTGTTTATTCGTGTATATACCTACATTTTTGACATCGAAGGCTAAGCTTTACTTATGAACCTGATACGAGTAAAGTTGCGCTTGTAACGATATGACTGCGTCATTAGTCTAGTGGTCCTAAGCGCGACTGCTACCCTAGAGGTCCTGGGTTCGATCCCCAGGTCGAGCAGTGCTATTGGGTTTTTCTATGAAATTCTCAGTAGCAGCTCAGGCTGGATTTGTGCCCGGAAATAGGCTCGCGCCCTATTACATGGGACCTAAATATACCGGTGAAATGTAGGTGAACATTAGTACACCTCTGCCTATCTCTTCGGAGAATATAGGCGTGATGATGGTATGAACTAAAAAGTTGTTTTTTGTTTCACTTATGCTTATCTAACTTGCTCTAGTCACTATACTCATCTTGTCCCAACAACAAAAAGTAAAAACGTGCTAGTTGAAAGTGTGCTGACTAGAGCAGTATACACACTTCGTTGCTTCCTGATGGCAAGTGGACATTCATCGCTGTCACCACTAATGCATCGGAGCTATTTGCCCTAATACATTTAACTTTGTTACTTTAAACTCTAATAGTTACGTTGGTAACTTTTTGTACGCTGCGAAGGTTTTATAGGTAACGCGAATCTTCGAAAAAGATTAATTGCTTTATATTTATAATAGACTACCTCATTAGTTTAGTGGTCGCAAGCGCGACTACTACGCTAGAGGTCCTGGGTTCAAATCTCGGGTCCAGCACAGTGTTATTGGGTTTTTCTTATGAAATTCTCAGTAGCAGCTCAAAGTTTAGATGTGTACCCGATTAATGGCAATAGGGTCGCCCTCTATTACATGGGACATAAGAACATACTGTAAAATGTGACTGTATATTTGTGTTTTAGCCCTTAGGGGAACACAGGCATGATGGTATATATGTCCACTGATTTCAAATAATATCAATGTAAGCCCTCTGAAAACAATTTGCCAAAGCAAAATTGCATGCAATTTCAGAGCGTTTAATAGTAGAGAATATCATAATATGGCATTAAGTCCGCCTTATGTGTTAGTATAGTGAATAGAAATTTAAACAAAATAAATAAGAGCGAGATAGCACGCCATTTGTAGACATCAGCGATGCTTGCATGAGGGACAATCTCTCTACTAAACTACAGGTTATAGACAGAGTACCTATACAGACTAGAGACAGGTACAGAGATCGCTAATAAAATAAAAAAATAGGACATTACTTGAGTCACTATTACATAGCAGTATAATTTAAGGCGACTACAAAAAACTGTCTACCATTTCGTTTTTCATTTGGCGGACTGTCAAGCTTTTTATTACCTCAATACCGAATTATATTAATTGGATTAATTCTCCTTTGTACCAAAAAATACGGTTTTATTCTGGACTGATTTGTATCCAAGAAACTCACGGTTGGAGCCAGCTATAAATCAATCGATTAATTAATCACTTGTAACCACAGTGACGGCGCTGTTTCTATTGGAATAAAACGTTTCCAAGACGTTTAATGTATTCAACATTCGTTTTATAGAAAAAATAGATATACGTGCATGTAGATTTTCTTTTTATTGTTATGTTAACTTTTAATATGGGAGGAAAACTTTATAAGCACCGGTATTTGAGCAAAGTGTAGGATTTTTACCCACTGAAACCACCAGGTGGACACCATCATCACTTTGTCCTCTTAAAAACCTAACCCATTTTGTAATGCCTGTTAGGGTACATCCCTTGGGAGGCTGTAAAGAGGTCTCCCCTGATTGTTTAATAATACTAATGTTCAGAATACCCATCTGTCAAAATAGTCGATAAAAAGATCGAATTTTAAATTTAAAATGTGAAGAAAAGCATTTTGTCCTGTAAGTGATATAGTTGTGGCATAATAAGTAATTTTAGGCCACGACCTAAATGGCGATACCTATAAAAGACCTAAGACTAACATTTACACGTCTAACAAACATAATATTTGACTGTTATAGGCTGATAAAGAAAATACAGAAATCATCAAAAGTAAAAAGATAAAATTATTTCAACTATAGGATCCTAAACGTCTCAATACCTACTGCTAATATTCGAGGAAAGACCTCCTCGCTAATTAAAGGTGTTCAAAGACTGCTGGACCAGAGCTTGGTATGAATCCTTTACCACAGAATCCCAAGGTCTTGACTACTAGGCGAGAGCTAGATATATCTAGTCGCTTCTACAAGTGGCAGATGATACGTGAATATTTGCCGTAATATAAAAAAGGTGTCTTATTATAACGATGATTAAAATCAATACATTACTATTAATATTCCAGATAAGTACGACAATTTGAAGAGATTATAATTAACTTAATAACATTATAACAAACCGCATCCACTCCGGCCGCCAAATCCAATTAAGCTTAATGACCTAACTTTAAAAGATTTACGCGATCAAAGCGACGTCACGAATCAGTAGTACGCAGCGAAAAGAATAAAGCGAAATCTCCTTGGAACAAATTATGTTAAATCAAGATCCGAGGCGCTCCCTTAATTCTAAGACAGTGATTTTATTTGATTACGTCAAACGTTTGGGATGATTTAAACGTTTTTAACATCTATTCTTAATGAGTACTGTTACTTTTAAGGAGCGAACCTCTTGGTTTTATTGAAGAGAATTTGTGAATATATTGGCCAGTCCTAAAGAGACCTGGTGGGCGAAAATGACAATTGATTCACAGACACACGGGTGCAAATCCTGGTATAATTTGTTTCATTGATACAATACAATTTCATTCCGGCAATGTATAGCACGGTATGTAGCCGTATGATTTATCAAAGTGACTATTTAGCCATTTCGGCTAGAAAGAGGATCCTCATTATCCTAGACAAAATTTCTGACAGTCTTTAAACTTGTACCACAAGGATTCTGAACTATTACATACCATCACGCTTGTATTTTCCGACGGGATAGGTAGAGATGTACTTATTTTCAGTTCGCCGTTATGTTTAGATCTCATGTAATAGGGGGCCAGCCTATTGCTATTAACTGAACACAAATCGAAACTCCAAGCTGTTACTGTCAATTGCAACCGCTAGCCAATGACAAAAGTTTTAACTTTCATTTGTTTTAAATATTGTACACAATTCCTTAAAGATACTGTTTGCTGGTAGATCAATCATTAAGAGCGCCTATTAACAGTCAAAACAAGAGTTGGATATGCAGGCAGCTAGCGAACATCTGTCTTGATATAGATTTTGTTATAAGTAATTGATAAATGATATTTATTTCTGTAAATAGATCTTTTGAAAACACTTTTACAAGTCGTTTTTTTTTTTAACTAGATGGCGCCGATTACACACTAAAGCGTGTCATAGGGCTGCAGCATTTTGACACATATTGCGTGATATAGGTATTATACATACTTAAAACACATATATAGCCTGAATACCTTACACTTTTGTTGACTGAAAACTATGTTTACATTGTTTGCTTTGTAATTATATTTTTAATAGATCTTCTGTATTCAATAAAGTATATGATAGTAACACACATAATTTTAGATACTTTTGCGCCAGATTTTAAGAGAAAGGTCACTATTTTATTGTATAAAGGAACCATTAACTAGATAGTGGAGACAAAATGATGTCAAAGTTAACCGAGATGTTAACAGCGAACTACTCAATCCTATTACGGTATTTCTTAGCTATATTTGTTCCTTTTAATAAATTTGCCGCGTCTACCAACTTGCTAACTCTATTTACGAGGTAAAAGTCGAAGGAATTGTTAGTTGCACGCGACGATCTCTTGGGAGTTTCGTTTGCAGGTCAAGCATGTTTGTGCGGTAAAAATATGTTGTATGCTTTTTCGTTTTAGCTTTTTCTTAAGTGTATGATGTGCCTCATTGATGAGGTCCGGTGATTGTGCTAGAATTCTGTATGTCGTGGTGCAATGGCCGTGACAATAGTAAAGCAAGGGACGTTAAGTGCGGTTTTTTGCACGGCAGTTGCAGGTGCATCCGAAGATTCGTGATATCCATGGATGATATATGCTTTATCAGAAAAGGAGAAAAGACAGTTGTTGAGAAACATAGAAATAGGCGAAGAAAATAAAGGAAGACCTAGAAGAAGTCTTATTGAACAAGTGAAGGAAAAAGTAGGATTTGAATCGTATTAAGAGGTCAAACAGAATACAGAGAATAGCGAACAGTGGCGATAGCTCCACCGAAAAGAGCTGAGAAGAAAAGGTGAAAGCAGATGACTACAATTGTATCCTTTCAAAAAAAACTATTATTTAAATTACATTTATTTAGATTTCTATTCACCTTCACCTTTCAAAACGAAAGGAACCCGATATCACAAACAACGGTATCATTCTGTTGTCTAACTTATGAATATTAATACAAGGGAAAAAATCCATTATCTTTTGCTATGAGGGACCGCCGTGAATATATTACGACCTCTAAGTGATATAGACGTTATTATGGAGAGGTGATGGTACATTTCTTTGTACTTGTGACTGTTTCAGTATTTATGTAAATAAGTACCTACAGATACTTTTTATTTTTCGCAGGTTTTTTTTGCAATTTTTCTTTCTGTAAATACCTTATTTAGATTGTTAAAAATATACCCAAATTGTTTCGATGGGATGATGATGCATATAGCAACGAAGAAATACAAATACAAGTTTTTTTTTCTTTTCTGCCTCATTAGTTAGTGCTCATATACCATCACGCCTGTATTCCCCGAAGGGTTAGGCATAGGTGTACTTATGTACATCCACATATCGCCGGTATGTTTAGGTCCCATGTAATAGGGGGTGAGCCAATTGCCATTAACCAGAAACAAATTCAGACTCCGAGCTGCTACTGAGAATTTAATAGAAAAACACAATAACACTGCTCGTCTTGAGGATCGAACCTAGGACCTCTAGCGTAGCAATCGCTCTTAGGATCACAACACTAATGAGGTAGTCTATTATAATTTATAAAGCTATTATAAGGACCACTTATATATTTTTTTCTTAAATATGTCCTATGTAGAGACATCACCGTGTATAGAGATTTTTATATATATATATATATTTTTTTATGAGCCTGTAGTGTCCTGCAGGGCAAAGGCCTCCCCACTCTTCTTCCACTTCTCTCTGTTTGTTGTATATATTATTTATTTATCTTAAAAAAACTAAGTATTTAAAGCAGTTTTTTTACTATATAACGTAGTACATACATACATACATACACTCACGCCTTTTTCCCATAGGGGTAGGCAGAAACTACAGAACGCCATCTGCTACGATTCTTGCATACTTCTTTTGCTTCGTCCACATTCATACATCTTGTCATACACATGCGCCGGTTGCGGTTACTACGCACCTGACCTTTCTGAAGGATCTCACCAATAAGGTCGTGGTATGTCTTTCTAGGGCGTCCCCTCCCGGCAACTCCACTGACATTCGCTTTATAAATCCCTTTCGTTAATTGCCTTTCATCCAGTCCCTCGACATGTCCAAACCATCTCAGCATACCCCTTTCAATGCGTGTCACTATATCATCTTTTAAACGGCAACGCTCCCTTATCACACTATTTCTCAATCTATCATTCTGAGTAACACCGCACATACTTCGCAAGGAACGCATCTCCACAGCATTAATTCTACTTTCATGTTTCTTCTGCCATACCCAACATTCACTTCCGTACATAATAATTACCTAACTGGTACATAACAGTTAGGTACTAATAATAGAACCAATTTCTTTCAGTCTCAAATTAATTAGCAAAATCGCTGTCACCTGAATTCCCCATTCAAATTTCAACTTTAACAATGAAACTGAATCCAGATTCCAATTCCAAAGAAGAAGTCCAATTTTTAATAACATAAAAACTAATAAGCAATCAAGAGTACCTTAGATTATGACAAAATATCAAGTGCTTTATCCTTAGAGAATTTACTTTGTTGTCGTTTATAATCCACTAGAGGTCTCCACTTAACCTTTTCAAGCCACCGTTTTACCTTTTGGGCCTTGAAGTGCTTAATCTAACTTATGTTATAAGCTTATGTTTAATGTTGGTCACATGTACCGTCTTCTGTTATTAAATTAAGCTGTCAATTTGGTTGCTATTGTTGTTCATTAGTGTTTTTCAGATATCAGTTTATTTTTAGGATTTAATTATAAAAAAATAAACTAGCGACTCGTGCCCAGCTGGGCACGAGTCGCTAGTTTATTTTTTTTCGACTCGATTTTCTTTCTTTTCGATTTTCGACTCGTGCCCAGCTGGGCACGAGTCGAAAATCTGGGAAAATTTTCGCATGCAGAGCTCTGCATGCGAAAATTTTCCCAGATTTTCAGGTGGATTGGTGGAAGTGGATTTTCTTTTATACCGATCAAGCCGTTCTCAAGTAAGAATATTTCATAGATGCGCTAATTCATTTCTATAAAAAAATACTTACTAGAGAACATATATTTTTTGTGAAATCACTACCTACTATTTCTACACAATTACACGTTATTAGTTAACTAATACATGTGTGCGACTGTACTCGACTGACAAGATAAGGCGTAGTTTCGGTATACGTGTGGGCGTGTAATTGTGTGTTGTACACGGCATGGCGTAGTTTTAGGCGAAGCGCACACTGCCCCGCGCTACGCTGCGGGGTGCGTGGCGGTAGAACAAAAACACTGCGCTTGAATGCGTTTTCTGTGTGTTGCACTACGCGTGTTTTCTATACAAACACAGATACTTGCAAACAACGTAAGAACACGCACTCCCGCGCTACGCTGCGTGATGTGATGCAGTGTGCGAACCGCCTTAGCCGGCCTCACTTCTTTGTTCGCAAAGTCCCATCTTAACTTTTTATTTGATCTGAGGCCTTCCCATGATATCTAAAGCATACAAGCGAACGGTGAGTATACATAAGAACACCTCTGCCTAACCCATCAGGAAATACAAGCGTGATGGTACGTTAATTAATAAATAACATTATTTACTGATAACACTTACTTAATACAGTATAGAATACTTCATACAGTATTCTAGACCCATCTAGGTCAACCTATGCTTAAGACGTCCATCAAAGGATTTAGGTACACGGTTTGATCCCTTGATTGCCCTAAATTTGCAACATCAGTCACGGCCAGTCAATGCTTAAGATCTGAAGCGGTATTCTTAACATACCATCACGCCTGTATTCCTCGAAGAATTAGGCAGAGGTGTACAAATGTAAACCAACATTTACAGATAGAGCTTATAGGAAATAACTTGGCTCGTCTGAAGCTAGCCGTTCCGAACTGTCCTAATTGTAAAACCACTTTATTAAGTGTTTTATACATAAATAACGAAATTAGTAAGGAAAATAATTACGAATGCAACACATTTATATTTTTTTTTTATAAGCGGCGGTAGCCTAATGGCAAGGGCGTCGGACTGGTTGCCGGTTCGAACCCCACCCATTGCACTACCGACCCACTCGTAACACAAGCATTTAGCTTAGTACGAGGGGTTAACGAGAATAACGAGAATAGAATAAGTGTCAATTGACGTCACAAATATCACGTTTATCACGTTTACTTATTTATTAAATTTAAATGGTTTTGTAAACATAAACTGGGAAACCAAATCGTCGTCAAAAATAAATGTAAATACAAGCTTAACCCACGAATAGGTAACTGGTATAAATTGTTGTTTACAAACACATATTAAATATACCGGAAGCTAAATGCGGAATAACAAATTTTGGTAGAAATTACAGACCATGTAAACAACAGTACAAGGAAAAACAAAAATGTTGATTTAACAACAAGCAAAAGTATCGTCCCGTGAATCCTACCGTCATTTGAATAGACAGGTATTGTTAAACAAATGTAATGACTACATTACAAATCTGTTCATTGAGTTGCATCGGACAAGTCACTGAACACTGAACAAGTTCAGCTACAATATGTGGATGTCTGGTGAACATCGCCATTACCTCCGCACTAATAAATTGTTTTATGATAGAGTTTATTATAAGTCAAGGTTTTGTTAAGCAAGGATCGCCTAGGGGTATGACCATTCGTGGAGGCAGTCATTTAAATATATTACTTAGATACTACGGGTATAGTCGGGTGTAGTCTAGTGGTCCTTAACGCGACTGCTACGCTAGAAGTCCTGGGTTCGATCCCCAGGTCGAGCAATGTGTTATTGGAATTTTCTATGAAATTCTCAGTAGCAGCTCGGAGTCCGGATTACTAACCGGTAAATGGCAATCGGCTCACCCCGTATTACATGGGACCTAAACATTCCGGTGAAATGTGGGTGTACATTAGTACACCTTTGCCTAACCCTTCGGGGAATACAAGCGTGATGATATGATATGTTATATAATGTTATATGGGTTATAGGAACATCCCACGGTATTGGAAAAAACATCGCCGGTATACAGCTAGTATCTAAGTAATATGTTTGAATGAAATGCACTCGTAAAACAAAGTTACTCATTAATATACGTTGGAGTTCTGCTACAAAGTTTGTCATTTCGTGGTCGAGTCAGAAGTTCGGCAATACAGATAGCCATGTTTATGAAATTGTGTGCTGTTTATGAACAGAAAACGAACAGACGAAACTAACAGTTTTGTATCTATATAGGTGAGCAACTAATGAATAATGTATTTTCTCAACTAGGCAAAGGAAGATGATTAATATTTTTAGTTTTATGTATTTCAAGCTTATCAATGTTTTATAACTCTTCAAATGGTGACCGGTTTTTTCCATGATTTATGGAGAAACGTTTAAATTTAAATAAATATGAAGTCAATAAAATAAAAACATATTTCGTATAACTGCTGAACTACCTCATTAGTCTATTGGTTCAAGTAAGACTGCAATGCTGGAGGTCCTACGTTTGATTCCCGAGTGGAGCAGTGTGTGAATTTTTGCCCGGTTAATAGCAATAGGCTCGTCCCTATTACATGGGACCTAACCTAACTGAACTATCGGTGTACAGCAGTACACCTCTGCCTTACCTTTCAGGGAACACAGGCATGATGGTATGCATACCTAAAGGTTTTACATATTGAACCGCGACCCTTTAAAATACTGATCGTAAGCTTCCAGAGGTCGCTATCCCAAGGTTGAGAATCAATAGCCTACTTGAAAAATTATCCCCAGCAAAAAATATAGGCACGTTTTTAGATCTTTACTCCTAGCTCAATTTCTAGGCAAAGAAGCTATTTGAAGAGCCTGTCTTAAGAGACTAAGAACTAACACGTTCATACCACACCCGCGGCCGCACTCAAATGGGCCGATCTTTTATGTATAAGGCCATTTTCACACGTAGCTTAACTTATCTCTCGGACAAAGGCATTTTCACCTCAGAAAATTTGAAAAGCGAAGGTGTGTTCTTTTTTGAATATTTTTTTTTGTTATATTTTTATGATACACTACTTTCGGGTCAAGTAGATTGTTATTGTGAGGCCTCTTTGTGGCCAGTATTAATAAAATCTAAGTTTATGTTTCGTGGAAGTATTCAGAATAAAAACTAAAAGGCATAAAATAAATAAACCTTTTTAGTCTTAATAACTAATTTTGAGTCGGCGCCGAACAAACAATCAACGGAGATCATGTTTTGAAATTGAGCTAGTTTGGCGTTGACTCGAATAGTTTTATTTTAAGCTTTTCAGTATTTTCGTCGGTTTAATTTTTGTTAGAAAGCTAATTTTTTATTTAAAAACAAAAATTTTGTAGCTGGAAATTTGTATTCCTGCATGGTTGATGCTTGCTCCCTATAACATAGAACCTAGAAAACTTACTTTGCTATCTGTGTGTAATACGTAGGTATACCTAAGTAGGTATAAACTATAAAACCACTGATGTAGATCAGTATACCGTGGTATATCAGTAGCTATATGGTTTTTAGTAAAATGCTTTATATTCAAGCAGAGTGATAAAGTATTTCAGCTGTCTGACTTCTGTCTTACCTGAAACAAAGGAAACAGAATACATTAAAGTTATTTCGTATGTTATTTAATCACAATTGAGAAGATGTCAATGTACTAAAGTAATTACATAATTTTAATCAAGAAATTATTGCCGGTATATTAGCATAAGGGAATCTCTCGTGTGATCATCATCAACCCATTAACTGTGCTTCTTTTTTTACGGTGAATTCTCATAGGTCGTCTGCCACCTGAGTCGGCTGCAGGTTATGTCAGACTCCAACCGACTAAAACTGAACCCGCCTTCCCTTGCCCTATAGTCACGGCTATGGGATGGGCACAAGCAGGAGGCTTGTGCCCATCCCATAGATACAGGCATTAGCTTACTTTGGGAATCAGTTCCAGTACGTATTGTTAAAAAAATAAAACCACGCATAATTGTAACAAATTTGTAAAACTTCTTTTTGTGACAAATTTTTTTTTTATTTATTGATAGATCCTTCACATCTCAGAAGGGGACAGATTGTAGTAGACTATATTGGACCTATCGAGATCATACCATTTTGTGAGAGTCCTCCCTATATCCTAAAGAGCTCTGCAGATTTAGGGTCAGATTAACTTTATAGCCATTAACCAAGCACAAATCAAAAGCGGCCCGAGCTACTACTAAGGATTTCGTAGAAATACCCAAATACACTTTGCTTACCTTGGAAATCGTATCGAAAAACTCACGCTTAGCACGCGAGCATATAACAACTTAATTAATACAACTTGTTAGTTAACAGAACAACAAAAATCAATCGGTTATTATTAGAAAAAACATCTAACGTATGCTGCCCAGTTTTGTTGATACGAAAAACTTAATGCTTCAGACTAAACGGCTTCAGTTATTGATTGCCTGCGCTGGGATTTCATCAAACTTGAAGGTGGATAATCAATTTCCACGCTGCCAAAGCCTCAAAGACTGATTGGAAGTGAGTGTCAGAACCCATTGCGACGTAATACTTCTCTCTTGGCTTAGTTCCGCGTGGTTTGAACCGATCATAGATTGTGTATGTGTTGTTGTTCAACGTTTAGGGAAGCATTAACAATACGAACATTATTATCAAGGCTAAATTTACCGATTGATAACATTTTGTATATTGACAATGATTAAATTACAATCACAATAGAAATGTATAGAAGAAAAAGACATAGGCCGACTAAACAATTTGAATGAATTGTAAGTTTTACCCAACCAAATTGGAATAAGGGTAGGGGGACGATGATTACTTTACAACGTCATACAATTCATCATTATGAAATTTTCTTTCTTACGTTGTATAAAGTAAAACAAATTCATCGCGATCGGCATGTCCTAGAACAAAAATTCGAAGTAATGTGAAGAAGAAATATATTAACCCAACTGGGCCCGCGTGGTGGATTATTGGCCCATTCCCTCTCGCCGAGGAGGCCTGTAACCCAACAGTGGGAACATTATAGGCCGATATTGCTATGTTATTTCCATTAACCAGGCACAAATCCAAACAGAAAGATGTTACTAAGAAATCTATAGAAAAGCGCAATAGCACTTTGCTTGCATGACTTGGGAATCGTAGCAGGTACCTCACTTGCGCTTAAGACCACTACACTAATGAGGCTGAAACGATAACGATAACAGACCTAACTAGCATAAAAACGCTATCAATAAATAGCTGGTAACAAAAAAACTTAACCCTCTGTAAGCGCTACGGTACATTAGGCCTGATTCCTATCGTCACAGTCCATAATAAAATAGGCTGATAACTGTGCACTGTCACGGAACCCATCACAATCGATTCAAAGGTAAAAACATTTGCAAAGCAAAGTTTTTTAGGGTTATAAGAAACGCAACTAAGGCCACATTTCACCGACTCTGAAGAAGTTCCATTAAATTACTTATTATTTATTTATTATATTTCATTAGTTACATACTATTTCTTATTAACAAGTAAAGTGTCCCACAACACTGTACAAACAGTTTGACTGTGAACAGAGTGAGACAGATCGAAAAAATATATATCTAAAGTTACAACATAAAAAAGCATTAAAAATTTCAACAATTAAATATATCGAGTGCATTGTTATTAAAAAGTGTTTATAAGATATTTGACAGTTTATTGACAGTTTAATTATTTTGACAGTTTTATAAATCTGACAGTTCATTTCATAAAAAATCTGTTCCATTTTTTAATTTATTCGGTAAGTAGGTAGCGGCTATTGGTGAAATGCGGCCCTGAGCAGCCGACCATATAAAATACTTACTGTTTTGAGACAAAGAAAGTTTGCACACTTTTTGTTATAGCCAGTTTAATTTCCGGCCAAATACAACGAAGTGGAATTGAAAGGAAGGATTTATAATGAAAAAGTTAAGTGAAATTAGGTATGGCACCCCATCTTTGAGTTGTTTGTGGTTTCTAAGATGGTGATTTTTTTATTTGGGGTTTATAATGATTTAAGGTAAACTTTATCTAAAGTGTTAGATTATTCATTGTATGACAAAAGTTACTAATAGATTAACAGTAGCTCGACGTTTCACTCACATCCCCAATAATATTTCAGGCGTGAGAAGGTAATAATTATACAAACACACAGTTATTTTCGCATTTAGGTGTACAGGTAACGTAAATACGTTATCACAAAATTTGTTTCCATTCTTAATATTATAATCTAAAAATTATAATCACTGATGCCGTTTCACTTTTTAAAAATCATTTTAAGACAAATATGCATGTATATCTTCGTTTTGATTGCATTTTTTATCGGTTACGAAGCACTATTTTTATGTTATCGTAACAGAAAAACTGTGATATGTCATGGAAGACATTTTGCTGTGACGTTATGGAGCCTAAGATAAGAGTAAATTGGGCATAAGCGGTGACAGATTGCCAGCTTATCCCCGGCACGCCACAACAATTCATTTCCCTTGGTTAACTGTACGGGCGACGGTACACTTTCAGATAGAAATTACGAGCCTGTGTTTCATAGGGATTCTACCAACATTTTGTAAATACATACGGACTTAAGTTGACAAAAATGGTAAGGTATATGTAGTTCAGTTCCTCCATAGCGCCTAAAAAGTACCTAAAGGCATGTATAAATATTTCGCATATTAAATTCAGAAGCCAAACTCAGTCGTATGCTGTAAAGTGCTTCCCTGCCAGCCTTAGATTAGTGATAAAGGGTTAATGTATATTTTTTATTTAAAAAAAAGCTTACTTGCAATGCGGATCTCACATTAGGTACTAGTATTCTTGTTAACCCGTGCTAAGCTGTGATCATCATTATATTAACTAAATTAATAAACTTAGAATCTATCTATCCTAGCAACTCTTTATTTAAATATTTTGAAGGTTATGCAGAGTAAGAGCTACGGGACTAATTTGAGAAAGTAATTGCGAACGTCAAACACTTTGTAACCCTCCATTTGCCACTGGGTTTCTTACATTCATTTCGTTATCAGGATTGATCTGTTCCATCGAGGAGCGACATGATAAACTGACTAAGTTTCCGTGATTACAGTAATATTCCAGGAAACTCATGCCGAATATAGAAACGTAACAAAAATAACAAATTTGTAAGATTTATTGGTAAAGTTTCCTTCCGGCATGATTGTTTTTGTAAACTATTGTATTTTTATGAGATAACATACTTAATTAACAAGTATGCAGCGGCCTCTTCAGCGAACGTAGCATAATAAAAAATGTTTTCGTACCTAAATAGAGACATTCCGTCTTAAAAATGTATTTTTTTCTTAAATAAAAAGTTCGGTCTCACGCAAGGTTCAAACCTGCATCCGTCCAATTGAGTACACCAGACGCTTTTAATCAGTTAAGTAGGCTAGTCTTCTTTCGCTAGCATTCATAATGAAAAGTAACTAGATACAATGTTTCTACAGACTAAATAACAAAAACATTTATCAGAACATAAGTCAACTATACATTAGGCATCTATATATTGGGCATCTATACTTTAGGCATATATACATTGACATCGAAAAAGACGATTTTCTTTGGCGATCACTGAGCTATAAATATAGCCTGGCATACAAATATATCTAAGTCTCAAAACACCGGCTGAACGACAGTTATGATTTATACACACGCGACCACTTTGTGAGTCCTTTGTCCGTATTATTTTAAAAAAGGTTGGTAAACACGCGAGCTATATTACGCTAAATTGTACTGGTTAACTCGGTTAAGTAATGAGAGTGCCTGAATTGCAGCAAAAAAAAAAGAATTCTGAAGTATTCATTAGTGAAGTACTTAGGTAAAATGGGGGTCTTGAAAGTTTTTCATGTTCAATTTTGTTTTGCATGCTATACTTATGATTATCGGTACCTACTTCTTAAAGATATTTTCCTGAACGGTCTACAAGTGTGGCAACATTTAAAAAAAATATAATTAATATTTCATGAATAATTTAGTAAAAGAAAAAAAATACATTGACTTGCATGTATATGACGCTGCTATTTGACGGTTAAAAATGTAATGTTGAATATTAAAGAAATGTTTTTAATAGAAAAAATATTTTCGGTAATATTCAACATTAAAATTGATCTGTATTATAATATATTAATACGTGAAGCAAAAACGTTTTACCCCTTATAAGCACATTTTGCGCACGAAGGAGTGTTTTTATAGATTAAATGAGAGGAATACAGAAAAATATTGCGGTCGAATTTTGACAACCGGGCGACCACTAGTTGTCATAATGGCGTCGTGAATATAATAATAATCGAATAAAACATAAGATAACATAAGATTATGAAGGCAGCAACAGTGATCAAAATCAAAACTATCCACAAAAAAACCTACCTACGCACTTTGACAAAATGGACGTGAAATTAACATTTAAGGATTCTGTTTTGCCACCATCATCGTTAACATAAAATTCAATAATGTCTTCAGTACATCAAATCACAACCCTCGGGATACAGAACCCCTCGTTTTAAAAATAAGTAAGCGCTCCCCTCTTTAAAAAGAAACTTGCAAATTGTAAGACGAGCGTAAGGGAAGATTAGGCGCGTGATACGGAATTAGGATCATTTAATACGTATTAAAAAGTTTTGATATTATATTGACCGCCTCATTAGTCTAGTGGTACGTAGCTCGACTGTTATGCTAGAGGTCCTGGGTTCGATCCCCAGGTCGAGTAAAGTGTTATTGGGTTTTTCTATGCAATTCCCACTAGCAGCTTGGAGTCTGGATTTCTGCCCCGTTGGTGGCAATAGGCTCGCCCCCGATTACATGGGACCTAAACATACCGGCGAATTGTGGATGTACATTAGTACACCTCTGCCTAACCCTTCGGGGAACACAGGCTTGATGGTATGTTATGTGATATTATTTTGCTAAGACAAGATAAAATAATGTTCAGGCGCTAAACTTACAAGTTGTAGGTTAACCCCGACAGACGCTTTATTTTTGTAAATTATTTAATCACCACTGCTAGAGCTGCTAAAACGCTTAGAGAAATCATTGAGAGAAAATCGTTATGCTCAAGAACCAAAAAATTGTAGACATGTGACATCTACCAAATCGCACTTGGTCCGTGTGGTGGCCCATTCCCTTTCACTGAAAGCACTTCAGATCCAGCAGTGGGAACATTATTATGCCATATTACTTACGTATTGACAAGATAATTCTATCAATGGGGGACCATTATCGATACACCAAGACTCTTCCGTGCCTTAGATATATGAACAATGACATTATTTACGAAGGTTATTAATGGCAGTCAATAGCCTGATAACCAGTTTGTCCTTAGGATACCGGTATTACTCAGAAATTGCGTTGCGGAGGTCTGAGTCACTTTGTGTAAAATATTGATAGTCACTCGCATGTATTTAGTTGCAATGGCAGGAAAAGGACGAGCAGTATAAAATACACTTTTTGTTATTTTTTATGTGTCACACAAGCATTTAGCTTAGTACGAGAAGTTAATAAGGTTACTAGTAATGTTGTGTGTAAAAGTGCAGTGATAGCCTAGTGATATGACCATTGGACTGCCAAGTCAAAGGTCTCGAGTTCGAATCCAAGGCACGCACCTCTGACTTTTCGAAGTCATGTGCGTATTAATAATTAATTATCACGCCCTTAAACGGTGAAAGAAAACATCGTGAGGAAACCTGCATGCCTGAGAGATTTTCTTGACGGCGTGTGAAGTCTGCCAACCCGCAGTAGGCTAGCGTGGCGGACTATAGCCTAATCCCTCTCGTACTGAGAGGAGACCCGTGCCCAGCAGTGGGACAATGTAATGGGTTGATGATGAATATGTGCCAATGAAAGTATATTTTATGCTTTATTACTATTAAGACGCTGACCCTCCATTTCATCCGCTGTTTCAGATTTAACTCAGGATAACTCGTCGGGCTAGTTTGAAGTTTTACAGAATATTTCATCAAAACCGATCCAGTCGTTTTGGAGTCCACAATACACACAGATTTTTATATAGGAGAAGGTATTCCTACAAGGAGGTTATTATTAATTAGTAGCCTAATGCTAATAAGAAAAGAAGAAAAAAGTCTAAAGACTAAAGAAGCGTCGGTAGCCTAATGGCTAGGGCGACTTGCGATCATATGGTTGCCGGTTCGAACCCCACCCATTGCACTACCGACGTGAACCCACTCGTAACACAAGCATTTAAGCTTAGCACGAGGGGTTAACAAGAATACTAGTAATATGTGACCCACATTGCTAGTAAGCTTTTTTATAAAAAAAAAATGGTATTTAATTTAGCTCTTGCACGAAAAACCTGCTAATTAGCAATCAAGGTTTTTAGATAAACATAAAGTAAGTACATATATTTTCATTACGATAAAGTAATAAAAACAAAAATCGAACGAATACGAAACACAATCTTAAGAAAGAAAATCTAAAAAATATAAATGCAGGTACAAAATTCACCACGCAGTCAAACTATCACAGCTAACCTATTTGATTACCGTTCCCTCCCATGGCAGGCAAGCCATCGTCTATTGCGTTTTATTGAAATTTCGTGTATCGTCGCTCCGTAATGGGCAATCGCCTGCCGAAATACTCGTCCTACCAACGCTTCGTGTTAAATTGTGCGTTTCGGGGTTAAGAAACGATTTCGCGTTGCAATCTTTTAGCTATTTCAGTGCCTGGCTTACTTTGGTTCCGATTAGGGGTCGATGTACATTGAAGATGCAGAATTTTAGAAATGGAAATTGGATCGCATTATATTATTGGGTTATGATGAGGCGTTAGGAAGATTACCAAAACGTTTGGGTTAGTTTGAAAAAATGTGGTTTGTTTTTCTGGAAAAACAGAGCTACTTATAAAGTGCTTTGGGTAAAAAGTGCTTTGGATAAAAGATCCGGGATTATCCGCGAACAATTTTAAAAACACTCAACTAACGAAGCTGTTGACCAAATTTTAAGTTTGAAGCCACAGCTATTTGAGCTGTTAGTATTTTTTATAAGTACGCTAGATTTTGGGTTAGAACTTCCACAAGTCCCACCATACAACTGTGACAACTAACTTCGTGTATTAGTTATTTCGTGATGCGCTGTCAAACATACAGACAAACAAAAGTAACAAATTTGTTTTCGCTTTTATGCCTGTTGAGGAAACCCTAAAATATAGTATTTTTTTCATAAACATCTTAATATGCACAAACAAATGTTTGTGCATATTATGAAATGGGCCAGATTACTGAAGATAAAGGCAAGTTTGATTATATAAGTATTGTATAGAAGAATAGGACAAAAAACATAAACTATAATTATCGTCTTCCGAAATATACTTAAATGTTTGTGTATCACGAAATAAGACACGATATAGAACGTAAAGCAGTCGCTTACAGGTCAATCGGCCGGTATTCGGCACATTTCGGCCGGAGCCGTGGATGTTATTTAGGTCGGTAAACCTGCGATGCCTAACTGGATTGGTATTCGGCAGGTCACATTTGGAGGACCGTTTAAATTCCGATACATTAATGTGAGATATTTTTTTAACCCAACTAAAAACGAAAAAAATATTACATTAATAATAATAAAATATTTATACGCCATTAACATACAAACAGAGTTCATATTTTTCTAAAATTACAGCTTACTTTGTCTATACCTACTGTACTATAAAATACTTAAAATGTTTTTAGAATTAACGTCATATTGTATCGTAAAAGATTTTTTCTTTATCAATAATTTGATTTTCTGTCTCGCACCCGAATCATTAGGTTATTTATTATAAAGTAAAAAAAACATCTTATCGCATGACTTATCTTGTTTTTTTTTAAGCACAGATTGAAATAATATTTCGTTATAGGCAAATAAATAATTAATTTTAACACAAAAACTTTATGCACATAATATTGTTTTCATACCGTTTTTATATCGTCCTCAAAATCCATACCATATCAAATTCCCCCCTCCTATTTGTGCCGGGCTGTGGCCAGAGGATTACGTGGGCAATTTGATGCCAGGCTCCAGATCAGCACTGCATTGGTTCATGTCCCCATATGAACTAATGTGCAATTAAACTGTGAATACACCGTAAAAGTACCGAATGAGGTATGTTTAGAATTATCTAAGCCATCGTTAGAGCTTTCATTATATGACTGGGAACTGTTATTTTTTTTATTACTAATCTAGATGTTGTAGTAGACTACAACAAACTGATCTAGATATTGTATAAGATTATATTTCCCGAAATAAATATCATCCCTCGTTATAATTTACTCTGTGAACATCAGATAGCAATCACTGATCCCCAATGTCAACGTCAACTAAGTCTCACTATGAGAAAGAAAAAGTTATAACTATTTATCAGAATGTAACTATCCGTAAGAACTTCTTCAGATTTTTTTTATAATAATACTTAGGTATTACTTGGCAGTGAAATGGTGGTACTTCTAAAAGTACTGATAACATAATAATATCCATAACATACCATCACGCCTGTATTCCCCGAAGGGTTAGGCACAGACGTCCTTATGTAGATCCACATTTCGCCGTCATGTTTTAGGTCCCATGTAATTGGGGGCGAGCCTATTGTCATTAACAAGGCACAAATCTAGACTCCGAGCTGCTACTGAGACTTTTATAGAAAAAACCCAATAACACTTTGCTCGACCTGGGGTTCGAACCCAGGACCTCTAGCGTAGCAGTCGCGCTCAGGACAACTAGACTAATGAGGCAGTTAGTGGTATTGATATCATTGATCATTTATTATAATTACCGCTTTCAAAATCGTTGTAGTGTAGTAGAAAAATCTGTCAGGATTATGTATGTAAAACCTGATAACAATGTGAAAATGCGGCAGTACATTGTTTTGTTATGCAAGTATTAGATGTGTTGGCGCCGCAAGCTGAATATGCCAACAATTTCTTAGCTGACTCTCTTGCGACAGTGTAATTTATGTGAGCATAAACAGACACTTCTAAGGTAATATGTTTGTGTTATATTTTCTTCAAGCTTTCAGATCAAGATTCATACCATACTAGCAGTTGCCTGCGGTTTTACTCATATCCCTACTAATATTATAAATGCGAAAGTAACTCTGTCTGTCTGTCTGTCTGTTACGCTTTCACGCCTTAACCACTCAACCGATTTTGATGATATTTGGTACTGGGATAGACTAAAGCTTGAAAAAGGACATAGGCTACCCTTCATTGCAAAAAATAGTTTTGAAGGGGTTGAAATAGGGGGTAAAAGTTTGTATGGGAGTTCGTCATTTTTCCAGATAAAACCATGAAACTTTATATTAAGGCACTTGATAAGAAACAAATAAATATTTGTTCTAGCGTTTTTGAAATTTTGACCTGTGTGGGGATGAAATAGGGGATGAAAGTTCATATTTATGGAAGTCCAAACCCAACCTCGGAACCGATTTTGATGAAATTTGGTACAAAAATAGATTCGACCTTGGGAAAGGATATAAGCTACGTTTTATTGTAAAAAAGGGGTTGAAAAAAGGGATGAAAATTGGTATGAGAGTTTGTCATTGTTGAAGATAAAATGATGAAACTTTGAATTTAGGCACTTGATTAGAAGTAAAAATTTGTTCCAGCGTTTTTAAAATTTCGACTTGTGTGGGGTTGAAAAAGGGGATGAAAGTTTATATTTAAGGAAGTCCAAACAAAGTCACGCTTTGAAGCCCAACCTCGGAACCGATTTTGATGAAATTTGGTACAAAAATAGATTAGACCTTGGGAAAGGATAAAAGCTACGTTTTGTTTTAAAAAAGGGGTTGTAATATTGTATGGCAGTTTGTCATTGTTGAAGATAAACGCTGAAACTTTGTGTTTAGGCACTTGATAAGAAATAAATATTTGATATGGAGTTTTTAAAATTTCAAACTATGTGGGGATGAAATATAGAATGAAAGTCCGTTTGGATTTTGACGAAATTTGGTACAAAAATAGACTAGACCTTGGGAAAGGATATAAGCTGCGTTTATATTTCGGTAAATAATAAAGTTGAGCAAATTTTGTGGTCTACGCGAGCAAAGAAGCGGACGGAAAGATATGTGAGGATAATCTGCAATTTCCCGTCAGAATTGCAAAAAACTAAACAGTCAAAATCGTGTTATCCACGCGGGCGAAGCTGCGGGCGGAAAGTGTCTTAAAATATATTTTAAGACGTCCTTAACCTGCTTGAAGGTGCGATCTTCTCTTCACAAAAAATCATCAAAATAATTTCTGCAGTTAGTTAAACCGCAGTAGAATAGCCGCCCGCATAGCATAATAATTATGTGTTATTAGTTGAAACAGGGTGCTATCAGCCCTGTTCCAGCGCCACAATAGTTTTTACTTCAAGTATAATAAGGATTACAAAAAAAAACCCTATAAAATCAATAACGGAATAGTGCAAGGCTGACATCAGCATTAAAAAAAGAAATCCACAACGAATTCTCAAAACAGCATTGACGTAAGAATTCCATTCTCAAAAACTTCTGTTTTCATTCTAAACTTTCATAAGAGAAAATTCGAACAGCTATTCTTTCGAAATACCAACAATATGTGGCTTGTACGAATTTAGAAGGAGCATTACTATTCCGAGGAAACAGTTGCAAAGGAACTAGAGGGACGAAGTTCGCCCATGAAAAGTTTTAAGGGTATTCCTTCAAGAACTCTAGTTTTTCAACTTTTGCCAAGTACATACAAAATTTTTCGCACATTCGCAGACAATTTTTTGAAGTTATTCCTATTTTTTTGTGATCACTGTAGGTTTACAATAAAACAATGGTTTACACAAGCTTAGTTTTGTATCTTTACCTTGGTTAAATTACTATTGAAAAATATAATTAATTGAGGAAATCAGCAAGTAAAGATATTAACCTAAAAAAAACACGATAGTAATTAAAAAGAAAAGAAATAATAAAATGGTATCCTTATTTATTGATTGTTTTCTGATTTTTTATATTTTTAAGGTTTTATAATTTTGACGTCTCAAAATTATAAAATCGACCGATTGTAAAACACGTCCTTGTATGAAGTCTATCATAGAAATAAAGGTCAATTGAGACCTTTGGTTGGAGATCATTTGGTTTCCGACACATGCGAACATTAGACATTGATATAAAACTAGTTATTACTGATTTTATGGCGTTTTATCAATATTATTTAATTCCCCATGTTACGGATCCTTTACACTTTTACAGCACCTATGGTCATTGGTGGATAGAGGTGTTGGATGTCTTAATGGTATGCTTCCTTCATTTTGTAAGTGTTCAAAATAAAAATAAAATAAAATTGAGTTCAAAAGTAATCTCAAAATGGGGAACAAAGTCTTTGCATAGTTAAAATTATAGTCAGAGTTTGAAATGTTAATTAGCTGAAGCCGTAGTTAGATAGTTTATCATATTCAGCTCCACTACTGTAGGTACTAGAAACTTGCGGGTCATGATGTTGTGAGATTTATGATCCGAGAGTGTGAATTATATCTGCATAATAAATATGCTTGCATTAATGTTATTATAACAGAACATAACATACCATCACAGTGGCGATCACAATAGACCGACTGCGGTCGCAGTGACATTACAGCCACAATACAGCAATAAAAAAAAAACAAACCATCACACCTGTATTCCCTGGGTTAGGCAGAGATGTACTAATGTACACCTAGATTTAGCCGGTATGTTTAGAATGTAATAAGAGGCGTGCTATTAACCGGGCGAATTTCATAGAAAATCCCAATAACACTTTGCTCGACCTGGGGATCCAATCCAGGACCTCTAGCGTAGCAGTCGCGCTTAGGACCACTAGACTAACGAGCCAGTGAGTCAGTTGTGTCAGTCAGTATTTTTTTGTCACACTGATAAATGGTTTTTGTTTAAATTTAATTACTCTTAGGCAATAGGCTCGCTCCCTAATACATGGGACCTAAACATACCGGCGAATTGTGGATATACATTAAGTACACCTTTGCCCTTCGGGGAATACAGGAGTGATATAATGGTGTACTAATGTAAGCCCACTGTTCGCTTCATGTTAAGACGGGCGAGCTTATTAGCTCTAACCAAGCACAAATGCAAACTCCGAGCTGTTACTAAGAATTTAATAGAAAAACCTAATGTCTCTTTGCTCGACCTGGTAATCGAACCGTAGTAGCCGCATACCGTAACCGTTGCGCCTATAAATATATCTAGTATTATTCGCTGTTCATGTTACTGAAGTCGTCGTTTGTTTTTATTATTAGACATTGTCTCAAGTTTGCCCAATTATGTTGCGGTTGCGTTGTTAACGGTTTACAAGATTTTTCTTGTGACAAATTCAGTTGAAAACAAGCCGCGGGAGGTCGTCCGAGTTCTACTAACTTTGTTCTTACAACGCTTTTTGAGGATAGTTAGCCACGAAAGAGAGTTTCACGAGTGATTTCCTTGAATTTAAAACTTAGGCGCTTTGACAGCACTACGGACTTTTGCCGCCTTTGAGGAAATTCTTCGAAACCAGAATATGACCACGACTAACTGCAGATTCAGAGGAACGTCGTGGATTCTTTATTGAAAATTCAAATGGCAGTTTGTATTGATTTATTTTATAGAGTAGCGTAAAGGTCACTAAACGCCCCCGAAGCGACCTATCAAACGAAGTTAAAAGCAAATTCTCGAGTCTCGAATGCGACTTAAGTTCGATTTTATTCCGACTCCGGGGCGCTAATGGCGTCCGCCCTGAACAAAAACTCGCTTGATTAAAATCGTTTGTCGTAATAAAAGGAGCACTAAAAAGTTACAACCGTACGAAACGCGAGACCGGTAGGCCCGTAAAATCGATCACCCGCCGATACTGATCACGGGGACAAAAATTTAACGGCACAGCTCGAGATTACGAGCCAGTGCTTAATTTAGTGCTCGGAATTAAAGGCGAAATATTAAATTGTCGCCGAGCTTCTTGCCGGCGCGGGCGCCTCGTGCTAAATGAGCCGCGAACTCTGCCGAGAATATTTTATTAGCGAACCCCCGCCCCTCCAGTGACGTGCCCCACTCACGTCCTCGCGCCTACCCTATTTACATTCACGAGTGAACCAACGGCGTGTGAAATTTTATTTCTTCGACAATCTGAGATGAGATTAGCTGTAAATTGAGTTTATGACGGAATCAAATATGCATGTACCCCTCCCCCCGCGGCGCCCCCTTCGTCACTACTCTCACGGTTCATCGCATTCATAAATTCAGTATTCGCTCTTTTATTCTCACGACTTATTCTGTCTCATATAAATGTACCTACTGATCGGCGTTCGAGTGAAATATTATTTCTTACGGTTCGCTTTATTCAGATTCACTCAATTTTATTCATATTTTTCGTACTTAAATAAGATTTATTGCTCTATCAAGAAAATCAGGGAAAGTTAGATGAGGAGGATCGGCCGGATAGTTTTAATGGGTTTCTTTAAATGTTTTTTTTTTGGAAATTGTTATTACAGTGTTGTCAGACTCAGCGTTTTCCTTCGGCACGTAGGAGGTAATTGTATCGTGACGGTGCCACTTCGGCCCCTCGTCCCTTAAAGCTCTCTCGCGCGTAAACCGGTACATTATTTTGTATACTTTTCTCTCCTCTAAAATACTCCCTTTTCTTTATGAATATTTATGTGCTGGAGTGTAGGGACGTAAATCTACGAGGCTTTACCAGTCATTGTCTGTACTTGGAGTAGTCCATCATGAATTAAGAGTGATGTATTCATGTGTATTAACTTTGTAAATATTTTCAGTTTGCAATTTAATCAAATAGAAATAAATCTTTCTTATACAAACATTAGCAATTTAAAAGCTCTTAAGTTATTTTTAATTTGTTCTCCTATTCTTTGGTAATAAGGAGTGTTATTACAATAATATTGCAAAAAGGCATAAGCAGCATATAGACGCCAGCAATATCACTTGGCAGTTGTAATTTTGAAACTCCAATTGTTAAGTCTCATTTGCCCAGTTATTTCATTAGCAATACCTTAAAAACTACTATATAATAATGTTAGCACAATATTGCCCGACAAAACTACTTTAAAAGAAAAACAATGCAGATAAAAGAAAATCACTTTCATCCGTAACACAACAAACTTTCTATAAGAGAATCAGTTTACTAGTGTTGGGATATCCACATAAATCCCGGTGCATATTGCAAATAAACCGCTCAAAGTAGCAATAACAGTTAGATACGTGGTGACTCGCGAATATGCGGGCGCTATTCACTTGTTATATCCGCGTGTCCGGTGATTAGCGCGGCCAATTAACACGTCCCCAGTAATGACGCATTGTTTAACTGTTTTATTGCTGACATATACTTTTTAATATTCTCACACTGACTCAATGAAGAGCCCGATACTAATTTATAACTGCGCTGATCGACGGATCTGTAAGGTTAAGCAGCGCCTGCCGCGGTCATTCTGTAGATGGGCGACCATTCTTAACACATCGAGATCCCTTCGTGCCTCAGAGAGCACGTAAAGCCGTTGGTCCCGGTTTTCATACGAATGCCTATGTCAATCATTAGTAGCAGTCAGAAACCCAAAAGTAAAAATATTATAAGTATATTATAAATAGAACATCCACTGGTTGTTCCTTACGATTCATTGGGATCACAAAAAAATTTTTGAGACAAAAGTTATATCATAATTGGTTCAGCGGTTTCGTTGTGATAACGTCACAAAGAAACAGACAGAAAAAAAGAGTTACTTTCACATTTGTAACAGAATTTTGGATTTTTATGCAATCATACTCTATCATCATCATACCATCACGCCTGTTTTCCCCGAAGAGTTAAGCAGAAGTGTACTAATGTACACCAACACTTCGCCGGTATGTTTAGGTACCATATAAGCCCAATATTTGTACAAATAAGTATGTAGAAATATTTAAAGAATTCAAAGATTTCAAACTTGAAATCTCTTTTAAAATCGAACTAAGTATAACACTGATTAACAAAGTTTTTACAACATTTTATCTGTTGATCCGATCTCCAGTGCTACCAACAAACACGATCGGTTTCTCGTAAAATCGAATCAAAACTTTTTCATTGGCTTACATTAATAATTTGTCCCATAAAACTTTTTGATGACCTGACTTATTATCTCGTGACGTAGATTTTATTACACGTAAGAAGATTATCTACGTATTAAGCGAACCGTGGCATCGGTGTCGTAAAACGTACGAATTCAGCAGCGATAATAAGTAATTCTTATTCCATATATTCGCGAAGATATGAGTCTTTTGTCAAAGAATTTCCTAACTTTAGATTGCATTAACTCCGGTTTACAGCTTTCTGTGGGTTGATTTTAATATTAATAATTTTATTTAGCAAGGTATTTTCGTAGGCTTTCGTAGCACTTTCGTAGCACTTTCGTAGCTCGCTACGGCCTACGAAAAGACTACGCCATTATGTTTCGTAGGCTGCTGATTATGAGATAACGCCCACATCAATTTTGTATCACTTAACGTCTGGTTTCTTAGATACGTAGTTATAACAAATATACAGTCCATTGGTTATTTTTAGATAATATTCCGTTTTCTGTCTTCAAGTATAATCGTTTATGTTGCCTCTAAAATAGGTTTTAATAAAAACAACACAAGATTCAAAATACAAAGCAAACACAGCGAAAAATAACACAATTCGTAACACACTTACCAAGAACGTTGAAAACACGCCGCGAAATTTGCGCGCATTCACGAAAAATAATACTGTTTCGTTTTTAATACTATTTTTTATGTAAAACATGGTGACAGCAGTTTCCTCACGATTTCACTCGCCACTTGCAATGGGAATTTTAATTTATTTGACCAAGCATGACATCCAGTAAGATCGTGCCTCGCATACTGTGACGAGATTTATGAAAATTTTGTTAAAAAGAATGCACACTGCTCCTGACATCTTGTGTCCTTGGAATATGAAGAATTTAGGAATAATTTCTATGGTTGGTAATGATTTAGAATTTGGATGGATTAATTGATTCAATTCGCTTAGGAGTATTCAGGTTCATAAGTTTGAAAGTCTATCATACCATCACGCCTGTATTCCCCCAAAGGTAAGGCAAAGGTGTACTAATGTACACCCAAATTTCGCCGGTATGTTTAGGTCCCATGTAATAGCGGGTGAGCCTATTGCCATTCACCGCGCACAAATCCAGACTCCGAGCTGCTACTGAGAATTTCATAGGAAAACCCAATAACTTTGCTCGACCTGGGGATCGAACCCAGGAGCTCTAACGTAGCAGTCGCGCAAGGACCCTCATTAGTCATGAGGCAATTTGAAAAGAATATATTGACTTTTTAGTAGTTTCGGAATGTATCGATTAAAAACAAGCAGACAATATTTTCTCTATATAATATTAGTAAAGACATATAGATAAATCAAACAACAATGAATAACCCCATTCAAAAACAAAATAATTGAAAAAAAAAAACGACTTATCCACATCATGTTTAGGAAACTGCCGATAAATTGAATTGTTATGTCAATATTATCTGACTTAGGCCAAATCACCAGCCAGGGTTATAAAGACGTTGCGATAGAACACCGAGAATATACTCAAACGAATTCTTTAAAATTAATTTGATGCTACGTCCATAATCTTAGATTAAAAAAAATCTAGAATATGCTTGCCAAACTGCGCTCATAAAAGCAGCACTTTAATCACTATAAGTATATACGATTATAGGATCATTATGCTAGTCAATTCTATCACCTAAATAAAGCGGCGGTAGCCTAATTGCTAGGGCGTCGGATTTGCGATCATGTGGTTGCCGGTTCGAAACCAACCCATTGCACTCCCGACGTGAACCCACTCGTAATACAAGCATTTAGCTTAGTACGAGAGGTTAACTGAGATTACTTGTAATATGTGACCCACATTGCTAGTTACCTTTTTTTTAAAGAAATACCTATTACCATGATAAAACGTTTCCAGGATTTTTTTTAAATTATAAGATGAGTACAAGATATAATATAATACTGTCACTGCTCACATAATTTAATTAATGTGATATCCATAATTAAAAAAAGAAAAAAACAGTTGAAGGTGCCAAACGTTCTATTTTCAAATAGCTCTTCTTATTTCAAACAGAAAATGAGCATAAAAAATTTTAGGGCCACAAATCTGGACCACTGTGGAGGACAGTATATGCAATCGTTTAACCACAAGTCAAGTGCATGGCTATCTGCGTTATTAATGCCCTGGATTTAGACTCGATAATTGTGCGGCCGACCACACTCGCATGTGGTCACAGGTCGCGACCATTCAACTAAGCCGCTTAATATTTATAGGTTATGGTAGTGTGGTCTGGTGATAAGCTATTTATAGGCTGTTTTATCTCACGTTTACAGAGGTTTAAGTAACCTTATACACTAGTATAAGGTGCAGTGATAGCCTAGTAATATGAAAATTTGCCTGCAAAGTCAAAGGTTCGAATCCAACGCACGTACCTCTGATGTTTCGAAGTCACGTATTAATAACGGTGAAGGAAAAAACCTGTATGCTGCAGGATGGCAGATTTCACAAGCCATCGAAAAAATCTCTAAGCGTGCAGGGCCCCTAGACAATGTCACATCTTCATTATCGATGACAAAGTTAGATTTCCGAAATGTATGGATTTGACATAATTTCATCACGTGACATATCGAAAGATTATGCCAATTCCATACCTTCGTTTTCGATATGGAAATGTAACATTGTCTAGGCCCCCAGGTTTTCTCACGATGTTTTCCTTCGCCGTTTATGAGATCGATAATGGATATTACTATTTTAATCTCAGATTACTTCCAGGTCGAGCAAAGTGTTATTAGGTTTTATATTAAATTCTCAGTAGCAGCTCGGAATTTGGATTAGTGCCCGGTTAGCAATCAGCTCAGTCCCTGTTCCATAGAACGTAAATATACCAGCGAACTGTGGTCATACATTAGTACCCCTCTGCCTTACTCTTCGGAGAATACAGGCGTGATTGTATGTATATATTTTGACGTTGAAAGACACTTGACTATAAACACAAATTTGCCCGTTGCTTCCAGCCTTTGTTACGTAGTACTTAATACCTCAATTCAAATAAACTTTCCTCAATCCGTACCCACAATCAAAGTCCCTACACATACATACTCTAAGTCGATCTAGGCCAACAGGTTCAGTACTAAGCACTATATACTGCTCAATATGTGCAGGTCAACTATCACAATGGCATTATGCCAACTAAGCTAATCTTTGGACAAGCCCGAACTTGCCAATTGCCAGTAAAGAAATGTGTGTGACACTTTGCCAACTAGTCGACAGATGTCGTTAGTAATTCAAGTTCGGGCGTAATTACTGGGGGCTTCCTGTGACGTTTTGAACGAGTTTCTCTCTTTGTTGTTTTAGTGTGAAAACATTGAGTTTTCCGTAGAAAAGCGATACTTTACTTACATAGGAAACGGAATTCCGTCACACAATTCTACGTGACATGATAAGATATAGGTACAGTTGCTGGAATTACACCATTAATTACGACATTAATTAGGTATTTCCAATTTCTTTATAATAACATTTCTTTTCTTTTTCATGGTTAGATCTTTCCACATATCGATAAACTGTAGTTATGACATCAGTAAATTAAAATGTTTCTTTTTTATTAATCGGTATTAAAAGAGAACTACGCGTTAAAACCTGCTATCTATTGAGGTCTTTACAAAATTCTTAGACCCACTTTCAAGTCTACAAATTAAATTTTTATAGGGATTTTATTAGCTTATATCTACACTTAGTAGTAGATATTTCTATTTTACCATCGACACAAGATAATTCCAGGTCTAGCAAAGGGTTTTCTTAACTGAAATTCGGAGCACGGGCTTTGGATTTATGCCCGATTAATGGCAATTGGCGCGCCTTCTACAGACTACAGATATCAGACCTAAAATATATTGGTACACTGTAATTGTACGATTGCGCACCTCTGCCGAATCCTTCGGGGAATACATACGTGATAATAATGTTATTTATAATAACGTATATGATGCTAAATATTAATGTGAAAATTTTGAAACTGCGGTCGTTTCTAATGTGAAAATTATAACATTTCGAGTACCACTATTCCGAACTAATGCTTGATGCAAATTACTATCGCCTACATTATACATTTTCAAATAGGCTTTTCAATTATGTCATTTGATTGCATTGTGATAGAGCCTGGGGCATTGAAATTGTGCTTTGTTCGTTTGCAAATACCCAGTAGGTAGGTAGGTGATTAGGTTAAAACAATCATGTTCTCATTTGAAGTAGCTTTCGTTCCGTAATACGCTAAGTGAATTGATTGTTTATGTTTTAATCCTATATGTGAGGGATTAAGGCATTCCTAGCCTAGCCATTTGGTCGCTACTAGGTTTCTAATACAAATGAAATAATTTGTTTAGTACCTAATAGCTTAAATTGCTTGTCATCTTTTTGTATTTTTTAGTCATAATTCATGCGTCTGCGTTTTTTGTTTAGGTACGGTCATAGCGTCTGGTGTAAATAACCAGAAGACGTAGGTTTAAATCCTACGTTTTTTTCCTTCACTAAAATAACTTCAATTGCTTGTCAGTTTGATTTGTGATACAAATCAATTCAGCATCAACATTTTTGAATGAACACTTTTCAAACGTCTGTTCTTATACTCGTAGAGCGTTATAGATTTTCTTTACATTTTCATTGTTTGTAATAGTGTAATTACATTATACAAGAACCTAAGAATACTTTAACTAAAAGCTTTAAATACAATGAAATTAGTAAAATAATCCCACTCCATTCATTCTTGATTTTAGGGTGAGACGCCCAATTGTCGGCCGGTCACAACTTAAATAGAGCGGACCACAATCAAGACGGAACACAAAATCCCATTTCGTAAACAGCGAACCAGGTGGCCGTAGCAGGCAATCTCGTTTGTCTTGACTCCGAAGCGACGACCCACCGAAACACTAATTGGACCATTTACCCTGGTAATCCAAGTAGCCGATTTAATTTGTGTTGCGTTTGTGAGCTGTGCGTAGTAACTATCCCAGAGTATGTTACCATATAGATACGGAATGCGAAAACTTTGTACATTCAAAGCGCTGTAGAACCTCGCATTAAGACCCTTATAAGCCCTGATCTTTGCGTAAGGGACGGAAATAACAATATTAATTCCGGATTGAAAGATAATTTTTCAAACCTCTTGCAGTAAAATATAAAAGTCAATATGAGAAATTATCTCATTGGAACTGCCTCAGTGATTACAAGCACCCCAATCGAACAAGGCGCTGTTTGATTACCTATAAAATTATTAATAACAGGTCTAATAATAGAAATAAACATACAAGTAAACTATGTGTATACATAAGTGTTCCATATATCTTTATAATACAGGCGTTATAGTATATATTTAATTATGGAGTTTATTGTTACTTGGTGGATCCGATATTTTATTTTAGCAAGAAGCTCTGACTTACTCTTACGATTAAATCTTTAAAATCCAGTATTTCAGATATAATATTTTGCCCAATATGTGCCGTACCAATGCGGTAATGTCTTTTTTTTTCATATAAGATATGGTTAAAAGGTGATCCATCAAAAAAGATTAATATGTTTTATTACAAAAACATAAACAAGAACACCAAAACTGCAACACAGCAACATATTTTACAAAAGTGTATGGTCTAATAATAGAATTGACATTGACGGAAAAGACTTCATCATTACCCAATAATATCGTCCCACTGCTGGGCATGGATCTTCCCGAGTGAGAGGGATAAGGCTATAGTCCACCGCGCTAGCCTAACGCGGGTTGCAGGTTTGCTCACGATGTTTGTCCTCACCGTTTAAGCGCGTTACTTCGAAAAGTAAGAGGTGCTTGTTTTGGATTTCAACTCAAGACCTTTAACTTGGCATTGCCAATTGTTATAGTGATATGCTATCACAGAAATTTTATTTGAAAATATTTAGGTACAGCCAATTAATTATAACTTTTTTGTAGAAACAAAACAAGATTGTTATCTTTTCATTGCGTACATGTTGTACCGCAAAATTCAATTTAATTACAATTAGCTGAGGCAGGCAGGGGTCAGTGCACAGACGAAAGCGTATTAATTATATCTTATAGAATTTTTGTTTTAATAACATCGCTGGATGATCATCACAATTTGGTTAGAAAATTAATTATAAACTATAGATAATATCAGGGCAAAAATACTAAATGAATTTTGTAAAATTGTATTAAAAACAGATCAAATCGCGGCTCATCAGTTTTTACGCTGCCGATACGGTGTTAATGTTAGTTTAAATAGATAGACATACCAACCCCCTGTATTCCCATAGGGTTGGGCAGAGGTTTACTGCTAATTTAAACATTATTTCAAAAAACCAATGTATTTGTATAGTCACTTGTTAGACTACACAGTTCTTTATGATGAATGATAGACATAAAATACGATAGTTCATAAGAGAAATGGTGTATTGTCCAAAATTATAATAAAGATTATGAATTGAATGACACACACACAATTTGACGGTAGAAGTCTTGGGTTTGATTCCCTGGTCAAGCAGTGAGTTTTTCTATAAAATTCTCAGTAGTAGCTTGGGGTTTGGATCTGTGCCCGGTGAATGGCAATAGGCTTGCCCCGAATTACATAGGTAGGCCCTATGTAATTATAGTAAGTTATATACAACATAGCGGGGAAGTGTGGGTGTACATTAAGTACACCTCTGCCTAGCGCTTCGAGAAATGCAGGCGTGATGTTATGTTAAAAAATAATAATTCAATCGCTTTTTGCCTATCACCCCAACTTACATCGCGATACAGAGGCATTAAACCCGCTAATCCGCTCCACAAATCGCTTTCATCACCACTCTGCTACCGCCCTTATTTTTTCGGTCCGCGTTAGGAGAGGGACAAAAAATTTGGCCATTTAGGTTAATGCCTTCCACCGAAAATGTATCGCCTAATTACATGAGACACGATACATACATAGCCCTTCCTTTTTTCCCTGAGCCATGTGTTAGCTAAGAAGTCGGTAGTTTTTGCTTGTAGACATCATCTAGGAAACTTGTTCTTCTTTATACATGTACTTGTGGACCCGACAGACGTCGTCCTGCCCGCACTCGATCGCAGCGCCATCTACCGGACTCAATTTTGCCATATTTTCTCACCGTTTAAAACATTCCTTAGACTTCCACAAATATTTAAAAACCAAGTTTAGCCAAATCAGTCAAGACATTCTTGAGTTTCAGCGAGACTAACGATTGATTTTTATATATAAGAAGAAGATGTATGCTACTCGTACATGCATCTGAAGGTGTTATATTTACTTAATTTATTAGCCGTTGCTCGCGAGTTAACTTACGTGACAAAAGGATTTAAATACTTACTAAAACTCGGCTTTTAGGCGGCGTATCAACAGAGAAACATGCGCCAGATTTTAAGTTAGACCTCCAGCAATACAACTGGGACTGTTCCAAAACTTCTGTTGAAAGCCATATTAGTTTTTCTTCAAAATCTATAATGTACAGACATCGGGCTGTTACAATTTTAGTACGCGTAGGTATGTATCACTACTCACTACATAGTATAAAACAATGTCGCTTTATCTGTCCCTATGTCCCTTTGTATGCTTAAATCTTTGAAACTACGCAACGGATTTTGATGCGGTTTTTTTTAATAGATAGAGTGATTCAAGAGGAAGGTTTATATAGGAAGGTTTAAAGCCGAGAAACCACGTGGGTGAAGCCGTGGGCGGGAAGCTAGTAGATTATAAAAAGTAGTGGTAGCTTAAAAACTTAAACTAAAACAATCATAAAAGACTAAGGGCCTGTTTCACCACCTCCAGATAAGCACTATCTACCAGATAATTTCAAAATTGGAACAGAATTTGTATGTATTTAACTGTCAGATAATTTATCGGGAACTTATCAGAAGGCGGTGAAATAGGCCCTAAGACACTAACACAATTACCCATTATTAGTTATTAAAAGATTTACACAAATCACTTGTAGATTTGTCGGAACGTTGTATGTTTACTGCGTTTTGGTAGTTTATTTACGGTTGAATATCCTTCAATACCTACACTATCCTCCATACAAGTAATTATGTTTCACGGTAATACAGGTACTTATTACTACACCAGTAGTAATTACTGGATAAAATACACGCGATATATAATTTAATTATACAATATGTGCGCTGCGCGTCTTTCTTGCTCTCCAAATAATACAGTTAAAAAAACAACCTGAACTTAGAATACTTAACACCATTTAGTTTAAATTTCACAAATACACATTTACTAAAACTATCACGTTTACGTTTCCCTTGTCACCAGCTTGCGCGGAGTTGGCGACGCACACATTAAAGTTAGGCAGAACGTTGCAAGTTGCAACTTATGTTGCACATACACAACACAACATGTTGCGTAACAGATGGCAATGCCACTTCTGGTTGTACTTAAAATTTTAGTTTTAAATGCAGTTTTTTTTTATATCATATCCCTTATTTATATGTTGAGCATTATTTTTTCAATAAAATTATGACGTAGGTATAGTTTGCTCAAAAAAACCTGGAGAGGAGATCCTTGCCCAACAGTGGGACATATGGGTCGATTATAATTATACGATTTTTTTATGATTAAAATTAGCCTGGTACCATACCATACCAGGCTAATTTTATTTTTTTACATTTACACAACAAATGTATTCATTCATACAGAAATATACTTAGTTGGTTTTGCAGTGATTCCCCAATTACAGGGGACCTAAGCATACCGGCGAACTGTGGGTGTACAGCAAGTACACCTCTGCCTAACCCCTCGGGTAATACAGGCGTATTGATATATAAGTATGTAGATTTTTTTTTTGTTGTCAATAAAGACAATCGTTAAGGATAGCCCTGCAGCCGTCTATTTTTTGACATAAATAATATTAGGTAATGCTCATAAAGTATCATTTTCCCTGCACTCAGCAAACGTCATTATCACTTGGCATGTACCGCTAATAAGGTTGATACGTGAGTCGTGTATTAACGTAGTTATTACGATAGTTTTTGTCGACTTTTCCAAAGGAAATATTACCACCGTCGTGCAATCTTTAGGGGAAAAAACGTAATTATAATCCATGGTACGTATGTGAAATGAATAAGATATAGATACGTGGCGTGTCATACCGATGCAAAACACTTAACTTACGCACAATTCTTGAAGTAATATCCTTGACTTCTAAAAAACATAAACATCATAACATAACATACCATCACGCCTGTATTACCCGAAGGGTTAGGCAGAGATGTACTAATGTACATGCACAATTCGTTGGTATGTAAAAAGGTCCCATGTAATAATAGGCGAGCCCATTAAACAGGCACAAATCCAAACTCCGAGCTGCTACTGAGGATTTTAAAGAAAAACCCAATAACGCTTTGCTTCACTTGGAAATCGAACCCAGGACCTCTATTAAACTAAAACCTAGGGCTGTCCAAAAAAATAAAAATACAATTGACAAATTTGACATCGCCCACTTAGATCCGGTAGCTTAGTTGAGTAAAGGCTGACTAGAAGTTCGAATCCTGTCGATGTTTTTCCCCAAAACTAAATTTATAATAAATGAATGCCAAATAAAATAAAAAGCAAACAATTAATTTCTATGTTGTTTTCATTATGATTTTCCTTTTGTCGATTTGGTAAATTATTTCCGAATCACCTGTAAATTATTTTAAACAAAACAACGGTTTACATCAATCTGTAATACTTTCAAGTCGATTTATCTTTTCCCTTGTTTCATTCAAACAACATGTCCATCAGCTCGTTCAAGTGCTACAAAATTGCATTGTGAAGTAGTAAATTGCTTGACGTACCTAGCAAATAAGCGCTGTAATCTTTTTTCCGTAGATTTCCTGGAGGTATTCAAGTTTTATAATATATCTTGCAACGTTTGTTGCTAACAACACAATATGTATTTTAAAATGATGATAAAAGAAAAAACACTATTGTTTTTCAGTTATATTTTTTTATAGGTTATGTCGGGACGAGCCACCTGATTGTAAGTAAATATCGCCTTTGGACATCTGCAACGCTAAAGGAGTTGCAGATGCGTTGCCGAGCCTATTAATTGTGGCAAACGAGTATGTGGCACACCTTATAGTAGGGGCAACCGCCACTCGAAGACTTTCTGAGTTCTCTTAGCATTGTCTATATCTATATAATGCGAAGAAAATAAAACCAAGCCGCTGCCTACCGTTAGGAAAAAGGTAGTGAAAGGAGAAGGAAGGGAACTAAAGGAAAAATTACGACGCAACATTATGCATACTGCTACTTCACGTCGATATTCTGTGTGCGGTTGTGCCGGCCAATACATGACGGAATGTAGAGACGCAAGCGAAACTAAATATAAGTACTATTATTACTTTGTTTATTTGTTATACGGTTTAAGATTCTTTATTTCCCATAAGAATAAATTATTCACTTACATGAGAAACACATAATTGTTACACTTTCGTATCACTTAACGCACGCAGGTAGTAAGAATAAAAACACCAATTATTACATACAATACAATCATACAATTTCCTTTAACCATCATTAGACACCTTTACTTTAGTTTTATTTAATTTACTTTAAATGAATGTGAAGACCATCGAAAACAAGACAGCAAGTAATATTTAGTTATATTATGTTAGAAAAAGTAGTAGTAGGTAGTTGCACATAACCCGACAAAAGACAATAGGTATACGGATCGCCGCTGGCGACCGACCGGTTCCGCGAAGATGTGGAATTACTAGAAGTGGCAAGCGCGTACCTGAGCGTACCTGAGCGTAATTAGAAAAACTTATTTAACACAATAATGTTATGATGTTATTATTATTGTTCATTCTCATTTGTCATTCATTAAAATGTATTGTTTTAATTGTTTTTTATAGATTTGTAACGATTTAGATTCTTTTATATGGTTAGGTAGTTTATTAAATAGTTGCGCACCCTCATACATATACTAAAATGAAACTTCGAGTTGTAACTGAGTTTAATAATTCATCGCAGTCAGCAGTCACACATATGACCAATAGTTATTGTTTCTAAAAAAGGTTAGCTACCTACTAGCAATGTGGGTCGCAAATTACTAGTATTATTGTTAACCCCTGAGTGGGTTCACAGTGGTAGTGCAATGGGTTAGTTTCGAACCGGCAACCACATGATCGCAAGTCCTTCGCCCTAGCCATCATCAGTTCCACTTCGCTAAGGCTACCGCCACTTAAAGTATTCCAAAAATTCTATAGGGAGGTAATCTAGAATTTTCCGCAATAGTATTCGAACTTCACAAATCAATAGAAAGCTTTTTAGAATACCGTATGAAAAGTTATTCTTTCAAAAAGTTTTTGAACTAAAACTTCTCACTACGTCCTCAAATTGACGGACTCTGAGCGCGAAAGCGTGGCAAGTCGAGGAACGCTTATTTGAAACTTTTCAAAGAATTCCTCGATTGAAAATTTTGCATGTTGCGGGGAATTACTAAAGGCGTAGGTTTTTGAAACGATGGTTTTACCCAACAAACTTTTACATTAGTAGTTTTAGGAATCTCATTGTTAAGTTAGGTATTTCATATTAAGGTATCAGATTCGATTAATTCTTACATTAGCCATGATTATGATAAACAATAAAATAACTACGTCCTTTTATAACGTTTTAAACAAAACCCTTTGAAAGATGAAAAATATAAAATATGTATTTTTTTCTATAAAATTCCCAGTAGCAGCTCGGAGTCTGGATTTGTGCCCGGTTAATGGCAACAGGCTCGTCCCCCATGACATGGGACCTAAAAACATACCGGCGAAATCTGGGTGTACATTAGTTCACCTCTGCCTAACCCTTCGGGGAATACAGGCGTGATGGTATGTTATGTTATAAAATATGTAAAACTTTACCTCGGTAAGAATTTGAAACTGCCTGCTTCTGAGTCTCAACAGTGATCTCAGTAGGTAGCTTAGTTACTTAAATCTTATAATCGAAGTTCGAATCTACTTATATTGAAAACGAAAAGATTTGTTGGTTTATTCGTATTCGATAAACTCTGAAACTACCGAACCGATTTTAATAATTCTTTCACCATTAGGAAGCTACGCTATTGTCAATTAACATATCTATGTTAATTATATTATGATTAACTCGCTATAATAATCTTGTTATAGCGGGATAATCGAGTTCCTAGACGGACGAAACCACGGTCAACTCTCTGGTATATACTTTAAAATCTTCAACATGCAGTAATGCCAAATATATATAAAAAGAAAATCTTTAAACTTGATCTGATAAAAGAAATTATAACAAAATCCTTAACCTATCCTAAGTATTATGCTTATTTTTTATTATTTTTTAGCATTAAATATTGCGAAATTTTCACAAAGAACTGAATTTTCTAATTAAAGAAAATTTCTAGTGAAAGAAAAATTCAATCTCAGGCAGGGTTTGAACCTGCGTCTCTCTGGTTAAGTACACCAGACGCTTTGCCAACTAAGCTACCGAGACCACTGCCTGTGATGTCGAATTTCTCTTCCACATTCTACGTCTTGAGGTGACGTCAGCACCATCTATTGGAGACATTACTATGTCTTCCAACCAACACGACTGCCTTTACAGGTAGTTCAAGTATATCCTATCCTAAGTACTTAAATCTCAAACTACAGCGCACCGCTAACAACCTTTGCTCATTCAAGACAATGTAATCCTAAGTCTTAGTACACCGTTCACGCTGTCAAAAGGTCGCTAACCTTCAACTTAAGCTTGTTATAAATCAAAAGTACATCTGCGTATTAATTATAAGCGCTCGCTGCTACCGGTCAAGCCTAAACTTTGACCCGTGTTGAAAGGCTATTCGGTATTCATAAAGATATAAATATACAGATATTCTGTTGAGGTCCCTCTTGCATGGGACTTAAACATACCGACGAAATGTGGGTGCTCTGCCTAACCCTTCGGGGAATACAGGCGTGATAGTATGTTATTGTACCTGCCTCATTAGCCTTACAGCTTAGACGCGCACAGCTATTTCGAACGAACTGTGCGCCTTTTTTCCAATTAATTACACCCCTAAAACAATCAACTTAACAGTTAAAGCATTAGCATTATTTGAAAGTAAAACAGAAGGTCTGATTCTCATGTAGTACCAACATAACGAGGTGTGGGCCCGAGGCGTCAACGTTCCGGAAGTAGGCCGTTACCGCCACTTCCGGCGACGCCGGAGGCGCCACCTGCCTGAAACTTGTCGAGTTAAAGCGCCAGTTTGTCGGGAACGAAAGATTTGTACATTGTTTGAAAATATATGAGCTTATTTTCCGCTTGGAAGTAGTTTTTAGTTTATAAAGTTAGTAGCTTACATTTTTTCAGTTATTTTAAAAGTTTTTGCAGCAATTCGTATTTAACGTTTAATTTAACAAAGAAAAATATTATACCAACTTGTAAGTAGTTTAAATTTTCTATGAAATTTTCAACAACAAGTCGGTTCTTGGATTTTCCTATTACATGGGACCTAAACATACCAGCAAACTGTGCCTGTACATAGTGATACACCTCTGCCTACCTTTTCGGGGAATACAGGCGTGATGGTATCTATATTACGTAATTTAAATAAACTGGATCGCCAGTTAATGAAGTTATTCAATTAATTAGCTACTATAATGTACATTTTATGCAAAATAATGCATGATAACTGGTACGCATGGCTTCACATCAAGCTATACAAAACCAGTTTACGCTGGCCTCTTACTATATAGGAAGCCTATACAGTGCCAAATCAGCTTAAACTGGATTTGCATAGGTTGACCTGTTTGTAGCCGTGTGTGATTTGGAAATGTATTTCTGATGTTCACAAATTAAATTTGAATAATTACAAGATCATTTTCAATTAAATAATGTAAACATCTCTATTGTTTGTTATTTTATCGAAATAATATTACACATTATTATTTCCATAAATACTGAACATTCATGTTTATGTAATACAAACAAGTGTTGTTGACATATCCTTCAATAAACCAATAAAACAGACGTCATTATTTGACTATTATAAACACATGCATTTTATTATACAAATACAAAACAATTAATCAAACATGCCAATATAAAATCTAATACAAAATTAACGGACGCTTCATCAATACGTAATTTCGAAAATGATAATGTAACATCACTCGATTCTCATTATACATGAAATCGAATATACGTGTCATCGGAATCGATTCGAATCGTATATGTACAAAGCTCACGTATCGAGGGACTAATGAATAGTCGCCATTTTGAATTCGCTATCAATAATAGATTTCAATCGCGGGTCGCGAGTCAATTTGATTTTCACGACCCGCGAACCTACGTTGGGCCTTATTTCGCATAAATTATTTTTAATTTGAACGTTAAATATTACAAAAGTATAATTGAACATAATTTACGATTTCGGAATTGTTTATTTTTGATTTTGCTTTGAAATAATAAGTTCCTTTTCGATAATTTATTGATCTTATTTTATTTCTTTATGTATTATTATAGACGTGGATGATCTTAGGGTGATTCACAGACAGAAATCAGTCTTTTTCGTTACGGTTATAAAAGCATTTCCTGCCTGCGTTGGTATTACTGTTAATAATGTTACATCTAGCGTAGTAGTCGTCAGCGCAACTACTACGCTAGATGTCCTGGGGATGATTCACAGGTCCAGCAAAGTATAGCTTGGAGTTTGGATTTGTGCCCCGATAATAGCAATAGGGTCGCTATTTATTACATGGTACCGCATACTCGACCGGATACCAAGGCATTTGTTTTAACAATTCCGGTTTTAAAAGCACAATATGATGTTGTTTCCACATACCGAAAGCTTTAATTTTTTTATAACAGTATGAAACTGATATAAAACCGTATTTGTTATGAATCCCTAACAATGAATTCCTAACATTCGCAAGTTCGTAACATTTGGCAAAATTGAGAGCCTAAAAAAATTTTAAATTCACGTCAATAGTCATATAGGTATATCACGAATCGAATAATAAATAGTTTCAGTTTCACGTCATGCATTTTCTATATGCGCGCACGAGTTCTCTCGAGTATCGATGGATTGACATCGAAAATCGAATGATCATTTATATCGTTTCCATAGCGATTAGCGCATTTACACCCGCCGCCTTGGCTGATTCTATATTCAAATTAAATTTTCATAATAGCTGCCAATTATAATAATTTCCACAATGGTGTATTATACTGAATATGTCCATAGTCATTGAACAATTATACACCCAGATTCATATTTTTGTATTGCTATTGGTTGATTTAAATGACATCGATACACACGCCATATTTTTTTTAAGGAGCTATGGAGTTTCTTGTCTGTTCTTCTGCATGAGACCCGTTTTTGTATTTGACTTTTCAACAGTACCTGTTTTAAGTATGGTCTTATTTATATTTATGTTTTTAGGGTTCCGTAGCCAAATGGCAAAAAACGGAACCCTTATAGATTCGTCATGTCCGTCTGTCTGTCTGTCTGTCCGATCGTGTCACAGCCTTTTTTTTCGAAACTATAAGAAGTATGCTGTTGAAACTTGGTAAGCAGATGTATTCTATGAACCGCATTAAGATTTTAATACAAAAATATAAAAAAAAACAATAAATTTTGGGGGTTCCCCATACTTGGAACTGAAACTCAACATGTTTTTTTTCATCAAACCCATACGTGTGGGGTATCTATAGATAGGTCTTCAAAAATGATATTGAGGTTACTAATATATTTTTTTTCTAAACTGAATAGTTTGCGCGAGAAACACTTCCAAAGTGGTAAAATGTGTGTCCCCCCCCCCTGTAACTTCTAAAATAAGAGAACGATAAAACTGAAAAAAATATATGATGTACATTACTATGTAAACTTCCACCGAAAATTGGTTTGAACGAGATCTAGTAAATAGTTTTTTATTAATACGTCATAAACTGAATATTTTGCTCGAGAGACACTTTCAAAGTGGTAAAATGTGTGTCCCCCCCCCCCCTGTAACTTCTAAAATAAGAGGACGATAAAACTAAAAAAAATATATGATGTAGATTACCATGTAAACTCCCACCGAAAATTGGTTTGGACGAGATCTAGTAAATATTTTTTTTAATACGTCATAAATCGTAATGATACGGAACCCTCCGTGCGCGAGTCTGACTCGCACTTGGCCGGTTTTTTTTTTACTCTTGTCTAATATCCGAATAACAAAATAAAATAAATTTTCAACGAGTATTTTTATCTACAAATGCTTACGACATTAATACATGTCTCATCTTGTGGCAATCTTAGATTCTGTTTACTGATCTCTTTAATTAAAAAATATATAATTATTTGACTGCCTCATTAGTCTAGTGGTCCTAAGCGCGACTGCTACGCTAGAGGTCCTGGGTTCGATCCCCAGGTCGAGCAAAGTGTTATTCGGTTTTTCTATGAAATTCCCAGTAGCAGCTCGGAGTGTGGATTTGTGCCCGGTTAATGGCAATAGGCTCGCCCCCTATTACATGGGACCTAAACATACCGGCGAAATGTGGGTGTACATTAGTACACCTCTACCTAACCCTTCGGGGAATACAGGCGTGATGGTATGTATGTATGTATGTATAATTATTTACAACCTCATTCCAAAAAATTATTATAAAACATGATGTTATTATCTACCTCATAATATATCAAATAAAAAACTTTATGAACCTTTTGCCCGCAACCAAATTGATGTCCTCGAGGCAATTTGACATCGAGAGGTCATTAATATTGAATCGAAACGAACGCTGTATTCGATTTTGAATCGGATTTAAATTGGACAAACTTGTATGTGATTTCAACATGATTTAATTTTAAATATTTCGTACCTAAAGACGAAAGGAAAATAATAAACAACGTATGTTAAGTTACACCACAGAAACATTGCATCTTATCTTTATTGTGATTTTCCTCTATTTTCACTTTATATCAGAAAATGAACATACCTACATCACGCCTGTTTTTCCCGAAAGATTTTGCAGAGATGTACTTACTTATGTACACACGGCTACAATGCGAGATCAGTCGATACTGGATTTGTATAGCTTCATGTTTAGCCGTGTGTACACCAACAATAAGCTGGTACGTTTAATAGGAGGAGAGCACATTGCCATTAACCGGGCACTAACCCAAACTCCGAGCTGGTACAGAGAATTTTATAGAAAAAGCTAATAACACTACTTGAACCCGGGACCGCGTAGCAGTCGCGCTTGGGACCAGAGGCTAATGAGGGGTCCGTAATCACAGAAGTCATTCCGTGGAATGGGTTGCTCTCTCAGAAATAAAAACACAATTAACTTAAGACTAACTAAAACGTTATTGTTACACTGCAAGTTTTGATAATATTACGTAGGGAGACATCACCACTCATCCGTGCGTTGAGTAACTAACTGTTGACATAAAGGGCCCTTGTTTTTAAGATAACATAAGATAAGTTCCTGTATGTAGTTAATGTTAGGGGGTACACCTGTTTTATAGCATAACATACCATCACGCCTGTATTCCCCAAAGGGTTAGGCAGAGTCTGTTGTACTAATATACTCGTACCCACACATTTCGCATTAGGTCTCATGTAATAGAGGGCGACCCTATTGCCAATAACCGTGCACAAATCCAGACTCCGAGCAGCTACGGAGGATTGCATAGAAAATCCCAGTAACACTTTACTCTGCCTGGGGATCGAACTCGGGACCTCTAGCGTAGCAGTCACTCTACCACTAGACTAATGAGGCAGGCACCTGTTTTATTATTCGAATAATAATCTTGATTTGCTTGAATACATACATCAAGGCAAACACAATAACTACACGTAATGGTCAGACATAGATTCGACGTCACTATCACAATTACAAGCAGACAAGTGTCTGACATGACTTCCATGACACCTCCGAGCTCCCAAGCAATGTGCTGCACTAAAAGTATCGGGATTGGAATATTAAATCTTTTTAATTGAAAACTTCTTGGTTTTAAAAATCGAATACCATTTATTTTGTTTTAAAAAAGGTTCTCGCTCTTGTCACAAGGTCTTGTCAAACTTGTTTAGTCATTGAGAAAATGGAATTGACTCGAGAAAATTCAAGAGCGATGATTTATTATGACTTTCGAAGTGGTTTAACACAAAAACAGTGTGTTGATCGGATACTTTCTGCATTTGGTGATGAAGTCCCATCCAAAACCACAATTTATCGCTGGTTTGCTGAATTTCAACGTGGACGTATCAAGCTCAGTGATGATCCCCGTCAAGGTCGTCCAAAAACTACAGTCACCCAAGAAAACGTTGATGTTGTGCGTAAGCTGATTGAGGAAGATCGACATGTGACATACCGCGAAATTCAAGCAACTTTAGACATTGGCATGAGTCAAATACAAATAATCTTGCATGAACGATTAGGTGTAAAAAAGTTGTTTTCCCGATGGATACCGCATTCGCTCTGTGAAGAGCAAAAAGCGGCTCGCGTTACTTGGTGCGTCAGAACTCTCGAAAGATTCCACGCAAGATCCTCAAATGCTGTATACAACATCGTATCAGGTGAAGAATCCTGGATATACGCGTAAGAACCCGAAACAAAAAACCAGTCACGAATTTGGGTGTTCGAAAATGAGTTAAAGCCAACAAAAATTGTTCGTTCACGGAGTGATGCAAAAAAAATGGTGGCCACGTTTGTCTCCAAAACCGGCCATGTTGCGACTATTCCTCTTGAGGGACAAAGAACGGTTAATGCAGAATGGTATGCTAGCATTTGTTTGCCACAGGTCGTTTCTGAACTCCGTAAAGAGAACTGCAACCGCCGCATCATCCTCCATCACGACAATGCGGGTTCTCACACCGCGCACAGAACAAAAGAGTTTTTGGAGCAAGAAAACATAGAATTATTAGACCATCCGCCGTACAGCCCCGACCTAAGAATAAATTGCGTGGTAAGAGATTTTTATCACCTGAAGAAGCTGTGGACGCCTACAAAACGGCAATATTGGAGACCCCAACTTCCGAATGGAATGGTTGCTTCAATGACTGGTTCCATCGTATGGGAAAATGTGTCAAATTTCGCGGAGAATACTTCGAAAAGCAATAAATACATTTTTAAATAGTAATGCGATAATATAGTGAGCGAGTTGACGTATCGGTTTGTCTTTTATACCAAACCGACGCATGTCACTTTAAGAATAGCCGGGTATTGTTAAAAACTTCATCAATCTCCTAACTATAGAATACATATACATATAATTGTACATCTGTTTCAACAAATAAAAGTGATTTAATCCCAACAAGTTGTAAGAGAAGACCATACTCCATCTTAGAGAACGCAAAACTTTGCGGGGCAAGAAAATGACGAAGAAACAGTACTAGAACATACATCCCTTATAATCAGACTCGTAAATGGAAATTGGACGAATAAAATGAGTTCATAATAAGGCTTACAGTTCTGTTGCTCCATATAATCGGCGGGGGAAACGCATCCAAACATAAATCAGGAGGGAGTAAAAGAAATCCCACACAAAAGCTCCCAACTTGATACCGCCATAGATTTGCGATGACAGACAACCAGTAACAAAAGTTTCGATGTTTTATTGGAAAAGTGGGAACGTTTTTCACTGAAGCTCGCTTATTTGTGGCGAAACTTGTGTGGACATTCGTCACGTAATCTGCGAATATGATTCCGACATAAATTTGCGAATGGAACTTGAGAGTTTCATGACGATTACGGTTATAAAACTGTGTGACGTCAACAAAGGAGTTCTTGTACTGATTTATTAACCTTTTTTAATGCGCAATTTTATTGAAATAAAACTACTTTTTACGGATTTTATCGCGTTATATTGATATTATTTAATTCCCGACGTTTCGGATTCTTTACAGCATTCCAGGACAGAGATTTTGGTCGTCCTTATGTCAAAATTACCAATAGCTTCCTTACATTTTGTTAATGATTACTTATTTGATTCGGTCACGCAGAACGAGCTCACCGTATCCTTCGGTCTCGCAGTCTTGGGCTTGGATTTAGATTTAATGGAATCAAGCAGATGGCAAAACCCTGCCATCTTCTTTATTGAAATCTGGATCCAGGTAGGAATCAGTTTTCTTTTGCAAGGACTTGTGGTTTATCAAGTGCTGGGCCTTGTCAAGTGTATGTTCACAAAATGCTGACTTCCTGGAACGGCGGTGTTTGACATCGGCGATGTGTTCTTTTACGCGGGTCGCTATGCTTCTTTTGGTTTGGCCTATATATGAGATAAAGTCCATAAAAAGTAGTGTTAATTCAATGTCTAATATTCGCCGTGTTTGAAGCCAGTACGCAATTAATTGTTTCTGCACCGAAAGGGAAAACATAATTAGCTAGCTTTGGATGTCTGCCATCTTGGGAGGCAGCAGGGAATGTCCGACTTGCCCTATGTGACCACACTTCTATTGCTCTATGGTTACGGTTAAGAGATTCGTGACATTGACCACCAGTGTCACAGGCTGTGGGACTTCTTCAGAAGGAGAGGCCTTGCCTCGTATTCTACTCAAAGCATTGCGTGTGTAATCATGCGCCCCGTGACGATCACGCGCACCGTTTAATGAATAACTTTGGTACATCTTCAAACCAAGACCAAGAATTGTTTGCATAAATGTGCGGATACTTGGGTATACTTGTGCACATATTGTTGCCTATCATGACGCCTGTATTCCCCGAAGGGTAAGGCAGAGATGTACTCGTGTACCCGTACACTTCGCTGGTTTATTGTAGGCCATGTTTTAGGTCCCATGTAATAGGAGGGCGAGCATATTGCCATTAACCCGGCACAAATCCAGACTCCGAGCTGCTACTGAGAATTTCATACAAAAATCCAATAACACATTGCTCGACCTGGCGATCTAACCCAGGACTTCTAGCATAGCAGGAGCATGAGGCAGTCTATGTTGTTGACATCCTTAATTATTATTTTTAAACATCGTCGTTTTTTTTATTTTTCTACATCTAAAACCACTCCCATCTTCTAGCCTAAAAAGCTACCAAAGTAATTGCTATTTCTTAAACAAAACACATCAATCTTACTTAAGCCTGATTAAATTACTCTCAGGGTAATGATCGGACTTTTTACCGAACAAAGTTATCTAAAACTATAATGCCATTGGTCCGATTCAAAGTCTTGAGATACACAAATCGGATTTGCGACTGCTTGCATACTACAGTAAGAATGGGGAATAAAAAAAAAAACAAACTAAAGAATAAAAGGCTCAAGCTGAGCAAAGGCAGGCTGCGTTGTGGTAAGTAGCTGTTTATTTGAGCATTCAATATACTTACATTTCTTTTTTTTTAGTAAAATAGCACTGATATTCGACTGGTGGAGTGCTTATGGAATTAAGTCCGCCTCTGCAATTGTTTTGTGCGTAAAAAAAATAAAATAGAGCAACTGTAGTGTTTTATCTAGTCTCCTTACAAAGAAAATAAAAACAAGTTTTGAAGCTAAGCAGGTCTAACCCTCTTCAAATTTTATTAGTCCTTTGTATAGCAGAAATATTTGTGTTTATTCTAAAACGTAAATAAATTATTACTTACTCTAGTAAGTTGACCAGTAAACACTTAGTTACTTTCTTTTAAAACAGAGAAGAATTACATTATTAAATCACCATCAAAATATTTTAAGTGTTAAAAGAAAACCCCATAAAATGGCGAAAGATCCCATATTTTTTTCCACCTGGATAAACACAGTAGTAATGGTTCCGATAAAAATCCCTGCTGCATAAAGAATCTTACGCTCCCTTGAACCAATAAGATTCAACTGCGATCGTACGATAAGCAATATTCATCGAGAATTTTATGATATTTTGACGCACAGTGAAAAGTACTTAAACATTTTTTTATGGGAAAGAAGAGGTGAAAAGGGGTTATAAAATCTTATGTTAGTATAGCCACTATGGGTATTATGCCCTTTTAAATTAGCTTGTGAATATAATTTTTAGAAACTAGGTACCTATGATTGTTATTAAATATGATATTATAATCAAATAGTTATTCACTGCAATTTCCATAAGGTTCTTGCCCTTTATGAAAGGTGGTTTGCTGTGGTAAATTCTAAAACTAAAGTATTCATACTTCTAAAATGGTCGAAAGTAATATTGACATAAATATTTAAAGTCTATAAAATTGTATTGCGCTATTGAAATGTTTACAAAACAGTTACTTACCACTCAGCATCCGTAACACGGACAAACAAAGCTGTCTCGATTGTGAACAGTTCACGGGCAACCAAGCGGCTTATTTTGCTCGCTCCAAGCTTATTTTTGCATGAACTTGACGTTCAACATGCCTTGAAAAATAAATAAAATGGAGAATTAACAGCTACTTAATTGTTTGCGTTGCTGTTGTATAATGGAGCAGAAATAGTAGATATTTGTTGAAGGATTTTATACTTTATTCTATAGACTCCATATAAAAACTTAGTATAATACCTTCCCACGCTAGAAGATAATGTAGGGCAGTCTAGAGGTGACCAACGTTTTTGGCAGTAGGGCCAAATTTTGTAATGACAATTTCAATTCGGGCCGCACTAGCAACCATTCTCTCTATAAACAGCTTTTTTTCGCTCTACATGCAACAATTTAGGATAATTCAGTCAGTCTTCAATATTCTTGTTCCTAATAAAAATCTTGTTTCAAAGTGACATTTAAAACATAAATTTCAGTTTATCTAAGGTGGAATTTTTCTTTCATAGAAAAATTATAAAATTATCATTATCATAACAAGGTCAATAATAACTTATCCACCGACAATTTTATCGTTCTTATCCTAAAACAATACAAAGAGGTCATGAAAAAGAACAATTTTCCTTCCCAAAACCCCCGCATTCACAGCAACAAGCTAATTTACTTTCCCACCCACGGGCGGTCAAATAACGTAATAAAATACCTATACGTGATTACGCCCTCCGGCTCCCTCGTTTACTCCTATAGTAATCGAGTATACACTTCGCGGTCAAATATTCATAAACGTCGTACGAAGATTGGTCCATATTCATATTCTATTTTTAAAAGAGAGTAGTTTTCGGTGTATACTCAACTGTTAAAGTTTTGGTGTTTATTTTATGTATGCGTTATTCTCGGGGAAAGTGCCAAGTGATGTTTTATAATATATTTGATAATAGCTAGGTATATGTGCAGGATTATTTATTGATGATCACCTTAATGATAATAGTAATATCACTAACCGACCAATGCAGAATAAAGAACTCTGATTAGGTATGTCAAAATATTTGAACAAAACTACTTTAACAAAATTATATATGAGACTGACTGCCTCGTTAGTCTAGTGGTCCCAATCGCGACTGTTACGCTAGAGGTCTTGGGTTCGATCCCCAGGTCGAGCAAAGTGTTATTGGGTTTTTCTATGAAATTCTCAGTAGCAGCTCGGAGTCTGGATTTGTGCCCGGTGAATGGCAATAGGCTCGCCCCCTATTACATGGGACCTAAACATACCAGCGAACTGTGGGTGTACATTAAGTACGCCTCTGCCTAACCCTTGGGGGAATACAGGCGTGATGGTATGTTATGTTATATATGAGTTTTTTTTACACAATTACATGAACTGCCTCGTTTCTCTAGTGGTCCTAAGCGTGACTGCTACGGAAGAGGTCTTGTGTTCGATTCCGAGGTCCAAAAGAGTCTTATTGGGTTTTCTATAAAAAGCAGCAGCTTAGAGTTTGAATATTATAGTCAGCGAATGGCAATAGACCATGGGACATGAGACCTAAACATGACAGCTAAGTGTGAGTGTACATTAAGTAGGTACACCTCTGCCTAATCCTTCGGAGAATACAAGCATGATAGTATGCACTAACCCGATATTTTTTAGCGTTTTCAGATACTCTCGAGCAAATGCAAGACGATAAAGATCCTACCTAGAAGTATACCACGGTGTATTAGATAAGTCACTTACTCATCGTCTTCGAGAACCGCATGTTTATGCTAAAAATGTTCCTTTCATTAAAACCTAACCAAAATAACGGACATATAAAATCTGCCTTAAAAAATAGCCACAAAATTTATAGCTACATCAACCCCAGGTTTTTTAAAAGGCTGTAAACGAAAAATTACTAATAAAGTTCTCTATAAAAACTCTTCGGAAAATATAAGATTTAAAAATAAAATTCGCCCAAAATAACCTTTTAAATTGGTGTTTTGATTTCAAATAACTTTTAGTGGAAATTTGTCTTGTGTAAGGACTAGTAGACGAAGTAATTCGTAATGAAAAATGCATTCCAATATTTCACTTTATTTAGCTGTCAGTTATTTAAAAGTAATAATAACAAAGTGACATGTAATACAACTGACTTGCTCGCTACAAGTTAAATATTTTCTCACCTCTTACGATATGCCCATCTAAACCCGTACTGCGACATAATTCACTTTATTTAGCTGTCGGTTATTTAAAAGTTATAAATTAGAAAGTGACATATACATACAACTGACTTGCTCGCTACAAGTTAGATATGTTCTCGCCTCTTACGATATCTGAGCCCGTACTACGACGTGTTATTGTGGTCATTTTGCAACCGAGAGAGAGAAATGAAGCTCTGCATATAAAATAGCGCCCTCCCTTTGATACAACCTAAAAGTTATCACGTTAAAACGTCATGATACGGGCTCTGAATGGCAGTAGAGAATTTTACTGGTTTCTAGTAGAGAATTGTATTCTAACGACACTTAAAAAAATACCATCATGCCTGTAGTCCTGAAGGGTTCGGCAGAGATGTACCTACTAAAGTACATCCACATTTCGGTATGTTTAGGTCCCATGTAATAGGAGGGAAGCCTATTGCCATTTACCGGGCACAAATCCAGACTTCGAGCTGCTACTGGGAATTTCATAGAAAAACCCAATAACACTTTGCTCGAGCTGAAGATACAACCCAGGACGAGCAAAGTGTCGCGCTTAGGACCACTAGACTAATGAGGCAGTCGACACGGGGGAAAATATTTCCATCACCAATCCATTTATAGTCCCGAGGTCAGGCTCGAGTCTGTTCTCAAAATCGGAGGGGCTACCTACTCCACCTTGCAGGCGTAATGCGCGTTGGTAGCCTGTATACGTCAAAGGGAACATCTCAAAGGCATGCATGGTTCCTCACGAAGTTCCCTTTCACCGTGCCTTAGATACGAGATCTATAACTTCAGAGTTCATGATAGATTTAGAATTGTAGACGTAAAGAATGACACAGGCAAAGTTTTATAAGATTTTTGAGAGCAACAGAAAGTTGTAAAACTTATATATATATATATACTTTATACTTTACATTTCACTGAATTAAATAGTCTAAGCCTTAAGCAATAAGCTCAATAACCCAGACTTCTATCAAAAGTTATAAAATGGAAATTTGCAAAACTAAAAAATAATGAAAGAAGTATGCGTAATCGGATTGAATTAGTATGTACGCGAGCAATGTTATGATTTTCTTTGATATTCTCAGTTTCTCAGTAACGGTTCAAAGTTCGGATCTTGTCCAGTAACGGTAATAGATTCGCCTCCTATTACATGGGGCTTTGAATATAATATCATTGTACGTCCTAATGTTAATATGTTATGATATCAAGCTTTATAACTAGCTTGTTATAACACATATTATATATCCGAGTGCTATTATCAAAATCTGACTATTTTCGACTATTTCCAAAAACTCATACAACCATACAATTTTATTTCCGTAACTTTATTACATGAAACTTTAGGCAAACCCCGTCCACAAGAGAGTCCACTAAATTAACCATATTCAAAGGAATGAGACGTTACAATTCGTACGCAGCGAGTTTGTGAGTAAAAAATAGGCGAAATGGCTGACCGGCCCGGGCGAAAAAGTGCTAAAGGATTTTGCGACCGCTGCCCTATAAAAGAACCTATATAAGTTGGTATAATAATTTTGTTCCTGACGTTTTAATAAATGGCTCATAAACGTTGCGCTGTTATTGATATTCTTGGGTCAGTGCCGTCACAAATGTTTTATTAGATCTATTACTGGATCAGGAAAGTTTTATACCATCACGCCTGTATTCCCCGAAAGGTTAGGCAGAGGTGTACTAATGTACACCCACATTTCGCCGGTATGTTAGGTCCCATGTAATAGGGGGCGAGCCTATTGCTATTAACCGGGCACAAATCCAGACTCCAAGCTACTACTGGGAATTTCATAGAAAAGCTTATGTTATATTATAGAAAGTTTTATATTTTGTCATAGTAACATACTACCGCAAGCAGGTCTTGAAATTTTTGATCTTAGATCATCGTGGCCTTGCAGCCAGCCTCATGTTTACTTTCTCTTCCAGCTCACAGCGTTTTATTAAAGACTGATTTACCGTCCCACTGCTGGGCATGAGTTTCTTCTCAGAGCGAAAAGTATTTAGGCTATAGTCGACCACGCTAGCCTTCTCGACCCCAAGTCTAGTCTGCCAACGTAGCAGACTACAAAAGGCGTCGAGAAAATATCCCAGGAATGCAGGTTTCCTAAGATTTTTTTCCTTGGAAGTACTGTTTTTTTTACGTAGCTTCATACTCCCTGCCTAACCTTTCGAGGAATACAAGCATAATATGTATTTTTTTTCTAAAACATAGATCAAAACAAAGGCACTATCTTACTCCTTAACCTCATTTTATCCTTTGACATCATCGCTTCCAAACTGTATTATATCCTTACATAGAATATACGTAGTTTTGAGCACTTTAATGTCACTTGAAGCTACAGAATTTCCTGGCATTTCGTGTACCTGCGTCTCGTGCCAAGAACTTCTATCCCGGATAATTTACAAATGTTTTTCCGACTCTGAATACACTGTTCGAGAGATTTCATGATCGTGTAAACTTGAACATGGCGTTTATCTGAAAACCGATCATGTATATTAAGGTTTTTATGTTTAACAAAAAATATTTTCTTTTGTTAACTTTGGTCATGATTATGGCATTTATGCAATTGCTTGTTTTAATTTTACTTACTTACATGTTTTTCAGTATGAGAATCATATTAAATCAGGCATATTATACCTGTATACACTGTTGGTATTAAGCTATAGTCCGCCACGCTAGCCAACTGCAAGTTGGCAGACTTCACAAGCCCTATAGAAAATCCATCAATCGTGCAAATTTCCTCAAAAGCCTTATTATAACATCAACTATCCTATTTCGAATCCAAAAACCTCAAAATAGGTCATTGACATCATTACGAGACGGTATTGAAAGACTTCTCCCCCCTCATACGTTAAAATTTAACTAGGTACCTCCGGGGAAATACCTATTAGCATTTGCTCTTTAGAATTCCCACAAAAAACTCCATCGATGAACGTGCCCATTATTATACACAGCAATTTTCCACACAAAAACATTTTCGTTTGAACACCTGACCGCGTTTTTAACACCGAAAAGTTTCTTATACTATTTTTTGCTCCCCTCATTCCCAATATGTACTTTGAATATTGAAGAGTTTCAGAACGGACATCGGCCGCGGATAAAACTTTAAACCAACATGTTTACGCTATGCTATAGTACCTACTGTTTGAACATAGAACGCGCAGAAGTAAAACTGATTTTACTTGTTTGAAATTCGAATAATATAATCATTTTTTTTACGTGGATGGAGGTGAAAAATAAATAGATTTGTTAGTTATGTTTATTTCAATTGCCAATATATTTTTTGATGGACCAGCGTTAAATCGTTTAATCAATAATTTGATTTGAGCCTTTGATAAATTATGTAATCGGGTCGACTTTTGATGAGGGCTATTTGACTAATCAATTAATCGGCACAGCCGTTGTGGACTTTTTCCTCAATGCGGCACAAAACTGTGTCAAAATTAAAGTTAAGTTAAGTTATTTTCCGAATATTTTCGTCTCTAGTCAAAAAATATACCAGTAGTAATACTACTGCTTTTGCTCGCATTACACGAACAGGGATGAGCGAGGCCGGATCGATGGGCATCCATTCCGCCATGCAAATAGGTCCCCAACAATAGCTTATAGGCATTGTGTATATGATAATAGTAGCTATTTTTACGTCAACGCGAGACTAACCCGCATGCGATTATCTACAAATTGTGTTCAGATTTATACAATTTATTCCTTAGCCTTTACGGAATACGATGTATATTTACCTATTCATTATACTTTATTAGATTCGGATAATAAAATGTCTGGGGATATCTATTACAGTTTATATATTATGCTGTGCTAAGTTGCTGGAATTGTGTATATTTTGTTTTTTTTTATTCAGCTTTGTTTGCATCTATATATCACAAACCATGATCTTACACGCACTCATATTTTTTTAACTTATCGTTATTATTCTAGCCCATGGCATCCCACTGCTGGGCAAATTCTTCCCTTCCCTCTTTCTAAGCTGCTCTATGTCAATTTTGGCGACCCAATCATTCTCGAAAGGGACGAGTTCATCATGTCCACCAACGGTTTTTTTTAATGTCTTTAAATAAAGACATCTTTCGCACTTATTAATAAGCGCTGTGTCTTGAGGAACTTCACAACATACAAATCATATACCTACACAAACACCCACACTCCATACAAATATCCAAGGAACACACAAATATTTGTCTCGGTTGCAATCAAGTTACCATAATGATAGTAATGTTTACTTATAGTTTTTTGTTGTAGTTTAAGGTGCTTAAACACTTCTTCATTGTTTATTTAACGGGAAAGCTCTATTTACTGTCAATAAAGATGTAAAGTGCGCTACAATGGGAACTCTTTGGAAACAATAAACTATCTCGGAACTAGCAAAGAGCTTGGCTAATTAAAAGGCAAACTGAATAAACGTTGTTTGCGTTAAAAGAATTTTCTAATTGACTAATTGACTATTAAGTAAGCGGCACGAAGAAAATATAAAGACTGAATAACATTTTTATTAATGTAATTTATGCACTGGAATCAGTAACAGAATGTTATCATTTCAATGTCTCATGTATGGATTTTTACAAACATGCTACAAAATTAGAAGCTATGCCTTGCAATTGCTCTTAGTTTTGTTTCTGTCAAATACACAACTATAAATCTCCAAAGTTTGGGCTACGAAATACTCATTTTATCTTACACTAACAGTCATGCGAACACGATAAACGTAATTAACAATTTTATGCGAACCACAGTTGGCACTAACAATATTCCAATAAATTACTAGCAATATTCGCGCTATCAATAACTTTTTTATCCAATATCTCTGGACTTCACTGCCACAAGTAACATTGATTAAAATAAAAAAAACCGCATTTTAGTTTTATTTGAAGAACAGTAAATGCAACTTGTTTAGGAATTGAAAATATGACCTGTTTATTATTTTTAAAGAAATTAGGAGTGCAGTGGAATGATCATAGCAGGATCCACGGCTGCGGGCTCGGATCAAATAAAAAGTTAAGATGGAACGTTGCGAATAAAGAAGTGATTTCGATAGCTCGACTGATAAGATAAGGCGTAATACTTTATCTACCGAAACTTCTTCAACAATCTATCTTATCGATAAGGCGTAGTTTCAGTATACGTGTGTGCATGTAATTGTGTTTGTACACGGCAAGGCGTAGTTTTAGCCGGCCTCACTTCTTTGTTCGCAAAGTTCCATCTTAACTTTTTATTTGATCTGAGGCTGCGGGTCAACTTATATATTTTCAGTTTAAGCGGATCTCGCATTGTATAGGCTTTCCATACGGTAAGAGGCCAGTGTAAACTGGATTTATATAGCACGTCGACTAGTCGTTCGTACTATTTAAAATAAATTTATTTTAATTTCTTGGTAATCCTTAAAGTAAATAAATAAATATTAAAAAATATGCTACTTAGAATTGTATCAACACTATTGATAGTTTCCGTCCAATCCTATGGGTAAAAAAGGTGTGTGTATGTCATTTTATAATAATAGTACTACTTACCAACAACATGTATGAATGCCGACCGCACTTGTGTGTGGAAAGAGGGCGCGTCCGCAGACACTTCACATCGATATCTGCCGGCCAGCGCACGCGTCGCTTCGCGTAGCACAACTTGCTGGGAAGTCGATCTTGACACCTAGAAAAAGAGATTTTTTATTAGTTCACATAATGGAAACATTAATCTGTGGTGTTCAGCTAATTTAGGATTAATGTGGTACCCCACCTTCCCCACTTTATAATTATTATAGTAAGTATACTAAGATCTTTAAAAAACCTCTGACTTCTTCGATGGTAGCGCTCAGAGCCAAGTGATAAATCAGTGAACTGCCAACATCTTACAAATCCATAGCCACTATACACACATAACCCTATTCGAAATGTGTGTAATAATAATATTCAGTTCAAGTTACATTTAAGCGTACCAAAGGACTATTATTGTTTTATAGTTAAAAATATCTGCTAAGTATTTAATAAAGGACGTCAGGACGTCGGTAGTAATGTCAGTGGCCCTTCGGATTGCGATCAAAATAATACAATGGCCTTATTGCCAATATCCCACAAGTGTTATTGGGTTTTTCTATGAAATTCCCAGTAGCAGCTCGGAGTCTGGATTTGTGCCCGGTTAATGGCAATAGGCTCGCCCCCTATTACATGGGACCTAAACATACCGGCGAAATGTGGGTGTACATTGTTACACCTCTGCCTAACCCTTCGGGGAATACAGGCGTGATGGTATGTTATGTATGTATGTTTATCCCACAAGTTCTGCTAAATAACTCCATTAAAGAACGTCTTAGACCCGCTATGTAGGTACCACAAAATAAAAGTAATCTCTTAAACAAATGCAATGGAATCTTTAAAAAAGCAGTCTCCAATAAACGGTTGAATGACCACAACTCAAGTTCGCGCTGGCACTCTTCAAAGCGACGGGAGCGTAATTAAAAGCACTTTTTTTTTCCATTTCGATGTCCAACAATATCCTGTGTCCCACTTCTCCTTATTGATCGGACATTGGAAAATAAAATTGCCGAGCCAACCCCCCACCCCTTTCTTGTTTACTGACCAAGCTCCGAGCTCATTTTAATTTCTCACGATATTTTCCCCTTTATTATCTTTGATGACAAGAAGAGTTGAACGTCCCATTGTTCGAACGTTGCTCGCCTCATAATCCGCCATCCGAACGGCGGAATAAAAATTTCTATTGTATCGGAATCAGTGAGATTACTTACAACGATTTCTGTCGCGTTTTATTTTGTCAGTTCCGGCTAGGGTTGGGACCGAGACCTTCGTTTCTCGGATTGTCGATATTCGTATTGTATTCGAACACTCCATTTTTATAGCTCGATAAAATTTTACTGTGTTAGTTTAGAATACTGATTTTTATTGGGAAATATTCTTATTGGAATAATTGTCTGTTGCCGTAGAGTTTTTTCATTTGTAGAAAATCTCTTTTTCTGGTTTACGCTGATACTTACACTTTTTACAAAAAATATTTATAGTCTTCGTGAAAAGACCTTTAATTTAGAAATACCTTAAAAAAAATAAGCTCTAAGTATGCTAAGTTTAAGTGATTTTTCATTAATTCCCCGAATGACCCAAAATAAACGTTATTAAATTCCGGAGCTCAACATAATTTGCTAAAAGTAACCTCGGGGCTGCTTATACAGCCCTACAAAAACGTTACAGATAAAAAAATACTGGACCAGAAGTATTCATAGCTAATAATAAACTTTATTTTAATCTGTCTTTAAATTAACAGCTTTACTTTTTTATTGCCGAATCCTTTCACAAATTAAAAATAAGTAAAATAAGCTTCACATTAAGGCCATTTGGATTAAGTCTAAAACGAATTGAAGGATCAGTATATATTACCTACTTCCTTGTTGCAATGCAAAATTGCTACCCACAGCCGTTGAAAAACGTACTAGGGCACGCAATAGAGGCCATTTTTCTTTCCTACTGTACCTATGCGTCACATAAGTGGCTTCTCAGTGAATATTGTGTTACCAAAATGTTCTGCCAGCTGTAGAAAACCTCTTTTGTGACAAGATGTAGCCTTAAGTTACAGAATGACCCGCGCTGTGTTTCGAAAATAGACGAAAATTATTCTAATTACGCTCTCGTTCAGCTTCGAAGTAGATTCAAAAACAAAAATTATCCTTTTTTAATAGAGTATTTTTTGTAAATAAATAAGCTTTATTTATTTTTGGCCAGGTGGAGTGACGTTTTGCGGAACGCAGTTGGCAGCAACTGGACGAAAAGAGCTTAAGATCGGGCTCTGTGGCGTTCACTTAAAGAGGCCTGCGTCCAACAGCGGACGAATACGAGCTGATGATGATGATGATTATGACCGAAACATACAATATGTATACTACGGTAGCAATCTAAACAAATATTTTTTATACCGAATAAAAATTGACTCACGCTTTTCATTAGTTGCTTGAAAAAAACTATCCGAATAGAGGTGAAACTTGTACCACGAAATATTTATTAAAAAATTCAAATGAAAAATGCAATTCACGAGAAACAGCTAAAACTAATCAAACTCTATGAATACTAAAATATACAGCGTGGCAATAAATCGGGACAACATATTTCAAAACGATTTTAAACTTTATTTGCCAAGTTTCAAGATTCAATTCAGGTTGCGATTTAAAAGCGAGTTCGGAAGAGTTCTTTATATCGCCGACACCCTACACTTTTGAACAACAACAGGAAACTTTTAAAACGTTTTAAGTATAGGATTTATTTTTAAATCTGTTTTACTTGTCGTATTTGAGGAAACAAAACTTGTCTAAAGAAAAATAATCTTTAAATATGAATTTTGTAGGATCCCGTTCATGAAACAAAATACAAATAAAAGCTATATAAGCTTAATTACCTAAAAATATGGGTAAGGTTAAGTTCCATATAGTATTCATCGTCAAAAATATTAAAAACTGTGCCTATATTGATCTATATTTCGTATTTTATTATACCTACGTACAATAAGTACATGTCATGGTAATTACCTACTTTACTAATTACTTCTAATGTTATTGATAAATAGCATATTATTTTTTTAAATCCTCTAAATTTAGAATACCAGTTGTCTCTAAAAAAATTCACTTTACTTCCTTTTTATGAAAATCCTTTTTATAAAAAAAACCTTCTTTAAAAAGTTTTTTGTTGTGTTTTCGACACATTTCACACTGTATGTTGCCACAAAGTATACTAGATCGGATGCCATTGCACGATATTAGGTGATTTGGCAAGCTGTTGCCAGACGGGTACCGATCCAAAGTGCATTTTCAGCACTAAGATATGGCGTAAAGCGTCGGAGAAAAAAAATCTACCCTAATCTACATTTTTACTGTTGCCTTGTGGTGATAAGACCTTCCTAAATAAAACTACAACTCCTGTAGTTGTCATTATGGTAAAGTCACACCGCAGACACTCCTTAGAAAAGTGTACCTACTACTTCATAATTTATATAAACTGGAGATGACATTTGTACAGTCGGAAAAAGAGTTAGGTAGCAGCAAATGTCTTCTGCGATTAAACATTTTCTTATTCTAGCCGTGACTGTCCCACTTCTGGGCAAAGGGTTCCCGAATTCCTTCCAGGAACTCTTTTCTAGAGAACCAGCTGTCCCGGTTCGCATCCAAATCATCCCGCCACCTCTTTCTGGGCTGACCTCGACGGCGCCTTCCATCTTCAGATACCCGTTGAGTGGAGATCCTTGCCCAGCGTAAATTAATAAATACCCGCCGAAATATGTAGGACTGTATCTGTATTTTGATATTTAGGTAATGCGTGATACATTATTACCTATACGAGTAAAATCTTTGTCAAAACAAATTTGACTTTGCCTGTAGGCAAAGTCAAATTTCAAAAAATTTTTACAAAAGAGAGAGAGAGAAGAAATATACCTAACTATATAACTATATATATACCTAACTCTTTCTTCTCTCTCTCTCTCAACTGTACATGCGAAAAAGCGAAATAAGAGGTAGCCGCGACAAGGGAAAAGGCAAGTGTAGATTTTGTAGGAACGACCCCTCATAACCAGCTATTTCCACAGATGGTAGATAATCAATAGCAATCTTGCAGATGCCTATATTTGATTTTATCTTTCAAGTTCCAGCGAGTCTAAATTAAAAAAATCTGGCCAAGTGCGAGTCGGACTCGCGCTCGGAGGGTTCCGTACCATTACGATTTATGACGTATTAAAAAAGAAATATTTACTAGATCTCGTCCAAACCAACTTTCGGTGGAAGTTTACATGGTAATGTACATCATATATTTTTTTTAGTTTTATCTTTCTCTTATTTTAGAACTTATAGGGGCGGGGGGCCCCCGTAAATTGGCACATATTAATGGTGACATTTTACCATTTTGGAAGTGTCTCTCGCGCAAACTATTCAGTTTAGAAAAAAAAATATATTAGAAACCTCAATATCATTTTTGAAGACCTATCCATAGATAATCCACACGTATTGGTTTGATGAAAAAAAATTTTTGTTTCAGTTCCAAGCATGGGGAACCCCCAAAATTTATTGTTTTTTTTTTTTCTATTTTTGTGTGAAAATCTTAATGCGGTTCATTGAATACATCTACTTAACAAGTATCAACAGCATAGTTCTTATAGTTTCGAAAAAAAAGGCTGTGACACGATCGGACTGACAGGCAGACAGACAGACAGACATACATGACGAATCTATAAGGGTTCCGTTTTTTGCCATTTGGCTACGGAACCCTAAAAACGCGTATACACAGTGTTTAGAATTTCTTCCATTTGAATCCTCTGGGTACAGTAACCAATTACGTCTGTCTTATCGTGACACGTTTGGAAGTCGGAGCAATAAAAATTTGCGTAATCCCAAAAGGCTGGCAACAAAGCCGCGAGAATGTCATGTAAAGTAAGGAGGTACGGTCAGCAACGAAAGTTGCTGAACACCGCCAAGTTTTGAAAACAACACAGCACCAATACTTTTCAATAGATTCACTTAGGAAAAAAATTATGGTCCAGTATGTAGAAACACGTACTTCTTACCACATTTCGGGTCAGTAAGTTTTGGATAATAAATATGTTTAAGCGTTTTGAAGATTTCATCGTGTTCAGCAACTTTCATTGCTGACTGTACAATAATCGATACAGATCGAGCGTTTTTTTGCGGATTACATACATATTTTTGTACATTCTTGTTGGTATTATTATAATCTTGAAATAAAAGTCTTGAAAGAAAAAAGTGAGTCACAGTTTTCTGAATTTCACTAAGATTATTCTTGTTTTTGTTCCGTGCAAGTTGATTTAAAATACCATCACGCCTGTTTTACTCGAAGGGTAAGGCTGGTGAACTTAATGTACACCCACAGATCGTCGGTATGCTGAAGTCCCATGTAATAAGGGACGAGACTATTGCCATTAACCGGACACGAACTCAAACTCTGAGCTGCTACTGAGAATTTCATAGAAAAACCCAATAACACTTTGATCGACCTGGGAACTTCTAGCGTAGCTGTCGCGTTTAGCACCACTAGACCAATAAGGCAGTTAATACTATGAACCATGCACCATAATAACACTCAGAATGAGCATATATATATAAGTTTCATCATGTAGTATTCTATAAACTTACTATTTGTACGACGGTAACTAACGGATAACAAAGTTAGCTTTTAACACCATGTCCTTCAAAGTTTCAGGTAAAGATAAATTAACATTACAAAATTAAAAGGGTTACATTTCAGCAATTCAGATACGGAACTCTAACACGATCAATCGTGCGTCAATAACTTCACGGAAAGTTACGTTTCAATAAAGTGACCGCAAACCGTCACGGATTGCGTTAAGTTGACCCCATACGGGCCGTGTATAAATATTTCAGATGTCTTCACTATAAGCGCCTCGGATAGGGTTGATGCAGTTTAGATTGGATACACTTAGAGAGAATCTGAGAGAACATTTTTGAAAAGTTTTATATTTTTATCGATTATATTTGACTGACTCATTAGTCTAGTGGTCCTAAGCACGACTGCTATGCTATGCAGTTCGAGCAAAGTGTTATTGGATTTTTCTATGAAATTTCCAGTAACATCGGAGTCTGGATTTGTGTCCGGTTAATGGCAATAGGCTCGCCCCCTATTACAAGGGACCTAAACATACCGGCGAAATGTGGGTGTATATTAGTACACCTCTGCCGAACCCTTCGGGGAATACAGGCATGATGGTATGTTATGTTTATATTTGACCTATAACTATAAAAATAATTAAAAATAATAAGTTGATAGTAAGAAAACGTAAAAAGACGTATTTCAATACGCCGAACCCACGTCCATTGGGATAGGTTAAGGAGACTGACAAATCTAAGTCTTTATTGAATAAATTATCAAATATCTATCATTTATTTAAGATTGTCGGGGCAAAACGACAATACTGGCTGAGCTATATAATCACACAAATACACCGTCAAAGAATTGGAATACAATTACTCACTAAGAGGTGAAAATAATTCTTTAATCCCAAAATATTTAAATCCGATTCGATTCATAAAAAAAAAACTAATATTCTCTAAACCAAACACCTACAGTCATCAACGCAAATAGCTTCATCCCTAACACCTACCTTTAGATACTGCTGTACCATATAATGGTTGGGTGGCAGCCCTGCGTATAATTAGGCCGTATATACATTGTTAATTTGGTTTAACGCCTGTGGTCAGGTGTAGTGAGCCATCGTGAGCGGATTACGGTCTTTAGAATAGCATCCTTGGCGTTGAGTGCTCGGGTATCTATGAGAGAGAATAGTACAGTCAACAAAAGAGTTAGGTATACAGGCAACTAGGTATATATGTTTGTAAAGTTTGTATAATACCTATATCACCGAATACGTGTCAAAATGCTCGTTTTGTTAGCAGCCTTCATGTGAATCGCTTTGGCGAATAATCTTATATATAAAATTCTCGTGTCACAATGTTAGTTACCATACTCCTCCGAAACGGCTTACCGATTTTTATGAAATTTTATATGCATATTCAGTAGGTCTGAGAATCGGCTACTATCAATTTTTCATAACGCTAAAGAAACGTATACTCCACGCGGGCGAAGCCGCAGGCGGACAGCTAGTTATTTTTAACAAAATCTATATCGAGGCAGATGTTCGGTAGCTACCTGTATACCTAACTCTATTGTTGACTGTACCTACATTGTTAGTGTCAATTACTGTGTATAAATTACGAGTCCATATGTCGAACATGTTGGTTTGCATGATTTTTTATTAATTTTAGATGCGACATATTTTATTAAAATCGCAAAGTTGTTTTTGAATAAGTTAAAAAACAGATGGAAAAATCTAAACCCAAAAAATTTATAATTTAACAATTTTATAATTGACACTTACAATGTAGGTAATATTGTAAATGTCAATTACTGTGTATAAATTACGTGTGTTGTGTGTACTCACGTATTTTTCCCTCCCATGTCATGTGATTATAATATTCTTTTTTTTTATCGTACAGAAATTCTGCATGGGTCGTCTGCCACCTGAGGAAGGGCAGGGTATGTCGGACTCGTATCGACTAAAAACTGTACTTTCCTTCCCTTCCCCTATAGCCCCTATAGGCCATGGTATTAGTGACATTCGCCACGAACAATTATTCTACCCACGTCTTTTGCTTCGATATAAACTTTTTTTATGGGAAAACTCGGCAAACGAGCTGGCGAGCTACCTGATGGTAAGTAGTCATCTTCACCCATGGACATCTGCAAAACCGAAGGAGTTGCAGATGCGTTGTCGAGCCTATTTAAGGAAATGGGAAAGGAAGGGGACTGAGGAAAAAATTGGGCCTCCGGCGCTCCAAAAATAATACCAAGTTTGAATAATTAAACACCTTGATCAGATTAACAGTCCATGTTTTCCACGAGGATGAGGAGAGATATCCTTTTCGTAAGCTGTACATGTCATAATTTCTACTGAAATTACTACATCACACATTTAATCTCATTCCACCACTTCGTATCATATCCTACAAAACGACGCCGTTACGATAAAGATAACAACACGTCCACTACATGGGATCCCATTAAAATGGGGCCATTACCCCTTACTCGGACAAAAACCGACCCAAATCTAATAAACACGCAATAACAGAGATGAAGGTGTTACAGTAATCGATTCAATTCGAATTGAATGCGATTTACAATCGGTTACGTACGCCTATTATGTTTACAATCGAGATCCAATATTACCGATTGTGATTGGTATACGTTATGTTCATGGTGTTTGTTTTAGCGTGAATTTATGTCCGAGTCCATATGTTGAACATGTTGGTTTGCATGATTTTTTTTATTTTAGATGGGACATATTTTATTAATCCGCAAAGTTGTTTTTGGATAAGTTCAAAAACAGATGGGAGATATCTAACTCCCAAAAAATTTTAATTTAACCGAACATTTCCTTTATGTTGCATTACTTAAAAGAAAACCAGACAACACTAAAAAACGCCAATAACGATCGAGTTCCTACTATCCACTTACGTAGAAAGTATTCTGCCCACCTACTTATTTTACATAGCATAAAGCCGGCCTGTTTTTCGGGCCAATGAGTTTCGATATTAAATTTGCGAAGTTTCGCAATAGTTGGCAACTTTATCGACTTATTAGACAAAAATTATCTTGCGAAGTGCTTCTCTGCAATCCTTTATCTGCTAAATGGATATAAAACTATACTTCCGGTATTTAACCAGTTTAGTCGAGAAAAATGGACTCTTTTGACTATGGAAGGCGCAGGAGATGTTTTGGAGAACAGAGTTAGTTATTGAGATGAGTATACGAAATAGAGGAGTGACTTTTAAGATAAGACGTGGTCAATTTTAAAGTTAAAAGAGTTTGATTCGCTTATTCCAAAGAATACGATTCAGCTGGGTAGCTCTCAGGTATGTTTGTCTTCAAACTGATTGTATCCAAGTTGTTTCAATAACTTTAAATCCATGTTGATTCAATTTGAGTCGTATAAACTGATTCCATTGAACCCTAAAACTGGTACCACCAGGTAGGACCTGGTACGCACGGCTACATATCAAGCTATACAAATCCAATATAGGCTATTCTTAAATTTTAAGTTAAGCCTTTACAATGGGAGTTCAATCTAAACTGGATGTCTATAGCTTGATGTGTAGCTGAACGAGTAGTCTAGACAGAAAAATAGTATGTAATTTTTTTTTTAAAGCTTACTAGCAATGTAGGTCGCACATTACTAGTATTCTTGTTAACCCCTCATACTAACCTAAATGCTTGTATCACGAGTGAGTTCACGTCGGTAGTGCAATGGGTGAGTTTCAAACCGGCAATCACATGATCGCAAGTTCGACGCCGTAGCCATTAGGCTACCGCCGCTTTACATTGCTCAATGTCCAATTTACGCGTTAATTCCACGATTAAATCTCAACTTCAATACCAAAGTTTAAAATCGTTAGACTCTCAAACAAAGTAAGTACTTTCAAAGTTCTTAAATACAAACGGTAAAAATTTTAATAGAAAATTGCAATGAAATATTGAGTATTGACTGCAAATAAAAAAAATCAGGAGAAACTACACACTCCGACTTCTATTTGGCCAGCTACTATGAAATATGCTGAATCTGCTTGGATTTAATGTAGTCCCGAACTTATCCTCGACTTATTATGGTGATACCGAAACAAAGGAAGATGATATATCATCCACTTATCTTGTCGTAAAAGTTGATCGTAGCAAAGTTAGTTGGAGGTTACGTCAAGGTGACTGGACTAAATGAGCGTCCTTGACCGGCTTAGAAAGAAAAGACGAATGGATAACATCATAAGAAGAAAATTAGGAATCATGTTTGTAAGATATTCTTTGACCATACAGTTTTGAACTGAATCGTATTAAGTAACCCTGTTTTTTACAGTAGTACTTATTGCTAGCACTTTCACGTGTTACCCTAAGAACTTTTACAAGCAAAAGGTAGCTTATGTCCTCCTTCAAGGTCCAATGTATCTCTACACTAAAATTCGTCAAAATTTAGTTCAGCGGTTTACGTTTACGAAAACATAGCAAACAGACAGTCAGAGAAGGACTTCCGTATTTATAATATTAGGATTGATTAGTATGGGTATTTATGAAACCACTGTTTTATTTTTAAATCCAATTCCCTCAACCAGAATTAAATTCTCTAAATCTATATATTGAATATGAATAAGCCTTCATTCATGTAACGACTAAGTAATTTGTCAACGATGGAGTTCGCTAGCATATTTTTTTAAGTCACCGCCGTCTGCAACATAGGCGGAATTCCTGATACTGCCCGCTCTCTAGGAGAAGGAAGGGGATTGATTCCTCAGGTGTTGATCGAGGCTCTTGGCTATCAAGCCATTGGCTGACACAACGATCGATGCAATGATTGCTGAATTCACCTCCCACATATCGACAATCACGTGTGCCAAATCGAGATAGAAGTAAGTATTTATTATTATATTATTTGTAACTATATAATAAAATACTGCCTTATTAGTCTACTGGTCCTAAGCGCGACTGCTACGCTAGAGGTCCTGGGTGCGATCCCCAAGTCGAGCAGTGTAATTGGGTTTTTCTAATAAATTCTCAGTAGGAGCTTGGAGTTTGGATTTGTGCCCGTTCGATTACATGGAACCTAAACATATCGGCAAACTGCCAATGTACACCTCTGCCTCACCTTTCGAGAAAAGCAGGCGATATGATCTGTACAATTATATACCTAATGAAACACAAAATAAACCTGAAGAAACATATCTAAATAACATTTAGATTAAGTAAGACTACAATACAAATTGAATTCGTTATCTCAAGCCATCCCAATTTACATCCATTCCCTTGACACAAAAAGCCTCCTACAGTGAATTTGAAATCAAATCACGGCTCACTAAGGGAATACTTATCTTAAACATAAAATGATGGACTGTAAAATACAATAAAAATATTTTACAACTTCTAGGCTTTCGTTTTTTAACGCATTTTAGAAATTTAATAAAAAAAGGATATCATATTTACACTCCAATACATATTATGACCACTTTTACAGCGTAAAAGTATAAATTTTAGACTGTAGGACTCCTGTTTTCCTTGTTACATACGAAATCTATAATTAGAAGACCAAATATCAATTCCGTTCGTAAAATGTCACAGTTATAAAATATTTTTTTTAAATATACTTATGTACGCTTTTTTTTAATCAGCAATGATACTTAGTAAGTTTTTTGATTATTTGAAGACCAATATACATAAATAAACACCATACTTAAAAAACTGTGACGATAATATAAACGAATCGAACAAAAGTAATGGTTATATTTAAATTCCCATTATTGTAGGAACAATAAAATAAAACTTCAAAATATTAAAGTCATAAACGTATTTTTAAAAATATATTTTCATACAAAAGTATCGACACATCAAAAAATTCAATTTCGCAAAGACCGCACGTAAAAATAATGTCGTAAAACCGAACGGGATTATCTGATTGGATTCGATAATATCTAGCAATTACGGTAACATTACTTTTTATTGGCGATGTCTTTATTTGGAATGACCTATTAATGCGGCAATGGACACGGTGCGTCGTTAAAATCATAAGAACTAAATGTACCTGATTGCGAGGTAATTGAACGAGCCGCGGAAATGGAGGTAACCTACTTGAACTTACCACATGATGACCTGGAATAGTCAGATAAATAGAATACTACATGATAAAATGGGATAAATTTTAATCGTCGGGGTAAAGAAAGTTTTATGTAATTTTACCTTGACGGCTGTTCGTAAGGTTAACTTCAGATGCGCACAGTTATTTCGAACTAATTATATTTAATATATGTTATAGGTAGGCATTTAGAAATGCCCCAATTTGTGGAAGGTGTGTGACATTTCGATACATTTAGTTTTATAACATTGTACTGAAGTGGAGTGAAGTGAAGTGTATATTGTATTTGAAGTGGTAGAACTCTGGTGATTTAATTAGTTTGGTACCACCACATTGCCCAATTTTCTGTTATTACTATTACCATTATTGAGGACTGGTTTGGAAAAAAATACTGCGGTTTCTGCTTACAACCAGGCAACCCTTAATGCTTTATAAAAAAAAGCAGAATAAAAACGGGTCTATTGCCTTCAACCGCACACAAAACCAAAATCCAACTAAGAATTTAATAAAATATCCATAAAAATATAACAAACAAATATATGTTAGATCAGCAGTTACTTATTTATATGGAACGGTAAGGTTTTTAGTGGCGGTCGTAAAGCGAATCTTCTTAACAATGGTGGACAATAAAACATGAAAAGTGCGTTAACGGCCTATAAAACCTGTTTATTGGAAGTAGTTAAACAAAATCGGACGGCAAAGAGGTCACGATACAGTATGGAGGCTTTTGATCACCTTGTTGGATAAAAAACGCGTATATCATTGTGAATAATTGTTCGGTATATTCTCGAACGTCGACGGAGGGGGCTGCGGTGCGAGACGCGAGGGACGTGGTGCCTGCGCCGGCGGGCCACAGACAGAGCTAACAGGACACCAGTGAGCGACACACGCGACCGCATCACATTGTACGCGCGCCATTTTATCGTTTCCTTTGTGACTACTTAACAATATAACTATATTTTATATTCACGAACCAGTCGTCGAGAGTATTATTTTATCTAATCAACTACAGTCCCCTACAATAATGTTGAAACGAAGTTCTTCATCGTGGTTTGTGGTAGAAGTTGCTTAGTTTCTACGGACGATTGCTACAGCGGTCCCGTAGTCTCGGCACTAAATTGGTGTTGCGAAACGCCGAGGTTGGTTTTAGTCGGTAGATCGCTGTTTTCAGAGCGTAGTCCTACACACCCCATCGCTCTCCCCGGAGCGGTGGGTGGTACATAAAGCATTTCCAGCCCCGTCAGAAAAAAAGAGTTGCCTAGTAAAAATCGTCACGTAATAAAAGAGCGTTATACCACCGAGATGCGATGCAACACTGATACGTTGCTGGCTCTTAGGGTTGCAACACAAATCAGGAATCAGGGCACTCAAAGAAGTCTATTCCTTATGAAATAGCAGTGTGACGCATACGCACGATTCACCCTGATTGATTAAAAAACCCATCGTCCAATCAGAATGCACGGCCAGTGCGTCGGGTCGACCCGACCAGTCAAGTAAGGGCGGCCGCACATGTCAGGTACCTGATCCGATTCTTCGATTCGGATTCTTAATTCGATTTCCACACCGGGGAACCGTCAAAACTAAGGTACTTATATTGTTATTCTGCTAGCCTTCATCCTCGCAGACCCTTGCAAGGGCAAACAACCAAGACAACTACGAAGTGCGGAAAAAGAAAAGATGTCTTTCGTTCTTCTCTCTTTTCGTTCAAAGGTTTTATCCTATCTCTTTCTATCAAAACTTAGACTAGAACGTAACCAAGTTTGCTGCCGCTAGACCGATGAACCAAAATCATTTACAAACTATTTAATTAACATTCTTGGCAAGTTCGTGAAACAATCCACGCTTCACGTGCTTTTATAAGAATCTGTGTGCTACACACGTAGCGTTGGAAGCTGCTACGAAGATTCGTAGACAATCGTAGCAATTGCTACGATTGCTAAGGAGTTAGCTACGACGGTGGTACTACGAATTGCGATTATGAGAGCATCAAATGCAAATTGCGCCCTTTAAAACGCAAAAATGTTAATAAAAAATCATTAATTTAGCTTGTATAATTGGGTGACATGAATTTACTGAGTCATGTGACCTACTATAATTTATTATGTTGTGGAGACACGAATCTCTGCTTCAGATCAATATGTAAGGCGAGCATAACATGTATTTACAATCGTCAGCGATTATATTTTATAGATCTTAAATAAATCCTCCTTTGTGTGGATATCAATATTTTACCCAAAAATAAACTTTGAAGTCCCATTAAAACTGGGTTCGAATTTCGAAAAATCCTCTCTCAGTTCACGCTTTTGTAAGCAATCTTATATATGTTTGCCGGCGAACCATCTACTACACCGCATCACTTGCTCGGTAACTCTCTTGAGGTGTTCTTGGCCTGTGTACACTCCTACTAAGTTAACTGGCTAAGTCGGACGTTGTGGTACCACTAACCCGTGTAAACAGACGGAGATTGCATAATAAATTGGAGTGTGACTAACAAAAACATTGTTGAGATATTGTTGATTTTTTCTTAATTCTATGACTATCGGGTTGAAAGTCTAGACTATAGCCTAATCCTTGTTATTCTGCGAGGAGACTCGTACCCAGCAGAAAGCCAATATATTGGGTTGATGATAATGTCTATTTATTAATATCTTTAGGTTGGTTTTTAATATTTATGTAAAGATGAACAAACTTTGTGGCTCGTAGTTATGTATATCTATTACAAGTATCTTGTAGTAATAAAAATATTATAATAAAATTAGCTAGACGCTACACTAGAGTTATACATAACTTTTATACATTAGATAAAATATCTTCTCTCTAATTATTCTATCTAGAATCTTTATTCGTTATAATGAATTACTTATGAAGAAATTTAACAAAAAATCCTACTTTTTTCTTAAGACCGATATGGTTTCTTTCTTATGAAATATTTTTGACATAGCTGAAACATTTTCTTAATGATGTAATCCAACCTTGGTTCACCCAAAAAGCAAAGGAATTTAATTACTTTATTTTCGGTTTCGTTTTTTATTAAAGAACGTACGGATATCGGCCATATTGAATTTTCTAATTTGCTTTTTTCACGAACCAAATTTTATTATAATGTTATTTGTTTTTTTTTTTGTATAATTTCGTCTTAAGTATTTTTATTTTACCATGCGTACAAATAACTTCTGGGGTTACCCTATTAAAAGCTAAAAAGAATTAACATTATTCAATTAACTTACAAAATGTCTTTGCTTTCCTAGGAATATAATGCAGGACTTCGTATTTATTTTAACTGTATTTATGTAGTTTTTAAGGGAGTCTATCTATGTGTCATAGTTTTTCTTTAACTGATTTTATTGCTGGAATAATGCTATCATTATTGACTCGAGCTGGAGATAATAATTTATAATTTGCGTTGTATGAATAACCGATAGGAAATATACCGATTGAAAAAAAAAAACAAAACGTTATTGAATCAACGAAAAAGAGGAAGAAATGAACTGCAGCCTAGACAGGGGTTTTAAAATTATTAAGAAAGATTATCAAGTAATTTTAGTGAAGGAAAAATACAACTGTGGGCAGGATTCGAACCTACGTCTTCTGGTCCTCCGCCTCAAAGACGTAAATTAAAAATGTGAAGGCAAATTTCGACTTGGCGGGTGGGAGTCGTGCTGGCTTGGCGGTCATAGCGTCTGGTGTACTTAACCAGAAGACGCAGGTTTGAATCCTGCCCGCGGTTGTATTGTTTCTTCAATAAAATAACTTAATAATTTTTGCATGGAAAATGCCTTAAAAAAATACAAAAAGAAAGTTATAAATATAATTTTATTTGATGACATTTGTAACATATGGAATTTTAATCTTATTTTATTTTACCACTTGTTAACAGCTTGACATGTTTAATTTGATTTTGCAAATTTTAGTGTCACTGTTTGATTACCTATGTCCATTAATTCATACGCCTAACAGGCAGATTTTGGTGATTCATTTTATATTAACCATACGACCATGTTTTACCCAAAATGCAATGAATAATAAATGATTTGATTTGATTTGATATAAGCCTTTTTTATTTTATGCTAGACAGAGAGCGAACTATATCGGCTTGTGACGTCACAATCCGATGTGCCATGATACAATTTATATACTAACACTTTTTGCGGGAAAGGGACAGCATCCCCTCTTAATCCCCACCATAAACTTTAAACGCTTATATCTTAAAATTTTTCTTCGATTTTTTTATTAGGTAAATGTGATATATTTTACTTTATACGTTATTTGACAATAGGCTTGTTATTTTTAATGAATACAACACCATTTAACTACTCCATTACAGCTCACATTTCCTTTGTTCATTGTATAAGAGAAATACAAGAATAAAAATCCATAAATACTAACGTACCATTTTAAATAATTCACAAACTTCCAACTTTTTCAGTGAACTCATAAAAATCCGACTCTGAGCGGGTTATTCATTAAAATAACTAAAAGTGGACTCAGCGAAATAACACAATTTGAAAAATTATTATACCCGACCGCCATTGCTTAGCTCGCTCAAGTTGAGACTCAACTTAAAAGTTCGCCGCTCCCAGATAACGTAACGCCATCGAATTATGATTCCGATGTAGGTTAACTTAAATGAGTTAAGTGTTTTTGCTGGTTTGCGGATTATGGTACTTCGCGTGTATCCGATATTAATTTCTACAGAAGATTATTTTTTTAATACCTTTTGCAAGGACATTTTTATTTGCTTCCTATTTATAGGAAAGACTATTGGACTAATGCAAAGACAATGTTTTGAAAAGCGAATTCAAAACAGATCTTTGAACTTGAACTAACTGTAATGTATTGTAAGTTGTGTCAGTTAAAGTTACCTAATGGTTTCTCAGTTTATCACCCTAAGTCGGACGATGTAGAAGAGATATTTGATATTGGGGTTAATGACCTTGGAAGCTTAATTGGCTAAAGTATCCGGTGTGCCGAACCGGAGTAGGCCGATTCGAGTCATGTCCGCAATTATAGATATCTTTGAAAAAAGGAAGGAATTTAATTATTGTCGAACATCAAGAGAGATAACTAAGGAAGCCTTTGCTCAGCAGTGAGGCATAACAGGCTAATAATAACATAAAAACGTATCCATCACGCCTGTATTCCCCGAAGGGTTAGACAGAGGTAATGTAGACCAACAATTCATCGGTATATCAGGGCCCATGTAATAGGGGGCGAGTGTATTGCCATTGTGTGCAGTGATAGCCTAGTCATATGACCATTGGACTGCCAAGTCAAAGGTCTCGAGTTCGAATCCAAGGCACGCACCTCTAACTTTTCGAAGTTATGTGCGTATTAATAATTAATTATCACGCGCTTAAACGGTGAACGAAAAACATCGTGAGGAAACCTGCATGCTTGAGAGATTTTCTTGACGGTGTGTGAAGTCTGCCAACCCGCAGTAGGCTAGCGTGGCGGACTATAGCCTAATCCCTCTCGTATTGAGAGGAGACCCGTGCCCAGCAGTGGGACAATGTAATAGACATTAACCGAGCATAAATCCAAACCGAGCACCTATGACAATCGTTGGTAGTAGTCAGAAGCCCAAAAATCCTTACAACCAGTCTATCCTTCGAGTATCAGCGTTGCCCATAAAAAAAAAGCTTACTAGCAATGTAGGTCACACATTCCTAGTATTCTTGTTAACCCCTCGTGCTAAGCTAAATGCTTGTGTTACAAGTGGGTTCACGTCGGTAGTGCAATGGGTGGGGTTCGAACCGGCAACCATATGATCGCAAGTCCGACGCCCTAGCCATTAGGCTACCGACGCTTCATTGGGTCGGGTTGCATAGGTCTGATGGCAGTCGCTAGTTAGACTGGAAGCCAACCCAAACATGATTGGGAAATAGCTAAGAGGATGAACAGAGTAATATGGTATTAGTTTAGACAATATTTAAAATTAATCAATCTGTAAAACTATCAACGCTGATTTCTATAAATATTATTCATTTTGTAACCCCTAGTATTTACATAACTTGAAAATTATTCTTGTTCTTTATCAGTGTTTAGCATTAAATATTGCGAAATGTTCACAAAGATATGAATTTTCTAATTAAAGAAAATTTACTGGTTTCTAACACTTACACGAATATTAGACATTGAAATAAAACTACTTTTTACGGATTTTATTGCGTTATATTAATTGTTTTAATTCCCGACGTTTCGGATCCTTTACAGCATCAATTGTCAATTTCTTAGTGAAAGAAAATTTCGTATTTCGTTTAGTTGGCAAAGCGTCTGGTGTACTTAACCAAAATACTGTCTTAATACTTGCCTCAACTATATTTGTTTTTTTTTTGTAATGAATTCATTATATCTGTTATGTAAACCTATCATTAGAGACTTTAGAAATGGTATGTTTTCTAATGTGAATACATTAGAAAACATACCAATTCTAAAGTCTTTAAGTATCTACTTACTATGTATGTATTTGCTGGTATACTTTATGAATAAATAGTAGTAACAGTAGTATAGAATGCAACTTACATCAACATCAATGCCAGGCTGCGCGAAGATCCTAGTGAACGGGTACTCTTTAGGCAGATAACTGAAGAACTCCTGCCTCCCTCTGTACCACTTGACACTGTATAATGTCTCGTTGCCTTCTAGAGTCCATTTGCAGCCGAGTAGTACTGTATCACCGAGCTTAACTGCAGATGGTGCAATGAGTTGCACATCTCGGAGGGCTATCACATCTAGAACAAAGAAAAATAGGATGTCATTTAGTGTGCCTGTGTTTATTTATATTACCAACGCATGCATTTCCTTAAGACAGATCGTCCCGTTGTGGTCGTCAAATTCATATATTTTTATTTTTAACCACCGACGCAAAAACGACGGGGTGTTATAAGTTTGACGTGTCTGTGTGTGTGTGTGTGTATGAGGGTGTGTGTGTCTGTCTGTGCCATCGTAGCTCCCGAACGGATGTACCAATTTGGATTTAGTTTTTTTTGTTTGAAAGGTGAATTAGCCAAAAGCTAAGAAAAATTTGAATTTCGCGCCCAACCCCGACGCTGTAGCCTTAAATGATAACCTTAGGCCTTTTTTTTCGATCCCGTTTAAGATTATTATCCCTTGTAACCCGAGCGAGCGAGCCAATTATCGTAACCTAGTAACAATTGTCAAAATTCTAGAAAAAAAACTGTTTTCTTTGACTATGATACAATTTCTAGTGTCATGGAAACTTCGCATAGGACTTATCAAAAGTGCTACAAACTTAAATTAATTAATGACAAAATCAAAGGAAAATATTTGTTTATATCTATAATTAATAAATTGACTAGTTTCTAAGAATTACTTACATAAACTGTACAACTTTCTGCTCAAAGTAAAATTCCAATTAAAATTTTCTATTTCGATTTAATTTATGTAAAACATTTTCTTTGTATAATTTCAACAATAGTTCTTTGTTAACAAAATTTTGAATTAATTACAATAGGTAAAAATCATACATGGGTGTAGGTACTTTTGAAATGCTTTAAATGGTAAAAGTCAAAATAATAAATCATACCTACGTCATAAAACGTCAATGATGTCACCTCAAGACGTAAAATGTGGAAGAGAAATTCGACACCACAGCCACAGGCAGTGGTAGCTTAGTTGGTAAAGTGTTGGTTAACCGAAGGGACGCGAGTTCAAGTTCCTTAGGCCGAATTTATCTTTCACTAGAAAATTTATATCTTTGTGAATATTTCGAATTATATAATTCTTAAAAATAGCCATAATAGGTCTTATATATAATAAATATTTACTAGACTTATTAGAGTTTTAAGATTTAACCCAGGTTTTTCTACCGATTATTCTTGGATCCATGTAGGTTCTCTATATGCTTAGAAAGCAAATTATACCTAAAATCGGTCATGATAACTACATAAAAAAACTGTCCCGTCGATATGAGCAACACAACAGTAGTTCACGCCATGGAAAAAAATATATTTAGAATTCTACAGTAATAGGTACGTCCTCTAAATAATGCCACAAAATCTAGTTCAACTTAAAAGGATAAACAAACTTTTGCTACTAATAAGAATTAATCAAAAAACCCAATAAAAAAGTCAAAGTTCTTATTGCTATTTTTTAATTTAATCGGTGAGTTGCGGTTATCTCATAGTGAAAAGCGGCTTTATATACATAATAATCCAATATTTATGTGAGGATTAAATTAAAACACCCAAAAAGCATTCACACATTTTCGTAAAATATCAGCGAAGAGGGACCATTTCGCCTCGCTCCGTTGTAAATAACATTTGATTCAATATGTAGGTACTCGGACCCAATCTAGCAACTGATACCAACGGTAAATCAATTTAGCGAAGTAATGTACAGAAACATTTTGTTCCGATGTCCTATTTTCTTTTTCCTTGGCCAGTATCATGCGGTATGTGTCGGTGTAGTGTGTGTGTGGTGGGAATAGAAGCGGTTAGCGGTTTTTTAAAGTACCTCTGTCCTTCATACCATAAGAAAGCTTTCCTTAGTTAAAAAAATATAAAAGGAGACCACAATTTTGAAATCGCGGTCTCCTTTTATAGCGGCGGCGGTAGCCTAATGGCTAGGGCGTCGGACTTGCGATCATGTGGTTGCCGGTTTGAACCCACCATTGCACTACCGACGTGAACCCACTCGTAACACAAGTTTAGTACGAGGGGTTAACAAGATTTCTAGTAAGGTGAGACCCACATTGCAAGTAAGCTTTAAAAAACGGTAAAAAAAAATGTGTAAATTTATTTGTAAAAGGTACCACTAGGTGGCGTTGCACTTCCGTACCGCACTAGGTGCTTCCTTCATTCCAGAAATAACGATGACTTTCTAACGTTATGTAACTAATATAATTGGAGTGCTAGTGACAAGAAGACAAACCCGCTACAAGTGTCACCCCACCTCAAAATAACAGCGCCGGTATATCGCTTAGACCACAAACAATTACATTACATCAGGCGACGCCTGCGCTTAACGCAATTACAAGACAGACGTCCGATTTATTTATGATTATATCCACTTACGCTAGACAGGTAAATGGCTAATGTACCTCATTAGCCGGTAAAATTACGTAATCAATTATACCTAGGTTTGCGTGGATGTTTGGTTTGGGGATAATTTGCCAGTAGCCTACCCTAACATGAATGATCGCGAGACAGAAGTGGAAGTAGGAAGGTCGCCAATGCCGGGATAGATGATAGGTAGGATGTAGGTAAAGTAAAAGCGGCGGTAGCCTAATGGCTAGGGCGTCGGACTTGCGATCACACGGTTGCCGGTTCGATCCCCACCCATTGCACTACCGACGTGAACCCACTCGTAACACAAGCGTTTTAGCTTAGCACGAGGGGTTAACAAGAATACTAGTAATGTGTGACCCACATTGCTAGTAAGCTTTAAAAAAAAAAAAAGTACTGCAATGGAGATCACGAATTAGGCGCAGAAACGTCAGTAGGCAAAAAGTCTAATGGCATTATTGGTGGTATGGTATAGCGGGTTATATTCCGTATGGTTGAAAAGATTTTAGATTCATAAAGGCACAATAATAATTTAGTAAAGTTGGTTAGGAAGGAACTGATGCGGAAGGGCCTCAGATTGTTTAAAATGGAGTGCTTATGAAGAGACCTGCATCAAGCATTGGATGGCAATAGGTTGAAGAAGAAGAAGCGATACCTACAACGAAGTAAAGTGGCGGTGTCGGACTTGCGATCATGTGGTTGTCGCTTCGAAACCCACCCGTTGCACTACCGACGTGAACCCACTCGTAGCACTAGCATTTAGCTTAACACGAGGGGTTAACAAGATTACTAGTAATGTGTGACCCACATTGCTAGTAAGCATTTTAAAAAAAAGGTGCAGGAGAGTAGCTGTTCTTTACATTTCCTTCTGTCACCTAGGTATAAGATTTTTTTGGTGACAAATGGTGCGTAGTTCTAGTGGGACAGAAGCTGACAACTTCGTAAGCTTTCCACTTGGCAATAAGCAGCTAAATTTCACTTCAGAGACCTAAACTTTTTCACAGATATAATTTCACTCTAAAAAATACCGAAATATAAACAGAGTAACATCGAGGGAATGTGAAAAAGAAACATTTGACAGAAGGTATGAGTGATCGCATGCGTTCGTCGGCGTGCAATTCATCAAAACACGCAACTTTCTGTCGGGGAAACTTTGGCAAAAAATCGGTCAGAAACGCCGCAACTAACGCTAAAATATTGGCTTTCTGGGAAATGTTTTTGATCTATGTAATGTGAGTAGATATATAGGACAGTACAACCTAACTTTCTGAGATCGCTCCCAATTTTTATTTCATAACATGACTATATCTTCACGCCTGTACCCCCGAGTTAAGCAGAGGTGTACAAACACTAGTACGTACATCATTATTTATTGTATGGAAAATCCTGATGGTCATGATTTGGTTATGTAGGTGGGTAATGTAGGGGACATAGGCTTTCCCCCTATAACATGGCAAATAAAAATACTTTACGGAATTTGTAATACTATATTTTACGATATTCAATCCGTAGAGTAGTTTTATTTCAATATGTCTAATATTGGCGTTAGTCTTAAAATTTAGAATGCGAGCCTTTTCCAGAAAACCAGGCACAAATCCAAAATGATGAGAATGTTAATAAGAATGAGAATTTAATAGAAAAACTGATTAACATTACATTTTGCTTGCCCATGGAATCGATACCAGAACCTAATCATCAATAGACACGCTTGCGCACACTAGATCAATGAGGCAGAGCATTTTTATGACTAATGAGAAATATGTTTAAAAATAAATAAGGCTACACATGATTATAACTTCGAATATTAAACTACGCTACGTGTCCAATTACAGAAACAAAACAAAATCACATTGCGTATACTTCTTTATTAAAACCAGCGGACATTAATGTGTGATCGGATACTTCTGAAGCTAATACGTCATAACAGGAAAAAGTTAACTTTGATCAACGCCTCTCCATCGCTGTAGCGGAACCCCAAACGGCCCATGATAAATTAAGCGAGTTCGTGTGTCGAAGGAAAAGTTTGGGAAATATCTGTGTCTTATCTTTCTTAGGGGACAGTCACAATTTGTAAACGACGTAACAGAATGTTGCTGGAATCGGTTTTAAGAATTACTGAAAATTGAGCGGTTCATTCAATTTGTTTGAATACTTTGAATGGCCCTTAACTAAATGACCGTCGTACTGATCAGTCTATGATACAGCTAAGTTATAAATATAATGATTTAGTTCAAGTACACGAGGATTCATTGATGCTTGCCGCAATGTTAAATATTCTGAAAATAAGCAATAATTTTTGGTAGCGTTTTTGTATCCCGAACGTGTAAGATTTGAAGGGTAAATGATTATATCTATAGATCTCTTAAAAACTCTTTTACATATCAATGTTTTCCTATCAGACGACTTCTGAGAAGAAACGCTGACACAAACTCAAAGAATCATGGTCTCTTTTATAACCATATAGTAGTATTATCAAATATGCGAGTTTTATAATGCAGGGCAATGTCTTAATAGGCCTTTTGAAGTTACAGCCTTGGCAGGTTTGAGTTAACCAGCCCTAACTGAAGGCATAAATGCATCTGTCATCGTGTAGCTCAACCACACACATATGCAGGAAGCTCTACGACCCATCGCACGACGATACCAGATCAGCAAGACATTTGTAATGAAGCTCGTGTATTTACTGAGCAAAATTCAACTGGGGTCTTAGACGATTCACACACGACCCAGCTCTACGCTGCAGGGTGCGTAGCGACAGAACCACAACACTGCGCGAATGCGTTTTCTGTGTGTTACAGTACGCGTGTTTAAAATAAAGAAATAACATTTATTTAAAACAACACAATACACAAAAAAAAAACAATAAATTATCTATCTTATGGCACGGCGTTTTGTTACTTTGTAATCAGAATCTTATCTTAAAGATTACAGCTATAAATATTATCGTCTTTGCTGGAGTTCCTGGAATGGATTTCAGGTTACTCATCAAATAATCCGAATAATTACGCTTCAAGTATCTTTAACAAATTAAAGGAATTTGATACAATAAACTTGTCTAAGCCAGTAAATTTAAAATTCTTTAAGATACTTTTTGGGAGCTGGTTTATTTTTCTTATAAAAAGCCCTTTTTTTGTCACACTACTGAGAAAAAACCTTTCTTAACTCCAAATATCTTTATTGTTACATAGAATCCATTATTCATAGAAATACATAGAAAAAGTATCAACTAGACACTGCGTTCAGCCATTTTGTATGTCGTGTATTTTCTCCAAAACTAGCTTTCCGCCCACGGCTTCGCCCGCGTGGTTTCTCGGCTTTTCTGCATTAACATTTCCCCGTTTTTGCAAAATTTTTCATATATGCTCCGCTCCTATTGGTCTTAGCGTGATGATATATAGTCTATAGCCTTCCTCGATAAATAGGCTAACCAACACTTAAAGAATTTTTCAAATCGGACCCGTAGTTCCTGAGATTAGCGCGTTCAAACAAACAATCTCTTCCGCTTTATAACATAAGTATAGATATGAGCTTCTTACACATACAATTTTATCCCACCCCGTTTCCTTTTAAGCCCAACAGAATTTTTACCACTAATGCAAAACTCTTTATCATGCATGACGTTCAAAAAGTAACTTAACGCCAAAATGAGACGCTACTCTTTTTAAGAACAGTTTTTTTTAGGATTACTTTTAATTGAATTGGTGACTTCTAGGCTATAAATATTCTAAGCTTCATCTATAGGCCGACCGTTTAACTCGCGTATCGCCTGCGCGGTAAGAAGGGAGCGGGGGCGGGTAACGCTTCACACGGAGTCAATAATCCAAAGATTTATCTCGAGATAGACATTGATGGTAAAGAATAAAATAATAAGTAAAGTATTTAAGTAAGTATTTAAAATAATAAGCTCCCTTCTTACCGCGCAGGCGATACGCGAGTTAAACGGTCGGCCTATAAATACTCGAATAGTTATTTCAACTCTACTTGCAGCCAAACCTCTTGTAGCCTTATGACTAAGGTGTTGGAGTTCCGATCACATGGTTGCCAGTTGGAAACCTACCCATTGCACTACCGACGTAAACCCACTCGTAACACAAGCATTTAGCTTAGGGTTAATAAGAATACTAGTAATGTGCGACCGAAATTGCTAGTAAGCATTAAAAAAAAAGTGCAGTGATAGCCTTGTGATATGACCATTGGACTGCCAAGTCAAAGGTCTCGAGTTCGAATCAAAGGCACGCACCTCTGTCTTTTCGAAGTCATGTGCGTATTAATACTTAATTATCGCGCGCTTAAACGGTGAAGGAAAACATCGTGAGGAAACCTGCATGCCTGAGAGATTTTCTTGACGGCATGTGAAGTCTGCCAACCCGCAGTAGGCTAGCGTGGTGGACTATAGCCTAATCCCTCACGTTCTGAGAGGAGACCCGTGCCCAGCAGTGGGACAATGTAATGGGTTGATGATGATGATTAAAAAAAAGAGAATTCTGTGTTGCATTTGCAGTACATACGTATGCAACGTTGGTACACTGTAATTAATGTAATGCAACATTTGCTGATCTAGGTGTGAAGCGTATCGCGTGATGTGACATTATCTGTGGTCTCACTGGTTACATTGCATGTTACACGGGTATAGACGAACCATTAGGGAATAGCTTACATTCTATTACATTATGCACGTAGATGAGAACATTATCCATGAAAATAACTTTGAACTCAATTGAACCGACAACCTAAATCTCCTATAAAATTTATTGTCTTCATCATTATTAGCCAAAAGAGGTCCATTGCTAAATACTCCATAGAGTTCAAGGAACGGTTACATGCCACCTTTATTCAACGTCTCCCAGCGACCTTTACCAGGTCATCTGACCATCTCATTGGAGGTCGTCTCACATTCCGTTTACCGATGCGTGGTCTCCTTCTCCCTTCGTGGTATGTATGTATGTACGTATTTCTTTGATTTTCTATGAGTTTTTTTGGCTCGGATAACTATTAAAAATAAGACTGCGGCTACATAATCATTATTCTGTTTTGCACGCGTGTGGGCGAGACTTAATGGTAATCTTTATTATTATATTCTTTATTGTACACCAAATAAAAAAAATACAAAAGACAATAACTTATTCTAATACAAAAAGTACAATTGGCGGCCTTATCGCAATTTGCGATTTCTTCCAGGCAACCTTAGGATGGACTGAACTGAACCAAAATACAGGTTGAGGTTGTTGGTGCATGTAAATATTAATATTATTATATAAAAATAGATAAATATATATATAAACTATAATAAATAAACATAAGTATAGGTATATTCATAACTATAGCAAAAACAAAAAAATAGGAATGTTTATAGATTATAACGACGAATACGACATAGAATCACAGCGACAAGTAATAATCCTTCACGAGCCTTTTAAAAACGGACAGTGATTGGGCACGCCTTATTGGTACCGGCAATGCATTCCACAAACGAGCGGCCTGAACCGAAAAGGATTTGTCGAAAAAGGTTGTGGAATGCATTGGCATCTTCAGTCTTAGGTTATCCGATGACCTTAGAAATTGCGAGTGGCTATCACCAAGGTATTCGAAGCGATTTTTGAGGTAAAGTGGAGTAGAGGGTAAGAACAGGACATTGTAAAGTAATGAAAGTATGTGAGCATTCCGGCGAAGGCGAATTGGTAACCACTTGAGCTTTGCACGAAATTCTGACACGTGGTCATATTTGCGTAAGCCAAATATGAACCTTATACAAAAATTTTGAAGACGCTCCAGCTTATCAAGTTGGTTCTCTGTAAGGTCAAGATAGCTGACATCTGCATAATCAAGGATCGGAAGAAGAAGGGACTGAGCTAGCGCAACTTTGGTTGCAGTTGGCAGGAAGTTACGTAGTCTTTTCAGACTTGCAGCAGATGCAAACAACTTGCGACTAACTTCCTGTAGTTGAACAGACCAGGTAAAGTTTTTGTCAATATAAATCCCCAAGTTTTTAACATTTTCACTAAAAGGAATAACAACGTTATCAAAAGAAACTTGGGGAAGAGCATTCCAGTCAATTTTTGAGATGGTTCTGGAACTGCCCACCACAATCACCTGCGTCTTTGCGGGATTAACCAGAAGTCCGTACCGTTTGCTCCAGTCGCTAATACAAATAAGGTCTTGATTTATAGTGCCGACCGCTTGCGTCAGATTTCCAAGGGGTGCTCTACAGTAGATTTGCAGATCATCTGCATCTTTCGGAGATTGAGTTTATAAAAGAAGAGGAGATAAAACGCCACCCTGTGGTACACCGGCAAAGGTCTTGCACCAAGAAGATGAAGTATCTTCAATGCAAATACGTTGCCGACGACCGAACAGGTAACTTCGAAACCAGTCAATCGCCGATGGAGATATGTTAAGCGAGCGCAATACGCCAAGCAAGACATCGAAATCAACAGTATTAAAAGCATTACTAAAATCCAGTAATGCCATAACCGTTAGATTCCCGATTTCCATGCCGGACCTGATGTCATCCGTAATATTGATAAGGGCTGTGGTAGTGCTATGACCGGGACGAAAACCAGATTGGAAGGAGTTAAGGAGATTATTTTTAGTAAGGAACATGCTCAGTTGATTGTGAATCAGCCGTTCGAGGACTTTGGACAGGAATGGTAGGATGGATATGGGACGATATTCAGAAAAGGACGTGGGATGAGATTTTTTAGGTAAGGGAATCACTTTGGCTTCTTTCCATGCTTTTGGAAAAACACCATCGGTGATAGAGTAGTTCAGGATGTGACAAATAATAGGTAGGATAATATCAAGCACAGGCAGGATCATATTACGGCTGATACAGTCACTGCCAACTGCGTTGGAAGTTATTGAAACTACGCTCTTCCTAACATCACATGCGGTGAATGGACTAAAAGAAAATGAGGAATAACTAGGAGCCGGAAGAGAAGAAAGATAATTTAAAGTATTAAGTTTTGTTGCCCTATCAAAATTAGGCGACGCAGTAAAATGGTAATTGAGAGAGTTGAAATCTAAATCTTTAGGGATTGTTTCTTGGCGAGATTTCCCGACTCCCATTGATCTTAGGAATTTCCAGACTTTTGCTGGATCTCCGTCTTGAACAGAGGTGTGGATATGTTGGCGTTGAGCATTCCTACAAACCTTATTGCAGTGATTGCGGATGGAGACGTATTTCTCCCTGTTGAAATCCGACGGTCGACCCTTATATTTAGCTTTAGCCATCGCTTTTTTATGCATAATCGCTTTAATGTCATTTGTTAGCCACGGCGATGGTAAATGTCTGACTTTCACTGGTCGAACTGGAGCATGACGGTCATACAGTTGTACGAGCATGGTTGTAAATAAATCAACTTTCTCACTGACACACGAAGAGACAAGGATTGGAGACCAGTCTAAATTGTTGGCATCCTCGCAAAGATGGTTCACATTAATTGCTCCAAAGTTGCGCTGCATAAGAATTTTGGGTTTGGCCTTGGGAGGCCGAACTTTATAAGAAACATAGATGAGGTCGTGGTAAGAAAAAGCATCAGCTGAGCATTGACCGTGCTTAGCGACTCGATCATTAGAAGAGACGAAAATTAGGTCAAGAAGTGAGGGAGCGGAATTAGGAATGTGATGCGAAGCATTAAGAGGGAGAATGGTCAGGTTATTAGAATTTACTATAGAACGCAAAGAGGAAGAACGGGAATCTTGTTTAAGAAGACAGGTGTTAAAGTCACCCATGATTATGCAATGACTGTAAGAGGGGACTAGCATCTCTAAAATGCTTTCAAAGGAAGAGAAGAAATTAACACGTAGAGAAGGACAATAGTACACACCAAGAAGTATTTTTTTATGATTAAGTTCAACTTCAAGAAAGAGATGTTCACCCGCATTTGACGGTGGACTTTATTCTTAAAACAAATCTTGTTCCAAAAATGTCCTTTCAAATAACGGGGTTCGTCCGAACGATTCGATCGCATGTGTACTGTAAAGATTTATATAAAACATAATTGGTTTCGTATCGGCCGTAGCAGGCCATTTAGGTAATGGACGAACCCTCTGATACCTGTTGTTACTCTGTTGCACTGTTACCCGTATTACTTGGCCTTGGTTCACTCACAATTTCGCGGGTAATCCGGGCCAAATGTGTTTTCCTTACAAAGTGATTTCGGATTAAGGTAGGTATTACATACGAGTGCCTTATTTGAAGTAATGGCCTTTTTTGGATTGCGATTTTGTGTTTTTGAAGATGGGTTTGAGAGGCGAGTTATTGGGTGCTCTCGTCGTGAATTATGGGTAAAAGGTGAAGGGTTAAAGTGGTATGCATCATCGAAGAGTAATCACAGACTAGCTTGTACTTCTTTATAGTACAGAATATCATCAGGGATCGTGAGCCGCCTGGGGAGGCGGTAGGGTGTGTCAAACTTGTACTGACAAAAAACCTCACTTACTGCTTTCTCTTTTTTTTGCCCTACAGTCACGGCTATGGGATGAGACCACGAGATTCGACCACGACGAGCTGTTGTCTAGCATTAGTTGGGCCCCCTCAAGACTAGGTTGTACTTATGTATGGCTAATGACCCATATCAATTTGAAGTGGCGGTAGCCTAATGGCTAGGGCGTCGGGCTTGCGATCATGTGGTTGCCGGTTCTAAACCAACCCATTGCATGATTACGATGCGTACCGACATGGAACTAAGCTTTTAAATAAAACACATAAGGAAACCGAGTCCATTCTAGTTTCAGGACAAGGCCCGCAATCTTGATCTAAAATCATACAGTTTTGCTGCAAGAGACCTAAACATACCAGTGAAGTGTTGGTTTTTACTGGTACACCTCTGCCTAACCCTTCGGAAAATACAGGCGTGATGGTACATCATGTTTTGATTCTGTCAAATATGTCATAAGTTTCTATGGACAAGACTGTAAACGCCAAACTACAACGATAAAGTATTTGATTTTATAAAAACGTAGGAAATAAAAATGGCGCCCACAAATCTAATGAATGCTTTTACGTAAGTTACATGCGCTTTTTAAAAAAGCTTGGAAATTAGTGATGCAAAACAAACTTTTCTCGTTAGCCGGGAACTAAGTTAAATATGCTTGCTCCAAGGGCCGCAATAGTTTGTACTGGTTTCAAACTCGGGACCTTACACTCATAATTTTTAATGATAAACACTCTTTATTAACTGATAAACAATAGATTTTGCATTCTGAATATAGGTAATATGGAACTTGAAAAGTTAATTGGAATGCATTGTAAAAGATTATTTCCTCATCATCATTAACCCATATAATGTCCCACAGCTGGGCACGGGTCTCCTGTCAGAATGAGAGGGATTAGGCTGTAGTCCGCCACGCTAGCCTACTGCGGGTTGGCAGACTTCACACGCCATCGCGAGAATCTCTCAAGCATGCAGGTTTTCACGATGTTTTCCTGCACTGTTTAAGGGCGTGATAATTAAATATTAATACGCACATGACTTCGAAAAGTCAGAGGTGTGTGCTTTGGATTCGAGCTCAAAACCTTTGTCATGGCAGTCCTATGGTCACATCACAAGACTATCCTGGATTTGTTTCCTTATAATAATGTAATATTTTCCCAATGTTATTTCTATATGTGTTTATGTTTTAGAGACAATTTGTTCATCCCTATTACATAGGACCTCAACATATCGACGCACTTTGAGTGTAGGTACATTACTACTACACCTCTGCTCTACTGCATGCTCTGCTGCATACTGCTCTACTGCACCTGCATGTGCTCCCCTTCGGGGAGTACATGCAGGATGATATTTATATAATGCAAAATATCTACAAAGACACAAAGTTTTTAGTTAAAGAAAACTTTGGCCGCAGACAGGGTTCGAACCCGCGTCTCTCTGGTTCGGTTAAGTAGACCGGACACTTAACCATATAAGCTACCAAGACTGTCTCAAGTGGTCTTGATAGTTTAGTTAGTAAACCCCGCCTGAGCCTCAAAATTCATACCACAAAAACAATTATAAAATAAACACAGTACCAACATGCATAGGTAGGTAAGTTTATTAATAAAATGATAATATTCATTTGAATATCATCACTAAAGTGTGGAGGATTATTTATTATTTGCCAAAATATCAGCGACACCGCACCACGATGCGGTTGCCATTGTTTTAACGGAAACCGAGAATACATTGCATTTTATGACCGCTCGTTCCATTTGTTTGTTTATTACCAATGCTCAATGGTTCGAATGCGTTGCTGCTTAGTCGAGATTAGAAGCTATTCCTACTTGAAATTATTACATGGACTGGTTTTGGTTGCCGCTACGCTAACATGAATTGTAATTGTATAGTTCTTAGTTGAACCTTATCGTCAAAAATATCAAATATTGTTATTCTTTTAAAGATCTATTCGCAGAAATAAATATAAAATACATACCATCACGCCTGTAATCCCCGAAGGGTCAGGCAGAGGTGTACTATGTACACTATATTAAGGTCCCATGTAATATGTGGTGAGCCTATTGCCCATTAACCGTGCATAAACCCAGACTCCGAGCTGTTACTGGGAATTTTATAGAAAAACCCAATAACACTTTGCTGGACGTGGGGATCAAACCCAGGACCTCTAGCGAAGCAGTCGCCTTAGGACCACTTGATTAATGAGCAATATAAAATATTATTTTTAGAATCTTTTTAAAGTACGTAGGTAAGGAATTTGTAAATGGCTAGAGGGAGCTAAATCTTAAGCACAACAAACACACTAAAGCTAACACACTCCTTATTCATCTCTAAACCAATGGTCGAAGCCACCACGAATCTTTCGCGGTTCACCTTTATATTTTACCACCCTTTCCCTGTTTACCCTGGTCAACAAACAGCAAAGCCGCAATACGCCGCAAATAAAAATGACACCATATTATTTGCTGGCCGACACAGCGGCAGATCCAATACGGCTCCTTATAAGTTTTCCCCGATTTCAATTAAGGGCAGCCTTGTAATGTAATATCGGACTGCGTATTATACGAGATGTCGTATGACGTCGATTGTATTTTATTGAATATTAACTGTATTTAACTGCTTATTTTTTTTTAGCATTAAATAATGCGAAATGTTCACAAAGATATGCATTTTCTAATTAAAGAAAATTTATCTTCCACATATTACGTTTTCAGACGACGTCAGAATATTAATTATAATTAAAGAGAAATTCGACATCACAGGCAGTGGTCTCGGCAGCTTAGTTGGTAAAGCCCTGTCTAAGTTCGATTTTTCTTTCACTTGAAATTTTCTCTAATTAGAAAATTCATATCTTTGATTAACTGTATTTACTGATTAATATGTCGAGACTCGTGGCTTAGTTAAAACTACGCTTAATTGTCAATAGATCTGCACGGTTTAGCTTCGCCCGCCATGCACAATCTGTGGATGGGATCGAGGTCCCTCCGTGCCTCGAGGAGTACCTAAAGTGGGCGGTCCCGGTTGTCATACGACAATCGTATGACAATTGTTGGTAGTAGACAGAAGTCGGCGCCATCTAGTTAAAAAAAATGTAATAATGTCGACTTGTAAAAGTGTCTTTAAAAGATCTATTTACAGAAATAAATATCATTTCTTCATTTCATTTCATTTCATCGTCTAAAAAGCCTGACAGCAAAACTATCCTGCGTATTACCCTTAAGATTGTAATTGTAAGTCTTGATCTGTGTTTATTTTTTTTTATTTCGTGTCCTATAATTGAAAGAGTACACAGACTAAAAGCAATTGATAAGAAATATTCAATTTAAAAACTTGTGTGTATTATTTGTTGGAGATCATTAAATAAATAAAATGACTGCACTTTATTTTAAAGTACATTTAAATTATCATGCTCAAAGACCTACCTAAGTAGAGTGCATCACATGCATTCTATCAATTAAAACGAGCTCAAAGCACGACTAAAGTCCCACTACTTCTCTACAAATGCACATTAACATAAGTAGGGCGCAACGTCTTTAAGTTCGTTACTCAAATTGGAACGGTTCGTACCGTTGTAATTATCAATTATGTTCCTAGTTTAAGTCACGATAAGGCTTTAATTTGCAAGGCAGTTAAACATGAGTTTATAACAAAATGTTTGAACTATAAGAATAATCTGTAATAGCAATATTCTATGGGACAACTGATACACACTTTCCGATATTAATGCTATCTATATAATTATGCAAGAATAGCATTGCCTGCGGTATTAGGAATAGAACCCCCTATTCTATGGAACCTTATACATATATCGGTAAACAGTATTTCCCGAAGGGTTAGGCAGAGGTGTACCCCCACATTTCGCCGGTATGTTTAGGTCCCATGTAATAGGGGGCGAGCCTATTTAGGGCCTTATGAACCAATATACCATTGTGCAGTCTATGATGGGTTCTAATTCTTATTTTATCATTAGTCTAGTTCTAGTCTGAATTCGTTTACAAAAAGATTACGGTCAAATACAGGTTTTAGAACATTTATACCATAAGGACCTATTCTTATTACGTCTTTTTTCTCATTAGTCTAGTCAGACTGCCTCATTAGTCTAGTGGTCCTAACCGCGACTGCTACGCTAGAGGTCCTGGGTTCAATCCCCAGGTCGAGCAAAGTGTTATTGGGTTTTTCTATGAAATCCTAAGTAGCAGCTCGGAGTCTGGATTTGTGCCCGGTTAATGGCAATAGACTCGCCCCCTATTACATGGGACCTAAACATACCGGCGGAATGTAAGTGTACTTACATTAGTACACCTCTACCTAACCTCTTCGGGGAATAGAGGCGTGATGGTATGTAATTTAGTTGACCATCGGACATCAACCAGTCCGCGTTCCATCTAACCATTAACCATCACCATAGTATTAAACCAATATACATACATTTTTTTAAGGGGCATATGAACAAATATACCATTGTGCAGTCTATGCTGATTTTAATTTTTTATTGTTGGAGTCACGCCCGACAATGCTTACCCTTTCGTCCTACCTTTATTTTTAGAAAAAATTAGGCCCATCTTCAATTACTACACAGCTGCTTTTATAAATAACCACTACGCCAATGCAATACCCGAGAGAGACTAAGTATATCGATACCGATACTTCACTCCTACACAGACAGCAAATGACGGTATCGAGTCGCTACGTCTTTTGGGACGAGTCATATTTCTACGCGTTCATGAAGAAGTTTGTGTGGGTATGTGTGAAAGAGATACCACCATTGCATATCTCGTATCATTAGCTTCTTAAACATCACACTGCGATAGTCATAGTAAAATAGTATTTATATACACATATAACTATATTTTCACATCACAGTACAGAAAACATATTATATTTCACATATTTATTTTAACGAAGCCGTGAGCCATGCACTTTTATCTTTTTTTACAGCTTTAAATAGATTTGTACTTCATGGCCTATGGGGCGAGTGGGTTTCCTTCCTTTTATTGTTTATTGTGGACTTTTTAGGGTAACTTTTGAGAGAAAATACATTTATTTAAAATACATCTAACTTTTTCACCATGGGAAGACGCCATAACGCTCACCATACAAGGTCATTGCTGAAAACCAGCGCTCGGTGTTGCTCTTATTGCAACTCTGTAGCATTTAAGCTGAGAATTGACCTTTTTTCGCACTGATTAGACGCACTTCCCTCCACAATATATATTAAATATTTTTCTTCGCAAAATTTTATTTTAAGTTAAACTTTTACATTTAATGGTTTATTGTTTGTTTGCTCTTAGATGTTGTTTTGTTTATAATGTTGGCATTGGCACTTGACAGATAATTATTAGTGTGGTCACGTGGGCAGGTGCCATTGTTTATTGTTTTATGTTTCATACTTTTTTTTTTTTCTGACACATCGGCTTTTGGTCCAAATGTCGTGCGTCAATTTGTGCGAAAATAAAAACTTTTCTTTCTTTCTTTCTTTCTCTTCTTTAATGACTAAAGAATTCTTATGGACGTGCAGGCAGTCTCGGTTATACGATCAAAAATGTAACCGGTCGGGCTAAGCGCATCACGACAAAATTTTGTCAATGCTTATAACTCGCATTTGTCTCGTATTTGCACGCACTTTAGTCAGGCAGGAGTATAGTGATTTGTGGCTATTATTATAATCGGTTTACGTGACCATTAAGGGATATCCATACAATAAAATTAATTCCATAAAGCAATGCAACTGTGAAAGCCGCATCCAATTTCATGCTGTAATTTTTGTGTGATGCACCTACAAACATACAGTTAGATAACCAAAATACTATGTTATTATATTTATTTGGCTTCTATTGCTCTTATATAGACCTCTCATGGTAAATTGCCTCATACGAGTAGTAGTCCTAAGCGCGATTGCTACGCTAGAAGTTTCGCTTTTGATCCCCGGGGTGAGCAATGTGAAATTGGATTTTTCTATAAAATTTGTTTGGGTTTGCCCCCTATTACACGGGATCTAAACATACTGGGACACCTCTGCCTAACACTTCAGGGAAAACAGACGTTACCGACGTAGTATTTTTTACTAAATATCTTCTATGTAAAAACATTAGCCAGTTATAATTTTAATATATTAGGCAGTATCATTAGTTACTTTCTTAGACAGAAAACCAATAATCACGTGATATTCCAAAAATAAACGGTACCAGTACCAGTTTTTTTTATTACTTCTGAATATTCTATCTAGAAAATTGCTGAGAATTTCAATCTAGATAAGAAATCAAAGGGGTAAGAGCAACTATTTTTAATTTCGTAGTAAACAGCAAAGATCTGGCGTATTTAATATCTTGTGAACAAAAATTTGCTTACCATAGCATAAATTAAATTTGCATCCATATTGCGGTTGCAGAGTAACTATTTATGTTGGCTAAGAATAAGTCAAACTCCTTTTGAGGAAGAAAAGTCCTCCTTCATTAAATTAGTAGAAATATTCTTAATAAATCAACAAAATAGGAATTAAACGATCACATTATTTCTTTTATCTTGTAAGTAGAATAATGTGTGTAGATAAGATTAGATTGACTCTTTAGATTTGCGAAAAAATAAAATAAAATAATGACGGGCGTGGTTTTTAAAAAGATTTAACATGGCCATAAGCCAAAGTAACAATTTATAGACAGGATTACATCAGGGCAAACACACAATAATTAAAAGCAATGATCAGACAGAGATGCAACGTCACTAACATAAATATGTAATTACTAGGGGATAAGTGTCTGACATGCTCAGATCAAATAAAAAGTTAAGATGGAACTTAGCGAACAAAGAAGTGAGGCTGGCTAAAACTACGCCTTGCCGTGTACAACACACAATTACACGCACACGCGTATTACATACCGAAACTACTTTTCAGTCGAAAGCTCGACTGACAAGATATGGCGTAGTTAACTAATAGGTACGTATGTGTTCATGCAAAATGTGTGTTGTACACGGCAAGGCGTAGTTTTAGCCGGCCTCGCTTCTTTGTTCGCAAAGTTCCATCTTAGCTTTTTATTTGATCTGATCTGACATGACGTCCATGTCACCGCCGAGCTCCCAAGCAAAAGTGAGCGAGTTAACGTATCGGCTTCTCTTTTATGCAAAACCGAAGCGTGTCACTTTAAAGTGACACGCTTCGTTTTTGCATAAAAGCGGTTTTTTTAAATCACTCATCAATCTCCTAACTCTAAATTAATTAGTACCTATGAGTAAAAAAATCATGGTTTCCAATGTTCACGTATTTATAATAATGATATATTTTAAGAACTTTAAATGGAACTGCCTGATTAGTCTAGTAGTCCTAAGCACGACTGCTACGTTAGAGAAACTGTGGGTAGATTAGTACACCTCTGTCTAACTTTTCGGGGACTACAGGCGTGATGGTATGGTAGTAGCAGTGTCGCGCTGGCATGTCTACGTGCCAGCCTGAATGGGTCCACACGACCGGCGAAGTCCTACCTCCCACCCTCCCACAGAATATCGACTTCAAGTAGCAGTATGCATATCTACTATTGCGTTTCGTTCGGTGAGTATGGAGCGCCGGGGGACCAATTCCTCCCTCAATCCCCTTTTTTCCTTCCCCTTGCTTCTTAAATAAGCTCGGCATCGCATCTGCAAGGTAGCTCTCCTGCTTTCTTGCCAAGATATCCCATAAAAAATATTCCTCATCACGTATAGCAAAACAAGTATGAAAGTGCTATTAAACCGGTCACAAATTCAGATGACCCCTTAACCAAAACAAGCGCACATAAAACCCAATTCCTATTTATATCTCCTTAAACTTTACGTCCTGGTTTAAGTGTTTCACTTCTAAAGGTCCTCAAAGACTTAATGTAGGACAACCCACAAGCAATCAACTGGAAGGGACTTAATTACCCAATCACGTGAATGAAGGAAAACAATGTAACGAAGAGAGGAATCGAGGCGAATTGAATCGCTAAGATGAATAGTGTAATGGGGACATTTGTTTGGTAATGGACGGTGACTATATTTGCATGTTTGCTTGATTTTGTCATTTGTTTTTCTTGAAGTAGGTACCTATTATGTCAAGTGGAATTATAAATCAATTAATTATTGCCAATCCACAATCGATTATAGCATGGTGGACTATAACCCCTCTCTCGTCACAATAGATAATAGTAATAAATCTTTATATTAATCAGACTCGTATTGACTTTATAATCTCTGTGAAATAAAAATCAAGCTATAAAAACTATAAAAAAAGTCAACGAATGAAGTTAAATTAATCAAGGGGTCGCTCACTCAAAGAGAAATGCAATATAATAAGAGTTCAATGAAGATGTATATCTACTATTCAATAGAACTCTCATTTGACTGCTAGAAATATCTTGCGTGGCAGGTTCAAAAATAAATGGAAATGCGATTTAAAATAAAATATTTAAGATATATTTTCCAAGAATGCATCAAGCGGCGGTAGCCTAATGGCTAGGGTGTCAGACTTGTGATCATGTGGTTGCCGGTTCGAACCCCACCCATTGCACTACCGACGTGAACCCACTCGTAACACAAGCATTTAGCTTAGCACGAGGGGTTAACAAGAATACTAGTAATGTGTGACCCACATTGCTAGAAAGCTTTTTAAAAAAAAAAAAGTGTTTTCACAAAACCCGCTTACCCACAACTAGCTTATTATATTGATCAATAGCAGTTCAAACTGTTTGGTTTATTTTTCTCAACATACCTACTCGTAACAACTGCCTCATTCGTCTAGTGATCCCAAGCGCGATCGATACGCTAAAGGTCTTGCGTTCGATTCCCTAGTCGAGCAAAGTGTTATTGGGTTTATCTATGAAATTCTCAGTAGCAGCTCGGAGTTTGGATTTCTGCCCAGTGAATAGCAATAGGCTCGCCCTATATTACATGGGACTGTGCGTGTACATTAAATACACCTCTGCCTAACCCTTCGGGGAATACCATACCATATCACATACCACATATCATATCATAATACTACATGCCACATGAAATATTTTTTTTTACTTTTTATTTGAAAACATAGAACTAACATAACATGGAGTTAGAAAAACTCGTTTCATGTTTGCTTGTCTAAAAAGCCTGTCAATATCATACCACGGATTTTTATTTGTTTATTTGACGTATTCAGCATATCATGTGAAAATTTTCAAGTGCCACTGGGTTCTACATATTTTTTTATCACCATTACTGTCCAACTGCTGGACAAGGGCCTCCCCAAATTACTTCCAGGTGCTTTTCCTGTGCCACCTCGAACCATCCCTCGTGGTAGCGACCGTCAAGAGTTCGAAAGTGCTAAGTGACATTGTTGTAAGTAAAATGAAATTGAATGTATATATTATTATTATTATTTATATATACACAATAAATTAGTATACTTTAAAAAATAATTATCATCTGTATACCTATATTTATTCTACGAAATTGTCAGTACCAGCCCGCTTAAAAATTACATAGGACTTTAAACATAGTGAATTGTGGTTGTTCATGCCGCTACCCTTACCTTTTGAGGAATACACGCGTGATAGCTATCATCCCAGATCAAATAAAAAGTTAAGATGGAACTTTGCGAACAAAGAAGTGAGGCCGGCTAAAACTACGCCTAACCGTGTACAACACACAATTACACGCACACATGTGTGATGTCTTTTTATTTGATCTGAGGCTATCATCATCAATGTTATCATCTCTATGGCAAATATTACTGTTGGAATATTTGGTTTAAAGAGTTGGAAGAGTATTAAATAAATTATTTGTAAAATAAGAATTAGAAAAAGATGTTCATTGACAAGAGTATTTATTTCAAGTAACTAAGCAATATATTAAGAAGAAATATATAACTATAAAACAGGTCTGCACAACAGAGGTTACATAACTACAACAATTACTGTTCAGTAGTTTAATTTGTTTCTAGTATTTCGTCAACGGTGTTTCGGATATTTAGCTGCGGTACCCTAAAAATGCAACGCCTTTCAATATGGAATCCATTCCAACATTTTTAAAAAAATGTCTGTGACTTCTATCTGGGTATATCTAGATAAACGTCCGTTAAAAGTGCCTAAACTACACCCAGCATAAAGGGACCTCTCCGGAGGATACCCTACCACCTTGGAATGGAGAACTTTATGGGAAAAAATGGTGCATCAAAGGGTTCAAGATATGTTAGCCAGTTTTGGACGAGGATTCATGCTGTCAACGGTTCGGTTTTTAAATGCAAATTGAATCATTGTGCAGTATGTTGTGCCTAAAAACAATTTAAATGGGATCGTTCAAATCAATCTATATTTACAAGTCGTAAATCGTCAAATTCAAATGTTAAGTTCTTTTTATTATATTTTAGCATTAAATAATTCCTAACATACACTTTGATGTGAATTTTCTAATGTTAAGTACACCAGATGTTTTAGCCATTAAGCTGCTGTGACATCGAATTTATATTCCAAATTCTATGTTTAAAAGTGACGTCAGCTTCATCTATTGAATACATACGGTAGACAGGCGTTAGGTATTGTAAAGTAAATCGTGTTGGTTGAAAGACATAGTAACATAATATTGTCTTCAATAGATGTTTCTTACGTCAACGTAGAATGTGGAAGATAAATTCAATAACACAAGCAGCGTCTTGGTAGATTAGTTATTTGTTTTTTTATACATTGTATGGAGAGAATCAGTTAGACAGAAAGGAAAACGAATGAGGAATTATTAATTGATGGCGAGAGGTGACAGCTCTTGAGAAATATAGAACACAGGCGAGGAAAGATGATAAGCCACTTTTTAAGTCAATTTTTTTTATCAATCACATGAATTACCATTATCAGCGGAAATATCCACATTGATTGAACTAACATGCCATAAAATATTTTTCTCGTATCTCATACCAAGACAGCGCATTGCTAGCGACGAGAAAATGCGATGACAATATTTTATCAGAGGAATCACGATAGGCCCCGAAAAATCGATTCGACATGCTAAGAATGCGGGGCATCGGTGATGGTATTACGAATAGGTATAAACAAGTTTATGCATTCAAAGGAAAAAAGATCTTGTGTTCAAACTCCCACACAGGATAACAGGAGGATTTTCCTTAGCGTGGGTATATCTTCAGGGGGTTTACATTTTATTTTCTGTTATAGGAAAATAATCTCACCTTCACAAATACCTGAGCCACTCAAAGCGAACGATTCAAAACAGTATCGGAATGAGCTCACCTCATATTAGTTAATACCGTGGTAAAGGATTTTTAATGTAATACGATGACAAACTATGATGATAATAAGCAACCACAACCTATAGATGCCAGCAACACCTAATTCTTATACAAAATAATTTCACTGGCTACATTGACCTTCAAACCGGAATAATGCACTCATTCACTCACTCATACAAGCATTAGTATTCATTAAAATAGTGGTACCTACAAGATAAACTAACAGCAGAGCCTACCTTTCAAGACATTGCAAAGTCATAAAATCACCCTGATACAGTATCCTTTAAACACAAGACGGAATTGTTAAAATCGGTTCAACAATGCCTATTTTATGTCGTCAAGCGAGCCACGAGCCTCATAGTAAGCAGTCATCGCCGCCTATGGACACCGGTAATACTACACAATGCAAAGAAAACACAAGTAAGCCTCAATCTACTGTTACAAAATAGAGTGAGAAAGGAGAGACTTCTATTCGTTCGTCGATTCTAATTTTAGATTTCACTTGTCTAAAGGCCGGAATTTTGAAGATATGAGGCAATCCTCTTGACCTTTCCGAAATTATTTGACGTCAGCGCAATCGGCCGGATTCGAATAATATAAAATGTATTTTAATTCCTGCTACATGTATCCACATTGATGCTTAACATTTTACAATCTTAAAAATGTTCTTTACCATGTATATTTCCTTCGGTGACCATCCTCATTAGCCTCATTTTGCCATCATCTCATTACTTAGTTCCTTCCGTACCATAACATTTTACACTTTCAAACGATCGATACATCTTTTATTTAGACCCATCCTTTACATTCTCACTTCTATCCACATTCATAATTCTCGTGATAGACTCTTTTCGGAGATATGTCGCCACATAGCCATAAACAACGAATTGAGCACATCCTCCTCTCTGAACTTGGTTAAGAATGTAGGAAATTTCCTTTTACTACCCGAAGAAATATAAGCTAATCCGTTTGTGGTCGAGACTGCTCGAACCATCAACTAGAATATTTTACTCAACCGGGTTTGGGGTGACGCAAAATAAATTGGGGAATTTCGGGCTCTTATTTATACACGTTAGCGTCGGTTTGGGGCTGTTCCGCCAGTTGGGTTCCTTTCGTCGTGAAAGCTTTGCTGGGTACAATGTACGGGTAGTTTTATTAGGGTATCCTTTTTCTGGAGAATGTTTAGTACCAAATAGTGTAGTGATGAATACGTGATTGATTTGGGATTTCTTGGATAAGAATGTGAAGCTAGTATTATTAGTAAGTGATTGACTTGCCTAGTTGTAGTAAGTTTATTGCTCTTAATATTTTAATATCTTTGCTGTGCATCGGATTACTAATAATAAAAAAAAGGTAGCTCTTTGAAATGCCAATATCAATATGCCCAACACTTCTGTTAACCCGTAACTATGTTGATTGATGCCTTAAAGAAGATCTAAGAATATCAATATGTAACAATACAATCCTTTAAAAAGTCGTATCACTTAGAATGTCTTATACACGCGAGAAACAAAAAACTAGTAGATACTACTAATACTAATTCCATGTTTTCGAAAACAACTGCAAATGTAATAATCAAAAATATATCTGACTTCGTTAACTTAACCCCCTCACTTTTTGGTAACATTCAACGAATTTAAGTTCCGAACTTGTTCCTTGTTAGTGACATTTGTAGAAATTGCAAGAGTAAACAAAATAATGCCCTGTCGCGCTTAACGTCTAGGTGAAACAAGAAATTCTCTCAATTCAAACACTCTTGCTTGTAGTTCTTTTCTTGTTACGTTTTAGAGTCAAATAGTGTTTATGGACTTTTGTGAGTAGGTGTTTTGTTTGTTGCTTCCGATTTAGTTACGTGGATGTTATTGTAGAAGTTTAATCTAATTTTATAGCTATTCGTACCACAGATAAAAAAATGTTGTAAAAGCCACTTCCTCAAGAAACGTGGGACCCTTTCGTTATTTCGAATATTATATATATTTACTATATAAAACCTATTCATTCGCGGGAAACAGAAGCTTTTCACAGTGCATTAATGTTTCAATTCATTTACATTGCTAACTTAAACAGTAATGCTTATAGGAAGTAAATCTTGATTCGATCTCGATGACGGTCAAATACAGGTTTTAGAACATTTATACCATAGGGACCTATTCCTATTACGTCTTTTTTCTCATTAGTCTAGTCAGACTGCCTCATTAGTCTAGTGATCCTAACCGCGACTGCTACGCTAGAGGTCCTGGGTTTGATCCCCAGGTCGAGCAAAGTGTTATTGGGTTTGGAGTTAAGGAGTTTGGATTTGTGCCCGGTTAATGGAACAGGCTCGCCCCCTATTACATAGGACCTAAAACATACCGGCGAAGTGTGGGTGTACATTAGTACACCTCTGCCTAACCCTTCGGGGAATACAGGCGTGATGGTATGTGTGTTTTTTCATCCGCATACGGCAGCATAATTAATTTCTTTTGATTTCAAAGAAAAACGTCGCTCCGAACTTGAAGAGTCAAGGCATAACCCTGCAATGTACCTACTGCACGGCTAACAAGGGTTTATTTTTACTATGTTCGCTCATATTTTCTCTGGTTAATCCATATTTATAACGGCTGACCCTGCCTCAAACGGCTGCTTCGTGCCGATAAGACCTCAGCCTTTTTATATGAACACTCTTATTATATTTTGTGAGCCACTTGATCGAGTTATGTCGATTTTATTGGTATGTAACGTTTAATTCGTCCACTTTTCTGCATTAACAGGGTTTTCGGGTCAAAAATTTACAAAGTTAAATAACAAATTTTAAGTTAGTAGCATAATTATGTTTTGTAACAGTGAAAACAAAATTAAAATGTGTTCAACACTTTTGCGCAAACCCCTATCAATAATTCTAAAAATTACAATTGTTTTTTTAACCCGTCAAGCGCCGTATTGTAGGCACAATGCAAAATTTATTGTTTTCCCTCATGAGGCAACTACGTGCGTCAGTGAATTGAATCAGGTTTTTTACAATTTTATAATATACCTATAGATAACAAACAGCATTAGCAGCGGCAAATAGCCGTTCTTTTTCCATAGATTGGAAAACTGATGGAATGAAAAAGTAAAGATCGGCTTCAAATTTTACTAGATGCTTCTTTATACTAGTCTTTTACAGAAAACGATTGCCACCTTTGCAATCCAGTAATGATTTGGCTAGCTTTGAAGTGTTCTACCAAATAAGACTGTACTTGTACCAATGCGTTTGCGTAAACTTTGTGCAGTTTTATGTAAGTATGCGTGTTCCATGCCCGCTTTCTTGCTCTCGGTCATAGCTGTTTTCTAAATTTTAATGATTTTTTTCAGGTCAACATCACCCGCATTGGAAAATAAACATAAATGCTATAATCCACCGCACCCTCTTCTCTACTTCAACCCGCACAAAACTGCCAACACATCTCGCCACCTAATTAGTATTTCTACAGCCAGTCGCCCCAGTTATCTTCATAAACTAGATGCTTAGCTTCGAAAACAATACTCTGACAGTATTACGAGAAAATAGGTTACTATGACATAGTCGTAAAGTCGTAAATTATAGTGAAATTGAAGTGGTTTCGGAGTCATAAGTCGTTTGCGAACATGATTTATGTATTTTCGTGGTACTTGGATGAAATGTGGGGTGACTGTGATACGCGAGATTAGGGCAGGTGTTTTCAGGTTATGTAATGTACCTAGAGGTTTTGTTTGTGGCCTTTGAATTGTTTACGTCATTCTGGTATCTGATACTTAAGTATGCTAAAGACATTGAAGTAAAACTAGTTTTTCGTATTAGAGATGTCGGGAATTTAATAATATGAATATAACGCAAAACAATCCGTAAAAAGACATTTAATTACAACATACCGGCTTGTATCCTAAAATATTAGACAGAGGTGTACTGAGAGACTACTGTGACAATTTTTATTAACTGGGCTCAAATCCTAAATTGAGGCCTAACTAGCGCCTAACTAGGCTTATAGCCTAGCGAGTTAGCGACATGACCATTGAAGTCTAAATTTTTAGGTATCGAGTTTGAATCCTCTTTGAAGGCCTCTTAATATTCAGTAAATTTCACCGCTTTAACGGTGAAGGATAACTACATCAGGGATCGAAGGAAGTTATTTGCCTGAAGGATTTACAGATGGCGTGTGAAATCTGCATACCCAGCAAGCGTGGTGGACTAATAGCCTAACCCCTCTCATTGAGACCCGTACCGTAGTGTTATAAGATTCAATTTTATTACACTATACACAAGCGTTAAAATTGGTTAAGGATGATGGTGAAATGCAGTCTGAGTTTTTTTTTTAAATAGCTTACTAGTAATGTGTGTCACTCATTTACACACACTAGTATTCTTGTTAACCCCGTCATGCTAAGCTAAATGCTTGTGTTACGAGTGGGTTCACGTCGGTAGTGCAATGGGTGGGGTTCGAAACGGCAACCACATGATCGCAAGTCCCATACCCTAGCCATTAGGCTACCGCCGCTTCATAAAGTTATTTAAAAAGTTTATTTAATAGTTAAAGCTTAAGAGAATTTCATAGAAAAACATTTTACTCCACGGCCGTACATGCGATTTCTAGACCAACAAGGCAATTATTCTGATGCTATATAGATATACCTATAGATAATTTATTAATGAATTAATTTGGTAAGATTGTGTATACTAAGCCGTTTAGCGATAGCTTTATGTAATCGGCGTAACTGTTTCATTAATATACATTGATTGAGATTATTTAATTAATAGTAAATTACACGGATCATGACAATTTGACATAATTAGTTTGAAACCCTTCGTTCGTCCATTATAATCATATAAGTGTGGATAAGTCCCCTGACTGCCGTCCTCAACTCAACAAAATTTAATTTATTTATTTTTCAGTAATTATTTTTTTAAAGAGCACTGTGTAGGCTATACCTACCTATATTTTATACTTTTATTTTTTCATACTAAATTGTAGCCATCGTATAAATATAGAGATTCGCTATAAAAATAATTATAAAAACCCCCACGGGATAAGCAAAAACAAAATCAATGCAAAAAGCACCGCGGGGCACAGTAAGTTAAATACATAATTATTCCCAAAAGTTGTAGAGCAAAAATTTACATCATCCGTACAAAAACTCTCACTTAGCTTGGTTTACTGTATAGTATATAATTTGGAGAGGATTGTAAGCAAAAAGTCAGACTTTTTGTAGGACAGATAATCGGGCCGATTTTTCCTCCGATTCTTAGGACCGATTTTGTGGTCGGCTCAACGCCTACGTCCGTCAGTTTGTCTGTGGCTATCGAGGGAGCAGCACGTCATGGACAGAGAGAATCTCATGAATATAAGGAGGAAGATGGATTTACAGAGGAAGGTTTGTATTTGGCTTTTGAGGAATAGAAGAGAGAAAAGAAAGTTCGGGATGCGCCGATTTCATTTCTGACCAAATTTTTGTAGGACGTGTGCGTTGCACTACGCGTATTGCTATCAGTGTGTTCTATTTTTCTCCTACAAAAAATCGGTCACCGATTATCGGACGTTGGCGGGTAGCCTTAAGCATAGTCTACGCCCGTGCCCTTTATCGAATGTTTTTTTTATTGTACCGCCCTAGGATTCTGCGGCAGAGTGACACCCCTTGCACTTTGTTTTATAGTACGGAAAAACTTTACGGATCGTCTACCACCTGGGGAGGTGGTAGGGTATGTCGTACTTGTACTGACTTAAAGCCGCACTTGCCATCCCTAAACCTTATAGTCACGGCTATGGGATACAGGACATTCACCACGACCATGACCGCTAGACCCTCCCCTTGTACAGTCACCATCAAATATATCGAAGCGAACAGACTGTTCATAATTATCAGAGCAACTAGAAAAATAAAACTATCTCAATGCTCATGAAATAGTTCCACCATCCCCGTTCCACTATCGGACGAGCAGAGCTACGGCAAGGCGCCACCGCTACGTGGTGGAGGTGCCTAAATCTCACACGAAGCGTACTGTTCTATTGTGGAACTCGCTAACGGAATCTTTATTCCCTGAGACCTGCAATTTGGGTGTCTTCAAGACGAGAGTGAAAAGGAATCTTCTAGGCAAGCGCGCTCCATCGTAGACCACTTCGATGCTTAACATCAAGCAAGTTGTGGTCAAGCTTAAGCCTATCTGTGATAAAAAATGCGATATTATACATGTCAGAGTGACAGCTGTCGTGTGTAGTGCTCATTCTAAAACATCCTTTGTGTCGCCGAGATATGGTTATTTTCTCTAGTTGCTCAGATAATTATGAACAATCTGTTTGCTCCGATATATTTGATGGTGACCCTGGCTTATAGATTTCAATTCAATTCAATTCAATTCTTTATTGCATTACATAATGTACATACAAATTAAAACAGATGGTAAGCTTAAAACTAAGGATCAATTATGGACCCTGATGGGCACAGCACAGTACAGTACGAGAGAGGGAGATGTCCCTATACATAAATATATTGATAATTTAATTTAAGTATATTTTCTTACTGTATATTGCCTACACTATTCGTTATTTATTGCACTATTTATATCTCAATATGTATCAATATATTATTATTTTATATTTAGTCCTATAATTTTTATTTCATTTAGATGCCCCGTATGCACGCCTTCATACAAAAAAATAAAGCTACGGATGCATCACGACTTCATAATTCTAGTGTAAATACGCAGCTGAACTTAGCCTTAGAGATACTTAATAATGCACTGGAGATAATATTTCCTAAACTGTCTAATGTTTCCTGTGGAAACATGGCCTATTCCCGAAGGACACACTAACTAAGTAAGGCTGGAGCACATTAACAATAAATTGCGAGTGTAGTGGCTTGAAAGGCGATAGTTAGAAACACCTGCGGCACTGGACACAGGAGACGTACGATCCCTGTTTAATGTGTCGAACTACGTCGTATCTGCTCAACTAAGGTATTGGTTTAGAGTCTCGATATCTTCGAACAACCTTCTTGGAGAAATGTAGGATGAATAATTGAAATTGCAACTGTGTATATTGATAGTGAAATTTATATATACTAATATTCTAAAGAGAAAAGATAAACCCGGAAAGTACTGAATCGATTTTCATATTTTTTCAGTATTAGAACGAAAATTTACGTAAGCTATTCACTATCCCACGGGATAACCACGATCATTCATGAGCAAGTAGTACTTGATAACTCGAAAATGGCCTCTTTTGAAGTATATCTATTACATTAACAAAAAAGTAAAACCGCCTTCAAAAAATAATAAAATATTTTTGTCTTAAACAGTTTGGGAAGTCGGTGACTTCTATTTGAGTGGTTCTTTTGTTTTCGCCACCGACTTCCCAAACTGTTTAAGACAAAATTATTTTATTTTATTTTTTGTAGGCTGTTACTTTTTTGTTAAAAGTAATTTATTTTTTTCTTTTTTAGTGGAAAGTTTTATTTATATGTAGGTACTTGTTAGCCAACTAAACGCACTACTCCAATAAGACAAGCGATGTTTCGGAGTAAACGATAATATCATCGATGTAAACAATTTTAAATTTTTTGTTGATATTTTCAAAACTGCTTAACCGATTTCGGTAAAATTTGAACGGGACCACCTCTGAAGTATGACCTACCAAACGAAAACAATAATTAAAATCGGTTCACAATTGGCGGAGATATCGCGTAACAAACTATCACAACATATAAAATAAAGTCCTCCGCCGCGTCTGTCTGTCTGTTCGCGATGTACTCAAAAAGTACTGCACCGATTTTCACGCTGTTTTTACCAATAGATAGCGTGGTGCGCGAGGAAGGTTTATATGCATAACACATACCGAGAAACTACGCGAGCGAAGCCGTGGACGAAAAGTTAATTAACAATAAAATTTCCTCATCTTTCAGCCCTTGTTAAGGTTAACTAAAGTTCAATTGGCTAGATACCCACAGCAGTGTGTACTGTTAGCAACAATTAGAATTCAAAGTCTATTCTGGGAAATAGTAGTACGCTTTGCATCCATGTTCGCGCGTTGTGCAGCATTCAATCCAATCCCTCCACACTTCGTTTTTTAATCGATTTTGTATCGATACTACACCGATGCAATGCCAACGTGTATCGACATCGTGGTTAAGAGTTGCGAAAGTTTAAAGCACTTGTGTTCTTGTCGGTACCATTAATTTTATCGGTAAACACCCTTTATAAAAATAGGGAATTCTAATATGTTTTCCGTATAATATGCTTCATATTGAATTTTAAAGACTTATTATCCAGATTAATATTATTATGCGAAAGTAACTCTGTCTGTCTTTTCAAGACTAAACCGCTGCAGCGTGAACAGATTTTGATAATTTTGCCAAGGAAGTACATTGTATCCTGAGGAAGTACATAGGCTACCTTTTGTTTAAAAAAATCCTTTGGGATGCGCACACAATGTTAAAGAATGGTCTAGAATCTAATAATATGTCAATATCTTGTATTGTTATTTTTTTAAATGACATATTTTGCGTTCTTCAAGTAAGACTTTTTTGTTGCGGCTTCTCACTTACCAGAATTGAACATTCACGACTTCTATTCGCTTTTAGAGGATACCGTACCGATATTATTAATTTGTAGTATTTACTACTTCAATTCATATGTTTTAGGATTGTCAATAAAATTAGAAATAATATCACAAAACCTAACTCATCTCAATTTTAAATGCAATCAATTGCTAAAAAATAAATCCCAGATGGCGTGAAATCTAATAATAAACGTGGGGTTTTCAGTCATTTTGCGCACAGAATATATTAATTAATAAAACAACAAGCAACCTAACACTCATATCCGTTCCATATTTCATGAACAATCGCGTTCTAATATTAGATATCCTTAATCCTAACCCTTAATTACGGGCGCCGTTCGTAAATTCAATTTGGCCTGAGTCTAAGGCCGGAGCTAGACTGGAGCCGAGGCCAACTAAGGGTAGGTTTACATGGCCAGCCGTATTACCTCCATTGTTCTGAACGTTTGTCACTGAAGCTAATCTCAAACAGCACGCTTTGCTGACCAATGTGACCAATCGCTGTTTGCCAACCCTATGTAAATGTAGATCAGGTTTAATATTATCTGATCACATTGATAGAATCTCGTCAGTATAAATTGATTTTCTATTGTTAATTCATGTTTTAATTGCTCACAACGCAACAAATGAATTATTTATTTATTTAAATAGGAAAACCAGCAGCTACAAATAATGAAATTATAATGTTAAGTACTTATTACATTTGTTTGGATGATAACTGTATTCATAAAGGTTGAAAAACCAACGCGACAAGGTGCTTTTTTTTTAAATTTGCTCCATTTTCACTGTTAATACCTATGAAGGAAAACACCATGAAAAATGTTGCATGCCGAAGAGATTTTCTTGACGGCGCAACGGTATATGAATTCTAATTCGAGAAAAGCTATGGCCAGTATGAGAAACCATCAATTAACAACACATAATTTTCAAATACTGCCTCATTAGTCTAGTAACTGCCTTATCAGTCTAGTGGTCCAAAACGTGACTGCTACGCTAGAGGTCCTGGGTTTGATCCCCTGGTCGAGCAAAGTGTTATTGGGTTTTTGTATGAAATTCACTCGTGGAGAATTGTAATGCACTCGTATATATACAAAATTGCATAAAATAGCTTATTAACAAAATAACAAAGTCCACCGCTCGCCCCGAACTTAAATTTTCGTCCGAAACAACACCCTATCCGCAACCAATATTTTGAATGGCTATCTCGTATCCGCACAAATTTCTACTAGAAAACAAAACAAGGTTCAACATGATACAAATAAATTTACAGTTGTGAAGCGGTGCGCACATCAAAGCGATGTATCGGAAGCATTCGGAACTGTTCGGAAGTATTCGGTGGCACTCCAATTTATTGGATATCAACCTGTCAATGCCTTTGACGCAGTCACACAGTGCAATGATTGTACACTCAGTTAATAGTTTCGAATGGACTCATTCGCTCTTATATTTCAAATTCAAATTCAAATGTCTTTATTGTAGAACATAGGTACATGAGATGTTATAAAATTAAAAATTATGTTCAGCTATGTCTCGCCATGAGGGGCATACAATGCAATATAAAGTGAATTATAAATTATTAACTGACTGACTGCCTCATTAGTCTAGTGGTCCTAAGCGCGACTGCTACGCTTGAGGTCCTGGGTTCGATCCCCAGGTCGAGCAAAGTGTTATTGGGGTTTTCTATGAAATTCCCAGTAGCAGCTCGGAGTCTGGATTTGTGCCCGGTTAATGGCAATAGGCTCGCCCCCTATTACATGGGACCTAAACATACCGGCGAAACGTGGGTGTACATTAGTGCACCTCTGCCTAACCCTTCGGGGAATACAGGCGTGATGGTATGTTATGTTATAAATTATTAAAGAAATGAAATATATAAACATGTCAAATTAAGTTAAAGAGTTAAAATACACAAGTTCAGTTAACGAAAGATACAAATTCATCTTAACACTGGCTAAACATAATTAATACTAATTATTTTACTAGATTTTGTGTCTTGTCGTTTAGATATTAATGGTTGTGATGTTGTATCGTGTAAGAAAGATACACATGCGGTTTCATTAGGAGTGCAGATTAGGATTCAACTGTAGCGTAACATATAATTTGGCCTGTATATCCGATGGGTTAGGCAAAAACGTTACAATTTGCAAAACCTACCTAAGCACTTACTTAAATTGGAAAGCCATTTTTTGTGTAACGGCGATAGTCGATACATACCTCTAAGTTTGAGATAAAAAACCAATATCATGATAGTATCGTTTCGACAATACTAAGTTCGTCACATCGTGAATTTCCAATCCATACTTTAAGAGATAATCACATTTGAATTTTGATATGTGATTATCTAGTTACCTAATTATGGTCGTGATTGTACAGAACCTATCTTGTTATATCCTATAGTAAAAGTCAAGCCTTAAACTAATTATCAACCACAAAACTTTAGATAGTAACTGGGAATTTCCTTGGAGAATACAAATTATTTTAATCCTGACTTGGGAATAGAACTATATTCGCACCGCGGCTATAGGCAACTAGCCTAATTTAGCAATAAAACGATAAATATTAATATAAAAAATAAGTTATTTACATAACATAACATACCATCACGCCTGTATTCCCCGAAGGGTTAGGCCGAGGTGAACTAATATACACCCACATTTCGCCGGTATGTCCCATGTAACAGGGGGCGAGCCTATTGCCATTAACCGGGCACAAATCCAGACTCCGAGCTGCTACTGGGAATTTCATAGAAAAACCCAATAACACTTTGCTCGACCTGGGAATCGAACCCAGGACCTCTAGCGTAGCAGTCGCGGTTGGGACCACTAGACTAACGAGGCAGGCAGCAATAAGTTACTTATTTGTTCTTAAATTTTATTTAGACTAGCTTTCCGCCCGCGTGGAGATAATATATAGCCTATGTAACTCAGGAATAATGTAGCTTTACACTGGTGAAGGATTTTTCAAATCAGTCCAGTACTTTCAGAGCCTAATCATGCAAACAAACAATCAAATCTTTAAGACATAAAAAAAGAAAACACTTATTCATTCTATATTCAAACTTACGAATGCTGTCTTCTTTTTGGCCAGTTGCAAGATAGCCAATGGCCGCTAGCCTCATAACAATAAATTTCCATTAGGGCAGAACTAGTAGGAAGAGATAAGTAACTCTTTGTTTGTGCTCATCCCCCTAAATACATAGATATGGGGTAACTTTTGCTTTTCCCTCGCACTAAGCCATTGTCATTAGAATGATTCTCGTATAGAAAGAATTTTGCAAAGAATCGTACGATTTAAATTAATCAAAAATAATAATCGAATGACATTTTTTATTTTATTTTTAAATCCTCTTCACGTTGGAATACGATTCATAACCTGAAGATATAGAAAAAAAAACTTTTACTAATGAATATGTAAAATCGTCGGCATACCGTGAGAACTCATTTAGTAAACGTTTTTTTTTTAATATCTCTGCATGAAAGTATGTCAAGTAGTTGACCTGTACTGTACAGTGATTTTAAGTAATTCTTGCAGTTAATCGACGAAATACTTATTAAGTAATTTATCGACTTAAATCAAGTAGGTCCTGAACGCAGACTGATACCAATATTAATTTCACCTCGTCGGAGATTCATTTCAGCTAAATGAATAAATATTTCGTCGGGTCGCTCAAATATCAAAAAAACATCCGGAAACTCTATCAGAAAAAAACGGGAAAATGAATAATAACAACTCAAAGAATCCATTAAAAAGAAATTCCAACGCCCAGTGTTTACGCAACATAATTTTTGTAGCCAAAATGTTGGGATTATTTCTCCAACATAAAAAATATATTTTTATGAGAATCAATTTTCAATCTTATGCTTAACAATTTAAGGTGCAGTTTTGGAGGAAAGATGATGTGAGAATATGGCTTAACTGCGTGGGTTGACCACTGGACACGTCCAGAGATTTATTGAAAGCATAATTGGTTTTGTTTCGGTCAAGGGCGGGATTAACGATAGTTTTATACGCCTAATGGGTGCAGTAAGCAAGACCAACGTTTTCTTAATGGTTCTATGTTATTTCAAAGGATGTACGGAAACTACATATAAATATGTAACTATCTTTTGTTTATTCTTGTTTGGATGGCTCTGAATACACATGAGATTAACGTTAAGTTGCGTTGGAAATGAGGTTTGGTTCTAGTTTCTGAGAAGTGAGTAACTTACATAACTTGCTTTGTTAGATTGTTGTCACGCATGTATAATAATGTTGTGTCTACGCTTAGAATTCCCTTTCTGGGTAGAACAAGGAACAAGGTGATACCATTTCAAGAAATCTTCATGATGATTGCTGATTGAATAAACCAGAGCAGTCTCGATATTCCAAAAATCTGGACAAAGTAAAACATACAACGTAAAATTAAAACTGGAAGCTGAATAATAGTATTTTACACGAAGCGGCTGCCATCAAACCTCCGAAACCCAATCTCATATTGTACACACGGCTACATGCCAAACTATTCAAATCCAGTTTAGACAGATCTCCTATTTGAAACGTTTTCCGCACAATTCAAGGTCAGCCTATATAGTTTTATTTAGCTTGATGTGTAGCCGTGTGTACTTATAAATATCGTTATCTTAACTGGATGCTGCAACATAAGCAACTTCATTAAAACAAGCTGCTACAGTTCACACGAAAAGCGCAATTTTTTATTTATCCACCAACATTTTTCGAAACTCCTATGTCGCATTTTGTCCCGGCAAATTTTCCTAAACCACAGTGCGGTATCTGTTGATATTTTCAGCGTTCATTTGAAAAGTCTTTTTGTTCAAAATACTCGACAACTCTATTTCAATGCACAGTGGGGTAACGAAGGGCCTAAGGGCGTGGGTATAAACAGTTTCGAATACACTACAGAGACTTTTATGACGCGATTCTGTGTAGCTGAAATACGTCATTAAGGATTGTGGAGAGTATTTTTAACGAATGTTGCGCATTTTTCGACAGACACATAAAAAGGTTGTTCGTGCGTATTGTAGTGGGTTTTCGCGATTGTATCTTTTGGAAAGAGCAACGTTATTTTGACAGATTCTAAGTTGTTGACCGGACCACAAAAAAATATTTATAGTAATGCTTTTAATATACTGTCATACCTGTATTCTTCGAAGTGATAAGGAGACGAGTACAAAAGTAAGCCTATAGATCTCTGGTATTTTAAGGTCCTATATCATAGGGACGAGTCTACTGGGTACAAAACTCTTCTAACAACAATGGAATTTAAAGAAGTTTTTCGTTGTCAAATCGAAAATGTATAAATAACTACCTACCTAACAATAAGCAAATTAAATAAACTTGTACAAAAACAATAACCAGCCAATACAAGATATGTTCTTCCTGTTATCCATCTCACACAAATTACTTAGAGCGTTATATATAAACACTTATACCAAAACCATATTGCCGAATGAATATCTATAAACTAATCAATCAATCCGGAACTATCTGCCTTATTTGTTTGACAAAGATTGGAAGAAAAACAAATCCCAAATCCATGTACATCAAGGGAACGGTAGGAAAAGGGTCGCAAAGCTAGTTTTCCATAAAACAGCGCTTACGTAATATTACGCGGAGAAATGCGTAAAAATAAACGGGTTACACACACACCGATATCATTGTCACCTCTACGTTCAGAAGGGTTGTCACAAAACAACTAGCGATAAACATAAAACTTTACATAACATACCATCACGCCTGTATTCCCCAAAGAGTTAGGTAGAGGTGTACTTAATGTACACCCACATTTCACCGGTATGTTTTGGTCCCATCTAATAGGGGGCGAGCCTATTGCCATTAGCCGGGCACAAATCCAGACTCCGAGCTGCTACTGGGAATTTCATAGAAAAACCCAATAACACTTTGCTCGACCTGGGGATCGAACCCAGGACCTCTAGCGTAGCAGTCCCGCTTAGAACCACTAGACTAATGATGCAGTCATAGACATAAAACTTTACTTTTGAAATAAAATAGTTTTGATTTTTCATTCTATGCTATTGTGTATTTCGGGGCATCGGAAGTATTGATTATGCTTAATTTATTATTAGACTTATACAAATAACGCTCTAATGCTTTTATTATTTCGATATATTCTTTCACCGTTTAAGCGCGTCTAATTCAATATTAACATGCACATGACTTCGAAAAGTCCCGAGATGCGTGCCGTGAATTAGAACGCAAGACTTGGCAGTGTATATCACTGCACTGATATATCAAAACATGCCATCCCTGTATTCCCCGAAGGGCTAAGGCAAAGGTGTACTTTATGTACACTCACAGTTTGCCGGTATGTTCAGGTTCCATATAAAAAAGGGCGACCCTATTGCCATTCACCGGGCACGTATCCAAACTCCAAGCTGCTACCAAGAATCTCATAGAAAAGCCCAACAACACTTTGCTTGACCTGGCATTCAATAGCGTAGCATTGGCGCTTAAGACCATTAGAATAATGAAGCAGCTATCTATAACTATAACTAATATTATAAAGAGGTAAAGTTTGTATGTTTGCGACGTTGTGAGTTTGTGACGTTGTAGGGGGTAATTTCTGGAGGTTATGCACCGTTTTTTTAAATTTTTTCACTGATAGAAAGCTAAATTATTCCCTGAGTGATATAGGCAATCCAAAAAAGCCAGTCATATATAAAATATTTTATATGCGAGACATTAGAAAAAAAAGGCAACAAATAAAAGCTCATAAGGTATTATTTTTCAGCCACAGTATTACCAAATTCCCTTACGTATACGTCTAAAAAAAAAACGATTTCAAAGTTCCATTTTCAAGTCTGTGACAGCCCTAAATTCCCTCGCGTTCGGTGATACAACACGCATGCGGTTTATAAAATCACTCTTTCTATGTTAATGTTGTTTCGCGGTGTTTTTGTTTTGTAAACTCAGTGTGTTACAACCTTTAACGGTTCCCTATAGAGAGATCGACTGCAATGTTTTTTACATAAGTAGGAATTCAAGGAGTACGAATTTGGACTGCTTAGTCGATGAAATAGTAATTATATTCCACTGGCTTGTAATAATAGGGTAGCTGACAGTGAATGTTTCTTTTTTAAATAACAGGCTCAGCGATAAATATGCATAACATACCATCACGCTTATTCCCCGAAGGATTAGGCAGAGGTTTACTAATTTACACACACATTTCGCCGGCATGTTTAAGTCCCATGTAATAATGGCACAAATCCAGACTCCAAGCTGCTACTGGGAATTTCATAGAAAAAGCCAATAACACTTTGCTCGACCTGGGAATCGAACCCAGAACCTCTTGCTCTTGGAAAAATATGCAGTAAAGTAAAAAAAATGAGACATAATTTCTAAGATATATGCGTTCAAAGTTTTTGGTGGGGATTGGCAGAAGATGCTCTATCCCTTTCTCTCAAAACGAGTGGAAAATCATGGAACAATATAAGTCAATATAATGTAACATATACAAGAAATCACATGATTTCCAGTCGAGCGGGTTCATTCTTTCATTTAAACCAGCATTTTCTCTGTGATTTTTATGTTAATTTGGTGCGGTGGGCGGGCGGCCGCACGCTCGCCCGGCGCGAGGCGTTACCCCGATAACCGCGACAACCGGCGATTGGCTTTCGTACCTTTGTTTTATTTAATTCAGGCTTTTCAATTTTTGTAGCATACAAACTTTTTTGTAAGTAAAAAAAAATGTGTAAAAAATGGGGTTTATTCTTACAACACCACTGACTTTTGTACCATTAAAGCATGAATACTGAGTAGGAATTCCTACTTACATTTTATTTCACACAACTGGCCCAGAACAGCTTCGCACATCGGTGTATTCTTAAATAAGTCGTAGCTGTTGCTGATCTTTAATTAAAAAATTTAACAAAATTAGTTTAGACGTAAAAACGTAACAAACATACAGATTTCATTGACATTTATAATATTCGTTTGGATAACCTTTCTAGATTGACCCTTTTTCTAGTTGTGAAAACCGTATGAAGGAATTTGATAAGGTTTCATACTGTAGTTTCTGAGATTAGCCCAAACAAACCGAACTGAATGTATTAGCGGCATAATGCGGTTATGCGGCACGCATTAAAAAAATAACATAATATCATAGTTTAGGTTACCATATATCATAGTGGCCAATGAGCCAGTGAATTTCAGTTTTCTATTTTAAATCAATCAACAAAAATTAAGTTAACAGCCCAAACCTATACATTTAATTCTCACTCAATAATTTATTCGTGGTCCAGTTACAAACACATGTTGCATTAATTTTAAATCACATTAGGCAATAATATTATGTTTAAAGCCTGTTGTGCACAGAGCCTGGCAAAGATCTTGTGCAAAGTTTTATTTTTACATTTATGCACTAGGCATTAGCTACCAGTAAACCTTCGGGTTAAAATGATAAACAATGAAATAAGGTACTAAAAAAAACAACGATTACCTACTTAAATAGAGAAAAATAAATAGAAGATATTATTTACTTGCTGTAAAGCATGTCATGTCGGTTGCGAAGCACATTTTCAACAGATGTCACTGACGTCGCCTCTAAGACGTAAATTAAAAATGTGAAGGCAAATTTCGACTTGGCGGTGGCTTAGCGGTCATAGCGTCTGGTGTACTTAACCAGAAGACGCAGGTTCGAATCCTGCCCGCGGTCGTATTTTTCCTTCACTAAAATAACTTAGATATTATTTCGTTCGTTTCAAATAACGGAGCGCGTCAGAGGCTTGCTGTATAAAAGTGCCTGCACATCCAAATAACTTTATTTTGTGTTTTTTATGCATAAAAATCGAAGTTGTTAAAAAGAAGCATCAATTCTTTCTATATTTTATAACTCAGTTCGACACATCAAACATACTTTTTCTCCCAACAGAAAAACGATCACAAATACCTTAGAACATGCCTCTAACATCCCAAATATAATAAATGATAACTCGATTCCCACAATGCGGTCGTACTGTCACGAGATAAAAACTCCATTTTTTGTGGCGTGACGTCATACTCGGGTTTATTATGCTGTTCCAACTTCAGACGTTTTAAAGTCATTTTTGTGATACTGTTACTGTTACCTTGCAGTTACTGTAGTCGGGTATGACTTTATGCAGGGCTTCGAAATGAAACCACTTCAAAATTCAGAAATATGTACTGTTTTTTTATTTTTGGCATTATCTAATGCTAAATATATTTTAAGAAATTTTAGGGAAAGGAAAAGCGGAGGGATGCTTATTAGAACCCTTGCCTAAGGCCAAATTTCTTCCACCAATATTTATATCTTTAATATGTACTTACTGCGAAGTCGTGTCAAGAAATCGCAAAGATTAGGTGCGGTTGTGTAGAAAATTACATATCGCCAATCTTCTTGGATGCTCTGAAGTTGCATGCAAGTGCAGTATTCCAAAGAAATAAGGTATATTTTCCTCTGGCTAATCGTGTTATGAGCGCTCAAGAATTTTGGGTCACCAACCGATACATGCGAAAATCTTATTTTTTACCTTTGCTTTACAAATACTCATGAAAGTTATTCCAAACATCTAGACGTGGAAATCCGAGCGGGAATCGAACGGGGGACTCACAAAATACTGATCGCTCATCCGATGTGTCAAGACACGTCACGTTTCTCGTATAGTTAAAAAAAAAACAAGAATATACTTTTTCATTTCCACGCCATTTCAAGTCAGTGCCTACAATGTAACATTGTGAAATTGACGCTTTAAAGGTAATTTTGCTCTGCATTGCAGGAAATAATACTGAACAATGTCGCCTGTTTCTCTTCCCAGCTATTTCCTACAAATTGCCGTTAAAGAATTTTAACTCATTCCTTTCAGCGTTTGTTTTTTTTGTTCCGAATATTTTGTCTGCTATTTCTTTAATCGATGTTATACTTTAATATAACTTAACTCTCTTTTTAAAATGAAAGGGGTTAGGCTATAGTCCACCACGCTGTCCGCTCCATCGAAAAATCTCTTAAGTTTTTTACGCGATGTTTTTCCTTTTTATTAATTACTAGCTTTCCGCCCACGGCTTCGCCCGCGTGGTTTATTGGCTTTTCTATACTAAAATATGTATGTATTATACATATAAACATTCCTCTTGAATCACTCTATCTATTAAAAAAAACCGCACCAAAATCCGTTGCGTAGTTTCAAAGATTTAAGCATACAAAGGGACATAGGGACAGAGAAAGCGACTTTGTTTTATACTATGTAGTGATTTCGACTTCGAAAAGTCTTAACGATCATATCACTAGACTATCACCGCAATACAGCATACTTTATTACTGATTAAATAATTATTCAAAGTCTTAATACTTATTCTATAAGTTGGTATCTAACTCGGTGCATACCGTATTTTAATTGAAAGAAATAGTGTTCCCATCGTACTACGGCACACGGATGCTTTGTTGCATATTTTACCTGGATGGGATCGTTACAGAGAAGCTTACAATGAATAAACGAGGACTCCACAAAAGGAGCGTGTAATTTCCCTTACATTCCACCTTCATAGTTAATTTAATTTGCAGTCAGGAAAGTAGTTTTGTTAGGTGTCTTATAGGAGAGTGTACTGCATTCTGTGGCCTGTTTTTAAAAGGTGTTAATTTTTTTTTCATCTATCTCTTTCAAAGGCTGAAGACGTGAAAGTAAATGCTGTGTTTTGTGGAGAAGGAAAGAGGAATTAATTTATCTTGTTAATTAAAATGTGTAACATGAAAAGCACATACCTACAATGTTCTTTGTTTTGCGAAAAAAAACTTCTACATTGTGGAGGTGATAATAGGTAATTAAATGAAACAAAAACTTTCACATATTAATTTAAAAACTCATTTTTTGGATTTAATGAAATAAAAAATCTCAGAAATTAATTTTAAAAATCACATTAAGAGAATGGAATTTAAAAACTCAGAAATTCATATTAAAACTCACTTTTTAAGTATAAAAAAATACATTGGCCCGTCTTAATTCCATGACGGACTTATTATTTTCATTAGCGAAGGAGACGTGACCTAAATAAAGTGGTCTTTGAAGCCGACCAAACGTTTTTGACTGAATTTTTTCGTGCGAGAATTGTAAAGAAATCATCCAAGCGGACTCTGATAAAGATATTTCTTATTAAACGTTCTTTAGACAAATTCTAAGGCGTTAGGAGCCATTATGAGAGGCGAATTGTGACACTCCTTAGGCTATTAGTACTAGTTCACAATTTCATACTTATTATGAATCCATTTATTGTCCCAATACCAGGTACGGGTCTTCCCTCAGAATGAGAGGGACTATTCCATACATGCCAGACTACGCTGGCAGCAGATTTCTTCGCGATATTTTTCTTCATCTTATGATTTCGTAAATTCGGAGGTGCCTGCCTTGGCTTTGAACTCAAAACCTATGACTTAGCGGTCTTATTTAATAAGGTAGGCTATTGTTATTAACTGGTCACGAATCCAAACTCCAAACCGCCACTGAAAATTCACAGTAAAACCTAATAACACTTTGCTCGACCTAGCAATTGAACCTGGGGGCGTCTAGCATAGGAGTCGCACTAGGTTAATGAGGCTGCTGTAGGAAATATAGCCTCCTTTTAGAACAACCAGTAAAATGTCTCTGAAGTCCTAACAATCCACCACTAAGTGCCAATAAAATTATCAAAACGCTGCGATAAATATCTTGTTCAAGAGAGCTCTTTGTCTAGCCTTCAAAAGGTCTCTCCCATGTGAGCTATCACAGTTTTTCTCCCCGTGCATTCTGTGGAAGCAATTTATATGTTAAACCTTTGTAAATGTACAGCGTTCAAGATAAGACGCTCAGTAACCGTTGGCCCTTTTTAGGAGGCAAGAATTCGGCAAGTTTAAATGCCAGTCCCTTGTGGATGTTGGGCGTTAGCTCGGATATTGCCGGCTTATCGACGCACGAATAATCGAGGAACTTTTTTGTTTAATAATGTAGTTTTGCTTACCGCTGCTACTGCTACTACTACGTTTTTACATCAATACTTTGACGGTCTCACTGTTGGGCAAGGTTCTCTTCTTAGAATGGGGATTAGGCTATCGTTCACAACGCTTATAAAGCACTAAGTGAATAGATTGATCAACTTCTTCTACTATTTAAGAGCTCAGCTCCTGTTGGTTGATCGATCGCCACTGTTCTCTATTCTCTGCTTTCTGTTTCAATTCTTGATATGACTAATCATCATCAGCCTATATTGGTTCACTGCTAGGCGAAAGCCTCTCATCTCCTTGTTGAAAGTCGACTCCCACTTTTTCCCACAAATTAAGACGTATTATTATTTGTTATTGAGAAAATGTAGTTGTTGAGATAAATAGAGAACAGAGGGCTTAGACAAGTGGCATGCACGCTAATCCAATAGAATAGAATAGAATTCTCAATGTATGGGAGTGACACTAGCTTACGACATGACATGTCGTAAGCTAGTGTCACTCCCATAACTCATAACCCCATAACTCCCATCTTGTCTAAGCCCTCAGGCTAGGAAATATGTTCGGCCAACTGACTTTCAATCTTAGGCAATTTTAGAAGACAAAATTTAAAGAACACGACGTCGGGAATGATTTTTATTTTAAAAGTAATTGATTGTTATTAAGCTGAAATATAACTAATAAAAATCATCTTCACCATCATCAATCCATTTATTGTTGTGCACTCAGAATTTTAAAGGTTAGGATATATAGTCCGCTAGACTGGCCCAATGTGGTTTGAAGGACTTCATATGAAAAATCATTCAACAAGATCGAATTTATTCAAATATATAAAAAAAATGTAATACATTCTTTATGCTTAAGCCATACTAGCATTCACTGTCTGTCTACAACGTTTGACAGAGCCGCTATAGAATGTGTAACGTTGTCTGCATTCGGTGGAATACAAAGTGGCTGCCTGTATCTATGTATGGATGGTATTTATGGAATGTTGTTTTGCTAGCAAAGTTGTTTTTCGCGAGCAAATATATTTTAGACAAACAATACCTTCTTTGAAAGATATCGGTAAGTTGCTTTGCGTTCATGTGGAGTATTAGAGCAGATAAATAAACTTTTAACAATGACATGGAAAATAAACTTAGACTTAACAAATCATTAAAAAAGCTAATAATGTCACTGTAGTATAAATGATTGGCAAGTTCACCTCATCTACCTGCTCAGAAACTAGACACCTACACGAAAAGAAAATGAGTATTTCAAACTTTATTCGCCTGCCTCATAAGTCTAGTGGTCCCTACGCGACTGCTACGCTAGATGTTCTGGGTTCGATTCCCGGGTTGATAAATGTTGTAAGGTGTACGTATATACACCTCTGTCTAACACTTCTGGTAAAATGACGTGATAGTATGTTAAACTTTAATCATTTGTTTATCCAATATCCAAGATTTTGCAACTTACAGCTCAGCTCCAAATAAAATTATTCGACAAAATCTAATCAAATCAATATTATTCCGAATTGAATCATTGAAATTTATTCCAATTTATGGGAGCATGAGCATTTGGATAATACGACATTATATATGAAAATCAATTAGGTTTTTTTTATTTTCTATTATTGAACTATTTAAATTGATTTGTTTTTAGTAAAATATTCTGAAACCTAAAACAGTAAGTTGCAGTTTCTACTTAAACAAATATTATCTATGTTTAAAAAAACACCTAACATTAGAATCTTTTAGAGTACGGATTCTTATACCGTAATACGCAAACCAACGTGTCTTCAACAAACACAATAAAATAAAGACAAATTGAGAACATCCTCCTTTTTAAAGTCGGTTGAAACATTATCAGCCTCTTGTTTGGCTACAGGTCAAAAGCACGACACTATCTCTGTATTATTAAATATCTCTGCATCACCTCAAGATTATCTGGCAGAAAATGCCTTATGGCATTAAGACCGCCATTGTACCACAGTGCATAAAGAATAATAAATAAATAAATATCTCTAACCACTCTTCAACTTTATTATTTATTATTATATGATAACTTTCCGCCCGCAGCTTCGCCCGCGTGGACTATACGTTCCTTTTCATTTTACGGGAAAATATATAGCCTATGTCTTTCAGGAATAATGTAGCTTTCTCTTGGTGAAAGAATTAGTAGATCCAGAAATTACCTACCCCCTACAACCTGACAAGTTTTACCTCTTTATTATATTAGTATATAGATTTATTGAACTATATCTGATTACAATTCACACAACATGTTAATCTAGTTCGACCCAGCCCCATTGTTTGTGACACAATAAGGCTGGAAACCCTTTTGATAATATCTAATGAAATAGTTGCTCTATATACCCCTAAAAGTATGTAGATACTTCAAAATAGTTCAGAATTTGTGTGGAATGATTAAGAACTAGTTTTTGCCCCATTATATTGATATTATTAACAAGACTCGAAATAATATAATATATTCCTCACTAGTCTAGTGGTCCTAATCTCTACTCCTACGCTAGAGGTCCTGGGTTCAATCCCCAGGTCGAGCAAAGTGTTATTGGGTTTTTCTATGAAATTCTCAATAGCAGCTCGGAGTCTGGATTTGTGCCCGGTTAATGGCAATAGGCTCGCCCCCTATTACATGGGACCTAAACATACTGGCTAAGTGTGTGTGTGTACATTAGTACACCTCTGCTTAACCCTTCAGGGAATACAGGCGTGAAAGTATGTATGTATTATGTATATATTATTTTATGGATTAAGTCTGCAAATGAGCATACAAGTACCACCTTATGGTAACCAGTCATCGCCACCCATGGATACGTGCAACACCAAAGGAGTTGCAGATGCGCTGTCGAGCCTATTAAGCACAAGAGTTGCAGACAAGCAAGCGGCCCACCTGATGGTAAGTAACAACCGCCACCCATAGACTGCCTCTGATCTCTTAGCATTGTTTAAACAATGCGAAGAAAACAACCAAGCTGCTATAGGCCGACCGTTTAACTCGCGTATCGCCTGCGCGGTAAGTAAGGAGCGGGGACGGGTAACGCTACACACGGAGTCAATAATCAAACGATTTATCTCGAGATAGACATTGTTGGTAAAGAATAAAATAATAAATATATTTTTTAAGTATTTATTTTTAAGTTTTACAAATATTTTATAATAGCTTCCGATACGCGAGTTAAACGGTCGGCCTATACTTACCGTTAGGGAAAAAGAAGGGAAATGAGGAGGCAGGGGGCTTCTTCGGGGAATATTATGACCTCATTTCAACTTCTCTTTGAGCTAAAGCTTGCGTTCTTGCTCCCCAAAACTGATGTGCAAAAGCAAAGTCTTACGTCACTAACTGAATTAACACTTCGGCCGACATCACTGTTACACATATTTAAGCCCTACTTACATCCTTCCTGTTCTGGCAGAACATACCTTCACGCCTGTATTCCCCGAAGGATTAGGCAGCTAAGAGGCAACTAATGTAAACCCACAGTTTGCCGGTATGTTTAGGCATCATGTGTTATAGGTTTACATGATATTCAAACACTGAGCTGCTACAGAGATTTTCATAGATAAACCCAATAACAGTTTCCTCGCTTTGGGCCACTAGATTATTTAAGCAGTTTAGATTTAAGTAATATATTAGTACTGGCTTTCCGCCCGCAGCTTCGCCCGCGTGGATAACACGATTTTGGCTGTTTAGTTTTTTTCAGTTCTGGCGGGATATTAGAAATAACACGAATGTATCTTTCCGCCCCCTTCTTTTCTCGCGTAGACCGTGCTTAAATGCAAAGTTTCATCGTTTTATCTTCAATAATGACAAACTGCCATGCAAATTTTCATCCCTTATTTCAACCCCTTTTTTACAACAAAATGTAGCTAGTCCTTTCCCAAGGTCTAGTCCAATTTTGTACCAAATGTTATCAAAATCGGTTCCGAGGTTAGACTTGAAAGCGTGACTGTTTGGACTTCCATATGAACTTTCATCCCCTATTTCACCCCCACACAGGTCGAAATTTCAAAAACGCTACAACAAATATTTATTACTTTCTTATCAAGTGCCTAACTACAAATTTTCATCGTTTTATCTTCAACAATGACGAACTCCGATACAAACTGTCACCCCCTATTTCAACCCCTTCAAAACTTTTTTTTGCGATAAAAAGTAGCCTATGTCCTTTCTCAAGCTTTGGTCTATCTCACCAAATTTCATCAAAATCGTTTGGGTGGTTTAGACGTGAAAGCGTAACAGACAGACAGACAGAGTTACTTTCGCATTTAAAATATTAGTAGGGATTTTAGCCTGTATTTTTTATTTGTTAAAGTTTTAGTGTTTCATGACCGCACTCGACCAAACACTGGAAGCGTCTGAATAAGCCCTTACGTGTGTAGATCAAACAGTACTCGTAAGTCTTACATCTCACCTATCTACAAGGTACAACCAAGCACAGTGGGTTTATAATCTCAGGGGGCAATGTCGGTCTGCATCGCAATCTCGCACAGTTTACCATTACAATGGAGAGCTCGACTGTACAGTTAGTGACAAAAGACATATTGTCTGCTCCGAGCTGCGCTTCGCCAATCGCTCGTCCAGTAAGTTGGCTTCGATTGTCTTCAATAGCTCAAATCGAGTGGACTCGATGTATTTTTATTAAAAGAATTCGTCATTTTCTCGTCATTTTCCCCTTTTACTGTGTCTGTGAACTGTAAATGTCGATTGGCATAAAAAATATCTCAGTTTATTAATGTTTTTTGTCCAACTAGAAAACAACTGTTTTGATTATGAATTTCCTATAAAAAAACAGTGTTCCGGTTTCTGGTGAGGTGACTGCCTCGTTGGTCTAGTGGTCCCAATCGCGACTGCTACACTAGAGGTCTTGGGTTCGATCCCCAGGTCGAGCAAAGTGTTATTGAGTTTTTCTATGAAATTCTCAGTAGCAGCTCGGAGTCTGGATTTGTGCCCGGTGAATGGCAATAGGCTCGCCCCCTATTACATGGGACCCAAACATACCGGCGAACTGTGGGTGTACATTAAGTACACCTCTGCCTAACCCTTCGGGGAATACAGGCGTGATGGTATGTATGTTATGTTCCGGTTTCAGCACCTTTGAAGAAAATAATTTGGAAATTACCAAAGGTATCATTAATTTTAAAAGTAAAGTACATTTCTAAATTCATCATTAATATCATGGGAAAAGTTATAGCTATTGATTTGGAACAAACTTATTTTTGGGACCAAATTGAGGACCATATTGATTCATAACGTAGTTATTATAATGTATCAAAACAATCTATCTTTATTCTTCCCCTTAGAACTTTCTTATTACATCATATACCCTTAACAAGGCATCTACCGATACGAAATGCTTTTAACCAATCTCTGCAACCCAATTAGCGAATAAAATATTACGTAATCATTCTCTCTCTTTCTATCCTATACACGTGTCCCTTTCTACCTGTGTACGTCACGTGTCTTTTTGGCCAAGAGTAATGTATGGGTGATTTATCGTTGCGGCCTGCCCAATGACTCGGAACCCTTTATGGGCAATGGGACTACCGGTGGAACAACAGTTGAAATTACAGGACATTCGTCAGATGCCAATTTATATTGGAATTTTGAATTTAAGATGATACATTACAATGATTTGTTGGTACTGATTATATGGCAAAATGTCAGCCTTGGGCGGGAAATTCAGTTTTTTCTTGGTTTGTCGTTTACGATAGTATTTTTTAAGCAACAGTTTTAATAGTTAATTGAGAATAAGTTATTGTTGATGTCGTCGCAATTTCAACTGCCATGCAGCTAGAATGTGGTATAGCCGAATATTTTGCGAAAAATTAAGGAAAATTTTAATTTCGTACCTTATGCTTACGCTTTAGCGCTTAATGATATTCCAGGTTTCAGAATAGGGGTCTACGGTGGCTGCTGCAATAGATCCAAATACTTAGTAGCCACATGAAAGGAAAATAATTATTTGCAAGTATTTGTGTTTTTTTTAGGAAAATATTTTAGACAGTTCACAATAAATGAACTTTTTGACAGTACGAACGCAGAGATTGCGCCCCACATAGATCAATTATTTGCATGTTCTAAATTGACATTAAGTATCATGAGTTTTTGCGTATAATTATGGTAATTTGTATTTGTATCGGCATCCATGATATATGACACAATCTTGCTCATCAAGTTCAAAATATATGTACCTATTATATTAAGTTCATCTACTGATACATGATACTATCCCGCACCCCGTCTCCGCTTGTTTTGCACGTCAGTCTGTTTTTCTTGCCGTCACCATCGTGTTATTCTCTATCAAAAAATATTTTGGCCCCGAAAACAAGTGAAGGTGACAGCCATTTTTTTGTTCTTTGCGAAATATTTTTTGCGTCGTCACGTACAGTTTATTGCGTTACGTTCCAGAATGCGTGGGTTGTTTTTCCTTCTTATATATATAATCTTTTTTTGATATAATATACAATCTATATACTTCTTTTGTTGGGAAATCGAAAGCATACGAAATATAATTATGCACGGTTGATGGTAAAATACTAACAACGTTGCAGAATTGTTTTAACACCATCACAAACAATTTTTATTCTATGATTTTTTACAAATAATATATTTACCAAAAACATACAACAAACATCTTATTCTTTCAATTCTCCGCCGCCCGAACCAAGCTCCCTAGTGCTTTAGCTAACTAGTGCATTCTCTTGCTACGCGTAGAGTTCGTAATATTGAGCTATGAATTTAAATATTTTTTTTGCATGCAATTCTGATGAATTATCAGAAGTCATAGAACAAAATATGTCGATCCTGAAAGGTTGTTAGTATTTTACCAATAATCTTGTATTTTTTTTTGTCGGGAAATCGAACTCAAAATGTCAGATGTGCGATCCGACGATTCGAACTTTAGTCCAATGATTTGGCAGTCCAAATTCTATATTTAGGCTATTATTGCTTTTCAGAATAACCTTATTATTATTTTTTAACCAGAAATTGACGCTCCGAAACTATTGCATTTATTACAGCGTAAAAGTTAAAGGCAGATTTTAATTAAGATATAGGCAGTTATAGCGAAATTGGTTGTTATTAAGTCAAAAGAGAGATTATAATTTATGTATATTTGGCTTAACGTGATGTAATGAAAGAAAAACAAGGCGTATCAGCTGTTTTGTTATCCCACGCAACTTGAAAGAGTCAACTGCGAGAGATATACATAAGGCGTAAGTCGCACTGAAGGCGGAATTATGATAAGAACTAAGAACGCTATGTATACATTTAAAAGCTGCTTATTATAGTGGTCCTAAGCGCGACTGATACACTAGGTGACTTGGGTTCGATTTCCAGGTCGCAAAATAGTTAGCAAAATATTATTGGTCGAGCAAAATGTTGAGAATTAACACTTGAAGCTTTATAAATATCTTAATGAAATAATTCAACCGTATCTAAGCTTAAGAAGGCAATTCATAGAATCCTTCCGCTGTCCTAAAAAACTTATGATGAACCCTAATATGATTCACATTAGAATGTTAATAAGTAACTGCTATCAGTTCTGAATATGAATTTATTCTAGAGGAATTGCTCAATGTGGTATCTTTAGTCCCCATATTTGCATAACGGCAACCTATTTGGTGGCTAGTCTGCCAACGTACATCATCATCATAATCAAACTATATCAGTCCAGTGTTGGACAAAGACCTCCTCTAGGGAGCACCATTTTACTTGTCTTCCGCTTTTCGCATCCAAATACAACGTTAACGGTACAGATCAATATATCCCTTTCTCTGTCACAACTCGACTATATCTGCAATGACTATTCATAATACTCAGTGGTTCTATGTCAAACTATATTCCATTGAAGTTACAGCATTTTATTCGGCAAAGTTGAGCGTGGACACGCGGCTCGCAGGTTCGCAAATTGTTCCGCAAACTATTGCGAGGGGAACGCGGGATAGTTGCAGTTTTGAAATACTATTCCAATGGCCCTGAGGACCGATTTACACTTCAACCACGATATTGGCCGTTGTACTAGTTATTCATTTAATATTGTTGCGAAAGTTTTTGTCTTTTGTGTTGGAATGTAGTTATGGAAGCAAGGAACTTAGAGGATTGGATTTGATTGGTATAATAACTTGCGATTGTAATATATCTAATGAACCTATCTTATGACTTAGTTGTTCATAATACAAATTTATAGGGCACATTTTAAAGTTAATTTGAACGTTCAACGTTATTTTTTTAGTTTAGTATAGTAATAATATTTGAGATTAGCAAGCAATACAACTGGATCGGGACTTTATATTGAATATTTTTGATAACTTATCACACCACATTTAATAAAAAGTTTTCAATGAGAGGATGCTTCTTTCCTTGTATAGGTAAAATGGAGTGAGTGAGAAAACACATTTCTCTCTTTCACTTCAGTCCATCTTTATACGATGCGAATATCCTAACCATATTCCTAGCACGATATATTTATATCAAAATACCCTACGTAACCCGCTTTCTATGTGACGCGCACTTTAATGTAATTTTAGAGGCGTGACGGATGACGGGAGGATATATCGAGTGTCGAGCATTCATAGAAATGCTTTGTGGAAACAAGTTTACTGATACATGTTCTCAGGAATAGGAAGCCATAAATATTAATTTGGTATGACTTATAAACGCTTACTTGGAAAGGGTTTAAACATATGCATTCCAAAGATGGTTGTATTAAATTACACTTTCCCATTCAACCTCGATAAGTAATCTGTACCAATTAATACTTAATTATCTCGCGAGTAATCGATGAAGGAAAACATTACGAGGAAACCTGAGATTTTCTCGACGCCGTGTGAAATCTGTTTACTCGCATTAGACCAGCGTTGTGGACTGTAGCCTAATCCCTCTTATTGTAAGAGACCAGCAGAAAACAAAAAATGGGTTGATGATTACGAATCTACATACCATTATCAATAAAAACATACTGAATGATACTACAGCTAAAGAGTTCGTTTGTTCAAAAACGTTAATCTCAGAAACTACCAATTAGATTTCAAAAAATATTTTTGCATTTTAAAACTCCATTCTTGGGGAAGGTTATTGACATTACGCTATGACTCTTAGCAGCGAGAAAAAATGGGTAAAATAGAGGAACAGAACAGCAGCAATTCATATTATGCTCCCAATGTTTTCCCAACTATTTACCTAATGGCCTAATGACCACATTTAAGGCTAAATGTTCAGCAGTGGGCACCAAATTTTTTTTTTTTGCTTGTCAAAATTTCGACCTCAACAATAACATATTCACATAGCATAGCCCAAGGCTTAGCCTTAAGTAGCTAGAATAAATATTCAACCACTATACTTACATTTCTTGTAAGTCCCGTTTGTTATAAAGTTAACAACATGTTATACCAGAACATTTTTCTCAACCAACTAACATTATTAAGTCCTTAGTGCACACTTTGTAATAAAATGCTTCAAGAAAAGGTTTTTATTTAATTTGTTATGGGAGATCAAGTCATTATCTGCTAAGCTATTTCTTAGCTACGAGCTTAGAGTCTTAATTTACAATTTGTTGTATTCCTTTTTTTTTTAAGATATAATTAAATTATGACTGCCTCGTTGCCTAGTGGTCCCAATCGTGACTGCTACGCTAGAGGTCTTGGGTTCGATCCCCAGGTCGAGCAAAGTGTTATTGGGGTTTTCTATGAAATTCTCAGTAGCAGCTCGGAGTCTGGATTTGTGCCCGGTGAATGGCAATAGGCTCGCCCCCTATTACATGGGACCTAAACATACCGGCGAACTGTGGGTGTACATTAAGTAAACCTCTGCCTAACCCTTCGGGGAATACAGGCGTGATGGTATGTATAATTAAATTATTGTCTCTTAATATTAACATAACGTGATAAAGCGTGCCTGCATCCTAGTACCTCATTGTTATATTATTATGTGCTCTGCGAGGCACGAAGTACTCTGAATATGCTAGGTATGGTCACCCATCTATAGACTGACTGCGGCAAGCAACTTAAGTGTCGTTGTTATTAAGCCACAAACTCGTACGTTCGTTAAATCCTCACATAGTCTTTCTTTTACATACCGTATACAAAAAAATACAATCCCAAACTTAAGCATATTATTATATATCACGAATCAGCATACCCACAAAATACAAAAAAATATCCAAAAAAATAGTGAACAAAGAGCTTGTTAGTATGAAAACAATCGCCGACAAACTCTCATGCATCACCGTGTTGGCCACAACACGTCAACAAGATAATAATCGTGCATGATCATAGAATATTCTGGAAGAGACAAATAATATGGAGGTAGGAAAAAAATTCTCTCATGTTTTGTTACAAAACCATAATTTGCGTAATAAATCGACATAAAGCATAATTAATGCTAGTTTTTATGTATCGTTGGGGAAATGTCAAGAATTTATGAATAGATAGAATATATAAAAATATATATGTACGCACGGTCATCCGGTATTAGCAGACCTCTCATTTTTCAGAATACCTATACAATGAAAAAGTTGTAAGTACTGGACGTGTGCACTTTGATTAAGGATAGACAATTTAAAGGTAATTGAATTTAGAAACATTACTTGGTATTTAAAAAATACCTAGTTAAAGACTAGATATTGAAAAAAGAATCATATCAATCATACCTATATGGGAACGGTATAAAGTTCGGTATGTACAAGTTTAGTGTAGGTACCTACAAATGAACGAAAGTTGACCGAGATTTTTCTCGCATAGGATCCAGGTAATCCCACGGGATAATAAACAGCATATGTTAATCGGGAAAAAAATTGTTTTGTAATGGTGAAATAATTGTGAAAACCTGTTCAGTAGTTTCAGAGTTAATCGACTACAAACAACGAAATCTTTCCTCTTCGTGGAGGGAGCAAGCATCATCATAGTAACAACGCTTTAAGCAGCAATTGGGAATATACCTGTGAACAATATGAACCGTATCCAGGGTACGGCTTTGTATATCAAGCCCCTCATCCAGCCACCAATAAGAGCCTCCTTAGATGTTGGTAGAGGCTCTTGATATGACACCGTTGACTTAACTATCCGTACAAAACATGAAGCTAATTAGTAACCCATACCTATTTATACTCGTATCTTTATTTGTTTATATGTAATCGTGTTCTCGAAAACTGCCTCGTTGGTCTAGTGGTCCCAATCGCGACTGCTACGCTAGAGGTCTTGGGTTCAATCCCCAGGTCGAGCAAAGTGTTATTGAGTTTTTCTATGAAATTCTCAGTAGCAGCTCGGAGTCTGGATTTGTGCCCGGTGAATGGCAATAGGCTCGCCCCCTATTACATGGGACCCAAACATACCGGCGAACTGTGGGTGTACATTAAGTGCACCTCTGCCTAACCCTTCGGGGAATACAGGCGTGATGGTATGTTATGTTATGTATGTGTTCTCGAAAACGGTTCTAACTTTTTCACACTGTGGGGCTTACAGGAGCAAAAAAAAACTTGTAGCTTGGTCTCATTTCTGCTAAAATTATTTTTCTCTGAATTTTCTTTAATATAATTTTGGGTTACAAATAACAACGTAAATATAAATGAAATCAATCCGTATCTCAATTAAACCATTATTACAGGTTTTGAAATGTCAAATGTAATTGCACGATTATAAATAGTGGGTCTTATGAAGAAGAACTGGCAAGAAACTCCATAGATACAGTTTATTCGAAATAAGTAAGCCGATCGGAAGTTGTCTGCAAATGGTTTAGAAGTGGTAAATTTTAATAGAAAGAGTCGGTGTAAAGATAATTAGAGTCGTATATGTTTCACATTTCTAATTATTTTGTTTACTAATTTCGATATTTATGTAATAAAACACTTAATTAAACGATTTTATCACCGCGGTAGTTCGGAACGGCTAACTTCCGATCGGCTTACTTATTTCGAACAAACTGTATTCTTTAAAAAAATATGTTTACAATGTTTTTCATTCGTTAACAATTTAGTTCTATCAATGTAAGAATTATGAAAAATATGATGTCGAAAATAAGAACTGCTACACTATAGTACTATTATTACTATTTTAATAATAATATTATAACGTTATCCTTATAACACATTGTCCCTACAAATTTCACTCAAATACTTATATTATATTACTTAATATACTAGAAGTAAACAATTAATCCCATTTAACGTAACGTCATTAATATCTAAACGTACTAATTACGAAACAAAAATTTCCAGTTCCTTCTAGAATGACTTTTAATTCAAACTAGGGGGTAGCGGGCGGAAACAACGCCGGGCGATCCGTAGCAGGGTTATATAGTGAAGGGAGACAAATAGGTTGCGAAATTGCCATTTACATACATAAATAACAAGTAAATATGTACCATGTGCCGTTTATTTTCTTATGGCCGTCTCGAAGACGAGTTATGGAGTTACAATATTTTTGTGCCTTTTTTTCTGGAATCTGGAACGTTTTTGAGTGTATGTATTTTATATGCCAAAGGGTATATGTTTGAAAGCGAATAATTTACTCGATAGTGTACTTTATGTAGCTGGGAAAAAATACTACTAAAACAACAATAACAGCTGATTCATTGGTGTAGGAGTCACAAGTTCGCGTTGATCGGCATGGGGTCATGGGTTTGATTCCAAGGTCGAGCAAAGTGGCATTTGGGTATTTCTACTTGATTTCCCAAAAGGAATTTGCATTTTTCCAATTTTAAGTTCAAATTTTCCACTTTACATAGAAATATGCAATATCACCGGTAAATGTTACTCTCTTAGTTAAAATAACAATACTCCTACCCAAAAACCCAATAAAGTACAACCAATTAAGCATGCCTACCCAATAAATTTTAAAAGTCTATAAAATCACTTTTATTTTGGACACAAAAAGGAGAATCATTTTATCAGAATAGCCCCTAAATTATTGCAGTGAAAACACAATAGGCATATAGGAAACAATTGGTCTAATTTATATCACCACAACGAACGGTATATGGGTCACGCTGGCTTCACGCACACCACTAGGAAAATACTTCACTCATTCATTCACTCACACATTCACGTCACCACTAGTCGCAGTTTAAGCGCTACACACATCACTAACATACGTAGCATAAAAAATCGAATGTGTGTGAGTGAGTTGTTCGAGACCGAGTGAATGGTTGGATTGGATATCTGTTCGGTGGCTATTTGCATGTATCATTTTTTGTTGTAGTCAGCCCCAAAGTAGACTAATGTGATCACGTAAATTCGGACAGACATGGTCAGCTCTCGAGATGCGAAGTCAGCTTCCGTGGCAATTTAAGCAATATTTTAGAAGTACCGTTTCGACGCAAAGTATCGGGCCTATATTACGCAATGTGTGTATACAGATCTTTTACTATAGTATCATGTTCATGTGATGTAGTCTCAAAATGCATTAATTGAATACTGTTATTTTTTTTTCTAGTCAAACATCTATCTGTCTGGACTACCTCATTATTCTAGTGGTCCTGACTGCCTCATTAGTCTAGTGGTCCTAAACGCGATAGCAGTCGCGCGTAACGCTAGAGGTCCTGGGTTCAATTCCCAGGTCGAGCAAAGTGTTATTGGGTTTTTCTATTTAATTCTCAGTAGCAGCTCCGATTCTGGGTTTGTGCCCGGTTACTGGCAAACTCGCCCTCTATTACGTGGGATCTAAACATAGCTACAAGCGAAGTGTGGGTGTACATAAGTACACCTCTGCCTAACCCTTTGGGGAATACAGACGTTATGGTAACTTATGTACGTGTATGTCGTTCAAATATCTGTGTAATACAGATATTTACCATTCATATTGTATTTGTAATACAGAATGGCCATTATAATTGGTTAAAAAAATGGCTTAAATTCCCACTACAGCTGACGTTGCATCTCAAGAACTGACCACCAAATTAAACAAAAGAAAAAGTGAAGATACATCAAAAACTACACCATAACAGCATCACAAACTTCAAATCATCCTTCAATCGCTCCCAAAAGTCAAACTTTACTTTTCAAAATAGCTCAAGTGGACTGAAACGTGTACACGAGCCCGGGTTTTGCATGTTAAAGGAAAAGTCGGCGAATAAAAATGCAGGGGCCGATGCAAAATAACCCGTCAACTGCTCACTATTCACTGCAAGTTGCAGGAGGCTAGTGAAACAATCGCCGCTCCCGACGGGCCAGCAATCTGTTTCTACAGGAGCTTCGCAATGTTTAAACTAAACGGCTGATGTAGCTTTTGAGTGACTACCAAAAGAGGTTCTTATGGCTTCGTAAAACTGCTTTAGAACCTCAGATCAAATAAAAAGTTAAGATGGAACTTCGCGAACAAAGAAGTGAGGCCGGTTAAAACTACGCCTAGCCGTTTACAAACACAATTTTACACTATATAACAGCCCTCGATAGCTTGATAGCTCGACTGAAAAGATAAGGCGTAGTTTCGGTATTGTTGTATAGTGTAAAATTGTGTTTGTAAACGGCTAGGCGTAGTTTTAACCGGCCTCACTCCTTTTTTCGCAAAGTTCCATCTTAACTTTTTATTTGATCTGAGTTTAGAACACGCTTTTATTAGCTTCACTTATACGTATGTAACGGAATCTTTGAACTTGATTTTTGAGCACTTCAAATCGTCGGATCGATTTGAAATTTTGCATATATACTAAGGATTGACAATACAATAATTTAAAAACTTTATGCGATTACCTTTATCAGAATCTTCAGGATTACAGATTTTTAAAATTATTATATGGGTGATTTGCGTGCCTGTTGTGTTACTTGGATATAGCCGGCTTTACGGCTCTCTCTCCGGAATATAAGACTAATGTTCTTACAAATAATATGAATTATTGTTGAAAAAAAATAAGAAGCACCTTAACGATATATCGAACTAAAAAAATCTAACAAAATGTCAGTTTCAAAAACTCCTTTAAATGGATGACCCAAATAAAAGTAAAAATGTTAATGAGTTTAAAATTGTTTAAAATAGATAGGATGCTCGATGATAAATATTTGTTGTAAAGCACCCCACAACAATTAAGTGAATGTCTTTTTTTTTTCACTCTTCTTTGTAATCTTAAATTCATAAACGATTTTTTTAGTACCCTCTTAGTGACACATTTATGTATATACAAACTTAGTTCAATCTCAACATTTCTAAATATTGAACGATATTAAGACTCGCATTCACAGGCTCCAACTCCTCTACTCTCTCCTCTTTTTATCATATACATACATACAAACATTATAATTTGGGTAACATTGACTCACATTGGTCTGCGAAACGTGTCTTCTACATGAACGATTAAATCAATGTCCCCGAAGTAATTACTGAGTGAAGTTAAGTGAATGTTCAAATCACTCATTGGCTCAGTCGTACGTTCACTGACCCGATCAGTGTTCATTCGAGCGTTAGAAGTTATGCTTTTATTCATAGGTACTATTTTTATTTCCTATGAATTTACATGAATGTTTTTATCAACGCAAATTCTAGTTTAAAATAATAATGTATATTTAATATAATTTAATATATATTTGGTTAATTAAATAAACCTCTTCCCGGGATTGTATTTTGACCGACATACAATAATAATACTTTAAAATCGATTTCCTATTTTGAAACAATTATTATAAAGCAATAAGGTTGCTTTAATCTTTAGTAAAACCTGCCGGATACTTGGCATACTCATCAAACTCTCTTAAACATTGAACTCCAAAATCTCAAAATGAACTCGCTAACGTTAATATTCGTTTTCATCAAACAAAACAAACAGTTGATAAAAATGACATTTAGGCACGAAATCCAATCGTTATATTGGCAACGAAGAATAATACTAATAATGGCTGAAGCTGGGTCAAAGAAAATCATATTGAACTGGCAACTTTGTAAGAAAGAAACTTTCTTCAATATAACGAATTATTGGATCCTCCGAAGACGAATAATCATATCGGACTTTCCTTCGAATATATTTTTTTCGGTCCCCAAAATTTCTGTTCCGGTGTGATTTGATTTTTGTCCAAATTGAATGATATGCTTTGTGTATAATGTTAGCGTACATTGAAATGTATTTGACCGATGTATCTTTCGTTTTGTCGTCTGAGCGCATTTTGGGTCGGTGGCTCCTCTCTTGGGTATTACTTTAATATCCGCATGAGGATATTTCAATGTTGATAACTATGAATATGATTTTCGATGCGTAAAATTTTTGTGATACAGAAAAGGTAATCTTATTGTAAATCACAATAAGATTAAGATTAAGTTTTATTACAATACCTTTATTAGAATTTGTAATATTGGAAATTAAATTAATACTCCTTCATAGAAATGTACGACTGAACGGTTTATTTTATTTATCACAATCCTAGTCTTTTCCCAATTGTGTTGGAGTCAATTTTCAGTGTTACCAGATCAACATTTTTCTCCAATGTTCTGATAGGGTATAAATCTTCTAATATATTGTGTAATAAAAACATTATTATATATTATAATCAGTCTATCACTGCTATGACTTATTGATATGAATCATACGCACCGTTTTTTTTTTTCAAGGAAAATATCGTGAGGAAACCTGCGTACAGGAGAGATTTTCTCGACGGCGCGGGCGAGTGAAGTCTGTAGCTGTACGCTGTAGGCCAGCGTGGTGAACTACAGCCGAACCCCTCTCATTCTGAGAGGAAACCTGTGCCCAGCAGTGGGTTAATGATGATGATGAAGAAGCTGCATCATTAGACTATAGGTCCTAAGCGCGACTGCTGCTAAGTGTTATTGGGTTTTTCTTTTAAATTCTCAGTAGCAGCTCGGAGTCTGGAATTTTGCCCGGTTAATGGCAATAGGCTATCCCCCTATTACATGGGACCTAAACATATCGACGAAGTGCGGGTGAACATTAGTACACCTATGCCTAACCCTTCGGGGAATACAGGCGTGATGGCATATTATGTTATGATAAAATATGTTATAAAGTGTGTACTTATCCATATTACGAAAGGTATGATATAGTATTTATCGATACATCTACATCACTATCAAATATAAGCTGTGCATTTACAGTGCATTAACAAGAAGTCACACTAGTGTTTAATCCAATAGCCATCTCGATAATATATCTGGTTGCGTGCAAGCAGCCGTCCCATGCAATTACTGGGTCCTTCATTAGCAAAACTGGATTAACATGTCTGTTGTGTTCCTCACGAGTAAATAATAGTGATGTGCAATAATCTCAGATCAAATAAAAACTTAAGATGGAACTTTGCGAACATAGAAGTGAGGCCTGCCTCGTTGGTCTAGTGGTCCCAATCGCGACTGCTACGCTCGAGGTCTTGGGTTCGATCCCCAGGTCGAGCAAAGTGTTATTGAGTTTTTCTATGAATTTCTCAGTAGCAGCTCGGAGTCTGGATTTGTGCCCGGTGAATGGCAATAGGCTCGCCCCCTATTACATGGGACCCAAACATACCGGCGAACTGTGGGTGTACATTAAGTGCACCTCTGCCTAACCCTTCGGGGAATACAGGCGTGATGGTATGCATGCAAGAGGTGAGGCCGGGTAAAATTACGCCTAACGGTGTACAACACGCAATTACACGCACACACGTATACCAAAACTACGCCTTATCTTGTCAGTCGAGCTATAGAAATATCGAAAGCTCGACGTGCGCGTCTAATTGTTGTTGTACACCGTTAGGCGTAGTTTTAGCCGGCCTCACTTCTTTGTTAACATAGTTCTATGTTAACTTTTTATTTGATCTGAGGCAATAATTGTTTTTTTTTATAAACAGAAAATTACGCCTGAATTCCCTCAAAGGCTAGACAGAGGGTTATTTATGATTCTGGAAAATTTATTGACGGATAAGGTAATCATAAACTCAATAATATTTTGCCTGGCTAGCTGTAGGTCCTAAAAACTTATACTTAGTAGCCGCCTTCGATTGGGTTGGTTATTTTGTTTTCGCCACCGACTTCCAAAACTGTATTAGGCATAACATTATTTTGTGTATTTTTAAAGTCACTTAATTTTTTTGCTGGTATAGCCGCCAAGGCAGCTACTAAATAGAACATTTTGGTAAAAATAATGAAAAGTTTTATTTTGAAAAAAGTTATTTTATACTATTGAGGTGGAAAATAAGCATACGGCCATCCTGATGGTAAACGGTGACCGTAGCCTATGGATGCATGCACCAACAGGAGTATCACTCGCTTGTTGCCCTGTAAAGGAAAAGGAAGAGGACTGAAGGAGGAATTCATCGGAGCTCATCGCCTTATGGCGGTGATTTTTTGTTGTGGTAGGGCCACGCTGTTCGCAGCATGAATGGGCCGGCTTGACCGGGGAAATACCACACTCTCGCAGAAGACCGACGTCCGAGTAGTAGCGTTTCGTTACTGCGCTTCGTTCGGTGAGCGAGAGGGCCAGAGGCCCAATTCCTCCCCCAATCCCCTTCCTTCTCCTTTTCTCCTTCCCCTCCCTTTCTCTAAATAGGCTCGGCAACGCATCTGCAACTCCTTTGGTTTTGCAGATGTCCATGGGCGGTGATAACTACTTACCATCAGGTAGCTCGCCTGCTCGTTTGCCGAGTTATCCCATAGAAAAAAAAAAAAAAAAAGATTATCAAAAAAATTACAACCTTTAAATATATCAAATTTAAAATTAGTGACCAAATCAAGCAGTGGCCTGAAAGCACAGGATTCACTTCATTCCTCCCTCAGTCCCCTTCTTTCTCCTTTTCTCCTTCCCCTCCCTTTTCCCTAATAGCTCGGCAACGCATCTGCAACTCCTTTGGTATTGCAGATGTCCGGGCGGTGACGACTACTTATCATCATGTGGCTCGCCCGCTTGTTTGCCGAGTTCATCATCATCATCATCAACCCATTACATTGTCCCACTGCTGGGCACGGGTCTCCTCTCAGAACGAGAGGGATAAGGCTATAGTCCAGGCGTTTGCCGAGTTATCCCATAAAAAAAAACCCGGACGTTAAAGTGCATACCGTACGTGTTCAAGTAATTAACACATTAATACTACATTCTCATTACTCCCTGCGCGTACTTCCGCATAAGTCACACGCTCACAATTAACTTCAAACGTTCAAAAGCAATAAATATCCTGAAAGTCGAAACCTCGTTATGAGGCCTGAAACAACACTACCTTGGGCTTCGAAATTAGCGTCGGTAGAGTATTTGTTAATTTATTATATAGATATTTATTTTTGACTCGCTAGACGTCTTGGGTACGATTCTCAGGTCGAGGATAACGTTATTGAGTTTTTCTATGAAATTCTCAGTAGCAGCTCGAAGTCTGGATTCGTACCCGATTAATGGCAATAGACTCGCCCCCTATTACATGGGACGTAAACACACCGGCGAAGTGTTGGTGTATATTTTTCACTCTGCCGAATCCTTCGGGGAATATAAGCATGATTATTATGTTGAGATCTTGTAAAGACACAATCAAATAAATATTTTAGCTTTCAACTTGACGGCTGATTTTAATAACTGACGACGTCTGAGATGAAAAGCCGAAACCGTCTCTTTTATAGTCTAGACAGAAGTATCATAATAGTAAGTATCACAGTGCAAAACAATGCCCAAAATGGCCCATTGATGAAAGACTGAAAGAGATTTTGAGAAGTTGAATATTGTTTCACCGACATCAATAACATCGTCTTACAAAAGAATGAGAAATCAATATTTTTATTATATTTTGGCATTAATTAAAGCTAGTGAAAGAAAAAAGGTATAAATTAAACAGCGAATGTGGAAGAAAATTCGATATCGATGCCTAAAGCATCCGGTGTACTTAACTGGAGGTATGCAAGGTCGAATCCAGCCTGAGATTGTATTTTTCTTCCAAAAAAAAATATATAACATAACATACCATCACGCCTGTATTCCCCGAAGGGTTAGGCAGAGGTGTACTTAATGTACACCCACAGTTCGCCGTATGTTTGGGTCCCATGTAATAGGGGGCGAGCCTATTGCCATTCACCGGGCACAAATCCAGACTCCGAGCTGCTACTGACAATTTCATAGAAAAACTCGGCTAACACTTTGCTCGACCTGGGGATCGAACCCAAGACCTCTAGCGTAGCAGTCGCGATTGGGACCACTAGACCAACGAGGCAGTCAAAAAAATATATATCTTTATGTAATGATGTCTACCTTATCAGAAATTAGCTAACGTAATGTTTAAATATTTCCACGCCACACTTGGCAGAATACGCTGTAAAGAAATACTGTAACACCTGCATGTCACCGTATTCTTGAAAATAAATGATATTCTATTCTATTCTATTCTAACCTTTTTTATATTGCGTACACCCGCGCGGAGGTGGGAGTTTATTCCAACTCCACCGCATGTCGGACACGTACAAACTAAAAACATCACTTGTCCTATATTCGGGACCACGTCACTCATGCACATTCACAACAACAAGCCATTATCATGGAGCTTACCTTTTTAAATATAACACTTTTTCAACTGATCATGATATTACAAACGAATAATATAGACTGCCTCATTAGTCTAGTGGTCCTAAGCGCGACTGCTACGCTAGAGGTCCTGGGTTCGATCCCCAGGTAGAGCAAAGTGTTATTGGGTTTTTCTATGAAATTCCCAGTAATAGCTCGGAGTCTGGATTTGTGCCCGGTTAATGGCAATAGGCTCGCCCCCTATTACATGGGACCTAAATTAACGGGGAAATGTGGGTGTACTTTGGTACACCTCTGCCTAACCCTTCGGGGAATACAGGCGTGATGGTATGTTAATATAGATAGATGGAACTGTTGACTTGTAAAATTAAAAAAATTGATCCATAGAAACCAACAATGATGATCTTTTTTTTTCTACGGATACATTTATTGTTGAAATATTTCTTTAATGCACAAATAAAAACTCTATAACAATTATTTGTATGGACTTCAGATTTCAGTATTATGTACGTTACTGTAGTATGTTGTAGTATGTTACTGTTGAACTTAATCTTCTTATATATAAAAATTAATCCCTATTTCCTTGGTCACGGCATCACTTGTCGACAGCTGGACCGATTTTGCTAATTCTTTTTTTGTTGTGTTTGTTATTGTCAGGAGAGAAAGTCTTATAAGGGAACAAAATAAGGAAGTTTCGCGGAAAATAAGAATATTTAAGTATACTCAGCGACTATTTTAGCTTATTGATTTTTTCCAGTTTGAATTGAATATTCATAGCTAAGACAGGACATCGACTGTCAGTTCATCGAGTTAACTACAAAAAACAAAATCAAAATCTGTTTAGTAGTTTTTACAACAACCCCAAACAACCCGACAAGAATTAAAAAAATCACATTGGATTCGGACACATTTTTTTTTAATAATTATCTTGAATGTACACACGTTTTTTCCAATTTTATAATAGTACGTTTATAAGATTACGTTGAAAATTAGTGAAAAATAAACACTAAGTTGGAACTAATTAACTCCTACCCACATATTCCGCTAACTTCGCGGCCCAAGCGCACCAACCGTCCGTATTTAATCAAACATTAACTGTAATTGTATTATGCTTGATTTATGTTCCTGGAGAGCCTCCAGTGCCCGCTGAAAAGTTAATCAACTAAGAGCCTTCTTTTACTTCCTGAATTAAGAAGTGAATGAATTTATGGCGAATTGAACAAGTTTTTTTATCCTAATTAGGGTAGTCAGACTTTTCGAATTCGAATTATGAATCCAATTTTGGAATTTATATCTCGTATTTTTAATGCAGCAATTTTTGAATAAGTCTCTAGCTTAAAAACACATTTTGAATCATTTATAAATATGTATTTATTGTATTGTATAAAGTATGTTAAGACTAGTAGAAGATTTTTAATTAAGTCACAAATACTTTCTCGCTTAAAAAAATAATAATAAAATCAGTAGACCATTTTATCTAATAACAGCACAGTGCTTAAAATAGGTAGATTGAAAGCATCTCCTAATTTATATGACCTAGATTTTTAGTCTGGCCTACTTACTAAAATGGTACGACTATCTGTACTACAAAAAGTTGATACTAATCTGTATGCTGTTTTATATTGTTCTGCTTAAAAGATAATGTATCCATGACACAGACTATACTGTTATTTTAAATCAAAAAATAAAATCTCATCATCTCACTGACCAATAGAAACGGTAAACATTTTAAATTTGAATATAGAACTCACCGGATATCCAACAAACGAGCAACAGGATCCCGCACCACAACGTCCCCATCTTTACATACAAAGTCTCACACACTGATACCGTGACATCACAACACTTCCAAATTTAAATTATTCCGCGCTCACATCAAAACAACGCAGTTTCCATGACGTCACAGCTTCCAGAATGTTCAAACACCTGGAACAAAGAACATAGATTTTAATTAAGGAAGGGTCCGCTAACGTAAATTACACGGAATATCTTTCGAAAAGCCGGAACTACTTCGGATAAATATTTTAGGGCCATAAAATGTTTGTTCGAAATAGTTTATTAGTTATAAAAGGGGCCTTAAATGTTTATTTTATAACCCAGCAAGGTTGTGGGTGAGTTGGGATTCATTTTAGTGCCTAAAGCGTTATTTACTAGCCAAAATTAGTTATCGTTAAACTGGGAGCGATAATTTGTTCTTCGGTATCCCAACCTTTATAACGAAATAATGCCAGTCGTCCTCCCACCCTGGCTCAGAATTAATATTATTACATTGATATTTTTAGCAGCAGTATTTCTACGCAATTTACTTGTTCAATATAAATTTAGATTTATATGGTGTGTATTTTTGTAGCAAAGCTCCGACTCAAGGCCATCAACATAATTAAATAATAAGATGTTTTGAGAAACCACAAAAGTATGGTTATTCTTGGGAACCGCCTTTGTTTTACTCCAGTGACCTCGTAAGTTGTTTTACTCCAAAGTTAAGTACGCATGTGTATTTAAAATTAGAACTGATACGAGTACCGTAGCAACGTCACGTAGCACCGTAGATCGTAGCGCTTGCTACGGCGTAGCCGCTGAATGTAAATGTCGAAGTTGAAATGTGCCTTTCAAAGTTGGGCAGACTTTTTTTATGTTTTCACCTACGGTCCTTTTTCTACGATATTCATAGAATGGTGGTAACAAGAAAATACAAATTCAACCTCTTTTCAATATCATTTCATTTAATTTCAATGAAAATCCTTAACAAAACGAGTCAGCTTATACTGGAAATGTATAGCTATGTATGTCCGTGGTTCAACTTCCATATAGTTGGGATAAGTCGATCTTACTAGGTCTTTTTCCAATTAAATAAGGGTCGATTGATTACTTATATAATAACCCATTCACAGTGAACTTGAAGTTTATGAAAAGAGTTTTATAATAATAGTAATAACTCCATTAAACTGTCCTATTACCTATATTAAGTGACAATACCCTAATGAAACTTCGAAATTTGTTTGGTCCCCATCTCCGGCTTTTAAAATCTAAAATTAAACAGCTTTAGACAATTAACAACTTTCGATAACTGAAATTAATATTGACTCGCTAATTAAATTAACGTTAAGTGATTATAACATTTATTACGCAACTTATTTTGCCGCTTGATAAAGGTAGGTAGGGATTTATGTATTTTTTAATCGTCACGTAACGAATCTTACTAAGCATGTACATGGTTCCATGTACCATAACATACTATCACGCCTGTATTCCCTGAAGAGTTGGACAGATGTGTACTAATTTCCCACACTTCGCTGATATGTTTAGGGCCCATGTAGTAACGGGCAAGCCTATTGCCATTAACTGGGCACAAATCCAGACTCCGAGCTACTGCTGAGAATTTCATAGAATAACTCAATAACACTTTGCTCGACCGGGGAATCGAAACCAAGACCTCTAGCGCAGTAGTCGCACTTAGGACCTGTACACCAATAAGGCAGTATATAAGTTATCTGGCCTTCTGGTTTAAAAAAATAATAATTTCATAGATGACATTACCGAAATGGTCGGGTATCTGACCAAAAATTCAAAAATTAAACTTAAAAGTTGGTATTCTTTTTGTACTTAATTTTTTTAGAAATATAGTTCGATGTCTAAATATATTAAGTTTCATGAAAAAAGCTAATCATTATATGAACGTATTTAAGTGTAAAATAATTATATTATACCACCATTTTAGTAGAAAATCTTAATATCGTATTACGTAATTCGGTAGTCATGTAAACGCTTCTATCATCAATGATTGATCGCCGTAGCGCTCGGGGAAGTGATAAAAAATGTACCTATCCTTAACTTAAGAGGAAAATGTTCAAATATTAATGGGAATCGTTTCAATTCCATGATTTGAAATAAAATAGGTTACTACTTCTTATATTTTTATTTATAAATAGCTGACCCGACAGAAGCTGGCCTATCTTAGTTATGAATATTCAATTTGGACTGGAAAGTCTTTCAGTTTTCTGATATTTTCCTGCACAATTTTCTTATTTGTCTCTAGGTAAGAATCTTTTTAAAAATTATTATGAAACTTAAAAAAATATGAATGAAATCGGTTAAGTCGTTCTCAAATTATGGCGTGACCGAGGGAAATTCATTTTTATGTATATAGATAGGAAAGATCTTATTTAATTAATAGTTCAATTAAATAAAAATAGATCTATCTTATCAAAATAATGGTGAACTATTACTGTATATGAATAGAAAAAAATACAAATCAGATTTCATAATGCCATGATAAGGAAGCGGGCATATAAACTTCTAGGCACGACAAAGTTATAAGTTTATATTTACAATACCAGCACGAAGACACGGCAACCCAATTAAGAGACACCCCTTTATCTTCAACAGACTATTATAACCCTCCACTACCGAGGAACTTAGACAAAGCACTAACTTAACGACAGCATCGCTTTCATTGGCATCACTCAATAAAGATAATAAACTACTGAACGTATTCCCGAGAACGTCTCGCGAACATAAAACCTATTGTTTACGTCAAATAATTGATCGGTTAACGGGTAATAAACGATAACAACTGCCACACAACTGCCTAACAACTGTTACAAGGATCTACATTCCAGTAATACCCGACCTTATAATGTAGGTGGGCAGACCACTTGACAAAGAATTGAACTGCTCCGCGAACTGTCGACGATAAAGCAACCGATATTGAGTCCACACAATGCCCGGGTCGGGCATAAAAACCGGGTATAAACCGGTCATAATGCCCGGGAAAGTTAATTAAATAGGTCCGTTAGCTGCCACGACATTTTTCAATCGTTCGGTGAGTGACGCTTGAATGCGGGTTATTGGAGTGTTTTTTTTATGGTAGAGTGGATAAAGGTACTTGTGGGTTTTACGTTTTACCTGACAGTAGATAAATAGTGTAAACATCTTCAAGACCAATGAAGTTTCTTTCAGATTAGTAATAATCTGTGATTATTCAAGTCAGAGGTGAATAGGTTACTTCTAGGCATGCGTGCTCCATCGTCGATTACATGCACTGAACAGGTGAAAGAGGTCCTCTTTATCTGTTCTGTGATTACATGCATCAGTCTAATGAGCATCGGTCCTATGGGCGTCGATGTTTAAACTCGTCGTTTTATAGGCGAAACTGTTGTTGGCGTCGGTCGGCTTCGGTAGGCCGCGTCTCTCTATTTAGAAGTAGTTTGTCATAGACATGATGTATTTCTTAGTGTCGTTCTTTTGGGCGTCGCTATGGTCTTCTTTAATTGTTTGAAAACCTTTATTATAAAATTCCCAAGGGATTAAGAAACAACAAGATCAACGGGCATAAAACCGCGAGATACAGTGTACATAGATAATGAACTAATATTTTTACGTGTTAATCGTGTTATCAACAAACCAATAACTTATCTAACCAACAGTTCAATAAACACAAAAAAACTTTACTCCAATAACTCCTGAATCCCACAAATGGACGTATAATTAAAATCCATTCGACAACGTTCCTTATTGCCCGCGGGCCCGTCCGGCCAACTCCCATCTAAAGTATGAGGACCAATAATATTTTTTATAAAGAATCTTCAACTTTATTGGTCGGATTAAAAGCTTTGGAGCAGTTCCCGCTCACGCTTGACCGAACACGAACATCGGTTGGAGTTTTAATAACAGTATTAGGTTTTACAAGATCTGGTTTATTTCGTGGTTTGGTATTAGAAGTTGAAAAATATTAATGTTTGTTTATAAATAATGTTTAGAAGACCACTTTAAAGGACCACTAAACTACTTACTCTAAGTATATTTTTCAAAAATTTAAAAACACATTCCATCACAAACTTTAATATTTAACTCCGCATGACGTCATTAAATATCTTAATAACGACATTCGACTAAAACGTATCGCTTATTTCTCTCCCACTGTATTCTAAAACCGCGTTTCCAAAAATGCCGTTGCCTTTCAAGACCTTTTAACGCTTGAAAGCTTTGATGCAACTTCATTATTAAGAGCTTCCTTAACTAGAGAAAATTGCTAAAGAGTACCTCTATATGTTTTATAGAGCACTCATGAATGACGCAGCCCTATTGACCAAGTCTGTCGTGAAGTTCATTACATCTTGCGCTTTTGAATCTTTTTAAAAAGGGTTGAGGGCTGCGACTATTCACGGTGGTTTTAATAAAGACTGAGCGTTTTAATTAAAAACTGTCATTGGTGCGTTGTAAGCATGAAGACCACTTCGTGTCACTGTTGGCACGGTACGACACGGGATTTATAGGTGTCAAGCGATTATTCAACGTCGTAGCCACAAAATTGCTCATAAAATTTGACTCTATGGCATGGTATTTTTTTTAAGGAGGCCAGTTCTTAGACTCACTAAGATTTCATTCACTCAATAAGATATATCGCTAATGAACCGTGCACACCTCTACCGAACCCGTAACACAATACAAGCGCAATGGTCAATTCATTGGAAACTATCATCGTACTAAACAAAGTAATGTCTGACTTCATACAAAAGGAAAGATATCTAACATTGTAAAATTATAGCTATTTTATTTCTACAGAATCTCTAAAGGCTGTGATAGTGAGACACTTCGGTTTTAGTACTGTAATAACATACCATCACGACTCTATTCCCCGAAGGGTTAGGCTGAGGTGTACCTACTCATGTATACCCTCAGTTTGCCGGTGTGTTTGGGTCTCATTCATTGTAAGACGAGCCAATTCCCAAGAAAATGTAATCTTTTTTTTTCCACAGAATTGCCTGCAGATTTTTTTTGTATATTTATTATTTAAAAGCTTTCATAATTAATACCTATTACATAATAATATGTAAATACAATTTTGATCTCGAGTGTATTTAAATTAAAGTTTAACACAGCATTATTAATATGTATCGCGGGAGTATAAAATTCATATACTCAAATGTAAATTATTTTTTGTTTTACTACAGTCATCTGTAACATGCAAGAAGAAACTTACAGATATGGAGAAGATTTAATGGTGACATTGATAATATCGTAGAATATTACTACTAATACTCACCTACCTTTAAATACGGATATGATTTTAATGATATAATTTTAATTATGACAGTCGTCTTACCCGCGAAAGGACCTCGTCATATTCATCATTATGAACAATTCTCACCATAGGACCAACAGTCAGCAGTTTCATAGAAAAATGTTCTACGACAAAATTAAATGAAGGGAATAGCAATTTTTGGGTTGTTCACACAGTAGAAATTATTCAAAATAATCAGTATTCAAACAAGCTTTTGGCTGTCAGACGACTTTAATATCACGGTGTATAAAGCTTATGTTAAAAAAGTAAAAGCATATAACAATATAAATCAGTGATTCTACAATCGAATAAGACTAACATGACTATAGAACCCATTCTACACATCCGTGCCAAATAACCGCGCAGAATTAAATTGTTAAGAAACTCATATCTTACCGAACGAACAATATCGAGCTATCTATACGGGACGATATTGTGGTTCCTTCGCGTGAAGTACACAAATATTTCACTTTCCCATTCAACACTTTTCCAATGTTTCTTTAGACCGTTCTCTTTATATAATTTGATATCTCCCACGCAAGGCCGAATGTCCTTTATATTACATAAAACTACGCAACGTGGTAATAGTATTTGGTGTTTCTTATATATTTATATGTTAGTGTGAACGTGACAGACCTCCAAATTGTATCTTAAGTACAATAGCGCCTATTTTACCGACACAGTTCTGCGAAGAAAGACCAAAGAAATAAATTTTTGGCATGAGAAGAAAGGACCTTTTCGTAGTCAAGTAACTGATCCCCAAGGTTCACTTCTAAAGAAATCTGAGTATCTAGCACTCATCTCAAACTTAGATAATCTAGAAAGATTTTAATAACACAGGACGGAATTCTCAACAATATTCCCACAGTAAATGAAACGCGATTGCACACTACAGTTCATTACAAAAGAACAATGTACATGTACAAAAATAAAACAGCGAAAATTGTTCCCAGACGTCAGCGGCGGACAATCGGACGAGGCGTTATCGCGGCGAAATTCGCGCAAAATTCTCGCCTCAATTCGCTGTTTTCCGCCTTCTATGTGTATAATTCGGCCTGCACCTGCGAGCTGAGCGCTCCCGGCTACGCGATTGCCACTGACACTATCTACCTGTGTTCAGTTTAAATGCACCACCCGAATTGTTCTTGATTCTTTTGTATATATTTTTATTTTGTGTGACGTTAATGTGGCCTCAATTGTAGTTTTTTCCTTAAAAAACTGTGTAGTGTGCTAGTTTAATTTTGAAATATGATAGCTACAGATTTCTTACGCTTTAGGGATTGGAGTTCAAAGAACATTTTTATGTCTGCTAGTTTGCCAAATAGGTTACTGTACTTATCAAATTTATGCGATGTGTTGGTTAACTTGTACCTAGTATTGAGTATAAACGACGAATAGTAAATAGTGAGTTCCTCATTACGATATTATTTATGAATTTAATGACGAATGATTTTCTCATTAGTCTAGTCAGACTGCCTCGTTAGTCTAATGGTCCTAAGCGCAACTGCTACGCTAGAGGTCCTGGGTTCAATCCCCAGGTCGAGCAAAGTGTTATTAGGTTTTTCTATAAATTTCCCAGTAGCAGCTCGGAGTCTGGATTTGTGCCCGGTTAATGGCAATAGGCTCGCCCCCTATTACATGGGACCTAAACCGGCGAAATGTGGGTGTACATTAAGTGCACCTCTGCCTAACCCTTCGGGGAATACAGGCGTGATGGTATGTTATATGTATGTTATGAATTTGAAAATCCACGTTATTAAATTAATTTAAGCCCACAAGTCGTGTGACGTATGGCATACCAAGCATAATCGTCCTATAATGTTCCCACTGCTGGGACACAGGCCTCCTCTCGGTGAGAGGGAGTGGGCCTTAATCCACTACGCGGGCCTAATGCGGGTTGATAGATGTCACACGTCTTCGAATTTTTGGTTCTAGGACATGACAGGTTTAAGCACGAAGTTTCCTTTACCGTTTTCGGAGCAGTGGTGATGAAAGAATTTGAGCAAAGTAAAGCGCCTGTCTGGGTTCGAACCTACAATACACATCTCGTAAGTGGCGGCAGTGACCACTTGGCCACCATCGCTCTATGCTCTACGGCATACCATGACCGTCCCATTTCCTCCTTAGGTTTGCGACTGACCAACTAACGTCAGTGATTTGGATTTAAGATTTTTCCCTGCAGTGGGAAAAACCAGGCTAAAATAATAATAATGACGTAACACATTTAAGCGGCGGTAGCCTAATGGCTAGGGCGTCGGACTTGCGATCATGTAGTTGCCGGTTCGAACCCCACCCATTGCACTACCGACGTGAACCCACTCGTAACACAAGCATTTAGCTTAGCACGAGGGGTTAACAAGAATACTAGTAATGTGAGACCCACATAGCTAGTAAGCTTTAAAAAAAAACATTGTCCAAATAAGGCTTTTCATTGCTAGAAATAATATTCAACACTACATGATCAAGTACTCTGAGATTGGTCTCAATCAAAATTAAATTAACAGATCAATAACCGGGCAGTACTTTCCGACACTTACCTTCCTCTAACAAAGAGCGATATAAATCAAAACTATACACCTCGTGTATTTTATTAGAAGGGCATTTGAAACAAATAATACGTCACTTGTTCGCGATAACACGGTACCTGCCCCGATTCACAAGATCGCATCTGAAATTGCCGGCAAGATTTATAGACCATTGTTTGTACTGTGTTTTGATTTGTTTCTATGTCGTAAATTCATGAATGGGTAAAATTGGCCTGACATTTTCCTAAAGATAAGTTTGTAAGAACAGCGAAAGACTTGCTGATTTTGTGATTGATTGCAGTGTTACTTTTACTTTGTTCGGAATTGGCAAGTGATTGTATCGATGTGTAGTTGTATGTGTAGTATGTTTACTAAGTTATTCTATTTTATGTTATGACGAAGGGAAAGTATGATTATTACTAGTATCGTATCATTTCATATCTAGTATTTATCATATCATCACGGCATCCCGCGTGGATGACATCCGGTTCTATGGCAGGCTTGCGCAGCTACTCAGGTCTATAGAATAGAATACTAGTTTTTTAATTTTATTTGGTTTACTTGGGATGGGGCACTCACCCGGCAAAATCTACAACTTTACTATAGAAGTATAGCCATGGGCGTGTGCAGGAATATTGTAAAATAAGGAACATAAAAGTATTCGGATTTTGGATGAGGGTTTGGTTGACCGATAACTTCTATTGCCGAAAAAAGACCTTGCAACCTTAAACCTGGCTAATTAGGGATGGCAGAAGATATGTGTTCATGGGTTCTTTTTTTTATAACCATTATTTTATGTTTGAGACGAGACTAGACGCTACGATTTCCTTTATTATTATATTTTCGTCCCCATCTTTTATAAAACTAAGAGATGCCCGCTGTTGAGAAATGAATTTACTTACAAAACCCGTGTTTTGTATCAAAATGCTTTGTTTGTTTAAACTCCACAACAATCCTTTATTTCAAGCCTTAATAAACCTTACATAAGAGTCTATAAAATAGTGCTCGCCTCCCAAGAGAAAACTTTAAAGGTACAGATTATAAACAGCATTTCTGGTGACGACAAAGTCAAAAGTGTAAGGCGCCCGACCGTCTGAGGTAAAATTTTGTAAAATGAAATATGGTTGGCACTACTTAAGAATTCACTGAATTATAGTTTCGAAAATGGCCGTGTTTTCCTTAATGTTACTGTTTATTGGAAAGAAGTTAACAAACAATTTTATAACGAAGGAGTAACACGTGTTATTTTGATCGTAGAAGCTTATCAGAAGCTGGAGTTTGGGTTAGTACGCGAATATTAAAAAAAACCTCACTCTTTTAAATTGCAGCAAAGCATACCAGCGGATTATGAATGTACAAGAGAAACTAAATTTGCTACTTTAAACATAAAATAACTTACCTTCACGCCTATATTCCTCGAAAGATTAGGCAGAGGTGTATTATATACACACGTTTCGCCGATACGTTTATGGGGCGAACTTATTGACATTAATCAGGCACAAATCCAGACTGCTTCTGAGGACTTCATAGAAAAAGCCTATAACATTTTACTGGACCTGGAAATCCAGACAAACCTAGAACCTCTACAGCAGCAACAGTGTAGTTTCAAAAATATACTACTTGATACAAAATGATTCAACTCGTAGTGAATGAATCGCAAAATGATGATGTTGATCGGACGAGTCATTTTACACAATGTCCGGGGAATGTAAAATGGTAGAACATTTAATGGCCGTCAATATCAGAGAACCACAGGCCGCTGATGTGTGAATCGCCACTTAATCAGACTTAATCGGCTGCATAAATAACTATAATAACATCAATTGAACGAAATACCCGGTTAATGGAGAAATAAATTTTAATATTGGCTACTTTGAAATAGTTTTTGGACAGTTTGTAAAAAACTACAATGACACTTTTTTTTAATCTCTTAATTTGTAATTAATTTAAAAATCAATGGCTCTTGTATTCCAGAAACAAATACTTTTTTAACCAAAGACTATTTATTTCTGCGTTATTCTGTACTTATGTACTTAGTCTAGTAGTCAAGCGCGAGTGTTAGGCAGTATTGCATAAAGTAGTTTTAGTTTTGGATGTCGCTTTAAAATATTCTAAGTACTTACTCATTAGTCTTTTGGTCCGAAATGCAAAGTCTATGCTTGAGGTCCTGGGTTCGATTCCCAGGTCGAGCAAAATGTTATTGGGTTTTTCTGTGAAATTCCTAGTATTAATAAGTACACCTCTGTATGACCCTTTCGGGAATACAGGTGTGATGGTAGGCGTGACATGTATTAATGATTACCTACAGTTCTCCGGTATATTCAAGTCCCAAGTAATAGAGGGCACGCCCAATGCCATTAACATGGCACAACTCTAAATTCCGAGCTGCAACTGAAAATTTCATAAAATACACCAATAACACTTTTCTGGACTTGAGAATCGCACCCGAGGACCTCAAGCATATCGATCGCATTTGGGACTAATAAGTAAGTACTAAAAATGTTTAAAAGCGACATCCAAAGCTGAAACTGCTTTATGCATTACTCCAACTTAATTATTAAAGTTTCTAAGTTAACAAATCACGTAATAGCATTTATCTATTACATTAGAAGCTTACCATCGAATTCGCCATAAGGCTATAAATTAAATTCTCGCTAAGTACCAAACAGCAATTGTCGAAATTCGCCGATAAATTACGTAAGAGTGTTGTTTGTTAGTTGCAATCGCTATAACTCCTAATTAGCTAGACGGCGACAATTACGCGGGTGTTTGTCGTTTTTATTTATAGCGGGAATCCCCTACTTCAAAGACTTCGATCTGAACGATTTACGGGGCAAATTTTCTTTAATGTTTTTCTTTTAAGCTTTACTGATTTTTAATTAGGAAGAAAGGAGTTTAGTTCATGTAGGGATTAAAGTAGGTCCTATATTTGAATTAATTTCTGTTTGTATGTTTTTAGGTTTCTGGGCCGTTAAAGATTGCTCTTTATCGCCCGTTACTCTAAAAGTATAGGGCAGCCTTATGACGTGACTAATTTGTCTATCTGTAAGTACGTCACGCCCATTTATCTTAGTCAGTCCTTCAAGTTAGTCCTAGGCTAAAAAAACACTTTTGATACCAAACTAACCTAAACCTACTGGCGAACTGTGGGTTATGAGACACCTCTCTCTATCCCTTTGGGGAATACAATAATTCCGATCCGTTTCGTGTCATTAACTCATTTAAAATCATAGAATTATGAATTATGTAAATATATTATCTAAGTATGAATGTGACACATAAATAATCTAAATATAAGTTTTGAAACGAAGACTGAAACGAATGGAAATGAGTATGTCAAATATCGCCATATTCTCCATATTGCTGCCTGAGTTCACTAACTAGTACCTTAAACTTATTTTTTTAAAGCTAGTTTTCAGTGAAGTCGAATCGAGTCAAAAGACCAACGTTGGGACCCACAGTGCCTTAATAGATTATATAATATTCTAGTCGCCAGTAGTTTTCGCCAATAATTTTATGATGGAAAATTATACTTTGGGGAACAGAGTTTCCCCGTATAGTATAAATAAAACAACCGAGAAGGTGTAAAAAGCAGAGAATATTTATTGTGTAAAATGTTCCTATCTATATACAAAAATACTATCCTAGACTTAGTGCTACTAACTTAACTATACAATATTTACAACAACCAATCAGCGACGACCTATAAAATAACAGAGCGACGCGCGGTTTCTTGGGCGTCATATAAAGCTGGCGCCACTGCGCCGCGTCCAGTGTCTCAGTAGAATGCGCGCAGGAATGTTGTCCGTTTCGCGGTGCGTCGTCACATCAGCCCTAGGCCCGCGCTGCCGCCGCACGAATATGCCTCGCGACTTAAGCGAGCCCCAGTGTGCGGTCGCGCGCGGCTGCGGGCGGTCGTCGATGCGGTGTACGAGTATGCTTCTCTTTCAGAGTACTGCCACATCACTCCCCCTCAAGCGAAGCGTACGTTTGGCTTCACTAAGCGGCCGGATCTTGTCACGTAGGCATCACGCTGAGAAGATGGTGCTGATGATGTTGAGGGCGGTGCGGTTGCTGTTGTTGTGTTTGTGACGGGTGTTCTTGTAGCCGGAGTTGTCGAATGCGAAGTTGTCTTAGTGGCAGTGACTAGTGTATCTTCTTCGTTGTATAGGTGGGCAGGCTTCAATCTGTCTATTGACACGACGGCAGTGCGTAGAGGTAGTTGTAGTGTGAAGTTTTTTCCGTTATTACTGCGTTTCAATACTTTGTACGGGCCATCGTATGGTGGTGTGAGTGGCCTGCGCACGGAGTCATTGCGCACAAACACATGTGTACAAGTTGAGAGGTCTTTGTACACGAATGTGTTTTCATTCGATGTATGCGCTCTTCTTGTCGGTGATAGCAGGGACATTGTTTCAGTCAGCTGACGTACGAATTCTGCGTCTACAATGTTCGGCGTTGTAGGCACGAAGAAATCAGACGGGATTCGTAATGTTGTTCCGTATGTCATAAGGGCCGGACTGACTGAAGTATCTTCACGCATAGCAGTACGTAGTCCAAGCAGAACTGTAGGTAATTCTTCACTCCATTGCGTGCCGGCGGCTCTAGCCATCAGTGCTGACTTTAGTGATCGGTGCCAGCGTTCGATTTGTCCATTCGCCTGTGGGTGGAATGCAGTGGTACGTATGCGAGTGATACCGAATTTCTTCATCAGCGTGTTGAATAATGTTGACTCAAACTGTCTTCCTTGGTCTGTAGTGAGTCGTAGTGGACAACCAAATCGTGAGATCCACCCTTCGTACACGGCTCTCGCAACTGTTTCGGCTGTGACGTCACAAGTGGGTATAGCTTCTGGCCATTTAGTACAGCGGTCAATGATAGTCACTAGGTAGGTATCTATAGTCTTTAGATGGTAGTAGTGGTCCGACTATGTCTACGTGAATGTGTTCGAACCGCGCTGCTTCTTGGAATTCGCCGAGCGGGGTGACGACGTGTCGATGAACTTTGGCGCGCTGACATCCGACGCATGACTTTGCCCATATACCAACATCTCTGTTCATTGACGGCCAGAAGAACTTCGATGTCATGATTTTTCTTGTTGTTCGTACTCCAGGGTGACTTAATTCATGTTGAGCTTTGAATGCGGCAAAACGATAAGTTCGTGGTAGGTACGGTCGTAAGTTAGGTAAAGATGTTTCACATAGTATCGGGCGTTGAACTCCGGGTATGTTGATGCGAGTGAATTTGAGCTTAGGGTTTTTCATGCATGATTCCAGTTCAGTGTCAGTCTCTTGGTCTTCAGAAAGTTGTTGGTAATTGATAGATGAGTTGAGTAGTTGAACTTCCGCGATTCTTGATAATGCATCAGCTGCTTCATTCCGGTCGCCGTGAATATATTCAATCCTCGTGCAGAATTGACTAAGGTAGTGTAGCTGTCGCTCTCGTCTAGGCGTGTCACTGCTACTTGGCGTTCTAGTCAGCGCGTACGTCAGCGGTTTGTGGTCCGTGCATATCGTGAGTTCATTGCCCTCTATCAATCGACGTAAATTCTTAACAGCTGTGTACATTGCTAGTAGTTCGCGATCGTACACACTGTATCTTCTCTGTGTATCACTCATTGTTTTCGAGAAGAAGGCGAGTGGTCTCCATATGTTATTTATTTTCTGTTGTAGCACGGCGCCCATGCTCGTGTCGGATGCGTCGGTAAGTAGGCATAGCGGCGCGTTTGGTACTGGGTGCGTCAGTGTGGTTGCCTCGAGAATGCTTTTACGGCAATTTTCAAAGGCTTCTTCTGATTCAGGCGTCCATTGTATTGGTGATTTGTCGTTCTTCTTACTATTGTGTAGGTACTTATTAAGTAGATTTTGATGTTCGGCTTGATGGGGTAGGCAGCTGCGGTAGAAATTAATCATGCCCAAAAATCTTCTTAGTTCTTGAATATTGGTTGGTTTTGGGTATTTTAGTATGGCTTGAATGCGTTCTTCAGTAGGTTTGATTCCGTCGGGTGTAACTTCATAGCCGAGAAATTGAATTTTGTTCTTGCCAAACTCGCACTTATCAATGTTAAGTGTGACACCGTATTTGTCGAGTCGTTCCAGTACTTGCTGTAGATGGCGCTTGTGTTCATCTTCATTATTCGAATGAACGAGCAAATCGTCGACGAAGCAAAATACCATGTCATCTAAGCCGCGTAGTACCTCGTGCATGAACCGTTGAAATGTCTGGCCTGAGTTTCGTAGGCCGAACGTCATACAATTAAATTCGAAGAGACCGAAGGGAGTTATTATGGCGGTCTTGGCACCGTCTTCCTTTTCTATTGGAATACCAAAATATGCCATCTTCATATCTAGTTTTGAAAATATTTTCTTCCCGTGTAGTTGGTAGGTAAAATCTTGTATGCGTGGTATCGGGTAGCGGTCGGGTACAGTCACGGCGTTAAGTCGTCGGTAATCGCCGCATACACGTAGTGACCCATCCTTTTTCTTAACAACGTGCAGCGGACTGGCCCAAGGACTTTTTGATGGCTTGCATATACCCATCTCCATCATCTTCTCGAATTCTAATTTTGCAGCTTTATATTTATCTGGAGGTAGGGGGCGTGGCCGTGAGTATATAGGTTGGCCAGTTGTTTCAATGCGGTGGGTGACTTCGTGTTTTGCTGGAGTCTTGAGGGACATGGGTCGTAGAACATCAGGGAATTTCTTGAGGATGTCGTGGTATGCATGGTGACGGTCGATCATGTAGACGGCTTGCTCGATACTTTTAATCTGGATGGCATTTACGCTGATGTCGGTTACACGGTCGACGAGTTTACGATGATGTAGGTCGACCAGTAGTTTGTGACTGACGAGGAAATCGGCGCCCAGTAGAGATGTCTTTACGTCAGCCACGACGAATGTCCACTTAAAACTTCTACGTAAACCTAAGTTGAGCTCGATAGTACGCTCTCCATAGGTACGTATCTCCGTGCCGTTTGCTGCGAATAATTTGTATGTATTTTCTGCCGGTTTCAAATTTTTATTGTTTCTTGCCGCCAAAACTGATATATCGGCTCCGGTGTCGACTAAGAATCTCTCCCTGCTGTTGATGTCAATGATGCATAGACGGTGGCTTTTCTGGTTTACATCGATTCCCGCCAAAACCGATGTACGTTCTAGTTTTCCCGCCTTTTTTTTTGAACACGGTGACTCGCATCGGCGCGCTTCGTCACCGAATCTGTAATGGTAGCGGCACAGCCAATCAGGGTCGCCCGGCTTGCAGTTTGCACCGTGGGAACGCGTCCTCGAATTAGAGCGCGAAAACCGTCGTTGGCGCGAGGGGAAGCGGGAGCGGCGGTGTTGTGCGCTGCGTAGCTCGGCGACTTCGAATGATAATTTTTCGATCTGTTTAGATAATAGATTGATTTGCAGGCTTGTTAGTGTGGACGGCTGGTCTTGAGATGGCGATGAGGTGGAGGGTGCAGGTATAGGCATGCTGGAGACTGCAGCAACTGTTGCGGGCTCGAAGTACTCTATCATTTTATCAGCCATGGCAGCTAGGACTTCGAGCGAGGATTCACTGTTCACGGAGAGTACGGCGCGAACTTGCGTGGGTAACTGGTTGAGCCACATTACCTTGAGAGCCTCGTCGGTCAGTAGCTTCCCACTCAGATCACGCATCTTACGAAGAAGCTGGCTGGGTTTCTGGTCGCCGAGCTCTAAACCGCTTAGTAATTTTTGTAACTGGCGATGGTCGGATTCTTGGTAGGTTGATATTAATCTGTCTTTGAGCGTCTGGTACTTTCCGGTAAGTGGCGGGTTCAGTATGATATCGGCAATCTGTTCCAAATCGCTACAGCCGAGTAATGGTACCACGAGGTTGAATTTCTGCTCCTCTCCGATCTTGCTAGCAGCGACGGCGGCTTCAAATTGCGCAAACCATAGCCGGGGATTTTGGCGCCAAAATGCTGGTAGACGGGCAGGCAGTGAAATTGTTGCCACGTCGCTCTTGACCGTAGTAGTTCCTTGGGCATCGCAGAAATCTTCAGCTTGATCCTTCGACATGATGATCTTGACGGTTCTTCTATACGGAGATAGTAGGTAGGCGTCTTGATCACGTCGGGGTCACCAATTTGGGGAACAGAGTTTCCCCGTATAGTATAAATAAAACAACCGAGAAGGTGTAAAAAGCAGAGAATATTTATTGTGTAAAATGTTCCTATCTATATACAAAAATACTATCCTAGACTTAGTGCTACTAACTTAACTATACAATATTTACAACAACCAATCAGCGACGACCTATAAAATAACAGAGCGACGCGCGGTTTCTTGGGCGTCATATAAAGCTGGCGCCACTGCGCCGCGTCCAGTGTCTCAGTAGAATGCGCGCAGGAATGTTGTCCGTTTCGCGGTGCGTCGTCACATCAGCCCTAGGCCCGCGCTGCCGCCGCACGAATATGCCTCGCGACTTAAGCGAGCCCCAGTGTGCGGTCGCGCGCGGCTGCGGGCGGTCGTCGATGCGGTGTACGAGTATGCTTCTCTTTCAGAGTACTGCCACAATACTCTTTTATATATACCTCGCAACACACTATGTTAGTCTATATAGGTAGGTACCTAAAAGGCTTTTAGTATTTGAATTCTTTATAAATAATATACAAATACAGCCCCTACATGTCTTTGTCAAAATAATCCAACAAACCCGATAACAAACTACCTCTCCATTTCAAAGAAAAATTCTCCTTTGACAAAAACAAACTACATTACCCACTACGGAGCTCCGTACATTTTCCTATCTCTGCTAAATTTTTACCTAGTTCATAGTTTGTATATAAACCGAGTCAAAATTTCACCAGGTCATTGTACTTCCTCGTTTTTACACTCCATTACTCTTTTTCATCGGGACCTAGCTAAGTTGATTACCCCTGAATCGTCGATGCAAATCATACAATGCCGGATTGTTCCAGAGTCATTATACAATATAAGCGAGACTTTATACGGGAAAGGGTTTTACGTAATATATTTTATGAGGATGAATGATGAATTATTATATTATTATTATTATGGTGTTTTAATAATATGAATTCGAGGTTTGAGAAAGACAGATGTGAGCTGATGATATATGCCTACATATATTAATATTTATTAAAGAAAAACATTGTGTGCTTAAGATAAAAAAGTAGGTAATACAAAGTATTTAAATTAGGTATTGTAGAATTCAAATCTATCAACGGCCAATTTTACTATTCCTCAAGAAATAAAGAACTGACAGGTTTAAAGTTATTTGCTGCATGCAAAAACTGTTGTTCAAGAAAATACAACCCCAATAGAGTTCTGATACCATTAACAGTAGCAAGCTTGGATAACAATAGCAACCCTCATCACTACCATCTTGAAATATCCGAAACAAAACAATCGAGTGACGTAGTTTCTAACAATCCTAACAAAGCACAATTACTTCGACTTACTACTAAAATACTCTATTTCAAAACTTGCCACTAAATCCAAAATCTCTGCCCGATCTATCGAATTTCAAGAGCCTCCAACACTAAATTAATCCGGCAAAGTGTCACTCATCCTTTATATAGGTATTGCTTGAAATAAGGAAACAAAACAGCCTAGCCCTGATCGTATCAAAGATATCGAAATAGGAGCAGCAACCCTGAATACACTATTACGAAACTACGCTACATGAAAATACACTCTAAATCAAGAGGTTAAAGTCCACTTTCTCTTTGTTGTGCCAGATGGTTCCTTTGCATCGTTTACATCGCAGATAACTTTGGATAGTGGAGCTTTAGGTCAACGGTGACGCGAAATAGATGTTATTCCAGAAGTTTAAGTTTGTGCGGAACGTGTTGGCAATATACACGAGTGTGAACTTTCTAAGAGACAAAGTAGCTAAGTTTCCCTTACAAGACAATTTGGTGTGCTTCGAAAAAGCCATTTGCACTGTTTCAATTGGAGAAATGGAGCCCTTCGAAATCATTACTACAGAGTACCTAATTTATGATGCAGAACTATTCACAGATCCCCTTCAGCAAACAGTTGTAAATAGAAGGACGTTGTTTCATATGTGCCTTCTTAAGAATATAAATTAAAGATTAGTTAAAAGCACCATCATAGAAGTGGAATCTATTAAAACCGCAATTGCCAAATGAATGAGAAAAGGAAATTTTAACTTATTTAAAAATAACGCAAACAATGATCATAAAAATACTTTAATAAACAGTTTTAATTGGTGAACGTAACTTTTAAGGTTCTAATAAATATCTTTAAGTAAAATTGCCAAAGTTATAACTAGGAACTCATGGAAAGCTATAATAAATACTGGTAGTATTCACATACAAACACCATAAATAACAATAAAAAAACATAGGAAACTATAATTAAAGAGAACTGTAGACAATTTTTCGAAGTTTTCAAAATACACAAAGTTATTATTTTGCCTAAAGCTCAAATAAGGTTGGGCATGTAATACTTACATGCTAACCCAAAACACAGAACGAAGTTAAATTCAGAATATTTAAGCGTATTACTTGACACGAAGTCAAGAGCGTAGTAAGCGTAGTACATGAAATACTGGCACAAAGTGAAACGAAGTACGCGAATGAGCTGCGCGTAATCGCGCGTAAATTACTCGCGTTTCGTTTATTAATCTTATCATTCGTTCAAACGTTTGCTTATCGACATTTAACATTCTTCTGGAGAGCTCGTTTTGAGTCCATTTTTTGGAATCATTGTTTTATTTTGTTCCTACACCAAGAAGAATCTTCCAAAGGTATAATTGATGTGGTAAATGAGCAAGCAACAACAGTTTATTAAGCCTCATTTTGAATTAGATTATGATATACGATGGAATCTCACTAAAAGTAAAAATATCTCAAAATTACAATTATCTTTTTATTTAATAAGACTCTTCCCACCCAAGGCAGCAAGCTTTACGTCGTGTAGGACTTCACAAACATGCAATTTGCAAGAGTATACTGAGACTTGAAACAAATAGTAGTGGAAGACACAAATATTTGCCTTAAGGGCGAATCAAACCCACGGCATGCGGCACAACGATAATGGCAAGGCGACCTCCCAAACGCGCAGTCTTATTCTCAGTCATCCTATATAAGTGTCTTTACGATTCACTCCAATAAGCGTATATCTAATCAATTTCATATTTACTTAACTACTAATGATTTATGGTTCTGTATAAATCTAATGTTTGTCGAAACGTTAGCTACAGTTGTAATCCGATTAGTACATAAATAACGAAGTCTGAAATTTACTCGACTACAATAAGCCCAGTTAAAGGTCTAAGTAATCTAGTTATTAAATTAATTAACATCAGTGATAGCTTCGTTATGAAATCAGAGGTCTCGACTTCGAAACTAAGGCATATCTCTGACTTTTTGAAGCCATGTGCGTATTAAAAGTTAATTACATCGCGCTTAAACGGTAACAAAAACTTTGTGAGGAAATGTGCATGCCAGTTTTTCTTGACAGCGTTTCAAGCCCGCATAAGGTCTGCATAGTAGACCATTGCCTATATCCTCTCTTTTTGAGAGGAGATCTGTGCTCAGCAGAAGAACATAAATAATGGGTTGATGATGAAGTAAGAACTCAAGCAATGCAACTAGTAATATGAAACCAAATTAAAAAAGGCATGCTTAATAAGTTTCTTATTAATAGTAGCTATATTCTAGTGTTCAAAATTTCCTACATATATTTTTTTTTATTTCAAGTAGACTATTATTACTAGTACTTTTGAAATCTCAAAACTTATTTTAGTACACTTCCAAATAGTGACCGGCATGAAACTCCATAGATACGCTTTTAAATAAAGTTCTATCAATGTGATAAGAATGCAACACAATTCTATAACAAACAACACAACTCAAGCGCCATTCTTACAAATATTTAAACCTTCTGCATCTCTCTTACCCAGCGTAACATAAGTATGTATTTTCGTATCGTGAGCACGCCTACGCGTAAGAGTCGGTTGTGAGAATTGGTTATTGGCCAGATCAGAATGTTAATACGAGTATAAAGAAAATCCGACTGTTTCGGTGACAATCGCGGAGGTCAAGTGGTGGCCTTATTGATAATATCCTGCAGATACGTCACGGCATGCCCAGAGATATATGGGAGGTTGGATTTTATGTGATTATTGATCAGATTGTATCATCGCCAATCCCCGAGCAAAATCTTGTTGAGATTTATCTATAACAAAATGATCTAACAACCTGGATTTTCGGGCTCTAAAATAACTAAAATCCTTTAAGCTACGTAAACATCATTACAATATCACTATTACATAGCAATAATAAGCTAGTAGCCATTGGTATCTAGCTCTAATCCACCCAAGTATCTCTGACTTTTGCAAGTGGCAGGTATTGATTATATTGTTAATTACCTACATATCAAGCGCTTAAAAGATGAAGGAAAACATTGTGAGGAAACCTATACGCCTACAAGATTAACTCAATGGCGTGTGAAGTCTGGCACTCCGCATTAGGCTAGCGTGGTGGACTTTAGCCTAATCCCTCTTATTCTGAGAGGGGATCCGTGTCCAGCTGTGGGACAATAATAATATAATGGAGCTAGTATATAATTCAACTGATCTGTTACAAAATAAAAAAGTAAAATGTATTGTGCCCTGAACATAATTCTCTTTCGCACAAAACTACCTCAGAATCCTAGCTTTTAGTAAGACTCGTATAAAAAAATTAACCTAGAAATAAAGACAGATTTACGATCATTTCGTTGACATGAGGTCGCGGTCAAGTGCGAGCTTATTGATAAATATCCTACCGACGCGTCGCGAGATAGGCTCACTAAATCTGTGATGTGAGGCAGATTGGAAGATATATATTTTCTATTGGATTTTTACGTTGTTAGGAACAGCTTTCTATTATTCTTCTTTGTTGAGGATAAAGTTGCTAAGCAAGAAAATAAATCAGAAGTCGGTACTCTGTAAAAGGTCTTTCGGTCTCACGTCTGAAGTAAGCCGATCCGAAGTACTTACCGTAAAACCGCTTAATTAATTGTTATTATACATTATGTATGTATAATTCACTCACGCCTTGTTCCCATAGGGGTAGGCAGAAACTACAGAACGCCATGTGCTACGATTCTTGCATACTTCTTTTGCTTCGTCGACATTCATACAACTTGTCATACAAATGCGCCGCATGCGGATACTACGCACCTGACCTTTCTGAAGGATCTCTCCAATAAGGTCGTGGTATGTCTTTCTAGGGCGTTCACTTTATAAATCCCTTTCGTTAATCGCCTTTCATCCATTCTCTCGACATGTCCAAACCATCTCAGCATACCCCTTCCAATGCGTGTCACTATATCATCTTTTAAACCGCAACGCTCCCTTATCACACTATTTCTCAATCTATAATTCATTTATTATACATAAATATCTAAATTAAAAAGTAAAGAAAATAATCACAAATGCGAAACATATATGACCCTAATTGTCTTTATACCGACTCTTTATATTAAAATGTACCACTGATAAACCATTTGCTGACAACTCCAGACAAGCTAAGTTATTTCGAACAAACGTTTCGCTCATGCTTTTTTCCATAGAGGTAGGCTATAATTAGTCCAGAAAATCTGTCAGGTATGCAGGTTTCCTCAATATATTTTATTTCACCATTTTAAGCGGCACATTATTAATTATTACCTCGCACATGTTGAAAGCCTTGAGTGCAGTGAGAGCCTTGTGATATGACCATTTGACTGCCAAGTCAAAGGTCTCTAGTTCGAATCCAAGGGCGCGACTCTGTCTTTTCGAAGTCATGTGCGAATTAATCGCGTGATACGCTTAAACGGTGAAGGAAAACATCGTGAGGAAACCTGCATGAATGAGAGATTTTCTTGACGGCATGTGAAGTCTGCCAACCCGCAGTAAGCTAGCATGGTGGACTATAGCCTAATCCCTCTCGTTCTGAGACGAGACCCGTGCCCAGCAGTGGGACAATGTAATGGGTTGATGATGATGATATTATGTTGACAAAAACCAACTTATTTAACTTAAATTTACCAACATTTAATCCGGGATAATTTACACATGAAATATGTACGTATAAGGTATGGACATACAATATGTAGTGTCTAAGTTTAGATCCCCTAAGGCATAACCTAAGTTAGGCCTATGCTTTATTGAATTTCAACCCGTCAGAACTAACGTTGGAATTATTGATAGTTGTGAGTATAAACTGTGTGTTGTTATATATAATTTCTACATACAATATGGAGTGTAGCTAAAGGGTTAAACATGCTGTATTTTCTTGACTTTCAATTAATGAACCTTGTTGGTAAACCAACTTAGATGTACTTATATACTACGTTATTAAATTAAAGGGAACCCCTTCAATAAGTATTATCACAGTGTGCATGTAATACTTTAGGAATAAAATATCTCCACCCAAAATAAAAATGTTTTATATAAAAAATAACGCGCGTATGCTACTGTGCCAAGTGGGTAATATTTTGATGTATTAAATAATTGTTACTAAAAAAATCTCGCTCCGGTCCCTGGAAACATTAGCTGCCGTTTTTAAATTCTGTGCAATATTCGAAACATAAAATGAGCTTTTTCTACTACGATAGCATTACAAGCAAAAAAAAATAATAAGCAACGATATTATTAAAGACTACAGACATTCCCGAGGCTTCGCCCGCATAGGATGCCACAGGATAATAAATAGACAATGTTAATCGAGAACAATTTAGCTTTCTCATATTGAAAGAATAATTGAATTCAGTTTAGAAATTTCTTAGTTATCGTATCTCTATATTCCTACTGCCTCATTAGTCTAGTGGTCTTAGGTACGACTGGTACGCTAGAGGTCTTGGGTTCTGAGCAAAGTCATATTGGGTTTTGAAAAACAATGAAATTCGGAGTAGCTCGGAGTTAATGGCAATATTACATGGGACATAAACGTGTGCATAAAACCGGCAAAGTATGAGTGTACATTAGAACAGCTATGCCTTAGCCCTTCAGGGATTATAGGCGTGATTGTAGTTTATTGGCTGCCTCATTAGTCTAGTGGTCCTAAGCGCGACTGCTACGCTAGAGGTCCTGGGTTCGATCCCCAGGTCAAGCAAAGTGTTATTGGATTTTTCTATGAAATTCCCAGTAGCAGCTCGGAGTCTGGATTTGTGCCCGGTTAATGACAATAGGCTCGCCCCCTATTACAGTTTGTTCGAAATAAGTAAGCCGATCGGAAGTTAGCCGTTCCTAACTACTGCGGTGATAAAATCGTTTGATTTTGTGTTTTAATACATAAATATCGAAATCAGTAAACAAAATAATTAGAAATGTGAAACATATACGACTCTAATTATCTTTACACCGACTCTTTCTATTAAAATTTACCACTTCTAAACCACTTGCAGACAACTTCCGATCGGCTTACTTATTTCGAACAAACTGTACATAGGACCTAAACATACCGGCGAAATGTGGGTGTTCATTAGTACACCTCTGCCTAACCCTTCGGGGAATACAGGCGTGATGGTATGTATGTATGGTATTTTATTCCTATTACACATTATGATATTTCATTCCAGTTTATCAGATTCACTGGACTAAATCTCCAACAGATCAGTCTAAATCACACATAAACCTACCATTGCCATATTCACCGCAAAAAAATAATCCTACCATCAAACCTTTAGCCTTTATTTCACCACATTGTTTCGGCGATTCCATTTTTCGTGTTTTGCACAGTAACATTAAACTTTTGTGAACATATCCAATATATTTCATGTTCTTTTCGTAATGAGTGTACCTAGAATTCAAATGGCCGTAATGTCTACTCGTTTGTGTGTTATTATCAATTAAAGTCCAATTTTGGTCTGAAAGTGCGTCATATTTCACAGGCCCTGTAAATTAATGTACTTAGTTAATTTGGTGGTATATTTATTTGTATTACCTCATTAGTGTAGTGGCCAAAAGCGCCTACAGGTTGAGCTAAGTGTTATTGTTTTTTTCTATAAAATTCTCAGAAGCAGTTCGGAGCGCGCTTAGTACACCTAAGGTTTTTTACAATTTTATGAAAACGTACCATCACGCCTATATTCCCCAAAGGGATACGCAGAGGTGTACTAATGCACATCCACATTTCGCCGGTATGTTTAGGTCCCATTAGGGAACGAGCCTATCGCCATTAACCGGGCACAAATCCAGAGTCCGAGTTACGACTGAGATATTTCATAGAAAACTCCAATAACATTTGGCTCGGCCTTGGGATCGGACCCAGGACCTCGTGCGTAGCAGTCGCGCTTAGGATCACTAAACTAACAAGGCAGTCAATTTTATAATAGTAGTAGTAGTAATACATATAGTAGTCTAAATCTAAAGTATTATAAAGAGGAAAAAATTGTGTTTTTTTTGTATGTATGTTTGTAATGTTTTCACACAAAAACTACTGGACGAAGTAAAAAAACTTTCACCATTAGAAAGCTGCATCTTCACTGTATGACATAGGCAATATTACGTAAAAAAAATAGGGATCCCTAATAAAAATGCAATAATATAACCCAATTGCAGTTATATCTCAAAACAAACATTTGTAACACCAAACACACTCATTCTCATTACCGTAACCAACCATTACCGTATCGTGGCAACACAAAACTTCCCCGGTAATGAACAAACATATATTTAACCGATTATTAAGATTAAGATTGTAGATGTTAATGTGAAACGGGGCAAGAATAACAAGTAATGCGCTTATTGTTAACTTGGAAGTGGGTCATTCTTTTATAGAATAAGTTTTGTTATAAATGGTAATGAGAATGGAATTGCCCTCGCATCTTTTTCTCGTGGCATGAACGTCTTAAAAGCATATTTTTATATATATCGGTTGTGCGTGTATTCGTAATTCTTTGCCTTCTAAAAGGCTTGACCGATTTTGATGTTGTTTTTTGGACTTATATTGGGTACACCTACTTTGTTCTTAGTTGTAGTTGGACCCGATAGGTGGCGATATTATCGAATTTCTTCGAGATGAGAGTGAAAATACGAGTCATAGCATTTTTTTCTTGTCCGAGATTTTAAACTTAACATCGTGTTCGTATGAAAACTGAGAAAGACGACTTGACGTGCTTCCTGATGCTCTTCAGCACGAAGGGGTCTTGTCTGTCACCCACGCACACTGAACGGCGCGGGTAGTGTATGATTGGTTAATCAGATGAATTAAACTTACTTAGCCGGCAAAAAGACTGGCAATTTCTTCAAAAAAATACATATTCTTATGTCAAAGGAATGTGTTAGGCAAATAAGGAATTAAAGAAGCACCTATACCCTTAAGCTTTAAAAAATGATAATCAAAACAATAATAATACCGTAAAAGGATCCAGTCACAAGTGAACAGGTTTTGAAATAATCTATACAGATAAATAAAATTGGAGTGTTTATTATATTAAAATAACCGCTTTTTACCAAATGCATATGGATGGATTTAAAAGTTTTGTCTGTCTTTCTGTGTGTTTATTCCGGATAATTTCTGAACGGCTGGACCGATTTTGATGGGACTTGCACTGGCAGATAGCTGATGTACTAAGAAGTTACTTAGGCTACTTTTATTAAAAAATATATTTTATAAGTATATAAAATAGAATAGAGATAAGCGAGCGAAGCCGCGGGCGGTAAGCTAGTAGAATATATAACATAAGTGTTCTCAGATGTAACATTTACAACTGAGAGACGGATGTGTGTATGTGGTGACTTGGTAGTTCATACGTGGTGGTGACATATTCCCGGCTAACCACATACAAGCACAACATTAAGCGAATAGAAGAGCCATCCCCTTAATTGGTTCCCATAACTTGCATGTGCTTGGAAACAAGTAGGTATAATATAGATTTGGTTTGTTTGTGTCTAACCAAATATTGTTTCTGTATTTTTTAGACATTTTCCATGCAAATATATTTAAGAAGTTATTTTAGTGAAAATTTTAAATGTGAAAGCCAATTTCGACCTGGCGCGTGGGATTCGCGGTGGTTTAGTGGTCATAGCGGCTGGTATACCTAACCAGAAGACGTAAGTTCAAATACTGCCGCAGTCAAATTTTTCCTTCTCTAAAATAACTTTAGAATTTGATTTTATTCTTCATACATTACTAGCCAGTGTTCTGTGGCTGAAGGGCTAGGCAGAAGTGTACTACTTTAAGATTGTGCATTGATATTTTCCCTTCGGGAAATACATGCGTGATGATTATTATGCCTTAAACATCATAAGAACATAATACGATTATATTATGTTACCGATATAATCATCATCATCTATCATCATACTAGGCTATAGTCCACCACGCTAACCTACTGTGGATTTTCAAACTACCCACGCCGTCGAATATTTAAATCTCTAAATTTTTTAAGCGCATAGGTTTGCTCACGATGTTTTCTTTCACCGTTTTTAGCAGGTGATAAATTATTATTATTATTCGATAATAACCACCACGCGGGCCCAATGTAGGATACATTGGACCCGCGTGGTGGATTACGGCCCCCGCACTTTCATGGAGCGGAGGCGAACATTATAGGCCGATTATGCTATTTGATAATAACCACCATAATTTATAAGGCATAAATATTGCCATAATATTAAATCACATTTAACCAAGTAATATTTTCAGCGCTCTCCATAGCCAGCGGGACCTTTCTAAAAAAGTAACGAGGGGCCAATTAAATACTAGTGGTTGCTAATTAGGCCCGTCGGGCCAAGACATTAATTTTATTGTTGCAACGGGCGGTGTAATACGGCCTCTTTTGAACGTAACCCAGCATTTTTTCCGGTAAATGGAACCACTTGTGACTGCAATGGCGCCTCCTTGTTGCAAAAAGGCCAATTAGATGGTGAAATATTTTTGTTCCTGGCAACTTTGCTGGAACGTTGTTAAGTGAGTTATTACGCGGCTTTTAAGTCTGGTCTATTTTTTATTTTCATGTCTCTATTCAAAGTTATGCATTTCCTTAGCTAGGGATTTTTCCTGAGCTGAACTAACAGTAATTTAATGAAGGATAAGTATTTTTTCAATACTGCAGATTTTCAATACTGTTGATGACTATAGATATACATATATATTATATACTGTAGATGAGATAGACTAAGGTGGGCAAAGAGATTTCTAGAGCAGGCAATAGGCTCGCCCCTATTACATGGGACCTAAAACATACCGGCGAAACGTGGGTTATATTATAACGCCTCTGCCTAGCACTTCAGGGAATACAGGCGTGATGGTATGGTAATATTAAATCGCGACGTTTCTTAATTGTTGGCAATTTAATTTTTTATACTTTATTACAGTACTTACTACTTAAGTAAAGTGGGATTCGGTAATAACTATGTTATTGCCGAATCCCACTTTGCTTTACCTTTGCAAATATTATAAAACACTTTTTTTTTTAAATGATTTATTACTAGTCTTGTATACATTTCACCTATTTTTGTCGCAAAATGGCGCCTCCAGTGATTGCAGTGGCATTTCCTTGCAAAAGAGGCAATTAGCTAGTGAAATATTTGTTTTGGTGGACTTTTGTCGTAAACTCGTAATGGATAAAGTTGTTCGCTAGTTACGAAGTATTAAGTGCTCTTTTTGTAAAGCAAAATTATCGTGTGTGTGTATTTTTGTAAGTTATGTTTTTGGAAATTGTCATATTTGTAAAAGAAGGTACAACATTTATTGCATCAGAAACACATGATGTCCTACCTACCTATGATGGATACCTACGAGTATATGATAAGTAAGATTAATAGAATAGAATAGAATATTCTTTATTGCACACCAACAAAAAACTTAATGCTAAAAACAATTAAAAAAAAACAGAGTAGTACAATGGGCGGTCTTATCGCTGACAGCGATCTCTTACAGACAACCTTTGGATGGACTTGTAAGATTAATGTAATTAATGAAACCAACCAGGTTATATCCATAATTAATAATATATACATCGTGTGTCTATAAAAATATAGCCGTAGCATAGCTTTTTTTGAGAATCTTATAGGTTTGTTTCCTATGGACTCCCCTAAAGACTGGACCGATTTTAATGAAATTTTCAGGAGACTTTCAGATTAGCTCAGTGAGTTATATAAGACCAAGAAAATGAAACAGAAACCGCAACTAAAACTGCGGGGCACAGCTAGTAAGGAATGTCATTTTTAATTAACTTCGACATTTTTTTTTGTTTTCATTTTAAATATTGCTTGCATTTGTCCACTATCTGGACGATTCTATTTCGTATAATTCTGTACATGAATATTTTCTCTCACTATCATAGTAATACATTCCTTCATACACGGCTCCAATTACAAGCTTTACAAATCCAGTATAAAATGACCTCCATTGTACAGGCTTTCCGCAAAATTAGAGGCAAAGTTATTCTGGAACTGTAGCCGTGCATACTATATTTTTTCAATTGTCTTAACCCTGCGAGTTCTCCCCTAGTCGACATACATCGTGCATTTACATTTATTCCCCATCACCATGTAAATGCTTGGGGGTTACGTTTATTAAATGTGGGAGTCACAGTTGATAGCTGCAACGATGTAAGTTTCTGTCAAATAAAACATGGCTGCCGAGTTTCACAAGGAAATGAGTCTTTGATTCCGGTGTAAAGTATTTCATCTATTCAAATTTGAATTTAGAATAGAACAATTCGTATTCAAATCAATGAAGTTCAAACGGTTCTTGATTTTATTGAAATGTTAATAGATATGGTTGGTTATGGTATGGTTTTCAACATGAATTAGTAGCATTTCAGAGCAATTGTTTGAAAAATAGTAACATATAAGGCAGGAAAGAGCTGAAGATAAAATATTTAATTGACTCCGATTTAATTACTTTGCGAATCCCTAACACAATATAATTTCTAACAATGAATACCGTCGGTAGTGCAGTTTCACAACTGAAGCCAAAACGCAATACAAATTCTCATTAGCCAAAACATGTGCGTCAGCATTGAAACTACAAACTAAAAAGAGATTTATTGAGAAGTAACTAGTCTCTGACCCTATACTAAATAAAATTACTTTTAACAAAAAAGTTAAACCGCCTTCAAAAAATAATAAAATAATTTTGTCTAAAACAGTTTGGGAAGTCGGTGACTTCTATTTGAGTGGGTCTTTTATTTTCGCCACCGACTTCCCAAACTGTTTTAGACAAAATTATTTTATTATTTTTTGAAGGCGGTTTAACTTTTTTGTTAAAAGTAATTTTATTTTGTATTTTTTAGTGGAAAGTTTTGTTTAGAAGTACTTGTTAGCCAACTAAACGCACTGCTCCAATAAGACAGCGATGTTTCGAAGTAAACGATAATATCATCGATGTAAACAATTTTTAGTTTTTTGTTGATATTCTCAAAACTGCTCAACCGATTTCGATAAAATTTGAACGGGACCACCTCTGAAGTATGACCTACCAAACAAAAAAACAATCATTAAAATCGGTTCACAACTGGTGGAGATATCGCGTAACAAACAAACAAAAAAAAAAAAAAAAACATACAGACGAATTGAGAACCTCCTCCTTTTTGAAGTCGGTTGACAAGGTACTAGAAATAAGTACGTAGTATCTACTACTACATACAAACTAGTGAAGATGTCTTCTACTGGACCTAGAACAATAAAGCAACATGAACCAAAAGCCACGTATATCACATTAATGCTAAACCAACACCTGCATCCAATTCAAAGCTGACCGCAAACCCGGTTACAATTGAACTTAAGACTAACTTACAGTAAGCAGTGCCTAAGTTAAATTCAAGATTACAGCCAACTTGGCCCAGGCGTTGTTAAATTAAATTCTAAGCACGATCTAAGCACGGTTCAAAACTTACATTCTGGATTCAGTTTGGAGGGCAACTGTTACAGATTAATTGAAATTTAAGTTTTATTTAGTTTGTAGTTACGTTGTTATTCATCTGGCGTCTAAAAAGGCCTCGTTGCGCCATTCTTCAGGAAGGAATTTATATTTAAAGCTTCCATAAGATTGCAATTGTATAAAGTAAATGCAATTGGGGTAATAAGGCCGTTATTAAGCGCAACATACACAATTTGAAAACGGCCTTATCACCCAGAAAATAAATTGTTGAGACACAGAGTTTACACATGCCATGATATTTGCTCAGACCACAGATATAAGAAAACTTATATTTATATGGCTCAGACTGACAGCATGCCCTAGTTCTAAAGAATGTCTGTGAAATAGCTTTAAATTAAATTTATGTTAATACCTACTTCTGGAACGCGCTCTTGCCTTAAGTTCGTATTTTTGATAAATTTGCGATCCTCGCGGTCATCTAAAACTTGAAGCTAAAAGTGTACAATATTTCTTGATCAATATTTTCATGAGGCCTTTAGAATGCACTAGCAGTACATCATGTGTTGTGTACAAAAACACTGACTTCAATCAAAATCATGATAAAAGGACATAACTGGGCTGTTTTTTCACACGTCTCTTGTCTATCAAATAGTTGTTTGTAATATTTGCTAGTATCTAAGCGATAAGCTTCTTAAACGCCAATTGTGCTTAATAGTTTTCTTTAATTACATACAATAACAATGCTCTGTCTAGATCAATAGAGCATAGTGGTACAGATATACCTTTTGTATTTTGCAAAACATTTCCGATACAAAAATGTAGGGTACACTACCCAATAGCCAGCCACGCGGGCTAACTAATCTGACAGGGCTGCCTCACTGCATTAAGTGTTTAACCAATAGGGCAAGCTCACAGAAGATAACAATGCGTAGATTTAAATACCGCAAACTGAATGCGACAGCCCTAGTACCTACGTACATTATTGTAGAATACATACACGTTGTATTTTAATGCGTAGATTTCTGATCACGAAAATTTAAATGATTTTCGAATAAATGACCTATTTTATATGTACATATACCATCACGCCTGTATTCCCCGAAGGGTTAAGCAGAGGTGCACTTAATGTACACCCACAGTTCGCCGGTATGTTTGGGTCCCATGTAATAGGGGGCGAGCCTATTACCATTCACCGGGCACAAATCCAGACTCCGAGCTGCTACTGAGAATTTCATAGAAAAACTCAATAACACTTTGCTCGACCTGGGGATCGAACCCAAGACCTCTACCGTAGCAGTCGCGATTGGGACCACTAGACCAACGAGGCAGTCAATTTTATATGTACACGTGCTTTTATTTTATATTATTCATAAGGCACTGTTGATTTATGGCATAAGGCACTGAACAATTCCGATAATACCAGTTTAAAATATTTTTTAAAGAAATTATTAAAGTTGAGGAAAAGAAACGGCAGACTACGAAAGATGCGACAGAACATGAAGAAGATGGCGGGACTTAGACTTATTATTGAGAACTGCAAAGAAATAGCTTAACCACTACACAAATCTAGATAATATATAATGTTTCTGTCAAATTTCCAAGGACTAATAACGCAACAAAATAGAATACTAAGTTAGTTCACATTCACAGTGCCTGTATCTTATTTTCTAGGTTAATTGATCTAAAGTAGTGGTTACTTTGTGTCACAGAATACGGTTACCTTGTAAACTTAATTTTATTTGACACTTTCAAAGGATATACCTATGAAAGTGTCAAATAAAATTCCAGCTCAATTTATTATAATATTAGGCAAATAACGCCATCGTTATTGCAATTGAAGCGGCTAATAAGGCCTATAATTTTCGATTAATAAAATAGTAATGTTATCTATTTACCATTTACGAATAACTTTAACTCTAAAATGCAGTAATTTCAGCAATATAACACAATAACTATTTAACTTAATTACTTTACTTCTATTTTACCGTTTTTTGTCTGATGCTTAGTGAAGGGAGTAGGTATAGTTTCTAGCCAGATCTTGCAAAACTAAGTGCTCATCGATTCCTAGTACTGTTACTAGAAAGAGGAAACAACGAATGATTCCAATAAGTTGTTGCCATAGTCGAGCATATTTTATTATTCACAGAATAATAGAAATTTCATTTACAGGAACGTACAATAAAACGTTGCAAAAACTCACAAAGACAATACTCTACCTATGTTATTTCGTCAGCGCAATATACTCGTATAATGTATGTCCAATTTTGCCATCGACCCCAATACAAGTTACTTAACATACCATCACGCCTTTATTCCCCGAAGGGTTCGGCAGAGGTGTACTAATGTACACCCACATTTCGCCAGTATGTTTAGGTCCCATGTAATAGGAGGCGAGCCTATTGCCATTAACCGGGCACAAATCCAGACTCCGAGCTGCTACTGGGAATTTCATAGAAAAACCCAATATCACTTTGCTCGACCTGGGAATCGAACCCAGGACCTCTAGCGTAGCAGTCGCGCTTGGGACCACTAGACTAACGAGGCAGTCGTACAAGTTACTTGTAGCTAACAAAATCTGTACATAACATATCGATTGAAACTAACTAAGCCTTTATTGGGTACAAACAGTATCTCGCTCATTTATAGCGAGCGGATTTAGTAGACCCTTCTCTGTCACATTAAAACTGTATAAATATCCGTGACAAAATAATGTATATTTGTAATGTTTTCACACAAAAACTACTGGAGCGATTTAGAAAATTATTTCACTATAAGAAAGTTGCATCTTTACTGAGTGACATAAGCTTTATTATATATTTTTTTTTAAATGGGTTCCCTTATAAAAATTTAATAATATAACCCAAGGTGTGAAGACGCGGGCGAAGCTGTGGGCGGAAAGCTAGTAATTAATAAATAAAATAAAAAATATCCTGACTTCATTTACTTTCTCTCTTTGTTAGGGCGACATGACAGAGACAGAACGATTTACTGCTAACTAACATAAAGTAATAGATGATGACTGATGATTGTCTGTCTATCGCTAATAATATTTAAATGTCTTTGAATAGATTGAAATGACACGAGAGTACACAATTTTTAAGATTGATATTCATGCTTGAAGCGTTTCGTTCATATTGATTCAATTGAAATAACATAAATACAGCATTCATTCTGCGTAAGAAATTTTATTAATTTTGTTAGAGACTATTCAAATAAAAGGTCTTATTCGCAGAAATGATAAAATTCGTTTCAGTTTGAAATTTTCCAGAAAAGGTGTATGGAGAAAATATTTTTTGATTTAAAAATAGGAATGTTTTTCAATGAGGGATTAAGATTTTTTTCATCGCAAATTTAGTTGCTGACTGTAAGGTCTTAGGTTTGACTCCTAGGTGTTCTGTAGGACAATATTTTAAAATTATTCTTATAATATTGTACCTACTATTCCAGTGGTCACAAGTTACTGGCCAAAAGTACTTAACCGAGAACGCAGATTACTAGAAAATTCATATCTTTGTTTCCTACATTCTGTACCTGTATTTATGTGAATATTTGTCCTACTGCAGGGCAAAGGCCTCGCTACTCTCCTTCCACTCCTATCGGCTCAGAGCTTTTTGCAGCCAATTCTTCCAAAAAAGATCCAGCTTGTCCCACCATCTCCTTCTGGGCCTGCCGAGACGTCGCGTCGTCTGATGTTGTGTGGGCTCCACTCAGTGGTGAATTTTTACCACAGCTCATTGGACATGCGGCTGACATTACCAGCACAGTTCCACTTAAAGTTTTTGGTTATTTGACTAACGTTGGCGATTTGAGTATACCTACTCTAGAACAATTACATTACATAAATTATATAACTCCTACGCAAGTTCCGAGTCAAATACGACTACAATAAAATCCTTCGACTCACACATTAGCTCAAAAAAGTGAGTCAATCGCCTCACAGCATCAACACTGACACGAGCTTATTCAGCTCACAACAAAGGTCGACGAGACACAATGGACGAAAGTTCCCCCGAACAAAACCATTTGCGATGTCTCAATGCTCTTTGTACTCACTTTATGAATTGTCTCCTGGACTTTTCTCTGCAAATGAAAATTTTAAACAGTATCCTGTTTAATAGAGAGCTGTAGTTATTGAATTCGGCGCGTGTTGCTTTGAATGAACGTAATTGCAATTTAAAATACTTTTTACAAACGAAATACCTGTTCTAAAAAGTTTTCCTCATTTTAGGGTTCTATTCCTCGAAAGGAAAATGGGATCCTTCCCGTTTACTATTCCTAGGACTTTTTTTATGGATTAACAGGACAGTAGTCAGGACGCGTTTCAATCTGACAGCCTATCATGGTCAAGAAAATCATCATAACCAATTTTATTGAGTCCAAATTATTTATGAGAAGGCTTACAGACTTTTAATTACAATAATAGTATTTAATAAGTCTGTATCATAAACATAATTATAACATACCATCCCACCCGCATTCCCCGTGGGATTAGGCAGGGTGTACTTAGTATGCACCTACAATTCGCCGGTATGTTTAGGTCCCATGTAATAGCGAGCGAGCCTATTGTCATCCACCGGGTACAAATACAAAATCCGAGCTGCTACTGAGACATTAATAGAAAAACCCAATAACTTTTAATCCTGCCTGGGAGTCAAACCTAAGACATCTAGCGTAGCAGTCGTGCTTAAGATCTCTCGCCTATTGATTCAGTTATATCATTAATTAATTGCTTTTCCATAACTACTCTACTACAAGTACTTGAAGCTTCATTCGTGCAGTGATCACTCTTCGTTGTGCAAAGAACATTGAACTAGAGTTCGTCTTGTAGAGTTGTTTTTTTTTGTTGATCGAAAAACCGATTCGAAATACAAAAGATTCGATCGTATTAAGTCGTTACTTTGTTTTATGGTCAGAGATAGTTTTTTGTTTTGTTTATTTTCTCTAAACAATGAAACAAAGGGCTTGATAAAAATGGATTATATTCTTTGCTCGCATTTACTTCACTGTCAAATGTTTCTTTCATTCAAAGAGAAAAGCGAACCGATATTTTTTACTTTCTCTCAAAAATTATAATATTTCCTCTTGCTGAAAATGTAGCACCGTTTTCCTGTTTCCGTTTTGTGGGCGATAAATTTTATTTTTAAAAAGTCACATACAGGGATAGGTACGGTATTTCTGAGTAATGAACAAAGACGAGGTGTCCAATTAAATGGTGTTCGTTGAAAGGAAAATTCTATTTAAAAAAATAAAATGTTTATTAAAACACAAATAAAAACTGAAAAAAGTTAGAGGTTCTAGATGCGATTGTTTTTTGTTTAACTTCATAGAAAAACTCAATTACACTTTGCTCGACCTGGGGATCGAACCCAGGACCTCCAGCGTAACAGTCGCCCGTAATGAGGCAGCATTTAATACGTATGTGTCAGTGGGCACACATATAAATATATTTAATTAACAGATTGTGAACCACAACGTATTGCGTAAGCAATTTAACGTATTATTTTTGACGATATATAATCTACCGAGTGAAACCGTCAAATTGTGAAATGGCATGCGAGAGAACGCACGTCGCGCGCTGATTGGTTGAACGTCATGTGCCTCGCGTCGCCTTATTTGGTTGTTTCGTTGGTTATCGAATGTTATTACGTTTTCTATTGATTTTGTTATAGTTTGTTTCTAACTCATTACAGATAAAAAAAAAAAAAAATTGTGCCACTGGTCTGCAATAAAGTAAACACGCATAATATATGTAAAAAACTATAACTACATTATTTAGGGTAAACAATTTGCATGTTTGCCACGTTGCATGTTTCGTATATTAAATGGTACAATTATGGTAAACGTTGTATTTAAACGAAATGCACTCGGCAAAAATTACACAGTGCATTAATTATTTTTTTATAAATCCCTCTCATGTCAGATATAGCTCCTAAATTAGTTTGTAATCTTTTATAGTAGCATTTGTAATACAGCTAATATTTATTATAAATTACAAGATATTGCAGCGCAACATTTTAAATTTCGGAATGGATTGTGACATTTAGACCCTAACGTTTTTTTAGATTTTTAGTACTAGATGGCGCTGGGGTTTCGTAACTGAGAAGAAAGTTACAGAAGCATCAAGACCTCTTTCAAAGTCCAGACCTAGTAGTAACAAATTGTGTTGATTAAGACTGTACACCCACACTTCGGGGTAGATACGTTGAGGCAATCAGAATTCTTTATACCCCGGGCGCCGGAACGCCATGAGGATATTCACACGAAAAAAAAAGAAAGTCAGATTTTTTTAATAGGTATACCTAAATCTTATTATGATTCATCACTGCCTCATTTGAGCAATAGTGTTGCCCTCTATTAATTACAAAACTAAACTTACCTACCATAAATGTACATTACCTCTGCCTAACCACTCGGGGAATATAGGCGTAGTGGTATCTAATTCATCGAACTGGCCCCCCTGCACTTCAAATACAGAACAACTGCTTAACACAATAGAACAACCTCTAAAAAGGCACGACGCATCATTTGTCGACTATACGAGTGCACAAAGGATGTCTGCCCTTTGTAACGTGCCCTAGACAGCTTTGAATACGCCTGCTTTATCTACAAAACGCCTTGCAATTGCATCGAACGACTGCTATTTCATACGCAAGTGTAAGGATTAATAAAAACATGGATCAGAATGTGTACATTAAAAAGTATTAAATCATGACAAAGTTTTTTTGTTTTTACAAAAAAAGCTTACTAGCAATGTCGGTCGCAAATTACTAGTATTCTTGTTAACCCCTCGTGCTGAGCTAAATGTTACGGGTGGGTTCACGTCGGTAGTGCAATGGATGGATTTCGAACTGGCAACTGCATGATCACCAGTCTGACGCCCTAGCCATTAGGCTATCGCCGCTTATAAAGTAATAACTTTGGTTTTCAATCTATGTGAAACGTTAAGCTGCGCTTGCCGTGTTTAATCCGTTGATCGGTGACCATTTTCAAAACATTAAAACTTCTCCGCGCCTCAAAGTGCACATAAATCCATCCCGATTGTCATACGACCACCAATAAGTCTTAGTCAGAAGCCCAAAAAGACAAAAAACTAGTCTATTCTTCGAATATCAGCATTGCCCAGAAATTACGGACGGCTAAGTAATGGCAGTCAGTTCAAGTTTAAATTCAAATGTTTTTATTTGTAACCAGCATTCCGCCTGCGGCTTCGCCCACATGGACTATGCGTTTCTTTTAATTTGACGGGATAATACGCCCATGTCACTCAGGAATAATTTAGCTTGCGATTGGTGAAAGAATTTTCAAAATCGGTCCAGTAATTTCTGTGTAAAAGCATTAAAAACAAACATACAAAAACACAAATGTTTCCTCTTTATAATGTTAGCTTTTATAAGATAAGCTTTAACATGCGTTTATGAAACGTTATAACTGACAAAAGGTTGATCCTATAGAGAATAATCCGGCAAGAAACTCCATGGACACTCTTTTATAATAAGAGGTCGGTAAGTCGATATTCTGTGGGAGGGTAGTCCTTCCCCCGTCGTGCCGACGTATTCATGCTAGCTTAAAATCTTGCCAGTAAGACACTTTTACTACAAATTTATAGAAAACCAATGAAACGAGGTTCACTCGTCGGGCGAGCTAAAGGGCGGTAGTTATGACATGTTACGTCTCGTTGGCGTGCATTTTTAACACAAGGGCCGTCGGAGCTCGCGGACTCGTTACCGGAAACTAAGTCAAGATTCGCGAAGGTTCCACACGTGGGAATGCATGATGTAAAGGATCCGAAACGTCGGAAATTAAAAAGCTTACTGTTACTAGTAATGTGGGTCACACATTACTAGTATTCTCGTGAACCCCTCGTACTAAGCTAAATGCTTGTGTGTTCACGTCGGTAGTGCAATGGGTGGGGTTCGAACCGGCAACCACATGATCGCAAGTCCGATGCCCTAGCCATTAGGCTGCCGCCGCCGCTTCAAATAATATAACACTATAAAAGCCTTAAAAATTAGTTTTAATTCAATAACTGTTTTTAAAACCAGTTTTGGTATTATTCTTTATACGATTATGTAAGAACGACACCCCATATAGGTATTTATCATTGTCTTAGCATTGTTTTGGCAATTAATGATTTTCATTTTTAAAAAGATCCCCCGATCTAAGCCCGTGTGTCACACATGGGGACTATTTAAAACATAATTAAGAAGGACTAGTTTATCACTTTTGATTGTATGAACCACACTGACTCCAAACAAATATTTAATCGGGCACAAACCAGACTCCGAACTGCTACTGAGAATTTCATAGAAAAACCCAATAACACTTTGCTCAACCTGGCGATCGAACCCAGGACCTCTAGCGTAGCAGTCGCGCTTGGGACCACTAATGAGGCATGATGTAAATAAATATTATTAATTTCTAATCAATATTCCTAATACCGAAAGGAAATAAATATAGGTCGTATTTCGCAAGCCCCTTATGTTAGCAAAGGTCGTAGTCCACTTCAAGGAATGCGATAACATCTGTGTTGGTACGTGACTAAGTGAGAAGGTACGCCTTTGTCTCGTGTGATAGGGTCTCTAGTGAGTAAATATTTGTTTAAGGAGATTAAAAAAACAATACAATAGAACTACTGTAACTTAAAAAGTACGCTGAGTATATCTTATAGCAATGGTATGACCATTTGTGAATATAACTATACAGGGTGGAAGGGACATCAACGCACAACCGCTTACCATGACTTCAGTACATGATTCTGGACACCATTGCGTTGATATATTGGTCGGTAATTAGAAAATAGTCTGCTTTTTGCCTACAAAAGTGTAATACATGGCCAAAATTTGTTTATACAATTAAATTTTAATACGTTTTTTTTTTAAATAACTGCCGAAAATTTTCATGACAGGGGAGTTCATGAACTGAATTCAGTTAGCAAGCGTTTGGATAATTTGTACTCTGCACCCTGTATAATTTGTAATCATATCATCATTTTAGTATCAAACTGTAGAGCACGGTTCTACTCTCAGAACGAAGGTTTGTCTAAAAGTTCACCTACTAACCTTGTGTGGGTTTCCAGTCTTTTCACACCGTCCAAAAAGTCTCAGAAGCATGCAGGTTTCCCTACCAGATGTTTTTCTTCACCATTAAAGCGATACCTGAGGTAGACTCGACTTACTTGACTGCTTATAGTCATAAATCACTAGACTATTAGTGCACCATTGTTAACGTGCGAACCAAATATCATTGTCGTTTAACTTCAGATAAATAAAGATAAAAAGCGGCGGTAGCCTAATGGCTAGGGCGTCGGACTTGCGATCATGTGGTTGCCGGTTCGAAAACCACCCATTGCACTACCGACGTGAACCCACTCGTATTACAAGCACTTAGCTTAGTATGAGGGGTTAACAAGATTACTAGTAATGTGCGACCCACAATGCTAGTAAGTTTTAAAGAAACCCTTTATATTGAAATCCCTAATAATTTAACGTAATAAAATTACATCAAAGCGTACAAAATATAGTTGGTATTTTGCAAGCACCCTTATGTTAGCAAACGTCCCGGCAGTCCACTTCAGGAGATACGATAACATCTGTGTTGGTACGTGACTAAGTGAGAAGGTACGCCTTTGTCTCGTGTGATAGGGTCTCTAGTGGAAAAATACATAACGCACTCAAGTGCTGCTTGTCGTCGTTGTAACATCAAAACACAACTATAAATGACCTTACATAGTTTTAGAGCGAGCGTTATAGAATCGAACACGATTTTCAAATATAACTCAATTTAAAATACCTATGTCGACATACAAACATAGATAATTATATTCGTGTATCCGCTTTTGTCTATCGCCTGTGACTGTGTAAGACGAACTCAAAGGAAGATATCTTGCGGAAACAATAGGGTAACATACTTCATCGGACACAGCGTTGAGTTATCTACGATCTTTAATATTAGCTGTGGGTTACATTGGTGACTTGTACACGTGTTGGTCTTTAAGTACAAATTCATATGATTGTAGGTATTTATGTATGTGTAAGGTGAAAATGTTTATGTGACGGCCTCATTTGGTGCTAAGCGCTACGCAAAAGGGCCTGGCTTAGGCCGGTTTGATTTCCAGGTCAACAAAAGTGGTTTTTTTTTTCCATGAAAGTCTGAGTATACTGAGAGTATGCGTACTTACGCGCTTAGTGCGTAAGTAAAGTGGTCCTGAGTGCGACTGCTACGCTAAACGTCCTGGGATCGATTCCCAGGTCGAGCTAGTTAATATTGGGATTTTTTTATGAAACTTTCAATGGAAGCTCGGAGGCTAGATTTATGCCCTGTGAAGGGCAATAGGGTCATCGCCTATTATGGAACCTTAACATACCGATGGAGTGTACTCACACTCCATCGGTATGTTAAGGTACAGTAGTACAGTACAGTACAGTAGTACGACTCTTCCTAACCCTTCGGGGAATACAAGAGTAAACATGTTTTTATGTAAGAGCGTATTAATAAAGTTGTGAGATTCTGTGATCGTAAATATACAATTCTTTATACTGAGCCATCCCATGGTAAGCAATAAGTAGCTTTGGGAGGCTAGCAGCTAGCAGGGGAGATAAATTTGTCGGCGAATTAGCCATTTAACGAACTTAACCATTCTCTTGGCCCTAGCTTGGCTCTAGCTTCTTCCACAGTCCAGTTCGCGTATCACAAACACATTGCCATCTTGAGATGTCGTTTCAATAATATCAAACAGATCAAAGTCATAAGTAGAGGATCATAGGATAACTTTTCCAAATAAAGAGACCGATAAACACATCTATAGTTCTAGTAAAACTAATAATCTATAATATTACAAACTTTTGCTCTTCATTCACTCGCATCCCAAATGAACTTTTTTAGCAAAGGGTAACCTATGTTTTTCTCCAAAGTCCGGTCTATCTCCATACGAAAACATCCTCGAAAATTATTTAGGTGGGGCAAACGTAAAAACAAACAGACAAGATACAAAACAAATACAAAATCAGCCTTTAATGCTCCCAATGGCCATCCCCGGCCTCTGCCCAGTAGTGGGACGACATGGGCTAGAAAACAAATCCCACTGCAGGGACACAGGCCTTTTCTCGGGGAGAGGTGGTGAGACGTAATCAACCACACGGGCGCAGTAAATAAGATTATTAAACATGTAAAATATTGAAGATAACCAATAACAATCAACTCGCAATTTCATTATAAGCATTATTTCCTAAACAAAAACAAACCCACCAATTAAAAACAAATTTTCCAGCGCTGCCGTGCAAAAAGGTTAGTTACCTAGCGCATAACGCGCCTCTTTTTAATATTTAAACTCCGAGATAACCATATTATGTAGTATGGATTTAATCAACCCATTATATTGTCCCACTGCATAGGACAGGTCTTCTCTCAGAAAACGAGGGATTAGGCTATAGTCCAAAATACGCAATGTATCATATATATAGACCTATGTATAGATTTACACCTACAAAATTAAATACTCTAAAATATCTTGTATTCTATTTATGGTTCAGCATAGAAACTTATCCAATGTACCAAAGACATGCCTAACATACTTTGGAGTACTTGCAAGGAGCGAACGAAATCTTTCCATAGACAAAACTCGTCAAAACTTCGCTACAAAGTTTCGAATAAATGTTCGTACGGTGCTAAAAAAATTATGTTTAATACGACTTGTCTGTTCCAAATGAATTTAGAAATTGTATTTCGTATTCTCTCTTCTTTCATTTTTAATATAAACATACCATCACGCCTTTCTTCTCCGAAGGGTTAGGCAGACGTCTGCTAATTTACACCCACAGTTCGCCGGTATATTTAGGTCCCATTATATTAGACGGAGAACTGAGAACTTCATACAAAGACCCAACAACATTTCGCTCGACCCTAGAGTCGAATCCATTACCTCTAGCGTAGTATTTTTACTTAGGAGTAGACTAATGCGGTATCCATGAGTAGTTTAGTATTATTATTAGACAATCACTTGTCATTAATATTAGTTTTCATAATGCATTAAATGATTGCGTCACGATCATAACATACCATCGCGCCTGTATTCCCCGAAGGGTTAGGCAGAGGTGTACTTAATGTAAGTACACCCACAGTTCGCCGGTATGTTTGGGTCCCATGTAATAGGGGGCGAGCCTATTGCCATTCACCAGGCACAAATCCAGACTCCGAGCTGCTACTGAGAATTTCATAGAAAAACTCAATAACACTTTGCTCGACCTGGGGATCGAACCCAAGACCTCTAGCGTAGCAGTCGCGATTGGGATCAACGAGGCATTCTATTGTCTTATTCTATTTGTTTAAAATTTCCCTTAAAACAACACATTTTTGTAACATAAGTCGACATCAACAATTATTACAAATTAAAATAAGGCTGCTATTTGAAGAAAGTACCTATCTATTCGGAATATCAAAATGACAGCTTTTGACTTTACCTATATATGAGTACTTATAGGTACCTGTATAGAAAGAACGCGTCTGTATGTCTGTTTATCTGCTTGTTCCGAATAATTTCCAAAACGGTTGGTGTATACTAACGCTTTTTAACATCACACATGACCCCGAGGAAAAAGAAAAAAAGGTCAGAAACGCGGGTGAAACGGCGGAGCACAATTAGTTTACTTAATAAAACTATCAATGCTGACTGGCTGACAGACAATATTTTGCTAAGGTGAAATTTCCTGAGGTAAATATTACAAAAAATGTATTTGATAAGACCAAGTCTTTGTGATATATTGATGAGTCGGACTCGCGCACGGGGGGCTCCGTACCATTACGATTTATGACGTATTAAAATAACTATTTACTAGATCTCGCCCAAACCAATTTTCGGTGGAAGTTTACATGGTAATCTACATCATATATATTTTTTTGTTTTATCGTCCTCTTATTTCAGAAGTTACAGGGGGGGGACACACATTTTACCACTTTGGAAGTGTCTCTCGCGCAAAATAACCATACCAACTTTCAACAGCATAGTTCTTATAGTTTTGAAAAAAAGGCTGTGACACGATCGGACAGATAGACAGACAGACATGACGAATCTGTAAGGGTTCCGTTTTTGCCATTTGGCAACGGAACCCTAAAAACAACATCCAATACACCATTCTGTGTTATACTAAAACAAATGTATAAACACGAGATTAAAGTCTAAAGAAAACGGTTTATCCGTGTCTAGAATCTAGGAATTCGGGATAGACTGACAAAACTCAATTGCACCTCAGTGAATGTAATCCACTGAAGTATGAATTCGCATCTGGGGTTGCACTTATGTGGCTCGAAGTACGACCGGAGGTTTGTTCCGCCAGCTGGGAAAATCCGACATTCCTCAGGTACTGTCGCCAGCAGGTCAAGGTATACAAAACTGTCAAATTTCTCCAAATGATTTTAAACCTTAAATTGTTGAAGATAAAGTTCAAAATCAACTGCGAAAATTTGACATTTTGTGGTAACTTTAACTCGTACCAGGTGCAGGTGATACCGAAGTTTTTAAATAAGGAGGTGAATGCAATAGACTTCTTGGAGTAGGTATCTATTTTATAGATAAAGTGTACAATTTTATATTTGACACTAGTTTTTACCCGCGACTTCGCTCCCATGGACGAATAGAAAGATTTAAATCAGAAACCAACACCTATAATCTTTTCTTCTAAGGATCTACATACAACTGTATACACACAAACATTACGTAGATTACTATGTCAGTACAATATTATCAGTTCGATATTATCTAAACACGCGATCCAGATATTGACATCTTTAGTGATGCATTTCACAAATTCAAAACTCGGTTAAGAAAATTGTTCAGTAGCAGCTCAACCCACTAGTTTTTAACCCACGACGCAAAAAACGACGGGTGTTATAAGTTTGACGAGTCTGTGTGTGTGTGTGTGTTTGTCTGTTTTTTTTCGGACTTTTTTTGCTATAAACCTCACGGAGCCCGAGACCTTTCCAACGAATGTAAAACCGTGGAAATCGGTTCGTGCGTTCTGGAGTTATAGCGTCAGGAAGGAAAACTCGACTTATTTTTATATAGTAGATTTAAATGCAATTTTATTGTTCTATAGTATAAAATGTTAAACTACTACATTTTAACTGGTCTATGCTATGTACACCGTAAGTGTCATACATATCAGATATAATAATAACTGAAATATTGTATTAAGATGCGTGATGTCGTTGTGCTATTTAATAAAAAAAAACAGAGCGCTACAAAATTAAAATCTGTTTAGTGCCCCTGAAAAACAGACAATAGTTAAAAAATCTTCTATTCTATTCTAAGTGAATGGCACAGAGCCCGGTCTTAATCCGCATATAGTTTTTTTTTAAGTACCGTCTAATACTTTAATTTACATTTAACAAAAATGTTGACATGACAAAAATACACCACATTATTATTTTTTGCATGAAAATGATGAACATTTGTATTTATCTAATACAAATGTTCATCATTTTCATTTGAACCTTTCAACGGCTTGTGACAAATGAAACGTAACACCATACATCTCTGTCACACAAGTAACTGGCGTTATAAAAAATGGGCCGAGTGTATTGCGAGGTGGTGAAGTGTGTTGTTTTCGGGTCCTCGTTTTGTTTTATATGTATTTAATTGACGACAGAGTACAGTTTGTTCAAAATAAGTAAGCCGATCGGAAGTTGTCTGCAAGTGGTTTAGAAGAAGTGGTACATTTTAATAGAAAGAGTCGGTGTAAAGATAATTAGAGTCGTATATGTTTCACATTTCTAATTATTTTGTTAACTAATTTCGGTATTTAAAAACACTTAAATAAACGATTTTATCACCGTGGAAGTTCGGAACGGCTAACTTCCGATCGGCTTACTTATTTCGAACAAACTGTACACTTGAAATAGGAGTTTAATCCTTGGCTTTAAAGAAATAATATGTACTATCTTTTGTCCTTTTCTTCTCTCACATTATTATACATTTTCATAATCAAAAGAAGTAAGCTATATCCGCCTCCAGTGTCCAATAAATCTCTGTTCCAAAATTTATCAAAATTGGTTTAGCTATTTATGCGTGAAAGCGAAAAAAAATCAACAAACTCACTTTTATAATACTAGTTAGAATTTCCAGTTCAGTGTTACCTGTAATACTTAAGTACAAGAAATGAGGGAACTATTGGTTTTTATTTCCATTTTTTTTAAGTGTTTAAGAGTAAGTATATTCTTTCCATTCATCTTAGAACTGTTACTATAAAACTTTAACACTCCATTTTATTTCCCTCTTTGCAGTTTAAAATATCGCAATACATCATTACTTTCCCACAAACAAACAGGGAAACATCAGTGGGATGATTGATGCGAGTTACTTTGTATGGGTTACGTTCAGGTAAATGTGGAGTTATGCTTCCTCAAATTAATCATAAGTGTTGTCCTGTGTAAACGATACCGGTGTCACTTGTTAGAACGGTTAATAAACATTGTGACGTAAGGACGAGGTTGTTATCTTGGTGTTTCGCAAGAGGCGACATTTTATTTATTTGAAGAAATCTTTCTATATTTTTTTGTTTATCATTTAACCGCTAGAGTTCGCTTCTTATAGTAGGGTTTACTTAATTTAAAATAACAGGCTAATTTTCTGGTTTCTAACACTAACGCGAATATTAGCGATATTATCGCGTTATATTGAAATTTTTAAATTCCCGACGTTTTGGATCCTTTACAGCATCCATGGTCACGGGTGGACTGAGGTGTTGGTTGTCCTAATGTCAAAATTATCAACAGCTACCCTAGCACTCAGCTCTACTGACTCTCACTTTTTTAAAGTCCAGTTAAAAACCAACGCCAGTCTGCTTACCAGAGGTAGCTGTTAGAGTAAGCTGAACTAAGCCGTCGGGCACAGGGTTTAGACTCATAATACTTAATTATTAAGCCTTTTTATATACTCTTTTAATATTTTTATGATATTGTGTTCATTGTCCGTGTCAATAAATCATTATTCTTTCTTCCTTTGTTTTCTCTCTGGATTAATAAGGAAATAAGGATTCCAAAAATATACAGTGGAATAAAAAGAAACAAAATTCGCGCTTCTGAAAATTCATTGAAACCTGAATATGAGATTTCATATTTTTGTAACTGTTTATGTTAATAACATACATACATACCATCACGCCTGTATTCCCCGAAGGGTTAGGCAGAGGTGTACGTAATGTACACCCACAGTTCGCCGGTATGTTTGGGTCCCATGTAATAGGGGGCGAGCCTATTGCCATTCACCGGGCACAAATCCAGACTCCGAGCTGCTACTGAGAATTTCATAGAAAAACTCAATAACGCTTTGCTCGACCTGGGGATCGAACCCAAGACCTCTAGCGTAGCAGTCGCGATTGGGACCACTAGACCAACGAGGCAGTCATTTATGTTAATAATTGCAACGAAATATAAATAAGTAATTTATTATAAACCTTATCGTACGTTCAAAATTTATTTCGTCATCAGCAATATTTTTCAATAGTTTTAAACAGCGGTTACATACTCTATTGTACTTTAATATTATGAAGTGCCTAATGATAGTTGCATAAAATAGCCAGAGAATTACTTAACATAATAGTTTGTCCTAACTTGTGTGAACTTAAGCTATTGTGGTTAACTTACTGCTAACACAGACATAATTAGCCAGCCTAAAGGTAACAAGGTACGTTGGCAAACTATTTAGATACAAACGTGTTTGTTTTGTATGTTTGAATATAGGCCGAGCTTCGTTTATTAATTAATGACGTCTACGTATTAAATAATTAAGAATGATTAAAGTATAGATTTTTTAATTAATATTTCACACGAACTCGTCTGTATTCCCCGAAGGGTTAGGCAGAGGTGTCTCGATTTGTAAGAAGTGCAGTGATAGCCTAGTGTTGGACCATTGGACTGCCAAGACAACGGTCGCGAGTTAGAATCCGAGGCAGGGCATGTTAATTTATTAACATAACATAACACACTATCACGCCTGTATTACCCGAAGGGTTAGGCAGAGGTGTACTTAAAGTACACCCACTGTTCGCCGGTATGTTTAGGTCCCACGTCATAGGGGGCGAGCCTATGTCATTCACCGGGCACAAATCCAGACTCCGAGCTGCTACTGAGAATTTTATAGAAAAAACCAATAACACTTTGCTAGACCTGGGGATCGAACCCAAGACCTCTAGCGTAGGAGTCGCGATTGGGACCACTAGACTAACGAGGCAGTCTATTAAAGGCAGTCGAGGCAGTTAATTATTATAACGTGCTTTTACAGTGAAGTGCAACATCTTGAGAAAACCTACATGGTAGGGAGATTTTCTCGACGGCATGTCCTGCCTTTAAACCCGCTTTAGGACGTTTGGTGGATAGCTGAATCCTAATCTCAATAAGAGTAGACCCGTCCCCAGCAGTGGGACAATGTTATGATGATGATTTTCATAATGATGTTTTACCAATGTATAGGGGCGAATCTATTGCCATTAACCAGCTGTGAATTTCATAGAAATTTTATCAAAATCAAGCTTTCCCCTTACGCTTCAAACCATCACACTCCGATTACTAATGCGACCACTAAATGTTGGTTGTGGTTGATAAGTATGATATAATAAGATAGTAACAACCTCTCCAAATTAGAAACATTTGTGGTTGCACACCAATTAATAGAAAACTAAAACGCCTTATAAACATACCATTACGCCACTTTTCCTCGAGAGCATTAGGCAGAGGTGTACTATTGAACTACTCGCCGGTTTGTTTAGCCTTAGTAGTAGGAGGCAAGCCTATTGCCATTAACCGGGCACAAATCCAGACTCCGAGCTGCTACCAAACAAACTCAATAACACTTTGCTTGATCTGAAATCCAGTCCAGGACCTCTAGTGTACGCACACGTCGAGCTATACAAATCCAGTTTACGCTCCCTTCTTATTGGATGAAAAGCCATTACAATGCGAGATTTTTTATTAAATAATAATAATAATAAAAAAAAACATAAAAACAAAGAATAATAATAATAATTAATGATTGTTAGCTGGGTTATTGGTCTGGGACTTATGCTAGACTGCAGAATGCAGCCCGGCACGGCTCCTAGATTGATGTTGCTCTGCATCCGTGGCTACACTCGAACTCTTGGCCTATTAGAATACCAGCGCTGTAGCAATTACCCTGTTGCAGCACCAGCTGAGATAGATGCCATTTTTTTGACCTTGCGAAGCCGTTTTTTCTTTATAAATTTTTAATAAGTTTAATTTAGTTTTTAAATTTAAATTTCAGTGTTATCTATTTAGGATTTTAGGTTCAAAAATAAATTTCTTTCTTTCTTTCTTTAGATCAGCTTAAACTGGATTTTAAAGGTTGAACTATAGCCGTGTGTACCACTCGCGCTTAGGACCACTAGACTAATGGCTAGACTCACCATATAAATAAATCGTGAATGCAACATTGGCATTAAATTAAAGACATTATTACAGTTTCGAACTCGGATTCTCCCTCTTCCGTGAGGGAGGCGATTTCCTTCCTAAAGCTATTCGTATTTTTTTTTTAATTTTCCATTGAGTTGTTTAATCATAGAAGTAGGTAAGTTTATTTTAATTACTGACCTGTAACTTTAGTGATGCCCAAGAAATACTAAACGCTCTTAGACATGAAGGGTAAGTTTCGTTACGGAATATCTACTCAAACACTAGACCAGTAGTCATAATATTGTAATACTGAAATTCAAATACTCGAGTAGATTTTCGTTTCTCGAATTCGAGAACATTTTGAATATTGCTACAATTTCTTAAAGCAAACTTATTAATATATTCCAGATGAAGGTAATAAATAGGAATGTGATTAGCCAAATGCGCGCCAGAGCGTTAAATATAAACTCAATGCAGGGTTCATTTAATCTCAAAATTAAAGATCAATATGGTACGGAGACTAATTAATAACTAAATTATTTACTTCATTAGTCTACTGGTCCTAACCCTGATTGCTATGCTAAAGGTCCTGGGTTCGATCCCCAGGTCGAGCAAAGTGTTATTGGGTTTTTCTATGCATTTCCCAAGAGCAGCTAGGAGTCTGGATTTGTGCCCGATTAATGGCAAGAGGCTCGCCCCCTATTACACGGGACCTAAACATACCAATGTGGGTGTACATTAGTACACCTCTGCCTAACCCTTTGGGGAATACAGGCGTGATGGTATGTTATGTTTATGTTAAATTATTTACATATATCAAAAAAATACCCTGCTAATTTATAATTAGCATATATAACATACCATCACGCCTGTATTCCCCGAAGGGTTAGGCAGAAGTGTACTTATGTAACCCAAATTTTGCCGACATGTTTGTAAATTAATATGTTTAAAAATTAATGGAAGAAATAATAATTCTATATTTTTTTCTAGAAAACGTAATAACTTAGCCACGAACCCTCCAAGCAGTCTAAAAACAGTAATAGTCTGATGATATGACTGTCGGTCTGCCAAGTCATAGGTCTCGAGTTCAAAACCAAGACCCGCCTTACTGTTTGGAATCATATGCGATTGTGCGTGCTAATACTTAATTATCACTCGCTTAAAATGGTCAAGGAACATAATCGTGACGAAACTTGCATGCCTGAGATTTTCTCAACAGCATGAAGTCTTCCAACTCGCAATAGGCTAGTCAGGTGGACTGTTGCCTAACCCCACTCACTCTGAGAGGAGACCCGTACCCAGCAGATCCTCTTAAATATCCTCCTATAATAATATTCTATGATAAGATGACGACTAACAGGGATAAATGGAAGAAAAGGACAAGCTGCACCGACCCCAAATAAATTGGGAAATGGGCAGATAGACGATGATGATAACATAATATTCTATGCATTTAACGCCAAAATATAATGAATTTTAAAATGTATTTAAGTGCAAATAAATAAGTCATAATTCGATGTCTTTCTTTATTGAAAACCTAGCTTTCCACCCGTGGTTTTGCCCGCGTGGACTATACGTTTCTTTTCATTTTACGGGATAGTATATAGCCTATATAATTCAGGAATAATGTAGTATTCTATTGGTGAAAGAATTTTCAAAATCGGTTCAGTAGATCTAGAGATTATCCCCCATAAACTCACAAACTTTACCTCTTTATAATATTAATATACCTAGTAGTATAGTGAGTATAAGTGCAGTGATAGCCTAGTGATATGACCATTGGACTGCCAAGTCAAAGGTCTCGAGTTCGAATCCAAGGCACGCACCTCTGACTTTTAGAAGTCGTGTGCGTATTAATAATTAATTATCACGCGCTTAAACGGTGAAGGAATCATCGTGAGGAAACCTGCATGCCTGAAACAATTTCTTGACGGCGTGTGAAGTCTGCCAACCCGCAGTAGGCTAGCGTGGCGGACTATAGCCTAATCCCTCTCGTACTGAGAGGAGACCCGTGCCCAGCAGTGGGACAATGTAATGGGTTTGATGATGATGATAGTAAGTATAGATAAATGATTTGGTAATTTCTCTCAAATCATTTATTTTAATCGTTCCCCTCTGAGGCTTTCTGTAATTCCCTAAGGATTTCGCGGGATTCAATTTAATAATTTATTAATTCATGCCTTATAATTAGTATTTATGTTGAAAATAATCGTGTCGTGCTTCACGTTTTATACTTCGAATCCATCACAACACCCCTAAATTTTTCAAAATTATTTGCGTATTAATAGATTAATTATCACTCGCTTTGACAGTGAAGAGGGGGTGAGATTTTTTCAACGGTGCGGCGGTGTATGTTGGTCATCATCATCCTCATCACCTTATATTTGTCCACTGTTGGGCTTAGACCTCTCCTAGTGAACGCCACAGAGCCTGAGCTTCAGCTTTCCTCATCTAGTCACGATGTGTGAAGTCTGCTTCCCGAAATAAGCCAGAATGGTGGACCATAGCTTAACTCCTCATAATTTGGGTAGGGAGCCCAACAGTGGACAATTAATAGGTTGATAATGTTTTTGTTATTTACTTTATTTTTTAATTTCATTGTAGAAGTTTTTTTTACCCAGGATCTCTACTATAATTATTTTCATCTATATAACAAGATTGATTTTATTTAATTACACATTGTATTAAAATGTTCGAGGTATTATGTACTTCTTTACATAATACGCCCTAAAATGTTTATTCATACCATCAAATTTAATTATCTCATAAGTAATTCAACGCAAACAACGATTAGATTAAGCAAACATTTCTTTGATTCTGTATTATTAATATTCCATTATGTTTATATAATATTCAGATCAAGCCCATTTTCCTCAAATTTAAGCGAACAACATTTACGAAGCCTCAGGCCCGTCGTGAAATCGGAACACAAAAATTATACTTCCTAATTTCCAAGACGATTCTTAATAAAATCGTCTCATTTTATTAAGAATCGTCTTAATCGTCGTCGTCGTCGTCGTCAATCAATTTATTAAAAGAAACAGGAAAAATATTATAGGAACAATAAAAAAAATCCTATATATTTTTTATTAATTTAGCATTTATATTTAAAACACTTACCTCGTAAAAACACACAGACACAATAATCACAACACTAACAACACAAGAACGAATCACAAATTCGCAAATCGTCACAAATCATACGAAGGTTCTACACGTAAACGATTGGGAATCGCGGCGCGAACGTAGCGGTAATCTCAACCGGCGCGGTTACACTGAGCTCGTAGCACCGTAGCTGTGGCTACGAAGCTACGGCGCGCGCATCGGTCTACGAAAACGCTAATTCAAATACATTTATCAGGCTAATTCTGCAAATTGGACTAAATAATGACGTTAGAAGCTTGTGTTCCTTCGCCAGTAACTGTTTGTTGAGCCACTCAATGGTGTTAATAACAACGTCTTCGGTGTTAATAAATTAGTTTAAAGTTGATTCACGGGTTGTTTGCTGGTTTGGTGATTTATCGTGGGGCGGTAAGGTTTCAATTCGCAGGCTCGGACATGTTGAGGCGAGCTCGTGCTTTATGAGTTTCGAACGTGTGCATACTCTATGCAAGTAGTGGAGCCAATCTACGATTAATAATATTATGATTATTAATTTAATATGTATTTTTTAATAATAATATATCATTTCTTTAACTATTTATATATTATATCTCGGATAATTATAGACAATATTATATTACTATTGTCTATAATTATCCGAGATAGTTTCATCGTTTCTTCTCAGAGGTCGTCAGATACGAAATGCCGGGGCCATGTAGTTTTTGAAAATACGTAAACTATGACTTGTAAAAGTGTCTTTAAAATATCTATCATAACATAACATACCATCACGCCTGATATCCGCGAAGGGTTAGGCAGAGGAATACTAATGTACACCCACATTTTGCCGGTATGTTTAGGTCCTATGTAATAGGGGGCTAGCCTATTGCCATTAACCAGGCACAAATCCAGACTCCGAGCTGCTACTGGGAATTTCATAGAAAAACCCAATAACACTATGCTCGACCTGGGGATCGAATCCAGGATTTCTAGCGTAGCGGTCGTCCTTACGACCACTAGACTAATGAGGCAGTCAAAATATCTATTTATAGAAATAAATATAATTTATCAATATGTCTATTCTCATTTTACAGCTCTCTATAACCTCATAATTCAGTAATACATTTGACAATCAAATGTTCACAATTTATTATCGCGAATGTACGAATAATTGTTATGAGAACAAATATATCTTTGGGTTGTTTGTTAACCAGTATGCCAGTGTGCCAGTATCATCGTATTCTGTGCTCCATAAAACTGTACACGTGGATAAAAAAATTAATTAACTTCACGACCCTCACGACGCCCGCAGTATTTCTCTGACTTTTTTTAAATAATAACCGCATTAAGTACCCTTGAGTGTGAGACTCAAGGATATGGGACTCATGGTGGCATATGCTACGACCCTGATAGATTAAAGTCCAGTCCAATCACTGCACCCTTCAAGGGGTGAAGGTTTTTGGCTTACTATATTGCCACTGTCTCCCCAAGTCAGCTGCCTGCATGTCATAGAGTTTGCTGTTCTATTAGCAACCTTATAAGGATCTGGAGGGAAATAAATTTATCACTGCATGACCATCTAAAAGTTGATTACCATATCGCAATTCAGAAATAACTCAAAGAATGTGATGCCATCTAAAAATGTTAGATGTCTCTAATGATAATTAATAGTAGAAATACAAATATTCGTTAGTAAAATATAACAAAAATGCAATGAATAGTATACAATTTGCAATAAAAGTAAACAGTTTTTAGTCTAATAATAAATGCATGTATTATGCCTACGTTTTTATTGGAATAGAGTATATAAAAGATACAAAAAATATGGAAAACTATGCAATATTAATATACTAAGTTAATAAAAGCCTTTAGTAGTACTTTTTTATATACTATATTTTTATATACTTTTTTATACACAATACCTTTAGAACCTTCAACCCGACTTACTTAAAACGTCTCGTAATAAAGTGAAGACTTTATTTACATTTGACACGAAGCAATTATTGTATTTACCGTTCCAACCCACGCTAGCCTGATCGACTTCAATGAGGTTCAGACCAACACTAAACCTTTTTTTAAAGTTGTATGAATGATGCGTGTAACGGCATTTTTTAATGATTTTAATAGTTTTTTTTTATATGATTTATTTCATAAAAGAAATTATTGTAGTTACATAATATTGGGTAGGTAAGTAATTAAACATGGTAGATAATATAATTACAATCTAGTGGATGAGGTTCTGTTACCCTTGATAGGTTAGGTATTAACCTGTAGTAAGGGTTAACAGTCCTTTTCCCTTTTGAGTACACAGAATATAACAGGTTGGTAGATATTATCATGTTGGTTGGTAGGTTGGTTCATAATACTAGAAATAAACATAAAATAGTGGTACCTATATTTAGATTAACTAAAACCAATAAATCATTTCTAGGAAATTGTGTGCGTTAGTACAATACTTACATAATTCTTCAGTATATACTTAATTATTATTGATTTACTCATTAGTCTTTTGGTCTTAAGCGCGACTGCTACTCTAGAGGTCCTGGGTTCGATCCCCAGGTTGCGCAAAGTGTTATTGGGTTTTTCTATGAAATTCTCAGTAGCAGCTCGAAGTCTGGATTTGTGCCCGGTTGATGGCAATAGGCTCGCCCCCTATTACATGAGACCTAAACATACCGGCGAAATGTCGGTGTACATTGGTACACCGTACACCTTCAAATACGTAGTAACGTAGGTATATACGTTACTACGTATTTTGGATATCTTTCACATACATTTATTAAAAATCTGTTATTTTAACATTGTATAGACACATCTTAATTTAATTTTTTGTATCTCTACATAGAATAAAACAAAGCCGCTCCCGCTATTTGTACGCTTAGATCTTTTAAACTACGCAACGGGTTTTAATGCAGTTTTCAGCAATAGATAGAGTAATTCAAGAGGAAGATATATTTGTAGAATACATGTATAAGAAAAAAACCATGAAACCACGCGGGCGAACCCGTGAGCAGAAGGCTAGTACACACTAAGCAAATAAATAAAATTAGTGTGTGCTTACACTGTTTACCAATACACGTAGGTACCCTCTGTAGCCAAAAAGAGCTTTCTGGAATCTTAGTTTAAATTACCTTTGTCAGCATACGCAATTTTAAATGAGAGATCTAACGAACACGTCTGAGTAATTAGTCGGGGATCAAAAGTACACGACAGATTTAATTGCGGTCGTCCCGTCTGCAGCTATTCATATTGTGACGTCATTTGAATTTCAACCCCTAGGGATGTGTTTGAGTTGAGACCAAGTAGGGTTGTGAGCGGTGCGATGATTTCGTCGTAATTGTTAACGAGTTTGTTTTCACTAGGTTTAGTGTGTATTGCTTGTATACCTAACTATATAATCTTTCTAACACCGATTTTAATATATATTTTTTCAATAAGGTTTAAATAAATATTAAATTTACGCAGAATTTTGACATTGAATAGCAGTAGAGCGTTGGAGATCCAATTCCTCCCTCAGTTCCTTCCTTCTCCTTTACTCCTTTCGGTCCCTTTCTCCTAACAGAAGTCAGCGGCTTGGTTATGTTTTCTTTGAATTGTTTCAAAACAATACAAACAACACTACAACCCGCCAAAATCGGTCCAACAGTTGCGAAGATGGGCCGGAACAAAAGACAAACAAAACATGTATTTTGATAGCATTTAGTAAAACGCCGTTATTTTGACATTACGAACAGGCTTTTCAATTTTATTAATTCGTATATATTTTATTCAATAAAACAGCCTAATATAAAACGAAAAGCGTTAATTTCGAAGGCATTGTTTAAAATTATTTAATAGAACAAAAGCTCAAAGTCTATCCGCTTATAAAAACTTTGAATCAATGTCAAAACTATCAAAACAAAGCTTTTAACTTCAAAAGTCTTAGTTACCACAACGAGTCCACTTTGTTCTGAAGCTTGCCTGAGTGGAAAAAACAGCTTTTTTCGGTAAACAAATGTACTACACAACATTTGCTAAGCCGTAAACGCTACCCGGAAATGTTTGATGCAACAGATCTAGAAATGGGCCGCAAAGTCAGCGGAATAGATAAGCGATAACGATTGAGCGAGACAGAAAACTGTTCCTATCTATATGATCAAAATAACTATCTTCTACATAAGGTTTTTCTAATCCTACAATAGGGTAGTAGACTGGTGTCGGATTTATGAACAGTCATTTTAAAAAATGATATTAAAAATAAATCGTATACTGAAAAAAGAATTGAAGTCGACTTACAACGTTCCAAGATAATAAATAAACTATTAGAATTTGTCGGGGGATTGAGAGGAGGATGCTTTGTCTCTTTCCAACAAAACGAGAGTCAATATAGAATTTGAACGATCGATGTATCGTCACAAAGTGCTATAAAGCGCTCTCGGTCTAGCATAAAATTAAAATTAAACTTCCTTATTTTTTAAACTCATTTTAATTTTGTTTTGTTATTCGGCTCTATTTATTTTCAATTTTATTTATTTACTAGCCCAACTGAGCTAGTAAATAAATAAAATTGGAACTCCCCTAAGTTGTAACTTGGTCTTCGGAATTCTCAAGTTTAAAAACTCAGCTGTTTAAACCATTGATGCGAACTTATTGATGCATTGGGCACAGATTTAGTTGCGTGCACAACGGTGTTCATCCCATCCAAGGTCACTTGGGGTTCTCACAAATAACTTACCTATTCAGACGCGCTTCAATACGGCTAATCCTTATTATCTCGCGGTTCTAGTGGCCCAACGTTAAGATATGGCCGCCTTTACCACAAAGACGATAAAAGCGCGCATGCTGACTGTGCGACGGTGTTGTGCGTATGGCCCAAAGTATACGCTATCTTTGCTGAACTTGTTGCGGTCAAACTACGTGAAGCATTGTAAAAAATAAGGTTTATGACCTTTTTTAGTTTTTTATTATTTAGATTTGAGGCTGATACTGGACTGAAAATAGTTGTGGAAAATATTTTTACATTACCAAGCGAAAAAAAATGCTAGATATTTTAAAACAGGGTCTCCAAACCACGAGGCCATCGAGATAACATGACGAGATACGCGACCCAATGCTTCATTTGTTTCATTTTTATCAGGCATGAATTCTAATTTTACTTCATGAATTCGATTAATGTCAGGCTTCTGACTACCACCAAGGATTGTCATAGCTGAAGTCATACCACAACGTGTCAAAGAGGGATGGCGGTATGCACCCTATAGAGCGGCATCCCTGTCTCGAAATCCAAAAATTATCGCGTTAACATGGAGTGAAACCGCGGGAAATAATTACTTAATTATGCTTCGTCTGTCGAACTCCTATTAAATTCAATACCCATTACGAGTGTACTTTTTACAATCACATACTTTCTAACATGATCTTTCAGGGTTCTACCATAATATCGGTACTTTAAAAGAGAGCATAATCTTTAAGTCTGTTCCAGCTTTTTTCATGAAATTATGAGATCCTAGTAAAAGACATACTCACCAAAAAACATATATCTATCTACATAGCAGGATATCAGGCCAATAATATGACAACAAGGAGTGATGGCTCTTCATGGAACAGAAAATAAGTGACGATCGATAAGTGACGTCTGGTCCCAAAACCGCTAGCTGCCAGTTATGACAACGCGCATGCATTGGGCCTATAGTAAAATAAATCCGGGGCACTTGGTATTCAAAGTGTGCGACGCCGCCAGGATCCACGCAATATAGTGGCAACACTGATCAATTTGTTGATGTTTGCTCGACGGCTGCTAGAAACGTCTCCCGTTTAGAGGGTAGGCTTGACCAGGTAAGGACGAATAAGGTTTAGACAGTTATAAGACTTTAAGGTTTGGGAGGGTACTTATGTAATACTGCCACGTTAGTCTAGTGGTCCTAAGCGCGTTTGCTACACTAGAGGTCCTGAGTTCGATTCCCAGGTCGAGCAGTGTTATTGGGTTTTTCTATGAAATTTGTGCCCGGTTAATGGCAATAGGCTCGCCCCCTATTACATGGGACCTAAATACCTACAAACCAGCGAAATGTGGGTGTACATTAGTACACCTCTGGTTTGGTACTTATAAGAGAGCAAAGCAGTTATATGACCTTTGAACTATCATGTCTGACTTTTTGGAATCATATGCGGATTAATAATTAAAGATCATGAATTTAAAACTGTGAAGGAAAACATTCGTGAGGACACCTTCACGTCTGAAAGATTTTCTTAATAGCGTGTGAAGTCTGCCAACCCACAGTAGGCCAGCGTGGTGGACTAAGCGTAAACCCTCTCGTTATGAGATGCGACTAGTGCCCAGCAGTGGGACCGATGGGTTGATTATGATTGTGTAATAAGTGAAAGTAGGCTAGGCCACGAGCTGATGTCTCAATTGGCACAGTGGTCAAGCGATCGGTTTCTGTACTAACGGTTACAAATTATAAACCCGCACAGAACAAATATTTGTATGACCTAGGTCTAGAATACACATGAAATTGCTAACTAAGAGCAACCTTTAAAAAAAAAGTCCAAAGAAATTTCTAAATTGTAGCAAACTTTTTTAAGTCTTCATTCTCTATCCCGCTTAGATACTTGTCGACAGATTTCATTGCACAAACATACTCGTAATTAAGACTTATGTCTTTGTTTAAATGTGACTATATTCGCTTTTTATTTTATAAGATAAATATTTCATTCGAGCGACTGTCACAAATACGATGGCGGTGAAATAACCTAATTACTTAGAAAAAACGCCGGAACCGACTCAGAGAGCTTACTACTATAATAGTATCTAATTATGTATAAAAACGTATGGCAATATCCGGAATGGGTCCTTAACCCCGACATTGAATATAGTACTTAAATATTCAAAATCTCTAGCAACCAGTAAAGAATAACGATCAAATTAATTCGTATCTAATTACTCCGTCAACACAATTCCTCTTTAATGTTAAATCTGATCCTATCTTTAAAGAATATGAGAGTATTTCACAGGGTGATTTCGTTTGTAGGTATCTTTTAAACTATTTATACCTTAGTCTTATAAACTCGAAATTCGTCTTCCAGCCAGTCTAACCAGATGCTGGTTATTCAACCAATATCAATATTTTACAGGAAGCGACTGCCATCCGATCAGTTCAACAAATTTCTGTGCCATACTGATATACTAGAGATATGCCCACGGCTTTTCTCGCATGGGATCCCAGTCATTAATCTGGATAGTAAGTGGCTTTTGTTAATCGGAAATAAAGCAGCGTTTTAATGGTGAAAGAATGATAAAAATTAGTTCAGTAGTTTTAGAGTTTACCAATTACAAACAAATCGTTCCTCTGTTATTTAATTAGGTCTTTGTATTTATAATATTAGTATAAATAACTTTTGTCATATTAACTGTTTCTTTTACAACTGGGACCAGTTGCTTAACATGTCCTACGAGGCGTGATGGTGTGTCGGCTAAAAAGTGGCAAGGAAAGCTTAACCTTTAAAACGATTGGTTAGTATACTTGTTATTTAGCCGTTTGTATCCCATTTATAAATTCGTAAATCGCCGAAAGGTATTTAACTTTAACTTCCTCATTGTTAGGTGCTGTTTATGGTACTAAGAACACTAATAAAAAAATACAGTTTTTCGCAATTTTTAAGTCACGGTTCGCGATTTTATGTCTTAATATTAATATTCAATCATCCTGTAGCTCTTCATGACCTTGTCCTGAACAAACAGACAAATTGCCAAATTGCCTCCGCAATAATGTAGATGACTGAGTATTTTAAGAAGAAACCGCTTAAAAAAATATATTCGTTGAGCCCATTTCACCGTTAACTTCAGACAGTTATAAGACAAACAGTTTAATATAAGTATTTCGATTCATACTGAGATTGTTCTTTGAGAATTGTTTGACTTTTAGCGGGGCGAGGAGGCGCAAATGTTATATTTTATATTACCTACATTTTAGTCGAAATAACTCGGCTAATAACTCGGCTATTCTGAAGTTGTCTACAAGTGGGTTTGCAGTGGTAAATATTAACACAAAGACTGCGTATAAAGACAATTCTAGTTGTAAATATTGAGCATTTGTTTTTTTTTCCTTACTAATTTCGTTTTTTATGTATTAAATAATAAAGCTATTTTACCAGTACAGCAGTCCGGAATGGAACAATGAAATTAAACAAACTGTACAACGTATTGAAAGAACAGGGTCAAATGGCGCACTCTAAGGGAGACCTACATCCAGCAGTGGAATGATATAGGCTGATGATAATGATAAGCCTGACAGGGACTTTATTTGCATTTGCTTTATTTGCTTTATTTTTAGGGATTGCATAAAGCAATCTTTGATGAATCAATTCATATATGAACTTGTTACTGATCCTTTCAAAGCAATTCTGATAACTAAATCTCAACTGGCGCAGAAATAAATGAATTTATACTATAGCTTTCGGCAGGAATCTTTTTATTTTTCTAATCGAGTTACCGTTCAAATACCATACAAAAAGTTACATCTAACCGTTCAAAATCTCATTGCAAACAGAATCATAGTTCCAAAACACTTCGCGTTACTACCTACAAACCCATGAAACATACTTCTCCATAATCCCTGGCTCCAGCCACGGAAAGGTATGGCATATCCTATATAATCCAGGCACAGCACTCCGCACCGCAACTATTAACACAGATTTCGACGTATCCTTTACAACGCTTCACTGAACAGAATCCTTTTAAAGCAACCCAATGGAGGATGTAGTAAAAAGAGTCGATAAACTGTCGCTAATATATTTGTATAGGTCTGTTTACGTCGCTAAGGTGGAAGTTTGGAGCTTCCTTCAGTAGAGCCAGTAAAGACTTCAAGGCCGCCCCGTCTATAGTTACTACCGGTCGCGTATTTGCAGAGTGCTGTTCAGTTTTAAGATTTTTATTTCATTTTCTTGAGCAAATTAAGTTTCATGCAATTAGTACATGTTTAAAGAAATGTTGTCTATAAAGACTAATTCATCTAAACCCTGCCAGGACCTTTTTATTCATGCCATTATTATAATAAAAACCAACCGAATCGTAGTTTTAAATCCACAAAAACACGCCATAATTAAGGCAAAATGACCGCTTGTTGAAAGTTTCAGGAAGTGAGTTAAATTCATTGAAATAACAGGTGAATTTAGCTCTATTAGGTTCTTAATTAAGACCTTACCATTTTACTACGGTAAAACAAAAATTAAAACTATAAATTGCTCAAAACCGCTCCCTCCTTTTCACCTGTAAAAACTACTACCTACTTTAAACAACAGTAGGTAAATTAACATAAACTAAGAGATGAAATGAGTTAAAAATAATACTACACTTCATAATAAAAAGGTTTTAATTAAAACTGCAATACTCCTTGGTTCTAGCGCACGGTATAACCTGACCGAATTCAGAGCGCTTTAGAATTGGGGTGGCGTCGTTTAGGTAACCGAGTTCCGGCGTCGGTCGGTTTATCTCACTGTTTTAGCACCTGACGCCGGATGGGACGGCAACCGAGCCGGGCCTTTTACTAGTGAAACTACAGGAAAGTTTAACGGTATACTTGTTAGTATTTATTTTTCGTACTTTTAGATATGGGTCGGTTTTAAATGCAAAGGCAGGGTCTTGATTACGTCATAAAAGAAATAAGGTTGTTAAATATCAAAAGGATTTTCTTTACAATGATGTTCAGGTTACTTTTATTTGTAAGTGGAGATCATTCCAACGTATTACTCTGTGTATTTACGTAAGGATTCGTGGCCTTACGTAAACTAAAAACTTTCTTGCCATTTTATCATCAAAACCTATTAATATATATAATATATGTTTATATATTATATATATTATGTTGTATGCCTAATGTATTTATTTAGATAATTGTACACTATACCACTTTTACTCAAACCCTGAGAATGTATAGATTCAACAACGATCACTCAAAGGTTTGCTGGTAGAAAACTCAAATTTGAGTTAAGCTCGCCTTAGTACATTGTTTATTTTGTAATTATTTTAATATTGTATGTTTTCTGAGTACAATAAAAGAATAAAGAATAAAAACCATTTTTGGGTCCGTAACTAAAAATTTCCTTTTTCCTTGTACCTATTTTAATGGTATGTCATCAACCCGTTTACTAACTGACTGCTGGGTACGGATCTCCTCTTAAAGTGAGATCACGGTTTTTTTAAATGGTATACCTACTTGAAAAAAACATTATTTTAACTTTGACCAGTTCGTAAATAAAGCAAAATAAGCTAAGCTCTAATGAACCGGTTTGAAAACATTATTTTTTCTTTTTTGAATACTTTAAAGTGGCTGGACCAAAGGATTCTGTAATTCTGAGACAAAATTCGAAAGATTTAACTTTTCCCTCGAAATCAATCAATTGTATTTTTGTTATATCTAGTTATTATTAAACTCCAGCATGCATTTTGATCTGAATTTTTTATTTCATATTAACACTTAAATTGAATCTTACAAATCACTTATTCAAAGAAAATACTACTGAATATTTATATAAAACTAAGTAATAAATTACATAGGTACAGTACCTTGCTTTTGATCAAAGCAATTCTTAAAAACTACGTTAACTTTGACATTTAAATCTTTGATTTGCATATTTAAATGTAAAATATTGCATTTTTGCAATTACGCGACTTATTGAATTTTCGTCCATGTATTTAATTATAAAACATTTTTTCTTTCGTTCATTAGAAATTCCGATTCTATGAATTATGCTCTCTGACTGAAAAAAAAATTGAATTTGCAAGTATTACTTATACCTAATCCTTTTCTGAACCCTAATCGTATTTTACGTAGAAATTTGAATTTATTACTTGGTTTTTTACTTGATATTTCTATGTTAATACTTAAAGCGACTTATGTTTTTTTTAAATGTTGTTTTCTACGCAAGTATTTTTTTAAGAAAAAAGTAGTTGTAGACAACGACATTATCACTACATAGTACAAAAAAAAAATTCGCTTCCCGCTGTCTGTCTGTCCCTATGTATGCTTAAATCTTGAAAACTGGGCAACGGATTTTAATGTGGTATTTTTTAATAGATAGAGTAATTCAAGAGTAATACATACTAATACATACAAATTCTAGTACAGAAAGGTCGAGAAAATATGCGGGAAAAGCCGTGGGCGGAAAGCTAGTAATAGTTATAAATCTGAGATATATAACACCAGCAAGCCATACTACACGCTTTCGGCAACGTTCACGAGAGAATATCAAACATGCATCGACTCTACTCAATATCGTAGTAAATAAACAATGCGGCGGTCATCGGGGCGTATCTGAACAAGATGTAAGAGGACCCGCAAGACGGCGGTCTCATCTTCTAAAAGCTTTCGTCGATACAAAATGTCACCGACAATACTGTTGCTGTTCGATGCTTCGCCTGTTTATTGATTTACGTGACGTAATCAGCTGGATAGCCTAGTGATATGACCATCGGACTACCAAGTCAAAGTTCGGATACAAGGCACGCACCGATTGACACGGTAAAGGAAAACATCGTGAGGAAAACTGCATGCCTGAGAGATTTTCTTGACGGCGTGTGAAGTCTGCCAACCCGCATTGGGCCAACGTGGTAGACTATAGCCTAATCTCTCTCGAGAATGAAATGGTTGATGATGATAAACCAGAGCAAATAAAACAACAGTTTTTTAATTCTTGATGGGAATAAGACCGCCAATTGTAGGAACCTACTTTTTTAACGTTTGTTTTTGTATCTTTTGGTGTACAATAAAGAATAATCTATATATCTGTATTATCGTTATACTGTCACGTTTTGCTTTAATCAATCAATTTGATATATTTGACAAGACGAGACGGCACCGCGTAGTTGCATTCATAGATCAGGGATGCGTTCCATTGAATTACAATATTCTTTTAAAAATATATACTTAACACTTTTAACAACGTTTTTACTAAAAAAAACATTAAGCCAAAAGATTTTGCATAAACAATATTTTTAATTAGAAATATAAATTAAAAACGCCACCAGTGAAGAGAACTATTGTTTTTAAAGTGGTATGTTTTAGCCGACTTTTTTGTAAACTGGAACAACCGGTGAATGGGTAGAATGGTAGAATATTGAATTTACCCTGGCCGTTGAAAAACAGCTGCACGCGGTATCCGCAATTGATTGCTGTATAAAACCTTAGAAATGAATAATACTTTTACGACCATACATACATACATAAATACATAAACTCACGCCTTTTTCCCATAAGGGTAGGCAGAAACTACAAAACGCCATTAGCTACGATTCTTGCATACTTCTTTTGCTTCGTTCACATTCATACATCTTGTCATACACATGCGCCGGTTACGACCATTGAGTAATAACTTATTTACTGTACAATAATCTGAAGTAAAGTCACTTATTGCTCCATAAGTAGTAGTCACAAATAAGTTTTTGAAAATTAAAAAATATCTGTAATGTTTGTCCAATTAAAAATAAAACAATCGACATGACTTGACATAATGTTGTTAACTAAACCATTTTTTATGAACAAGACGGGTAATATTTACTAGACAGTATTAAAACTGCATTTGAATGATAATCCATTCTTTGTTTCGTTGACTTTATCAAAGTGACAACTTGATAACAACGTTAAGTGAACTTCGAAATTAGAATGCAAAGGAATAACTTAATTTTAAATACTTCGGTAGGAGAATACTAAATCGTTCAGAGTACTTTCAATACAAAATATAAACTAACTATTTACTCTTTGACGTAGGTGTTTACTGTAATAATTAGTATTACACCTTCATGATCCTTATATTCCCTGAATGTTTAAACAGATGTGTACTCTATGAACTATGTAGGTATGTTTTATTAAAATACAATTATTTTCTTTTTATGTGAATGTTTTTGCTTAACAATAAGGAGTTTAGGTACACATCTATACTTATATTATAAAGAGGTAAAGTTTGTGAGTTTCTGAGGTTGTAACCTCTGGATCTACTTAATCGATTTTGAAAATTCTTTCAAAATCGGCTAATTGCTACATTATTCCTGAGTAACATAGGCTATATATTATCCCGTGAAATGAAAAGAAGCGTATAGTCCACGCGGGCGAAGCCGCGAGCGAAAAGCTAGTAAATATTATAAATTTAATTGAGAAACTCATTGCAATAAACACTTTTAGGTGAAACCTACTTCCTAACCAACAAAGTTTAGGTAGGTATATATATACTCATCACAAATCCCCAACAATGGCATGCCATTCATATACTCACACTCGACCCGGATAATTAAAACGAAAGCTCAATGAGCCGTTCAATGAACGACATAATAGTTCACTTAGCACGATGATAATTTATGGAAGGTTTATTCTTCATTCGAGATTCCCTCGGGAATATTAAAAAGCGATTTATTCATTGCAAGTTATTGCGTACGGAATCACTCACGTTCGTCAAAGCGAGTATTTATTTTATTTTTTGAGGAGGTCTAAGCCTATGGCCTTCCTTAGAATTATATCTACCTTCTTGCCAAAAATCTAAATGTTGTCTGCAAAAGTACCGGACTAACATTTCTTTCTATTCTACGATAGTTAACTTTTCAAAGTACGACCTGCGATGAGATGACGAGACCTCACATGTTATGACTTGTTTGCCCAGGAATTTTAATGGCTACGTTACCCTTCAAACCGGAACACAATGTAAGCATATTATTATTACTTAGCAGCAGAATATTTTGCAATGCGTCGAGATAATCCGGGCCAACTCGGCATCGAAGTATTAAAAATTCAGTAAAGAAAGTTCAAAATCATTTCTTAAACAAAGAAAGTAACTCGTGGGTCAAAAGTAATACAAGTAAACACAGTGATTTAATTCAGTCAAATTAACGAACAATTAAGCAAGCGTGTTGATCAATGCTTATTTAGGATCTCTGGATTAAGACTTTATCATGCAAACGTAACATAAATGCTAATATTATTTTTCATCGTTTTGCATATTTTTCTTATACAAATACATTTTTCCATAAATATTCGTTCATTCCCACATATCGTTCCAACCCACGCGATCCGGATAATTAAAACAAAGGCCCATTGAGGCGCTCAGTTAACGACACGATCATTCAGTGAACGTTCGCTAATTTGCGGGCATAACCGACATTATAATTGTCTTACGAGCTGTTAGGCTTAATGACTAATTCATTACTGGCATTGTTACAGTATTGCTGATTAACAGATATCTTTATTGGGGTTTCTTTTAATGCAGTTATGATTTTGTCAGGTTGTTTATCTTTTGTCTAAACTAATATTGTAAAGATGAAAGATTTGGTTTTTTCTTTGCATTTAATAGACTCTGAAACTACTGCACCTATTTTAAAAATTCTTTCACCAATAGGAAGCTACCTTATTCCTGAGTGATATAGGCTATATATTATCCCGTAAAATGACAGAAAACGTATAAGTACTCCACTTGGACGAAACCGCGAGCGGAAAGCTAATAGTTTATAAATTAATTATGCCATTTTTTTGGGAGTGTGAATTTAATGGATCGCCTACAACCTTTTGAAGCGTCGGTAGCCTAATGGCTAGGGCGTCGGACTTGCGATCATATGGTTGCCGGTTCGAACCCCACCCATTGCACTACCGACGTGAACCCACTCGTAACACAAGCATTTAGCTTAGCACGAGGGGTTAACAAGAATACTAGCAATGTGTGACCCACATCGCTAGTAAGCTTTTTTAAGAAAGAAAAAAAAAACCTGGAGCGGTAGTGGCCCAGTGATACTGCCGCGACTTAGCTGCTCGACTTTGACGAGTTGCAGGTCGTAGGTTCGAACCCAGGCAGGCGCTTTACTTTGTGTAATTTATTTCATCACTGCCCTCAAAACTGTGACGGAAAACATCATGAGGAACATGAAGGCATGTCCTAGAACCAAAAATTTGAAGACATGTGACATCTAACAACCGGCGGTGGACCCCCGTGGTGGATTGCGGCCCACTCCCTCTCACCGAGAGGACGCCTGTGTCCCAGCAGTGGGGACATTATAGACCGATTTAAGCTTGACACCTAAGAAGACAGCTTAGTAAGTCAAACTCGTATCAACCATGGGATTTTTAAAATTAACCACCATCCACCTGAGTTTACATTTAAATAACCAATTTTTTTAACACTTCACTCACTAGGTTTGATTCCCAGATCAAGCAGTGATATTAAATTTTTCTATGGATTTTTCCAGTTGTAGCTAGTTTGGTTTTGTGCCCAGTTATGGGCAATATTCTTGCCCCCTATTACATGGGATCTAAATATACTATTGAAGTATAGATGTTGCCTAGCCCTTCGGGGAATACATGCGTAATGGTTATGTAATGCATGTTTTTTATGATTCAAGTTCCACTCATCAAATGCGTGGAATTTTGCCAAGGAACTAAGTGACCTTATTTTTATCCGCCGATGCAAAAACGACAGAGTGTTATAAGTTTAACGTGTCTGTATGTGTGTGTCTATCTGTGGCATCGTAGCTCCCGAACAGACTAACCAATTTTGATTTTATTTGAAAGGTGAATTAGTCGGGACTGTTCTTAGCAATGTTTGATGAAAATCGGTCGAGATGTAATGCAATTGTCTGGGGTTTTTTTATTAAAAAATATTATTGCTTTACTTCCCAATGCTGGGTAAAATTGACCTTATATTTTTTTTTTATTCTAAGTTGAGAGTACATAATAAGTCTGAATTTTTAACGCCAACGTTGTTATAACTATCTGCTTGTAAACCACCGTCCGTAATCTTGCGCTAACATGAAAATAGTTGCTCATCTCATAACTTGTTCACCATAAACATGTGTTGAGCACTATAACGCGCCGCAAGAACTTCATAATTAAACAAACAAGCTGAAAGATTCACAACTTAACCCCTTCCTAGTTTTCTGCTGCATCGATTATTTTGCTTTCCTATTCTACACGGAACAGTCTAGAGTTTAATATTTATAGTAAAATTTACAAATATTAATATTGGTCCTCATTTGACCACTATCCTGGGATACCTACATGAAACTATTATGCCTGTACATCCTGAAGGGTAATGCAGAGACGTACTAATATCATCATCATCATCATCAACCCATTACATTGTCCGACGGCTGGGCACGGGTCTCCTCTCAAAACGAGAGGGATTAGGCTATAGTCCGCCACTCTAGCCTACTGCGGGTTGGCAGACTTCACATGCCGTCAAGAAAATCTCTCAGGCATGCAGGTTTCCTCACGATGTTTTCCTTCACCGTTTAAGCGCGTGATAATTAATTATTAATACGCACATAGCTTCGAAAAGTTAAAGGTGCGTGCCTTGGATTCGAACTCGAGAGCTTTGACTTGGCAGTCCAATGGTCATATCACTAGGCTATCACTGCACTTTTTTCGTACTAATATAACACACCGAAAGTTCGCCGGTATGTTTAGGTCCCATCTAATAGGGTGCGAGCCTACTGCCATTAACAAAGCACAAAACAAAACTTGGAGCTCTAGCTGCAGCTGAAAATTTCATAGAATAACATGTCATCACGACGGCAACAATTTCTTTTCATAATAAACAACACACTGATCACATACCATCACGCTTGTCGCTTGTCCAACATGTCGGTGTGTTTAGGTCCTATGTAATAGGGGGCGAACCTATTGCCATTAACCGGGCACAAGTCCAGACATACAAATAGGTACTGTGTTATTGATCTAGAATTTTCGTAGAAGTAAATAAAAATTAAATGAGCCCGCCCAGCTAAGCAAGCGCTAGAGTTTTTGTTCAATTTTCATAATTAAATCCTGCACCATGCACGGACAGTGAATTAATTAACGACCCACACTCATTAATGAACATAAAAAACTCATTTTAGAAGCTCATCAATTTACTGAAATTAATTTTGTGATGTCTGGTAAAGTAGAGGTGATTTTTTTTATAGAAAAAGAACAGTATAATATACCGACACGCTTGTATCCTCGAAGAATTAGGCAAAAGTGTACTTTAACAGTTGGCTGGTATGGTTAGGTTCCATGTACCTAATAGGGAGGTAGCCTATTGCCAAACCACAAACTCCGAGCTGCTTCTGAAAATTTCATGAAAAAACCCAATAATATTAAAAAGATATAATTCGTAAAAGCTATTACTTTTTTAATGTCTAATATTCAGATGTCAGAAGTTGCACTAATGTATTTTGTTTTTGTTTTCAACGTTTCATTTTGAAATGTTAACTTTTATAGCATCACAAAGAAATTGTTTTACTATATCAATGTTATGTCTTCAAAGAATAGGATATTAAAAATATGTTGTTAAAATAAAAAGTAAAATGCGATGCCGCAGGCAAGCCTCGGAGCTGATAACCGCAACGCAACATAGACAAGCACATTTTTTTTTTAATAGACAAAACAAAACTCGTGAAAACTTCGCTACGAACATTCTAGTAAATTTATTTATTTATTCCACACACTATTTTACAGGATAACCCCAATACAATATTGGTTTGCAAACCTACACTTTATAATAATACAAAGCAATAATATAAAGAATAATAATATTTAAATATAACTAACAAAATTCAACAAAACTCTTGCGAATTCACTCAGATTGCACGAAAATATGTCAATTCACTCATGCACTACGTTAACTACTACTTTACTACAAATATTCGTACTATGCTAAAAAAATATGTTTAATACAAGTTCTTCGTCTGTTTCAAATGAATTGAGCCTTTGTATTTTGTTTTCTCTCTTCTTTCATTTTTAATATAAACATACCATCACGCCTTTCTTCCTCGACGGGATATGCAGAGGTGTACATAATGTACATCCACAGCTCACCGGTACTTTTAAACGCCATGTTATTCCAATTGTAACGAGCTGATTGCCATTCACCAGGCTCATATCCTAACTCCAAGCTCCAACTGAGAATTTCATAGAAAAACCCAATAACACTACTCGACCAGAGAATCGAACCCAAGACCTCTAACACAGCAGTCGCGCTTAAGACCGTTAATGACCGATTAATGAGGCCGTTTAATCTCAGAATTCCTTAAAACGTTCAACTTGATCGGTATTTGTAAGACTTAGAAAGACCTAAACATTGAACCGTTATAATACATCTATAAGTGTTTAACCTAACAATATACTCGAAAAACATTATCACTATACGCTTTCCACATGCTACCTCCTTGTAATATTAATATCAAGTGAAATATCTAACCCTTTCAATTGTACAGAAGCCTTTAATGTGAAAGCGACAAGGTCGGAATTTGTATGACAGATTGTAATTATGGTCTGAATCAGGAGCGACGAAGGAAACACATATATTATCTATATAAATATTGAAAGGGAAAAAAATCGAAAAGTGAATGTAAAGGAGTGTATACAATATGTAAAATGCCCTTATGGAGCCTACATACTAATAACATACACTTCAAGGAACGAATTGTCCAAATTCGTCCGTCAGTCCCCTTCCTTCTCCTTTTCTCCTTCCCCTTTTCCTTTTCTCTTTCTCCTCTTCTTTGACTCTGGACAACTTATGTGATGCTATTCACTCAATATTTTAGTACTGAGTTACTAAAAGAAAAAACACGATTTTTATTATTTTCAATAAAGATCATAATATTCAAATTTAGGACGGGATAAGAAATTGTATAAATATCAATTGCTCTTCGTTAGTTTCGAACATGGCTTGACCGATTTTGATATTTTTTTATGTGTATGTTTGAGTGGCTCCCTGGCTCACAATTGGACACGGTATGTGGCAATGTCTTTTATACCTTACTAAATTACAGAGTGTATTTTATATTTTGTTGCAGACTGCCATGACAAAAACTGCTAATTTCAATTTCCGATTTTTAGAATCGCTTTTAGTTTATCACTTATGCCCCCAGTGCTAAGGAACTAGTCTCTGAGGTATCCAGTTTCCTCTAGCGCCCTGCATGCGGCGCGGTGATACAACAGGTAATGCACAGTGTATGTCAGAGCTTACATACACAAGTTATGCATAATGGCGAATGGAGAGAGACCTATTGGGATATGTTACTAATTTAAGCGGAATATTGGGAAATATTATTCAGAATTCAGTTATCGTATTTAGCTTGGCAACTTGTATTAAATTTAGGTGCATACAATTTAGGACAGGTAGGGATCGTTGAATCATGTATTTAATCTTTTTTTTTTTATATTGTAAGTAGATAACCAAGCTATCGATTTTCTTTTGTGTGTGTAACTGTACATGTTTTAGGACATGGTAAAATTATGAAATGTATTTATAAATATGTATCTATACTATGTTCATCACGCCTGTAGGAATTCAGGCTTGATTAATATATTGTTTAGGCAGATTTCTAGTACTTAATGTATACCTACAGATTGCTGGTTTGTGGTTGTGTGGCTGTAGGTGTGATAGAGGACGATAGGGGGCGATATATAATCGGCGTAGTTATCACGCGCGAAGGAAAACATTGTCAGGAAACCTGCATGCCTGAGAGATTTTCTCGTGATGGATGATAGCCTAATCCCTCTCTTCTGAGAGTAGCCCCCTGCCTAGCACTGGGACAATATAATGGGTTGATGATGAATTGTACCCAATGTTGACCTCGTTGATCAAACCATGAAGTCTACTTGTAACTCAAATTAATAATGTCATTGAACTATGCTCTTATAGAGCTCAGATATATGACTTAAGTGGTATAATTTCGATATGACATAACTGTATTAATAATTCAGGAGACGCCCGATAGCCGTCAAGTCGAAAACAAGTGACATGCGATGGCTTGGACCGCGTTATCCAACAATAAACCAAGAACAAGTTTTTTTATTAGATTTTGAAGACTATATTGCCCCAATGACTGGAGCTTTTGGCTTTTAGACTCATTCGATTCGCGCACATAACAAATATTTAATTACATAGAAATTAGAGTTATATTAGTTTTAGGTAGGTAGGTACATACTTTTGTGAGTAATCCCATGTAATAAAGGGGGCAAGCCTTTTGCTACAAACTGGGCACAAAGGAGGCAAGATTTGTATGTTTGTAATCGACTGAACTGATTTTTATAATTATTTCACTGTTGGAAAGCTACTTTATTCAAGATTAACATCAGCTGTTAATTATCCCGTGGCATGACAGGGATCCGATGAGGGCGAAGACGCAAGGAAACTCTCTTAGATAATATAACCCTTATATTACATTTAAACAACTTCCAGCGAACGCTTCCAGCGCGCACACTTGACAGATAGCTAGCCCATCAACTAGCACCTCTACCCCATTTCCTTCGTTGCAGTTAAATTGCACCCGAGAATAAACGACCCTCCCGACACCTTTTTTACTATTTTATTAAGTGAATAAACAGTTGGAGTTTCAGCAGCTCGCACAGAATAACTAATAGTACCTACTTACTAGGTACAGGAAGACCAATCTCTCCCCTCCCTACGTCTATACCTAACTACCCTCTATACTTCGTTGTAACGCTTGTTGTCATCTGAAGCTGTGTACCTATCATAAGATGATAGGTACACAGCTTCAGATGACAACAAGCGATACAAACAAGCACTCACCTTCGCATGAAAGAAACTTTCGTACCCTCTTAAAAGAATTGATTGCTTTTGGCTTGAAGCATGAAATTTTATCGGTTCTCCAGTGGAGACCACGCACCGGCAAACGCAGTGTGGGACGACCTCCAACAAGATGAACAGACGACCTGGTAAAGGTCGCTGGGAGTCGTTGAATGCAGGCTGCATATAACCGGCCGTTGTGGAAGTCTATCGGGGAGGCTTTCGTTCAGCTTCAATGGACTTTATTTGGCTGATATGATGATGATGAAATTTTATCTGGTCCGAGGTTCCCAGTTAAGCTGTATGAAATATGGTTGAGCTACACAATTACTGATACATGACATGTGTTCCGGCAGTTCGGACTAGACTAGTTATTTCCACAAAACACCATTTCAGACATTGCCGTACATTGTGTCGCTGATATGTTCTACTTTTTATGTCCGAACTTTAAAAAAGACTGGAACTTGTAACGGTGTTTCTTCTCAGAGGTCGTCAATCAAGAAATACCGGTGCCATCTAGTATTAAAATAAATGAAACATTGACTTGTAAAAGAGTTCTAAAAACATTTATTTACAGAAGTAAATATAATTTATCAGTAGTTAGAGGTTTATTAAGTAAATAGCAGAATGTATATTGTATGTTTTAAATTACACAGGGTTTTTATTTAAAAAAATAATATTGCAAAGACATTGATAAATTGTAAACAGTAAAACTAATTTTAGTGCTTGATTTCCCCAGGCAAGCATAATTCAAATCGGACCAAAGTCTAGGGATGAATTAAATACAATACCTTAATTATAATTGAGGTTATCTAAGAGTTGTTTTGTGATTGTGGTCTTAACTGGTGTCCAATAATAAGTATGTTAATTGAGTTTTTGAACTAACATTATCGTTGCGCGATTAGGAAAAAATCTTTATTTTTCAATACGCTACTATGAACACCCCTGGCCATCTATAGCCTTTCCCACACTCTGGAAGATATCCAGGCCCAACAGTGGGGCAGTAAATTGACTGATGGTGATTTGTCTCATGGTCGCAAACTCGGCTCCTGATCATGACTCGATTCCCTGGTCAAGCGAAGTATTATATTTACTTATCCATAAGATTCTCAGTAGCAGCTCAGAATTTTTTTAAGTTCCCGGATGATGGCAATACGTTTGCCCCCTGCACTGCGCATCCATTCATCGAACACATATGCTGGACAAACGCTAGTGTGGAATGGCTCTAAATGTCAACGGAATATTAATCTCGTAGTAAAGCTTCCTCTGCCATAGTCAGTCTATTCGTCTTTTCCTTCCGTCCTTTTTCTCAAATAAAAGTAAATAATTGCGATAAGGTCCCAACTCACGAATTCTCACGAAACTCTAGAATTTTTCAATGGCTATAGCCAGCTAGCTATAGCAATAATTATAGCCATTGAAAATTTTTAGTACAACCTTTTCAACTGATTTAAGTGTAATAATCAATTCCACTTATTCATGCCAATCCACACAAAAACGTATGACAATAGTATAATAACGAATGTGTCACTCGCGCATACCGCCATTTTTTAACCCAAAGGTGTTCAATGTAGAAGGCAACACGGCAAAGCTTTCAACCCATCGGTCATGCGGGCCCTTCCGATGAAAAGTAGCCACTTAGCTCGTCAAACGCCAATCCACAACGACCCGGGGGAGGGGACCGATATACTTCGTTGCACAGGGGCAAAGAGTAGACGAGTTGTGTAGATGCGACAGACAAACTACCAACCTCATCGATATACATTTATTTATTCAAAATAAAACAAAATATATTTGATCTATCACATGTCATCATCACCAGCGCACCAAATCATCTCTCGATTCTCCTTACAAATAAATTTACCTTGCAAATTAATTACGTCCAACCTGTTGCGGGTTGGCTTGACTTCTCACTTTGCAAACATCGAGACAATCTCTTAGATATGCGGGTATTCTGAAGTTGTTTTTGTTTCTGCATTTAAATGTATCATTTCTATGAACTACATCTTATTTTCAACTAAAGTACCGAAGAGTCAATTTTGGTTGGAGGGGGTTTGGAGCACTATTCATTCATTATTCAACTTGCTATTTCCATCTGAGTATGTTGTAAACACTAATAATGACTGTTCTAAAGAGAACCCGGATAAAGCAATAAAAAATAATGATTAGGTAGGTCAAAACAGACCATTGTCGTGTCTTTAATATTACTCTATGACACAAATATAACATTAAGCAATATCATAAGATGTGGACAGAATTAGTCGGGAGCCAGACCATCGTACCAGACTGGTTGAGTACCAAGTGTAATTGACTAGAAACTATTGATTTGAACACGAGTTACTTCGGAGAGTAAATCAGTGAGTTTCTCGAATTAAATAACTGTATTTTTCGATAAAAATGAAACCATGTTATAAGAGAAATTCAGAGGTTTAACCTTTTTGTTTGTTAAATAACTATGTTTACTACTAATAAATTACTACCAATGTTTTTGTTAAATAACTGTACCGACAACATCAACTCCAAATTCAGGAAAGTCCCATTAGCTTTAGTTCGTTAACTTTGCTTATTTAATTGCCAACTAACACGCGTACATCGTTAATCCATCTATCTTGTTTATAAAAAAACTGTATATTCTGAAGAGCATAACCTAAGATCTCAAATGCAATAAATATTATTTCAAATCTAATGCTAATAATGAAGACAATACTACTCATTTTCCTGTACACGAACACTGTTCGCGGTTTCTTTGATATTCAAGATGTGACGTCAGATGTCATGACGAGACTTCCTAAAGATTTCGCCATAGCCGTCAAAGATATAGCAGAAGGTTTACCTACGAGGAGCATAACCATTGTGAGAGGGAACTCTACGAATATCAGGTAGGTGTTTTTGCAAAAATAAAACTTGTAGCAAACACACTAAAAACGAACGAAGTTGAACGAGCTTCCAACTCCCGATCAACGCAGCTGTAGCTTATAGCAAAGGCACAAACTATTGAAATTGGACCCCACAATGATGTAAATGTACTTACTTAATGAGAGCCCGTGATTAAGTTCATTTGGGGCGATGCATCAGAAGTCAGCAATAGCCTATAATATGACCGCACGAGCTTACACGGTCGAGGAAAGCATCGTGAAGAAACCTGCCTAGCCGCATTTGGCCAGCGTCGTGGACTATAGCCATTCCTCCCATTCTAAAGGCGACCCGTGCCTAGCATTCGGATGATTACGATGATTCAGGTGTATGTTCGCCGACACCTAGGCTACCGACTAATGGTACGACATTGTGTGATTACGAGTACACTGCAATAGAGAACAAATTAGCTGAAATTCTGTCATATTAAATTATTAATTGCCATAGGTACCAGTCAGTAGACTTATACCTGCCCTTCCTACTTACAGATCCCAAGACCTATTTGAATTGAGTTGTCTTTTAAGTGATCATAACGTTCTGACCACGAATTTGGACATCGCATCGAAGGAAGACAAACAAAAGGTACATTTTCTTGGCACGATAAAAAAAATACCGTTTAGTCTCTGTCAAGCATAAACATATCGCACACCTAGATCTAAAGAGAGTTAACTCAAAACTCTGTGTGATTGAGTTATACTCACCATTTCATTTGCTATACGGATACCTATTGTTGTTTTTACCTGTTGTTTTATTGGTCAGATAGGTATACGGTATACCTATCTGACCAATAAAACAATGTTTCAGCAAACAGACTCAATCACACAGAGTTTTGAGTTAACTCTCTTTAGATCTAGGCGTGCGATATGATCGTTTTTATGTGTTGGTAATGTTATATATGTACTTTAGTTTATGCCAAACAAACGTCTTTGTTTCTTTCCTTCATAATGCATGTTATAGTCCCTAAACCCTGAACTGAACCCTGCGATTTAGGTTACTAAATCTTTCGGTAATTTTTGCTGTCTTATCCTGTATATGCTTGAGATATTTTCGAAGTATATTCTGCCAACCAGCACTGGTGGCTAGTGTGGCAGACTTTACCCGTCTGATTCTGATAGTTGGTAGGAATTGCCTCCCAAAGCGGTGAAAGATGCATGACCATAATTATTGTATGTCAATAAAAATATATAACCACCTTCCAAAAATAATTAAAGATTTTCCTTTTGCGAAATTTAAAAACAAACTCTTCACCTTTTTGATACAGAAAAAATACTACAGCGTTAGTGAATATTTAGAAGATAAGATATTATAAAACATAAATGTAAGTAGGTTATAGAAAGATTATTTAATATTTGGTAATAACAGTCTTACTTATTATTATAATTATATATATTTGCACGCCTCATGAGGCAGAATATGTCGTACTTTAAAATTAAGACCAACACCTGTATTTTTACGCATACCATATTTTAGCAAATAAATACATTTGATTTGATTTTATTTGATTTGATAAAAAAACAAAATTGTGTCAAACACTACACGTGTCGATATCATTAGCCATGGAGGTTACGTCTCAGACTTGTATCATTATGTTACAGTATTACAAGTTTATTCGCAAGGCTTTGGATGTGTCGGATCAAAGAAGCAGCCTGATATTGTGTGAGCCTTATGAATGCGAAAATATCTTGTTTGAGGTAAATATTTTTAATTCAGTCTACATTCGAATTCATGACTGTGTGAAGTACAGTGGGTTATAGCTGTTACCTGGCCCACCCTAGGTGGGGCGGTGGGGTCTCGGTGGGTCAGGTAACAGCTATAACCCACTGTACATTTCATAACATACCATCACGCCTGTATTCCCCGCAGGGTTAAGCAGAGTTGTATTAATGTACACCCACACTTTGCTGGTATGTTTAGGTCCCATATAATAGGGAGCGAGCCAATTGCCATTTACCGGGCACAAATCCAGACTCCGAGCTGATACGGAGAATTTTAAAGACAATCTCAATAACACTTTGCTCGTCCTGGGAATCGAATCCAGGACCTCTATCGTAGCAGTCGCGCTTGGGACAATAGCAATAGCTCGCCCCCTATTACATGGCACCTAAACTTACCGGCAAAGTGTAGATGTATTAGTACACGTCTGCCTAACCCTTCGGGGATTATAGGCATGATGGTATGTTGGGTTATGCTATGGTGTACCAACATCGCCACTCGTGGAAGCTCCTATAAGTTAGGACTATGAATATCACTTAATATAACAACTTCGAACGATGTCCAAAGCACGGCACATTTCTTTGTAGGCATGTAATCGAAAATTAATTATCACATCACAAGGTTCATAATTAATTTTCACAGTTTGCATTAAATTTAAATTGCGTTTACTGTATTAATAAATCAGCTTTTAAAAGCTGTTTAAAATTATTAACAACTTTGTTATTATTGAAATCATTGCATATACTCGCTGCGCTATTCAACGTAAAGTTTTAATTTATACCACAAACATTCATTTAAGCAGATTTTAATTCTAGAGTTTTAACCCAAAAATAAATTTATTATTTTTATGTGTAGGTATTTCTTGGGAAACAACCTACAACCTAAAGACCACTCTATCGCTTGCCCTCGCACTCCATTATTCAAAATTCTTAACCTAGTCCTTTTTCCTTTCCTGCTGGATGAAATAAATATAACGGTATTTCAAAGGTCCGGCTTTATTTTCCTATTTTTTGCAGAAATTACCCTACATCGTAAAACTCGCATATTTGATAATACAACTACTGTCTGGAATTTACAAGAAACCATGATTCTCTGAGTTTGTATCGGCGTATCTTCTCAGACGTCAGATAGAAAATGCCGGGGGCATGCTGGGCCATGTAATACATTGACTTATAAAAGTTTATTTAAAAAACTATTATCAGAAATATATACTATACAGGTAAAGTTTGTGAGGTTGTAGTGGGTAGGTAATCTCTAGATCTACTGAACCGATTTTGAAAATTCTTTCACCAATAGAAAGCTATATTATTCCTTAGTGACAAAGGCTATTATATATGTATTATCCCGTAGAAGAAGAAAAACGTATAGTCCACAGGGCGAAGCCGCGGGCGGAAAGCTAGTTAATAATAACATGATGCAAGAAAAAAATGGCTGTCACAGTAATTTTAAAATATTTTCAGTTGACAGAGAGCAACCTTATCCACAGTATGATACTGTACATGTTCTACTGGCCATACGGGACGGTGAGTGACACCTTCCTAATGACCATGAAGGAAGCTATGAGAGTGGCGGTTATCACCAACCCACGGGAGAGCGTGTAAGTTTGTCATTCATTCATTCATTCATTCATATCAGTCTATTGCCGTCCACTGCTGATCGAAGGCCTCCCCAAAAGAGCGCCAACCATCCCCGTCTTGGGCAGGTTTGTCATAGATCCGCAATAGTACACATACTACAAGCAGTGATAGCCTAATCACTAGGCTATCACTGCTAGACACTAGGCCCTAGTTATATGACCATTGGCGTCCAAATCCAATGCACGTAGGTACCTCTGAATTTTTTTAATCATGTGCGTATTAAGAATTAATTCACTCGCTTAAAACGGTGCTGCCTGAGAGATATTTTCGATGACGTGTGCAGTCTGGCAACCCGCAGTAGGCTTAGCGATGGTGAATAGCCTAACCTGTCGCAATCTGAGCATCCAGCATTGAGACAGTGAATGGGTTGATAATAATGATGATGATTATACTATGCATGATCGTATTTATTTGTGTGCATCATCATCATCGTATTAATGCAGAGACGATATTATGTTGCTTTGTGTGGTGGTGTTTTTATTACAAATCTGGCTTTCGGAAAGACCAATCACTATAATAATGATAAATAAGTAAGATTTTGTATGACATAAATACATTGAAACACAAAATCGCAATCCAATACTTTAGCTTTTGTAAGCCACCACGATTTAATTAACCTTAATTAAAATTTATAAATCCGATAAATCATTTATCGCCAAACAGGATCCCAACAAACACTCAGCTATCATTATTATTACTGGTTAGTTAAAACTACATTTACGCAACGGATCACGTGTGGAGGATAATAAAGTCTGTTTTTTAAAGTCGGGTAAAATGAAGGGTTATTTAGGAAACTCGGAATTGCTGTGCTTTTTTAAAAAAACTGCCTTAAAATTTCCTCTTGGAAGTGCGTTTACAAACAAATTTCCATGTACACAGTGCGGATCGAACCCCCAACACGTGGCGTAAGACCCTACCTTTGAACCACTGCCCCAAAGATACCGTGTACTATAGTTTTATTTTTGTCTAAAATTCTTTAAAACAAATACTACACAACTAGAAACAAAATGGTACAGTCGCCAGCACATTAGGTTATACAAATTTTCAAAATATCTCCAAATGATTTTAAACCTTAAAACGTTGACGATTAAGTTCAAAATCAACTGAGAAAATTTGACATTTTGTCGTAACGATGTGCTGGCCAATCAAAGACAACAATGTTACTTTTTTTTTTTTATTTATATGCGGCTATAGTAGGTATAACTGCTATCTATTGTGATCATCACTCATTGATTTAGTGTTCACCGCTAAACCCTGCGACTACTATGAACCCCAGGATATTCTTAGAGGTGAGCTCTTCATCATCATCAGTCATCGCCCCGCCATTATCTGAGCTAAAAATATGTAAAATGGTACTAAACCCCAATTTGCTGCACTAGTCTATAATAAAGCGAATTAATTATGATAATTTATGGTCAATTTAATAAGTAGGTAATGCTGTGTAATTAGGTTACCATTACGCAATACCAGACAATGCATATTACCGGAATGCGGTAAAAGTAACGAGTAAGACTTTTGTCATAAAACGACTTATTTTTTCATCATCATCCATCAACGATATTTATACAAACATTCATGAGTAACAAAAGAGATATAATATAATGTTCCATCAGAAGAGGTATGCATAATTTTTAAGGAAATTTTATTTATTAAGAACTAGTAAGGTTAAGCAGTTCTCGCTGCAGTCAGGATGACTTGACTGCAAATGTGTTATTCGTACCACATAAACCTCCTTTCATACTCCATAACTATTCCCATTTACAAATGAACATCTATTTCCGCTCCATTTAAAATTATATCGACTAAATGCAATATGATGACGCCATAGCTCGTTTAATAATCGGTAAGTATTAAATGTTTGGCATATTGACGTGGAAATTTGTATAATGCGAATATTGGTTAGTAACATAGAATCGATGCAAACAAATGAAATGCATAGCCCGTAAAATATTCTCTTTTGACAATATCTACTAATCTATTTGATTGTAATTATGATTTGTTGTATGTTTTTTATTCGATTTTTAAAGTAATTAATAAGTCAAAGTCAAAGTTATTTATTGCTTCATGAGTAAATGCAATGCATAAGTCTTCAAATGTCGTGGGTAGCAACATGAAACCCTGTTAGGGCACAGTAGATAAACTTAATATTTTAAAATAAGAAAGTTTTTTTTTTGCGCTTCCGATCAGTACCTTAACGAAAATGTATTTCATTAATAAAATTCCGGGGCTTCTACTTACCTTATCATCAACCCATCATATTGTCGTACTGATAGGCGCAGATCTCGTCTCAGAATGAAAGGGAGTAGGCTATAGGCCTACCTTCGGCCTAATTGAAGCGGCGGTAGCCTAATGGCTAGGGCGTCGGACTTGCGATCATAATTATGGTTGCCGGTTCGAACCCCACCCATTGCACTACCGACGTGAACCCACTCGTAACACAGGCATTTAGCTTAGCGCGAGGGGTTAACAAGAATACTAGTAATGTGTGACCCACATTGCTAGTAAGCTATTAAAAAAAAAGGCCTCGGCAGACTTCATGAACCCCATAGCCGTGAGTCCGTGACTATAGGACAAGAGAAGGCAAGTGCGGTTTTTAGTCGGTACGAATCCGACTTACTTGGATAATCTATGAGGATTTTCCTTACTATATAAAAGGCTATCACTGCACTCAATCATACTTGAACTAAATATAAGTTAACCTTGTGTTTCTCTGCTCAATGACTGTTTGTATTAACCTGTAATACATATCTAGTTTTGTGCAACACGAACAAACATCCAACCAGATAAACCTCTGTACCGAAGGACCATTCAAACATGAAGGACCTACACAGTACACAGTCCACAATACACATACAGACGTGTCTTAAAGAAAACCTGCACTATATGAAAGTTGTACTTTTAAAATCCTTTACGTACACTCAGCGACAAAAGTAAAACCATTGTTTTTTATATATGGTCAAAGTATTGTTTTATGTCTTCTGAATCAGTGAAAGATGAAATAAGGACATAGTTGATTTAACGATATCTACTTATAAAAGAAAAAATAACACCTCTTTGTATATTTTAATCTAGTTGATGTCGAAAGACAAGGAAACTTTATACCTTACTAAGTTATTTTTAAGTTATAATTCGTTATATATATATAATATATTCCTTATATAATATATATTCTAGCAGTTTTACTCGCATGCCAAAGAACTTTTTAAAGAAAGAACTAGTATCCTTCGTTTGGCTTTGCGTTTCCCTGTACATATGTCGAAACGACAGTAAATATCTAATTTCTACGCAAAAGGACTGTACTGTCTTGGTGCAATTTGACTGAACAACCAAAATTCTGTTGAACAAAATAACGACCAGCAGCCAAAATCAAACAGACAATACCGTTGTAATATAAAACAATAAGTCCATCAAAGTCATTAACATTTTAACTGGCAACATCTCAAACCGTTCTGTTTGGAACAGTACGCGGCTGATTGCTCCACCGCGACGCCTACGGGTATTTCTAAAAATTACATTTTCAACCCCACAACTGAAGTTCAATAGCTCCACGACGAATACAAAGCCTTGGACAATCACGTGCCTTGTAATTTGATTGTGCCGTTCGCCGATTGAGACTTGGCCCGCGATATTTTAAAAGCGCCAAAGAAAATATTCTGCGAGATTATTAGCTTACCACAATAAAACTGTCATTCTTCATTTTAGTTACGTGCTAATAATGCCTAAATATAGTCTGTGTGTTTTTTTTTTAATTTTCTTGTTGTTCGTAATGAGATTAGGTTTTATTGGATTAGCGTCGATGCGGCCGCGTCGATACAATTTCTAGTTAATCTTTAACGTCTATTTGGAAATTTTAATTTTATTAGAAAGGCAGACAGAGGCAGTGTACTAGTATCGTATAGCTTAATAAACGTTCACGAATTTGAGCCGCCCAATTATGATATTATAGATGGTAACAAATTATTCTGTTATTATATCTTATGACCTCGATTCTTGTTACTCAGTGTACAGGCGCAGGATTCAGAAAAAAACAATTGAGGTATGTCAAGCAATGTGATAAAAATAATACGTATTATTATTTTCAACCACCATAGCTCTTAAACGATTTGCGGAAGTCGGCTGGTAGCAAATGGATGAAAAGAGCTGAAGATAGAACTCTGTGGCGTTCATTTAAAGAGGCCTACGTCGAGCGGTGAACGAATACGGACTGATGATGATGATAGTTCTTATCATAACGTAAACGTGTTTTCATTCCCACAGTTTCCTATCGAAACATTTTTTAAATTGATTCAGTAAAAAGTAGGTACTTAGTATTTAAATGGATTATTCCTCGCGCACCTAATGAGGTAAATATATCAATCTGTTGGTCGCTTCTTTAGATAACTCTGTTTTTTTTCTTCATAGATTCCGTATATACTACAACCAAGCGACCCCAGATCGTCTGAACCACTTGTCTCTGGTCAATTGGTGGTCCGGTCGTCTGTACAAATCGCCTGTGCTGCCGCCGGCTGATAAGGTCTACCACGACTTCAAGGGAAGGGTCTTTGAAGTTCCTGTTCTGCATGTAAGAAAAGCTATTTAACTAGTGAAATAATACATTCAATATATAAGGTGGACGAATTCATGAGACTTAACCATGAACAACTAATTGTGAGCGAAATGTGAACAATAAAGCTCATGAATTCTAACAATATTATAAGTTGTGATGCGAAAATTCGGATGAATATACTTTTAAATGGTATTTTCACTCAAACATGCAAAAACAGCTGATCGATTTTGAATGACATTTGGCACAGAGATAGTCTATAACCTAGATTAACACATAGGATAATTTTTATCCAAGTTAGACCCAATCCTGGATTCCACGCAGAAAAATTCGCGGGCAGAAGTCCAGTAGACTTTATAGGAAAGCGACAGGAATCATCATCAAACCATCACATGTCCCACTGTTCCGAGCCCAATAATCATAGGATATTTACCTATCTGCGACAGGAAACGTCGCGACAGTAATCTAAAACTTAGTCACAACTCGGAAATCCGCATTCATATTCAACAAATATTTCCCTTCATTGTTGAACTGACGGTTACCAACACTTATGTCGGACTACCCGCAGGTATACCTAAGTAAACACTCATTTTGTTTGCGCAGGCACCGCCATGGCACTTCGTGAAGTACAATAATGATAACACAATCACTGTTACTGGTGGACGGGACGACAAACTACTGTCACTCATCGCGAAGAAGCTGAATTTTAAGTAAGGGAAACAAAAAGGTGAAAGTGCTTCTTTAATAATAACGTTGTAAAAAGTCTATTAAAACGCCCTTTCGCCTTCAGAGAAAAGGGGGATCTTTAATTCACAAGCGCAGTTCTCATCTAGAAAAACACATGCCAATATCAAAAAAAATAACTCACTCCTAACCAAATCCTGTAGTTTCCAATAGCTTCAGAGTTTAGCGATAAACTCTCAACATGAGGTGAGAGTTTACCGCTGGTCGATGAATGGTTGATCGCAATTGTACCTAAAGTCACGGTAATAATTTGGGTCCCATATAACAGAGGCGCGTCTAGAACTATTCACCATTATCACCCTATTAAGGTACTGGCTGCCCCACTGCTGAGGTCACGGGTTTCTCCGACTAAGTGAGACCCGTGACTGTGGGTTGGTAGACACCGGGCCGTCGAGAAAATCTCTCAGGTATGCAGGTTTTCTCATGATATTTTCCTTCACCGTTTAAGGGTGTGATAATTAACATTATGCGAAAAGTTAGACGGCATATCTTGGATCAGCCTATTACTACAAACTCCAAGCTTCTACTGAAATTACAAGCTTGATATTTATTTATACTATTATTTTCTACACAACTTTAACGTCAATACATTCGTTCTTTAATTAAAGCTGGTTACAGCCAATTTAAACTTTGTTTATAATTGCCAGTCAATTCTGTACTTTACTTTTGAGACTCAAGGTTTGTTTTCCCTCAGGTATAAATACTACGATCCCCCAGACAGGAGCCAAGGGTCAAGTATTTCAAGCAACGGAACTTTCAAGGGCACTCTAGGTCTGATCTGGAAACGTGTAAGTATTGTTACAATTCTAGGAATACGGTTCTGGGCTGTAAATTTAATAAACATAAACACACTTGTGTGTAACCTATTCCTATTTTAAGATGAATCCTGGCTTCATTTGGTAAATAGACAAGTTGCAAGTCTATGAATAGCTATTACTTATGCTACTATTACTTACTATTACTTATTTATGTTTAACCAAAAATAGAGCCGATTAACTGAAACAGATAATTGATATCGCTGTGACCGACAGAGTCCTTATTGAACAAATTTATCGCAAATTTTAGTGGAACTGGAATGCACTAAACATTGAGTTTTAAGTATTGACACAAAATATAAATCGGTACATACAAAATGGGACACTTGCACAGAGAGCGGACTCTAGTGAATTTGGACGTCACGACTAATCACTTGTGACATCACAATTGACAATAGATTGTTAATTTAGAATTGGGAATTGGCGCCATATACCAATTAATTTTAATTATTTCATAATCTATACCTATTAATATTCGTGTAGCGAAAGGAACAGTTCATCACCTCTCAATAAGATAAATATATCTTAGAACTCTTAGCTGATGCGTTTTTTTTTTCAGAAAGCAGATTTCTTTCTCGGCGATGTAACAATGACATGGGAGCGGTTACAAGCTGTAGAGTTTTCGTTCCTGACTTTAGCTGATTCCGGGGCGTTCCTGACTCATGCTCCGGCTAAATTGAGTGAAACTCTAGCGATCATCAGACCCTTTCGTTGGGAGGTAGATATCTTCATACCTACTACTGCAGAGGCGTACTTAATGTTCACCCTGATGAGCCTATTGTTATTCACCAAACACATATCTAAACTCCGAGCTGCTACTGAGAATTTCATTGAAATCTCTAGCGTGGCAGTCACGCGTAGGAGCACTAGATACATCAGGCAGTCAATCTGAGTAATTCTTTACTAATTTCAACAATTAGCTACATGTCAATAGTCATCGAAGAACGTGACAACATCTATATTGTCACTGATGTCATCACAAAGACATAAATTCATGATGTGAAGGCAAAATTTAAACCGTGCGGATTGGACTCCAGGTGGCTTAGTTGGATCCTGCGTAAATAGCATCTGGTGTTTTGAGCCGTTCGTATCCTGCCCGCAGTCGAATTTTTCCTTTAATAAAAACACCATGCCACCAAAATGACTGCCTCGTTAGTCTAGTGGTCCCAAGCGCGACTGCTACACAAGAGATTGACTGCCTCGTTAGTCTAGCGCGACTGCTACGTTTGAAGTCCTGCGTTCGATTCCAAGGTCGAAGAAAGTATTATTGGGTTTTTCTATGAAATTCCCAGTAGCAGCTCGGAGTCTGGATTTGTGCCCGGTAAATGGCACTAGGTTCGCCCTCTATTACATGGGACCTAAACATACCGACAAAATGTCTTTTTTTTTTAGTTGATGTTGAACTTAATCGTTAACAGTTTAAAGTTTCAAATCATTTGGAGAAATTTGTCAATTTTGTTTAACCTGATGTGCTGGCCACTGTACATTATTACAGCTCTGCCTAACCCTTCGGGGAATACAGGCGTAATGGTATATAATGTTAAAATAACCATATTAATTACTTATAAGTATTATTTTCTCAGGTCTGGCCACTGGTATTCGCCACATTGCTCGTAACAGGACCAGCGCTCTGGATAGTGATAGCAGCCCCGTCGCTATGGCAACGACGTAAATGTGACCAGCTGGGGTTGTTCAGCAGCTGCTGTTGGTTCACCACCACACTCTTCTTGAGGCAATGTGAGGATTAAGAATACTCTTAGTATCTTCTTGTAGCTAAACGTCACGGACATCGAAGTCAGATATAGGACACAAGTTTATTTTTGTATATACATTTTTAAATCATTCATAAATTCCTTAGACAGATTGCTTTATAAGTGAAGTGGTTCGAAGGGCACAATTGCTTTTGAACAATTTTTTTATGGAGTATTAGGTATTTAAAAAACTGGATGCGTAATAGGATAGCCAGCAGACAATGTTCCAGTCCTCAAAGAAGCCTTAATCCTTACATGTGGGAACCTTGGGATAATTATTATAATTTTGAGAGATCGAATTAATTACGTCATTAAAAATTTTAAAAATATATCCTGAATATTTCTGTTCAGCATCAAGCAAGGAACCCTCCAGTACCCACAAAGCCCGCCTGGTATCTGTCCTCATCTCTCTCGGAGCTACCTACGTCATCGGGGACATGTACTCCGCCAACCTGACGAGCCTTATAGCGAAGCCTTCAAGAGAACGCCCCATTGGAACCTTACCGACGCTGGAGGAAGCCATGAGAGACTATGGATATGAGCTGGTGGTGGAAAGTCATAGTTCATCTTTGGCTATTTTGGAAGTAAGTTCATGGGTTTATAAAATGCCCCACGCATAGGCACATTGGCCCTAGTTCCGGAAAGTTACTGAGAATGGAATAAAAGCGAATATGTAGAACGTTTCCAATAGATAAAGACTTCACACGATAAGAAAATCTATCGGGCTGGCAGGTTTCCTAACGATGTTTTCCTTCACTTTTTCAGCGTGTGATAATTAATTATTAATACGCAAATGACGAGTGCTATTGTGCCTTGGATGAGAATGAGAGACCTTTGCTCAGAAAAAGAAAAGCAAAGCTCAGTTTATAAAAAACAGCTCAATAAAAAATGTTAGAAAACTTACTAAATGAAAGACAACGATCGTATTATTGAATCAAAACTGGTGGCCTACAAACATACAAAATTGTACGCACTCAGATGGGATTTCAGAAAATTCCCATGGCATTGGGATAAACGAGATCATGATCGGGTATGTTAGTTGGTAATTTAAAATAAATTAATACTGTAAAGCATATTTTGTTCCAAGTCAAAATATTAACACATCGTAATAAAGATGTTGTGTGTAAACTCGATAGAGAGTTAAGCTTTTATTTTTTCAGGCTTATGAGGTTTTATGATTCTGATCATGTAAAAGCTAATGTAAATAATCCTGTATTGAAGCCCGATGAAATATGTTTAAAAATGAACGGATAAAATACTCTTTAAAAGAGATTAATTTTCAACAATTGAAATGTAATACTTATAACATATTAATACGTATTCAGTTTTTAACACGATACTTTTTCAAATGTTATTTTTCTGATACTATGTATTTTGTTCTTACAACACGATTGATTTTTATGTAAAATTGCTAATTATATTATCTAATGTATAAATATCTCGTGTCACGGTGTTTGTGGTGTCACTCCTCCGAAACGGCTCGACCCATTTAAATTATTATTTTAGTATATAGGTCGTTAAGTATTTTATTATCCCCATTTTTTGGTCACGATTTTAGTATTTTTGTATCAACAATTCTTTTAGAACGGCACCGGCGTATATGGTCGTCTAGCAAACCTAATGCGACGTCAACAAATTCAGCGCGTGCGCAATATAGAGGTGGGCGTGCGTCTAGTACTGTCGCACAGACGAGTGGCGGTACTTGGCGGCAGGGAGACGCTGTACTATGACACGGAGAGATTTGGTATTAATTATATTAGAAATACTTGACTTGACTGCCTCATCTGACTGACTAGCTTAGCTAGTGGTCCTAAGCGCGACTGCTACGCTAGAGGTCCTGGGTTCGATCCCCAGGTCGAGCAAAGTGTTATTGGGTTTTTTTATGAAATTCTCAGTACCAGCTCGGAGTCTGGATTTGTGCCCGATTAATGGCAATAGGCTCGCCCCCTATTACATGGGACCTAAACATACCGCGAAATGTGGGTGAACCTACACCTCTGCCTAACCCTTCGGGGAATACAGGCGTGATGGATGATATATTAGAAATAAGCGCCTGAAATGTGATGCCTAATATATTTTTCAACAAAACATAAAAGAAAAAGGAAAATAATACCTAACTTTAAAATCTGCATAAATTATTCTACCAGTCGATACTGATCGATATTTTATCTAATCTTATGAATTAACTTGTCATATTTTTATGGGAGGATGATAGTGCAATTCCGTACCGCAAGTGATACTTATCACTTTCGCGATGACATCCATAGAACTTACTTATCATGGCGTCATTTGTTAGTAACACTAGAGACCCTTTAAACCGAAACAACATAATGTTAGCATATCATTCCTTGGCGGCAGAATGATGGCAATGCGGTGATTGCAAACCAAACGAATTCAGCAGTAAATTTCTACCAAATCAATACACATCTCTCTAAAACTATTTCATTCCAGGGTCCCATAACTTTCACCTGAGTGAGAAATTGTACACCAGATATTCTGCAATCGCTTTGCAAATCGGCTGTCCCTATTTGGAAACTTTTAATAATGTGTGAGTACATCGTCACGTGAACTCTGAAAACTTTTACGTTAGGAGTGTATACAATATCACTTTTGCAAGGGCCCATAACTGGTTATAGATTCGATGGTACCTACACATTTACACTCTGAGAAATACAGCTCTCTAGATCCGGAATGTTATAACGCGGCTGTCAAAATGGTTGATAAAAACTTGAATATGGCTGAGCACTTGTATAAAACTAGATCAACATAAAGCTAACGTATACAGCTGAAACATCGTCACCCGTATACGACGTGAGGATACGCGCCCCAAAGTGTATTAGCATTCCAAGCTTATGTTTTGAAATATTGGTGTGTCCAGGGCGTACACGGTACACCACCTTTGTTATCAAGAGGTCTCTTAATCCTTATTCATCATTATCATCCTCATCAACCCTTTTACTATTACATTGCTGGGAAGGGAATGAACTTCCTCTCAAAATAAGACATACTGGTGCTCAAAATAAGATGTTACTAAGGAAAGATAGTATAGTCCTACGCTAGCCTAGTGAAAGTTTACAAACGTGTCATGCCTTTGAAAAAAATCTCTCAAGCTAGCAGATTTCCTCATAATGTTTGCTTGCAAGTTCATCGATAGTTTTCCACATCCACTCAATTAAATAACCAATCCATTACAGGATTATGACTCTATTCGAAGCAGGTCTTTTAGCGAAGATGACGACAGATGAGTATAAAAATCTTCCAGAGCAGTCTAGAAGATCAGATCCGGTCACTGAGAGTGACAAACAGGGTGGTGAAGTCATGGGGGAATCTACTGCTGCGTCACAAGCCGTAAGTATTCAAATAAGAAATCAAAGTACTCATAACTTGTTGAAGCGGCGTAAGCCTAATGGCTAGGGCGTCGGACTTGCGATCATGTGGTTGCTGGTTCAAAACCCACCCATTACACTACCGACGTGAACCCACTCGTAACACAAGCATTTAGCTTAGCACGAGGGGTTGACAAGAATACTAGTTATGTGCGACACACATTGCTAGTAAGCCGCTAAACAATAATGCTAATATAGTATTATTGTGTTTGGGTTTAAAGGAACAACTGCTATAGCGATATCCGCCAGATAAAACATTAAGAATGTAACTTTTTTTTCTTCAATATTCTGTTTTTACCAGGATAATCCAATTGAGTTATTTTATAACTCAATTGGAGAGAGGTGAAATTGACCTTGAACAACCCTTTAGAGATTCTGAACAATACATTTGAGATAGTAGTGGTTGATTCATTATCTAAGTTTGTTTGCAGCCACAGGGGGAATCCACAAAAGGCTTAGAGCCCGTCTCTTTAAGGATGTTGAGGGGTGCTTTCTGCTTACTCGGGATTGGACATCTGTTAGCAGGTAATTTTAACGCCCAACTTTAAGCAATCATAAATTGATCCGATTTCAATCCTCCGACTTTTCGAATTCATGTTCGAACCGGCGATTGATAAAATAATTGGTTTAAAACTGAAATTATATTCTTTAGAGAACCTTTAACTTAATAACGGCCAATTAAAAAAAAACAATTACCTTTATTTGAATCCCTAGATTTTTAAAGTGTTGTTAATAAACAAATAAAAAAATACTAGCTCCTTTGCCTGTTCCATTACAGAAGTAGGTATTAATAGGTGAGTTTCAAAAATATAGGGTAGAATTTGAATTACGCTACGAGTTGCACTGTCCTGATGTCACGCAAACGACTCTTCGTATAACTCAATTATTTAGGTCGCGATTTCCACCGTTCATAATTAATTACTCAAAAGACGTTCTACTTTTCTTTCAGCAATATCCCTAGCAGTGGAGATTCAGCTCCACCGGCGAACTAAACGCAAGCACGAGCCAGAACCGAGCGAGCACAAGAACGCACAGAAGCTACTAGTGTTCGGCAAGTCACTCGTGCTGTTCAAACGAGGCTACAAGAAGGTGTGCGCAGGCGTTTACACTGGTATTGATAAAGCATTAGGGCCGGAGGTCAAAGAATGAATTTTGATTATGGAGATTTTTATTACGACATTTTTTTTTTGTTTTCCGAGTTCCGTACCTCAAAAGGAAAAAAACGGAAGCCTTAGGTATAGGATCACTTTGTTGTCCGTCCGTCCGTCCATCTGTCTGTCTGTCAAGCAACTTATTCTCAGAAACGCGTGGAGGTATCAAGCTGGAATTTATATCAAATACTCAAGTCTACTGTCCCTTGGAGCTGAGAAAAAATCAAACTTCTAAGCCAACGCAATCAAACTATACAACCGTTTATGCCGCATTTTTCCGCAAATTTTCGACACTCGCAAGGGAATCAAAACCTACAAGGTAGTTTTCGGGAACTCAGAATCTTGAAATTTGGTACGAAGCAACGTCATATACGAGTAGCACAGATAAAGAAAAAATTGCAAAAACTGTAAATTTTTAATTACAACATATAATAAAATACTTATATACCTACAGGTTTGTACGGAACCCTCGGTGCGCGGGTCCGCACTTGGCCGGTTTTTTTTATCCGAAGCAAACTATATAGTATGATTACGATTGATCGACCTCGTAAGTAAGTATTTTAAGTAGAAAGCATAGCATAACCGGCCAATAATGTTACTACTGTGGGACACAGGCTTCCTCTCGGTGAGAGGGAGTGAACCGTAATCCACATGATACGATACCACGTAGTAGAATATGCTGGTTTCCTCACGATGTTTTCCTTCACTCTTTTTGGAGCTATGGTGATGAAATAATTTACACAAAATTAAGCGCCTGTCCAGGTCCGAACCTACGACCCACACAGAACTCGTAATTTGTGCCGTTATCACTAGGGTACCACCACTCCTGTATTTTACACATTTTTTATTGGTGTAACTCGGCAAACGAGCAGGCGAGCAACCTGATGGTAAGTAGTCATCGCCGCCCATGGACATCTGCAAAACCAAACGAGTTGCAGATGCGTTGCTGAGCCTATTTAAGGAAAGGGGAGCGGAGAGGAAGGGGACGGAGGGAGAAATTGGACCTCCGGCGCTCCACACTCACCGTACGAAACGCAACAGTATATGCATAGTAGGGAGGGTAGTTCTTCCCCGGTCGTGAGACCCATTCATGCTGACATGTAGACATGCCTGCAGGCACTACTACTACAAAATTAGGTAGGTAGTTATATTACAGCCAACTGCCTCAATTTGTCAACGAAGTTTGCGAAGGGTACAATCCCATTATCACGTCACTACAAGCAGATTGTGTGTAACGTAGCGGCTATCTAAACAAAGTTCTAATATTCACATAAGTTGTCAGTCTTAGTTATTTAGTAGACGAGTTTGATGCATATGTGTGTTATTAGCAACTACAGTAGCAAAGACCTAAATTGTTGAATTATTATTGAAGTATGAGTATTAAAATTAATGAATAATGAAATAAAGCACGTTTTGTTGAGGTTTTCTGTTTCTTAATTTGAAGAAAGAATATTATGCCTCTCTGTACCCTTACCCGACTTTAAATATCTCAGTTTTTTATAGTGGTATTTGTCCTTGAAACTAGGTGTATTGAAAGGAAGGAAATACTAGCAAGGTAAGCACATATGTACAAATATACATAATTATATGGGCACGCTTCCTGCACTATAGGACTAGGTGTTGTGGTAGGGCCACGCTGTTCGCAGCATGAATGGGCCGGCTTGACCGACGTCCGAGTAGTAGCGTTTCGTTACTGCGCTTCGTTCGGTGGGCGAGAGGGCCGGAGGCCCAATTCCTCCCCCAATCCCCTTCCTTCTCCTTTTCTCCTTCCCCTCCCTTTCCCTAAATAGGCTCGGCAACGCATCTGCAACTCCTTTGGTTTTGCAGATGTCCATGGGCGGCGATGACTACTTACCATCAGGTAGCTCGCCTGCTCGTTTGCCGAGTTATCCCATAAAAACAAAAAAAAACTATAAAAAAAAGATTATCACGTATTTGTCCTACTTGAAAAATTACGAATTACAGGTCTAAGTAATTGTATCCCGGTAGATGCACTTAACGGATATAAATTAGGTATTCCAATTTAGTAAGTATTTCATTCATAATGTTTTTTACATAGTATGTTACAGTACCTTCCGCTGTCTGTTCGCTTTGATCTTTTAAACGACTCAACGGATTTTAATGCAGTTTTACCAATAGATAGAGCGATTCAAAAGGAAGGTTTATATGTATAATACATACATATTATAATACACAAAAGTCGAGAAACCACGCGGGCGGAACCACGGGCGGAAAGCTAGTAAATTATAAATTACCTACGTAAAATTACGTTTCCTATGAAATGTTGCAATTTTGTTGGAAACATTCTCATCAAGAGGTTCTGTGTCTGACGCAAGCTTCCTCATTTAATTAGCAAAGCGAGAGCCAGCTAACGAAGTTATTATGATTTTATAAAACCAGGGAAGAAGGTGCAATCAATACGAACATGTTTTTTTATTATCTCTTCATCAAATTGTACTGTATTAATCCTTCGAGTATTATTATACATACATATTCAAAATCTATTGTCTTGTACACAGGGGATCTTTAAATTAATTAACAGAACCTGCAGAGCGTAAGATCCAGGGTTCGATCCTCAGGGCGATGAATGTCATTGGGTATTTCTATGAAATTCTCAGTATCAGCTTGGTGTATCGATTAATGAACACTACTGCCTAACACAAATATATATGTGCTTATATTATTAATAAAAATTGACCACGATGTGGAGATATTTGGTGTTGTTTTTTTTTAATAATTAAAAGAAAATTATAACTGAGACTTATAAACATATATTTTGCTAACAATCGTGTATTTAGAACAAAAAAAAAGTTGTTCATACATAAACCGAGTGCTTTGTTGGCTTCAAACTGGAAATAAAATCAAAAATTCCCATAGGACTGGACGGCATTCAAAGGCGTTATAGACTGTCAAAGAGCAGGGTGAACAAACCAATTGTTAGCTCTTGTATATATAAATTTTTCATCAATATTGGCCCACTGCTGGGCACGGGTCTCCTCTCAGAGCGAGGTGTCAGGCTATAGTCCACCGCGTTAGCCTACTGCGGGTCGGCAGACTTCACATGTTGTCAAAAAATTACACAAGCAAGCTTCCTCGTGATGTTTTCCTTCTCCGTTTAAAACCACATGATAATTAATTTTTAATAAGCACATGACTAAAAATTCAGAGGTGCCTTGGATTCAAACTCGAGACATTTAACTTCGTAGTTTACGGGCAAATCACTAGGCTATCAATGAAGGTCTACTGGTCAAAAGCGCAAGACCCGAAAGGTAATTCTGGAACTTGAATATATTCGAATATAATTCGGACCTAATTTCAATCTCGTCAAAGTGTAATGTTCTATGAAATTCTTTCGAACAGAATAAATAAATGCCCGGTTTTAATAGGATCATAATGATATCTAAAAATATACTGGTGAACTTGTACCGTTTAAATTTGTACCTAAATTTAAACCTAAATTTTAGCGCTATTACTATTAATTATAGCGCTGTTAATCGCATGTATGAGCAAGACAAGAAACTCTTTCTGTGCGCATGTTCTACCACCCTAATGCCATAGCTCTACGTACCAAATACATGAATTAGATTTAGCCCTGTTCATCTCACTAAACATTTTAAAAACCCATTTCAACAAGAATTTAAATTTGAAACTAATTGTGTTCATTACAATAATTAACCTAATAAGTGGCGTTTTAGCTATAAAAGCCTTGTATTTTTAGTTTAGACGTTCCGTTTCGTATAATTAGTTTAATGGCAGGTCAAGTGGTCCTGGCAATGAAGGGAACTTTTTCCTTAGATTGAATAAAAGTACTGTTTTAAGGCGGCCTTCTGTCAATAAAATAAATTTTATTGGTCACAATACTTGTTCAATATTGTACGATTTAACTTCCATCGTGTTTCCATGACGACCATAAAATAATATTGTTATCTTTAAAAAAAATCCTAAACATCGACACGACAAACTTCAAATAGAACAACTTTTTTCGATTATGTTGATATTCAATACAAAAATTAATATTTTTAAATTTTATGAGCTTTGTGCCAATCCTTAAAAATCTGGAAGAATAACAAAATTGTTCATTTAGAAATATAAATTAACGCTAGTAGCCCGTACACAGGTATCTTCACCCTATATGTTTTTACATAACGCTTTGTCTATTGAAACCCCGAAAACGGGATGCAACGTCAAAGACTTGCAAACAAAAATCCGTATTTCACGTACAAAGGGTCGGTTGTTTTTGTAAACTACGGCTACAAACGCGGCTGTTACAGAGAAAACCTATCGTAACATTAATTTAAATGGGGACCGATGTAAATATGAAATGTATTAAATGTGCAGTAAACTTTTAAAAGCAATACTCTGAAATCATTTGGTCATGTTGAGAGAATGAATTAAAGACAATTATCGAAAGGCATTTGTAAGGCGAATGTCAACGGCAGAGTCGGATGAGGTCGCCCTAGAAAGACAGCGATCTTATTGGCGAGGTCCCCCAAAAAGGTCATGTTATATGTGTGTAGTACTCGCAATCGGCGCATATGTATGATGAGTTGTATGAATGTGGAAGAAGCAAAAGAAGTATGCAAGAGTCGAAGCAAGTGGTCGTCTGTAGTTTCTGCCTACCCCTGTGGGGAAATGGCGTGAGTGTGCGTATACACGTACGGTTTGAATTGCAAGTACTTAATGTCATCTCAACAAATCTTCATTTAACATAAGGTAAAGAACATACCATCACGCCTATATTCCGATGGGGTTGGATAGATTTACTGCTTTACACTCGCAGTTCGCGGGTATAATTTAGGTTCTATTATAATGTGAGAAGAGCTCAACCCGCAACCAACCCATTGCACTACCGACGTAAAACCTACTCTTAACACGAGCGTTTAGCTCAAGCAAGGAATTAACGAAAATGCTAGTAGAACACATTATAGTAAGCTTTAAAAGAAATAATAAAAAAGAACTCCGAGCATTTCATATATACTCGCCAGCTATCATGGGATTTAAAATGATCTCGCAAGGAGTTGTGTACATCAGTACACCTCCTTTTCTTCAAGAATACAGGCTTGATGGTATGGTATGTATTATGCTACTATTGTATCGATATAAAATCCAGATATATTGCCGCGAGTGCAGCTGTCGTAGTTAGTCTGCAAGTTGTCTGCCTACCTTGTTGTGTGGTACAAATTACTGTAAAATTGGAAACTCCATTACAAAAACACACTTAACTGATTTCTATTTTCTTGAGTTCGATCCCCAGGTCGAGCAAAGTGTTATTGGGGTTTTGCTATGAAATTCTCAGGAGCAGCTCGAAGTCCGGATTTGTGCCCGGTTAATGGCAAGCAGTGATAGCCTAGTGATATGATCATAGGACTGCCAAGTCAAAGGTCTCGAGTTCGAATCCAAGGCACGCACCTCTGACTTTTCGAAGTCATGTGCGTATTAATAATTAATTATCACGTGCTTAAACGGTGAAGGAAAACATCGTGAGGAAACCTGCATGCCCGAAAGATTTTCTTGACGGCGTGTGAAGTCTGCCGACCCGCAGTAGGCTAGCGTGGTGGACTATAGCCTAATCCCTTTCGTTCTGAGAGGAGACCCGTCCCAGCAGTGGGACAATGTAATGGGTTAATGATGAATGGCAATAGGCTCGCCCCCTATTACATGGGACTTAAACATAACGGCGAAGTTTGGGTGTAAATAACTACACCTCTGCCCTAACTCACTAACCCTTCGGGGAATACAGGCGTGATGGTATGCAATTCAATTATTTTATTGCGTTCCATAATGTATACAGGTGGTCAGCTTATATGTATTGCTACAATGATGAACACTGTAAGGCACAGCATAGTTTAGTTTAGTAGGAGAGGAAGAAACTGATCATTAATGTAATTCAATATAGTTCTAATTCATACAAAAAAAAAGCTTTTATTTTTCTGTGAATATATGCAATGTCTAACGCTTTAAAAAAAATTTTTATGCAAGACAAACAAGGCACAACAAATTCTTGTCTACTCAAAACAAAATGCTTCTCTGATCAAGTAAATGATAATTAAGTAATTATTTAGCCCCACCATAACACTGAAGCTATCATTGCTCAAAAATCGACAGCGTTTTGTTAATCGCTACATCTCGTGTCATTAGACCACAAAGTAACATCTGGATTGTAACGTAGGGCCAAATGTTTGGATATTTAAAGTTTAATAGGGACCCCAAGTACTAAAATGTAGGTAGGTACGTCAATAGGGTAGGTACCTACGTCACTAACTACTTACCAACTACACTTACTTGAATCTCAAGGTCGGGTAGAGGACCTTTGATAACACTATCATCACCCTCGTCCATATTTCTGTGAAGGTTAGTCAGAGGGATGCTTATGGACCTGCTTTCATTCACCAGACATAATTACAAACTAGTAAAACTTTGCCTGACTTTATCTTGTATCTATCTTCAACCAAAACGTGGATAAAAAATTCATCAGCTTTATTACTCGTATTTTGTAGACTTCCACAACGACCGGTTGTATGTGTTTTGTTGTGGTAGGGCCACGCTGTTCGCAGTATGGACGGTCCGGTTTGACCGGGGAAGTACCACACTCTCGCAGAAGACCGATGTCCTTCGTTCAGTGAGCGAGAGTGCCGAAGGCCCAATTCCTCCCTCAATCCCATTTCTTCTCCATTCCAGCTCCCCCTTCCTTTTCCTAAATGGGCTCGGCAACGCATCTAGAACTCCTTTGGTTTTGCAGATGTCCATGGGTTGCGAAGATTACTTACCATCAGGTAGATCGACTGCTCGTTTGCCGAGTTATCCCATTAAAAAAAATATGCCGCCTACATCCAACGACTCCCAGCGACCTTAACCTCATTAGTTTAGTGGGACTCAGTCAAGACCCCACTATTCAACTATTCGGTTCGATTCACAAGGCGAGCAAAGTAGTGTTTCTATGTAATTCGGAATTTGGATTTGCGCCCTGGTTAATGGCAATAAGGCTCGCTTACTGTAAAAAATACCGGCAAATTGTGTTTGTACATTAGTAACCTCTGCTTAGCCCTTAGGGGAATACAGGTGTGATTGTCTTAAGTTATAGCAGAAATCACGATCTAAACCGGTTTACAGATGTTCATCCGGATCGGATGCGTGTTCATGTAATGGTAACCACGACATGGGAAATCATAGTTTAGGATTATGAAGCACGGGAACGATATATCTCTGGTTCCGGTTGTCATATTATGTACGCCTGCGTCGTTGGTTTTGTGGTTGAAAGCACGGATGCCGCCGTATAGTAAATAAGTCACTACATATTATAAAACAAAGTCCTCCCCCGCGTCTGCAGCTGTTTCAAATTTTTCTGTTCGCGATAAACTCAAATACTGCTGCACCGATTTTCATGCTGTTTTCATCAATGAATAGCGTGGTTCTCGAGGAATGTTCATATGTATAATATATACCGAGAAACCTTACATTTACATTTCTGAAGAAGAGACCTACATGAATAAGCAAGCAAAATGGTCTTTATCGTAAGTGGCACCTGAGCCTCTTTCTATAAAGTCTCTTAAACCTACTAATTTGAGATTTTTCCAAATAGAACTAGACAGATTATCTTTCCATAGCATCATCGTCTATTGTCTAATAACTAAAGTTTTATGAAATCCATGATAAATGGCGCGTCTTGTTTAATAACAATTAATTAATTATTTAAGCCGTCACTGCGGATTGTTAACCAGATGAGACAATGGATTGTTGGCTAATTAATGAAATCTGATTTTAGGTAAATTGATACTCCATTCAATGAAGTTGAGGTGGGGTGTGTGTTTAAGCGATACGGAGAAGCGGGTAACAGATATTAATGAAGCGTAGACCACTATCAGATTTCAATCTGTCGGAAAAAGTATAGTGGACAAAAAACTTAGGCATACAAGCAGCTTACGACAAAAATTGTGTATGTAGGTATCACGCAATATGTCAGAACGCAGATGTTGTTGGATGCTTACATTCTTAACCCTTTTGGTGATTAATATGACACACTATATGCATATAATATTGTAACTCGCTCACAGTGGGACTCCATCCTATGTTAAAATTCCTCATTTATTAACAAAACGGACAGCGCTGTCAACAAAAATAATTTATGATTACGTCATTAACAATTGATACGGAATCGTGAAATTATGAGTCATTTAATTTTAAACAGATACCGATACTGTTACTTACTCTATTTGAAATCGGAATCATTCATTAAAATATTTTGGGGCATGACTGAGTGACAATTTAATTATATTCTATTTTTCCCATTTCCTTTCATTCATTATCAATGTCCTACTGTTGGGCAACGGTCTCCTCTCATAATGAGATTTGCCATAGCCCACCTTGCTGGTCTACTCCGGGTTTACAGATGCCGTTGGGTACATTTCTTAGGCCTGTAGGTTTCCTCACGAATGCTTCAACGTTTAAGCGTGTGATAATTTATTTTTTAAAACGCACATGATTCTAAAATGCCTTGGATTCGAACTCGAGATTGGTAATCCAAAGGTCATATCTATAGACTACAACAGGCATTATATAAGATGTAGAAATGCTAGAAAATGCCTACTTACTGTAATTTCTACATACTCTATCTGTATTCCTCGAAAACCCATTAGTTTGGCACTATTTTTAAGTCCCATGTAATAGGGAGTGAGTCTCAAGCCTATTCTAGTTACAATATACTTTTAATATATGGCAGCGCAATTACAAAATATAAACGATATAATAATAAGTATAACATTCTCAAATTCAAAAAGTTACGAGCCACGTATTCTAAAGTTCTTATTTCAAACAAGCTACGTCATTTTCTAACAACAAAAAAAAAAAATAGAGTCTACCTAAATAAAATTGAAAACACAAACAAAGAGATCGGATCAAGGGCCTTATGTTATCCGAAACTAAGTTTACGCTCACAAAACCCATCCAACAAACTAAATAAGAGTCGATATGTCTTTAGTTATGCCCGCGCGACCTCTAGCAGAGGGCCAGGGACCCTCCAAACTTTATACATGGTACGACCGCAGAAAACGAGAACATCGCAACCCTATGGGCACATTGTTTGGGGAAACGTCTGGGAAAATAGAGATGCGTATTTGTGTTTTAAAAGTTTTTGTGACTTCGATTTCAGGAAAATATTTTCAAACAGAAACAGTAACTGATTTCAGTGCTTTCGGCTTCGAATTTGAACTTTTTGAACGTTTTTCGTATAACATATCAACCCAATCCCACCCCAAAAGATTTTTTTAAGACAAAAGGTTCATTCAATTGGTTCAGCAGACAAGAAAAACGAAATTAACCAACAGACAGAGGTAGATTCTCATTTATAATATTAGTATGGCTTATTACCTTTTCAAACAAAGAAATAAACCCGGCACGTCCCGAATAATTTCTTAAAAAATCTTGATAATTCGTGGTCTGCTAAGTGCCAACTAAACGTGACCAGTGTGGTACTTTATCTTATCAAAGAACTGGTTTTACGTCCGTGTATGGAGGGCCAGGCCAAATCTGTCTAGCATATGCTGAACCAGATCCTTATAGGCAAAAACAAGGGCATAGTGCTTAATACTATTATCATATTTCTGTTATGTATAGCTGATTCCCGTATCAATATACAAGACTTGTCTTTACTGCAGCTGAATAAATTGTTTCTTTTTTAGTTAAAACATAGCAACGCGACTCTCAAACCAACACTTATAAGTAGGTACCAATCTGTATTAGTTACTAAATCAATCAATAAGTCCTATATTTCAAAGCGTATACACTAGTTTTTATTTATCCGAAAAAATCCTGTTGTGTGGTCACCTCGATCCTAGTATTTTTCCGCAGGAATGTTATTATTATTTAACACTAAACTACACGTTTTTTATACTGTTTAGTATAGTAATCGTTAGTAAAAAAAACTACTAAAGGATAGGCTATAGTATTGGTCTATTAAACTTCCGAATGCTACGTAAATTGATATTTTCTTTTGACAAGCGTTTCAATTGAGGGACCACCTTCAATCCTGTATATTCTTTGAATGGCTACTTTTACAAACTAGAGGTTGAATTTACAATCTTTTAAATACTTTTACTAACGCTAGAACCATATGAAAATTCCTAATTCCATTGTGGTCTTCACTCAAGGTGAACTTATAGTGCACGATTGAGGGACCACCTTCTGCATGCTAGTAATTTTTACACAGTGAACGGAAAGGGTTGATATTTGGTAAATTAGTTTTACAAATCTTTTACTAAGAGTAGACATTTACAGCAGTTGTAAATTTTCACTAGGTTACGAGATATGGATGCCTGTGGGTCACGACTGAGGAACCACCTTCGGCCTATTGTAACTTTTGACTGGCTGCTTTTACAAATTATTGGCTGAATTTACAATTGTTTGGGAACTTTTACTAAAGGCTGACGCATTCAAAAGCTCAAAATTCAAATGTGGTCCCTCAATGGGAACGCAGGCAATAAATTCACCACGGTCTGTCCATCGTCACTAACATCAAACACCTAAGTCCGCATTGTGTAACTTTTGGGTGACGCCAAAACTTCCAGTCTAATACGCGCGCATTCAAATGTGGATACGAGGAAATTGTACGTAATAACATTATAACTTTTGGACGGAATAATTTTATTTTGCTGCTTTAAATTTTCAGACTTGTGTCTTAAAACACGAGAAAAAAGTTATGTCATTTCTCTGTATAGGATCAATAAAAATGTCGTAAAGGGTCCTAAGAGACAGTTGAGTTTAATAATATTTATAAGATGTACTCGTACCTACCATAATAAAATCTGTAAAAGTTGTTTTATTTCAATGTATGATACAGATATATTTTTGTGGACTGACTGGAGTGCCTCATTAGTCCAGTGGTCCTATACGCGTTGCTACGCTAAAGGTCCTGGGTTTGATCCCCAGTTCGAGCAAAGTGTTATTGGGTTTTTCTATGAAATTCTCAGTAGCAGCTTGGAGTCTGGATTTCTGCCAAGTTAAAGGCAATAGGTTCGCCCCCTATTACATGGGGCCTAAACATACCGGCGAAATGTATGTGTACATTAGTACACCTCTGCCTAACCTTTCGGGAAATACAGGCGTGATGGTATGTTATGTTTTATTTTTGTTGACAGATTAGTGAATCTGTATACAAATATCATGATGAAACTATTTCAAATATCATTATCTCTTATCTATAGACTTCATCAAGAACTCTTTGAAGTCTAAAGGCATTTAGACCATTCCTACAGAGTTTAGAGTTTGGAAGCAGATACTGCCTAAAACTGATTGAATATCAGTGTTTTACAACATCTAGTTACACTAGAATCCGATCCTAAAACGTCTATACCGATAGGTAAGTTGGCAATAATTGGGGACATCCATCAATAGCTTAACATTTCCCTCCGTCGTCAGGGATAGAGTTGCCATAAGCCGGATTTCGGGCTTTTTAGCCTGCCCTGCGGAATTTCGGCAGCATAGCTTAGATAATAAACTTAGTCCGGATTTTTGAGTAATTTGGGAAATAATTTGCTTATTAAAATAATCAACTTGCATTTTTTAATGGACTCCCTAAATAACTTAACATTTTGATGTTATAATATTAAAGGTGTTTTTAATAGTTCTAGCGTTCTTCTGAAACCATGAAATACTTAATCGAATACCAAAACTTAGTTCACATCATGAATCAGACAATGTAATGTTAATTTTAGTACATAAAACTTGATAATTGCCGTCTCCCGCTGTAATGCATATAACGAGCAGAGAAGATGACAACAACAGACTATAAAACTTAATGATAATAAAACATACACAGCAATTAATCATAGCCAAGCGACAGGTACACTCAGACAAATTAATTATACAAGAGACTTTGTAATCACGTCGGCGATGCATTAGTTGTAAGGACATTAATAACGTGAGAGATTTTAGTAGGCGACTGTCATCAAGACTACATGTATGATGACTTCTCTTCTCTTTTAAAAAAAATATTTATTCAATTTTAAGTAGAATTATTATACCTGTAGAAGAACCGACAACCGTTGGGGTAGACTTGTTCTCGAGGGGAGACCGCGACTCGGCAAACAATAGCATAGGACGCCCTCCGGCAAGATGGAGTGATGATTTGCGAAAGGTTTCTGGCAGAAGCTGGATGCGAAAAGCGGAGGAGAGGGGAAAAGGGAGCACACTAGGAGAGGCCTACGTCCAGCATAGGATTAGTATAGGCTGTTGATGATGCTGATTATACCGGGTTCGCGTTTAAGCAAACGTAGTGTAGGACGCCCGCTGGCCAGGTGGAATGACGATTTACTGAAGGCGGCTGGCAGTAACTGGATCAATACAGCTAAAGATCGGACTCTGTAGCGTTCACTGACTCTTTAAGTGACCGCCACAGAGCTCGATCTTCAGCTCTTTTCATCCAGTTGCTGCCAGCCGCCTCAGTTTCTATAAAAAGGGGCTCGTGGCTAAGTTAAAGATGCGCTGATCAACGAGTCTGCAATTCTAAGCACATCGAAACCCCTCCGAGTCCTGGTTTTCATACAAGTACCTATTGCAATCGTTAGTGGTAGCCCAAAAAACCTGACAAGCAGTCTAATCTTTCGAATATCGGTGATGCCCAGAAATTGGATTTTGGAGGTCTGATGGTAGTCGCTTCGTTCAAAATGCTGTTATTCAGACCCATCTCGTTAGACTAGAAGCCAATCCCGATATAATTGGGAAAAGGATGATAATAATATTAACTCCGTTTGTCTGTTTGTTACTTTTAAAACGCTGAACAGATTTAGATAAAATTCGCTAAGGAGATATATTACATTCTAAGGAAGAACGTAGCCTACTTTTCGTCTCAAAAAGTCCTTTGATATGCAAGTAAAACCTCCGGCAGCATCTAGTTTACATGTAATTTCAATTTCGCATTTACATTATTTTGTATTCGAGTTGGGTTCGTCCGTCCGATCTGTTTCGTACGGGAGCAAGTAATTGCGATGCTGGACATTGGGCATCGCAGTGGGACATATTCGGGTTAAGGAATGTTTAATCTGTTTCGAAATGGGATTTTTTTGTTTAACACTTTTGGGTTCCTTGATTTGCTAGGATGGATGATTCGTTTAAAGGAGATTGTTTAGCGGAGTGATTTATTTATCTTAACATAATTGATAGCTCAATTGGTGCAGTGATCGAGCAATTGGCTGCGTCGCTAGGCGTAGCGTGTTCAATCCTTGAACGAAACAAATGTCTGTATGGCCAACTTATAGTTATTCTAGGTGTTTGTGGATGTGGGAATTGTATTCAAAAACGCACCCGCGATACAAGGAAAAAATCAAGTGCTTGGCAATATATTTTTTAAAAAGATGAATAAGAGTCTTGCCGAAGGCAGAATTTAACAATTGATATCTTTGAAAAGGAACAATTGTAAGCATTAAGCTTTCAAATTTAAGTGCATCCCTTTATAATGATCTCATTAATAAATAAGTATTATAAACTCGATTTAAAACTTATTTTCTTCGTAAAGGATTATATTGAATTCTTATTTTCGTCCAACTCATCATCATTGTACGAGAAAATCTGGTGAACAATTTGGAAAAAAGAACCACACGCCTTTTAATAATTACGACCAACTTGGTAAAGTTCGATTCGTCTCGAAGATTAATTGTTCAAATCGTTCCCCATTGTCCGCGACGTTGTTGACGCTTTGGGACCCTTTTATGAAATTCGCGGGCTATTGTTTTGGGCGGATTTGTAAAAAAGTTGAAAAAAGTTCTCGCACAGCGGCGTCCGTTGCTCGGCGCCCACAAAACACCACAAACTCGGCTCTGCGTTCTATCCTTACAGTTTTATAAACTTTAATACTGAACAACATATTTTTTCAACTGCAAACAAAAAATTGTAATCGTAATAACGAGGTCACTTTTTTGTTTTTCCTCGGTCATTTTAAAACTTTCATTAGTGAATTCGCGCGCGCTTAAAATTTTTCAATTTATTCCCACTTGAACGTAGAATTGCTTGTGAATTTGTTGCAACGCTGTTCAGTTGCGTTCAAAACACGCTTCTCTATAGAAAATGTTTTTTATCGAATTTGTAAAAGACAAAGGGTTAAATATGAACAAAAAACTTCGAGCTGCCTTTGATAACCCTGCAAAATCATTAATAAATTTTTGGAACAATGAGTGAGATTAATTAATATAAAAAATGTGCTACACACAGTTAATAGTCGCATCAGAACTAATTTCAGTTTCAAAGTTGAATATCCATTACTCAGTAGGTACAGCCCATCAATCAAGTAGATCTCATTAATTCCAATAAATAAATAAAATGTCTGGGTGTTGAAAAAATCAGCATAGGGCTGGCGATCCGAGGATACATGGGTAGACGTATAAGTTAGCCAATTTGTTATGTTAAAGCTTGCGATGCCGACCCTCGTCCGCTCAACAGATTGAGCCTACGGGAGATGCGATGGATCAAGCCAAAAATATACAGCCTCTCTACACGCAACTAGAAAGAAAATACTGTTTTATCTTATAAACGATTTTTTATGTGATTTTTACTATTTGAAGTCCATCTTACATCTGAAGGTGGAAAATTCCCAAGTTTAAACTGCACTTGTCGCGTTATAACTTCAGCTTGTTCAGCGCTGACTCTTTCAAATTCCCCCGTGGCTTGGACAGAACGGAAAGCCATCAAGTTATTAAAAAAAAACCTTTAATAATCGTTAGTTATGGTAATCAAAAGCCCCAAAATTCTGAAAATCGCTTTACCAGAGATCGCAGAGTTATAATGGTACTCGTTTCGTGTAAAATACTGATATTCAGCCGACCCAAACATAATTTGGAAAAGCCTAGGATGAAAGCGTTTGGCACTAATCCTACTTGATGGAATGTTCAAACTGGATCTAAGAGCAGGCAATTAAAGTAAATACTCTTCCAAACTCGGATGGTAAGTCTACATACCACAGCCTAAGTAATTACCTAAGTAATCAGTATCTTTAAACAAAAACGCCACATATATATCTTCCCGCTCCATGACACCATCAAACGTTGGCACACCGCATTCTGCCAGCCTATCCCTCATACATACTTCCCCCTAAGGATACCTGCTTTGTTTAGTGCGGTCTGCATTGATCAGTTTACTTTCGCTCCCACAAAACAGTTTTATGGTTATTGTAGATATAGGCTTCGAAAACCTGTGTTGTAATCTTCATAAAGTAGATACGGTAGTTTACTTGTAAGAAACTAAATGGAAACGTAAATTGTAAGGATATTGGGAGGGCTAATGGCTTGCCAGCCTTTAACAGCTATTGGAATAAAGATTTAATTTGAAATCGAAATAATATTCTTATTTTCAACTTGATAAGTTCGTATTTACATAAAAGTAAAGTGTTAATAAATACAGGAATACTGCTTATTTTTTATTATCTTTTAGCATAAAATAATGTGAAAGAATATTAAATTTTCTATTCAAAGAAAATTTTATAGTGAAATTTCGTCTTTTACGTGGCTGACGTCACCTAAATGACGTAAATGTGGAAGAGAAATTCGACATCACAGGCAGTGGTCTCAGTAGCTTAGTTGGTACAGCGTCTGGTGTATAATATAACCAGAAGGACGCAGGTTCAAACCCTACCTGAGGCCGAATTTTTCTTCCACTATGAAATTTTCTTTGAATAGAAAATTCATATCTTTGTGAAAATACAGAAATACATATTTAATTTTATTGTTTTAAACACGCATGTGTATTCCTCGTCAAAAATATAATAATACCAGTAGATACCTATTGTTTCGTAGTATTGTTCACTTACAATCGGATTTAATTTTCGTGTGTTCATACCTACGAATAAATAATTCATACCTACGAGAAGTTTAAATTTTCTGATTCTATTTTTGAATAAAACATTGAAACTTAGTACTTTCTATAGCTCTTTTTAGAATCATTTCCATTGTATGATGAATAACTTCCAATAATCAAAAATCTGTTTAGGGTTTAAAGGTTTTGAAGAATGTACAGCTTCCTTGACTTGTCAGCTACAAATTTTCGATGAGTAGTTATTTTTTTCATCTAGAATAGCATGGAAGCGCGACAAAATAACTGCTATATTTATATCGTCCAACTAACTATTTAAGTTCATGCTACACTTACCTACCCAGCTGCCCAAACAATCCATTACTTAGCGCCCCATTCATCAGTCATCAACACAAGCAAATATTTGCCCTTTCACCCTACGTCATTCCAAAAATAGTTGATAAAATAGGCAGGGCGGATTAATTAGTGTGTCCCAGGGTTTACATAGTTCAGTGCTGGCGTTTGGTGGGACGAAATTAATCAAGCAGTGATCCGACACATTATTTCAGTTCAGATGGCTTGAACCCTTACCGTATCGAGCCACGAGAGCAGCGGGAAGCGTTTGAATGCCGGTAATAAGCTTTTTAAAACTGCTTTGTTAGACGTGTTTGAAAATTTCGTATAGATTTTAGTTGTATGCCCAATCTTATGTTTCGCGGCCTCTTTTTAGCACCTGCACTGGCCTACAAAGGCAAAAGCCTACTTAGTAGTTATTTTTGTGGATAGGTACCTATTCTACTATTATAACATATTGTAAGGCCACTCTGTCGCATTGGATCTGTAATGATAGTGTAGGTATGATTGTTATATATAGATAAATAAATAAAAAAAAATCTGCCACTTGTAATTATTTACGTTATAATGATGTATCTTTTACCATTATATATAAGTAGCCTGTAGTCATCCCCTGTTCCTCCGATCGCCGAGCGTCCATCACTACGCTTGCCTAGACTAGGTCTTCACTAAAGAACTTAACTTTTTTTATGGGGTTTGCTCCAGCAAACGAACAGACGGGTCGCTGATGGTAAGCGATTACCGCCACCCATGGACACCCGCAACGGTTGTCGGTTCTCTGAGAGATGTGACAGGTCCTTTGCCACTTCAGCGTGTATTTACCTTTCCTCCACCGTGTTACTTGGGTTCTCTGACGGATAACTTATTTGCGGATTCTATCCCTCAGAGCGACTCCGAGGACAGGTATCCCCCTAGCTCACTGATCATAACTCGGCTGCACTAGTAGTAAACGAATATATACAAATTTCCAAAATGCCCTTCAATATTTTCAGGTGCAAGCTTAGTCATATTTGCTGGTGTCCCTTGCACGAAGGTCGATTTCTACGTTGCCAAAGGTGGCCTCAAATTACTCAAAAAATATTTAACCATTACCATGATAGAATAAGTGCCAGCCGACTTTATGGCCACAAGACAAGATTGGAGTAACAAGAGTTAACGCGCGGGTCGCCGTTAACAAGAATTGAACAGAGAGCAGGCTGTCCGACATGTTTGCGTCCGCCGACATCAACATTGACACTAATTGAGACGTTCTTCATTATGAACTATATTAAGAGACAATTAGAGATCGTGGAAGGCAAATAAAAGTACACAGAGAACTCTGTATTGCACGCTAAAGGACAAGTTCTGAAATAACATATACAAGAGTACATTATCCTATTGCTGGGTACGGGTCAGAGTGAGAGGCACAAGGTTAGGGTATAGTCCACCATGCTATGTATACTGCGGGTTGGCAGACTACACGCCGTCCTGAAAATCTCACAGTAACTGCATGGCAGTCTTTTCTTTGAGAGTAATTTCTTATAGACAACCTTTGGATGGACAAAAACTGGATAAAAAGTACAGTTTTGGTTGCCTAATTTCCTAATTAGAGTACTGGCCCCAGCGCGACTGCTACGCAAGAGATCCTGGTTTAGATTCCCAGGTCGAGCAAAGTGTTATTGTGTTCCCTATGAAATTCTCAGTAGCAGCTCAGAGTTTGGATATGTCTTGTGCCCGGTGAATTGCAATAGGCTCGCCTTTCATTACATGGGACCTAAACATACCGGCGAACTGTGGGTGTACTTTTAGTACACCTCTGCCTAATCCTTCGGGGAATACAATGTGATGGTATGTACAAAAAAGACAGAAGGAGAAGCAATCATCCCTAGCCAATCGTGATGAATACGGACAGTTGGATTTAAAAGATTACATAAAACACCTGTGACTTTATCGTGACATTTTTGCGACTTTTTTACGACTTTCAAGTCGTCCACTCTTCACCAGACGTACATAAACAGTAGTACGATACCTTTTGTGTATGTGACACGATCCGTATTGACAGCGATACGTCTTCACGTTACTACCAATAAAATAAAATACTCGCGTCTAACAAACGTTGGAGAATATAATATTGCTTTTATTTTGTTCTTCGTCAGGTGATGTGGGACAAATGTGACGGGTTATGATAGGAGGTAATGTTAGATATAACAAACTTTTCAATAGGTTTATATTATATAACATATGGTTAAGCAGAGGCCTATTAATGTGCACCCACAGATTGATGGTAATTTTTGACCAGGCACAAAACCAAATTTCGAGCTGAGAATTTCATTGAAAACTCCAATAATATTTCTTGAACTGGGAATCGAACTTAGGACCTCACACCTTTTTTACGCTGGTAACCTTAGAGGTAACCGGTCTTTAACCGGACTAAAACCTATCCTAACTGCATCTGGTGGCCACCATCAGCTCAGGAAGTGGGGTAGTGTCTTCTCAATAGATCACCCCAGAACCCCCCTATACAACGCCTATTAAAGGGTACTCTAGTGAGCCTTTCTCCATACAAACGCATTCTGCTGTTTTCTCCGTAGATGACTCAAGAGCAATTATATTTTTCAAAAAATCTAGATCTAATTCATACAGGCCCCTATTATTTCATTTTTTCTAAAAAAAAATTCACGAGAAAATATGACAATTCAAAAACTCGAAAAAAAGCCCGTTTTTACCGTCATGTTCAGGCGACTATCAGATAAAAAGTTTTTAACAAAAAATAAAATAATAGAAGCATAGACATGCTTTCCCTTTAAATTTTGATATATAAATTGTTTAGATCGATCCACTTTTGAAGAAGAAAACAGCAGAATACGAAACGTCTTTTGGTCAAGGTTTTTGTGTAGGTAAAATCATCCTAAGCTGCAGTTGTCCTTTTCGCACTTTACGGGGAGAGACTGGAGGTGCAGCGCGACGGCAATAGTTTCTTCAAATACCTATTTTTCAAATTCCTCAGGACTAGAGTCCCCTCTTAAGACACAATCATATACCTGAACACACAACAACCGGTAAACTTTGGGTGTTCATTAATACACATCGGTTAAACCATTCAGAAAATACAAGACGTGATAGTACCTATGTTATATTTCTCAGCGAATCCATTACATAACATACTATTTATTTGTAATCCACAATATATCTTACCGAAAAACTTTTAGAGTGACTAAAGTAAGGCTAAACCAAGTTAAAGAAATTTCAAAAATACCCTCAAAACATTTCGCTACGATCCCGTTCCCTAAGGTGTCGTTCTAGTGACAAATTCTCGTCGAAAGCCTCGAATTATTTTTGGGGACGATCGATCAATCAGAGGGATTTTGTATGTACCTACTATGTACTTCTGTAGTTTGCTATACAGTTCCTGATGTATTGATAAATAATTGATTGACTTTGAGGAACTACGCTCTCATAACACTCACGCCTTTTTGCCACAGGAGTAGGCAGAAACTACAGAGCGCCGCTTGCTACGATTCTTCCATACTTCTCTTGCTTCCTCAACGTTCATACACGTACAATCATGTCTTTGTATAAAAATGTTACGTACCTAAGAGTTTCGGAAGTCGGTGTCAAAAAACAAATGATCTAACCAAATCAAAGCCACCAATTTGAAAGTTTTGCACATAGATTCCACAGTCCTATTATTCTTATCGTATTTTTCTTTATATTATAAGTTATTCTTCACCAAATTTTAAAAAAACCACCTTCAGACTAATTATGATTAAAATCAGTCCACAAAAAATACAGCAGATTTAGAAAAATTCTTCCTCTTTCAATCGGTAAAAATAAGACTTCAGACAAGATTCGAACAAAATAGTGCCGTAGACCGCAATGGCGACCACTCCTCGCAGAGGAATGACAACTCGCTCCCATGGCCTAGTAAAAAGTGGCGAGGCGTGTGACTACAACAGTCGGTAGGTCATTCCTCTCGGTGGAGTCCCTACACGCCCCAACGCCGGGCATTGGAAGTCCATGAGGATAAAAAAAAAATCCAAACTGAGATGGAATTTACTAAATAAATCACTTACTTTACCACATCACTTTTACAATAATGTTTTTTTTTGGTCTCTGACAAACCTCTACCGGTACGAGACTCGTTCAGGTTAAAATATTCATAATTTTATTATTAAAAGGCCACGGCTGTTGATCGGCCAGGGGATCTTCCGGGCAAATCCCTGAAGTATATGTCCAGGTCGTTCCACCATCGACTGTCTTGGCCTTTTGCGTTATATAGGTAACGCGTTGACGATATAGATTGGATTCTTAAAACGTACATATAATAATAATAATAATCGAGCCACTGATCCGGCTCACAAGTCATCAGTCAGGTTAACTACCCTAACATTGTTAATTAAACAAAAAGAAACTCAACTAAATATACATTCAACCAAATTGTTAACCCCACAACAGCTATCGCATTTCAATGCCACCTCAAATCTTTAATGATTCGCACCATTCTAACGGCTGTCTCGCACCAAATTATCCGACCGCTGTAGTACGAACAAAAGATTCTATTTCTCGTTTTAAACCCTATCTGTAATCAGGGCACGTTTGCGCCCGTCCCATTGCTTAATTCACAAATGTAATTAAACTCAACTCGCCTAAGAAAAAAGAAACGAAGGGTGATTTCTCACCCCGAAGGTTAACCAAGGGGAATACTTTTGTACAAAGAACTGATAAGTTAATCGGATGATAGAAGTAAGCGGCTGTATGTGACCGGCTTAGAAATAAAGGTGTTAATTCTTACCTTAACGTAATCTTTTTTCTATTACGGACGGATCTATTCTATGACGGAACAGTAAAACTTCTCGCTGGCATACCTGCATGCCAGAATGAACGACCGGGGAAGTACATCTCTCCCACATACCAGTGTGCGCACTGCTGCGATTCGTTCGGTGAATGTGCAGGCTAGCTTAATTCCTCCCTCCCCTCTACTTTCTTCTTTTTATCCTTTCCCTTCCTTTTCCTAATAGTAGACAGCGGCTTGTTTGTGTTTTGTTCGCATTGTATATAAACAGTGCTAAGAGAACACAACTAGTCTATGGGCGGCGGTTATCACTTAATATCAGTCGTGCCGCTTGCCCGTCAGCCAAAGTATTGTAAAAAACTAATACTTACTTATTGCAAACTGGATTTTAATGATGCTGTGTAAAAATACGTAACACGATAATATTTAAGGTACAGTCGCCAGCAGATCAGGTTATACAAAACTGTCAAATTTCTCCAAATTATTTTAAACCTTAAAATGTTGAAGATTCAGTTCAAAAGCGAAGCCAAGCTTGTAACTTTGTATACATTGTGCAATAAATAAATAAAATCAACTGAAAAAATTGCACGTTTTGTGGTAACTTGATGTGTACAACGAGTATTTTTCCAGAGTTGAAAACTCTGTATTCCTAGCCATGCTCTCGCAGGCTTCAGCTCACAAGATACCTGTCTTATAACTCGTATTTGCATAGTTAAAGAGGGGCCGGATATTGAAAAACAAAGGATACACGTTTGAGGTACAAAAGTTACGGAAATTAACATCGCGATCGAACATGACGTCACACCCAATCCTTTGTGCAAAACTCAAGTAATCCATTACCGTATTAATGAAACTCGTTATGGAATTACGAGAGAATATATCAAGTTTGATGTGGAAGTTTGAATTTTGCAACTGAATCAATTATGTAGCGAGTTGTTTTAAAAGGTAATTTGTGAGTATGTTCGCGGAACCGCAGGCGTATACTATGTAACAAGTATGATTAATTAAGTATCTGTTAATCTATAATATACTGCTTTTTCCTTGCCGTGGTATGCCTTGTACTCGACGATCTAAAAATTCCAAAGACCATAATAATTATATTATTGTAGCAGATAGTAGTATAAATTGATAATTTTGGCAAAATCTTCAATGTAGGTACGGTTGTATGTAATTTTCTCAGTTGACTTTGAACTTAATCACCAACGCTTTAAGTTTAAAAATCATTTGGAGAAATTTGACAGTTTTGTAAAACCTGATGTGCTGGCGACTGTACACACGGCTACACATCAAGCTATACAAAACCAGTTTAGACTGACCTCCCATTGTAAAGGTTTGCCGCATTATTCAAGGCCAGCACATACTGGTTGTGTATAGCTTGATGTGTAGCCGTGCGTACATAACTATCTGCTTAGATAACGAAAGCTTAAGCAAAACCAAAAGTTTAAGTACTCAGTATGACATTATAGTTGTTGTCGCCTACTGTCATGCACCTAGATTGTGTTATAGGCGTATAATTTGAGAAAATCGAATAACAATGAATTTGGCGCCCAAGCCGAGACGATTCGCCTGGGGCTTTTTTAAAAACACTGTTTATTTCAAGAAGCTATTCCGTGAAAGCAGTGCAGTGATAGCCTTGTGATATGACCATTGGACTGCCAAGTCAAAGGTCTCGAGTTCGAATCCCGGGCACGCACCTCTGTCTTTTCGAAGTCATGTGCGTATTAATAATTAATTATCACGCGCTTAAACGGTGAAGGAAAACATCGTAAGGAAACCTGCATGCCTGAAAGATTTTCTTGACGGCATGTGAAGTCTGCCAACCCGCAGTAGGCTAGCGTGGTGGACTATAGCCTATTCCCTCTCGTTCTGAAGGAGACCCGTGCCCAGCAGTGGGACAATGTAATGGGTTGATGATGATTCCGTGAAATGGAATGCAATCATGTAATTTCCTAATAAACTGGTGGCCTGTCAATACATTATACATATTTAATCAACTATGGAATATACAAAGAATTAATTAATTCACTTACCACAGTCACATGCAGGTGCATACAAGGTGAATGCTGAGGAAATGCATACGGGAACTATAAAATTTTAAATTCTCTGTTCACTTGTTTTCAATAAGTCGTTTCATTTAACATTGTCTAAACATATCACTGCAAAATGTACCTTTTAGACTTAATCTTCTAATTATCTAAATATGGTATCTTCTAATTCACCGCAATAACACTTCACAAATCTTTTGTTAATTTACAATATTTGATTCACTGATTTTGAATTAAGTATGAGCCGAAGTCTCAGGTCAACGATCAATGTCACGACCATGCACGACTAAATACGTCTTCAAACTATTGGAACTATTAGAAAACCGAAATAACCAAAGATCATGTGGGTACATTTAAATTTAAATTTTAGAATTCGAATCTTCTAATAACTTTTTAATGTGGGTATGATGCCGGCAAAAGTAGCAACGCATTCATCCTCAGCCTTCATCAAAACCAAGAAGGTTAAAAAAAAAACGCATACTTCAACAGCAAAAATAATACCTACGCCAACGAAAATATGCGTCTACAGGAGTGCACCGCTTCATAACATCCCAACATCATAAACACACCTGTAAAGAATAAAATAAGTAAATTCCGTGCGAAAACGTTGCCACACCGAATATTTAAAATTTCACAAGCCCCAGTCGCAAGGAAAAGCGTAGCGCTTAATCAAAAATAACGCAGCAACAAAATTCAATAAGAGCGACTCATAAAACACGTTAAAATGAAAAATATTAAATTCCAGAGACAAAAAAATATATTTTTTTCGTTTTGCGAGGGTACATAAATAATTTAATTTTAAGCACGAAAAGTTTGTGCGAAGACGTTGACTTGAAAATGCGGTCTGTATGTGGTATAAAGTGGAATAAATCACTTCTTATATAAAATAATCAACATTTTATCACGTTCTCTGCGACGTAAGTCGCTCGAATAACCTCTTTATTCCGTCGAGGTGTCTTAACTTTCAGCCGTGCTTCCTAAATTCATTTTTTTTGCAAAATTTTGAATATTCACGTTTTACGGAATAGGATTAATGATCAGACCAATATAATATGAGTCTATAAATATCAATATGTCATACAACTGACATATAAATTTATCATTGAAAGTCGCGCGGAAAATTACTATTTCCGCGTTCATTTACTTTCGTCATTTGTTTCAGCAACGCGTTGATATTTTTTTATAAAAATTCTACATACCAAGTTAGTTTTTGTCATTGTGAGTGAGTACTTAGATTAAAGTTTGTACACAGTGGTTATACTAATCGAAAAAATATGAATGTTGTTCTTTAAATTACATTTGAGAAAATTACAATGGCGCTTTGGAAAGTCTGCGCAGGAAAAGCTAGGATTTATTTATCTTTAAAACACTAAGACAGCGAAGTTGTTCAGTTGTTGACCTAACAGGCTTGAGCACAGCGGTAGTAGCTCTTTCTGCAAGTAGATAAGTAGGTACTTCAGCTCTTAAAACTTGCGCGAAATGATAACAGCCTTAGTTTCCTTCGTATATAAGTACTGAAGAATAGGTAAGTATTATAACGGCATTAAAATTATCAACTTACTAGAATGAATGAGACAATAAAAAATAATCTTTCTTGGTTGAAGTATGTGCGATATTATAATTAACGCAACGCCTGATACCTAAATACAAATTCAGAAATTTATAGAAACCTTAGAAATAAAATAAAACCATTATCGAGATATGGGAGTAAAGGGAACCAGGGAATAAAATACAGCTAATCATAACTCGAAGGCACTGAATACTAAAAGGGATAATAATTCCCATGGCCGTGTTCCCCTAAGCGGGCCCGAGGCAATGAACATAAATATTTTAATTCTTCACGGCGCCAGTGTTGCAAGCTAATAAAATAACGGATTGTGGCTACACAGAAAAATAAATTTATTAGATTCGCAGACTTTGTTACGTTTCGTAGCAAGCATATTTTTTTACCAATCCCATTTTTTTGTTTGTGTGTCTAATACACACACACTAGATCGTTCATTTTACACAGAGGAGTCAAGATTTTATAAACTTTAATCGCGTGAGACAGAGAAATGTTTTGGGAAGTTATTTACAACGTACTTTCTTGTGACAATTGATTTATTTTCCGTCGCAATCGCCAGATCTGGTATTGCTTACTGTCGTAAATTTATATAGAGTCTGTTTTGCCAGCCTATTTGTTGGCAGTATTTTTTTTTTCAACAAAAGGGCGACATGTGGTGAGCGGCCGGTCATTTTAAATGATTACCATGGGAACCAGAGATGTTAAAATGTATGAAAAACAATCAACGTTGTGAATGCCATGCGTTTTGTTGGATCATTTAATACTTAATGCAAAACAGTACCCAATACGTACATACACAGTTTATCTCTTCAGTTCTTCGTGTATTTGCTGAAGTTTTATTTGTCTCTTATTTATATCTTGTTGTGAATGTCAAAATAAACTTTTTTCTTAATTTGACTAGGACGTATTGCAATTGGTTTCTATGCGAATTGCTAATTGATTTCTGCAAGGGACTTATTTAATCTACTTACGTTTATACATATAAATTATAGCAGGAAATTTGCTGAAAATCATTAAAATATTATAAACTGACTCTGATTAAGTAACTTTAATTGTTTTAAGGACACAATATAACTTTTCAAGATTTCTCAAAGATATAGGCATTGAGAAAGGGAAATCAGCATGTCATGTGTTATTAAAACTCTGAAGTTCAAAGAAAAACATTGTATACCCATTTATTTCAAAGTTTTTTATATCCCGAAGGTGTAAGCCGAAACATCAGAATCAAATTTTGCACCGCATCCCGCCGAGGCTGTTTCATCGAACATCAATCCAGCGTGTTTGATGGATCAGTCCGTCTATCATATTTCTTTTTGGACATTTGGGATTCTATATTTAAAAAACTTGTCTATAGGCTGTTCAAGAAGTTGTTTGTGTTTTTTTTTATTCTGTCTTTTTTGATAATATTTGTTTTTTGTGTGTGTGGTGTTGTAAGGAGTACGCACGGCTACACATCAAGCTATAAAAAACCAGTTTACGCTGGCCTCTTACTCTATGGGAAATCTGTACAATGCGAGATCAGCTTAAACTGGATTTATATAGGTTGACCTATAGCCGTTAGTATAAGTAAGTAGGTGACTCGTAAATTTCCAACGAAAAGGAATTTCAGACGATACCTAATTAAAAATTAGAAACAGATTAGAAAAAAGCATTTGGTATACTTACTTATGTTTAACAGTTTATACTTTGAGAACTCTTTATCCGATGGAAAATAAAAAACGAAACTAAATATAGAGAAATTTCAAGAGACTAATAATATAAGTAATAGATGACCGATCTAGGAACAGATTGAAAAAGGCTTCAGAAATAACATATCTACAACGAAACAAAATCAGCTCTCGATTTAAATTCGCAATATTGCGACCACGAAAAAAAAATAGAAAGCGTGATCCATAAAACAGTTTCAAAATGTCGGTCAGTGAATACGACATAAGGTTTACGACCAAGCCAGGTGCCACCTGGGTTACGGTGCAGATATAAAATTGATCTAATCCTCGTAACACGGTGAAACGCTCGCGTAAAACAGTATGGCAGCTAAGGTCAAACTTCCTAGGTGCCAGGTAAGCGCGTACAAAAATATTTTACTTCTCGTGAAACTTTGTCATGTCCCAACAAACACAATGCAAAAACTATTTGCTTGAGTGAAGTAATATTATATCGGTACCTAATTTATATAGATACCTAGTAACTGAAACCGATTTGAATCCGGTGGTCCCTTTGTGCAAAAACACAGTAGGTAGTGATTGCCTTAAGTAGGTACCATGTCTTAATTGCAAAAACGATATTAAAAATACTTTTTTCTTTAGTATGCAGTTTGGGATTCCACGAGAGCAAAGCCACGGGAAAAAGCTAGTCTTGAATTAAAATTATGAATGTTACAAGAAAAACAATTGTCCCAATGATTTATTTTACCGATCCAATTGTTCCGAATAATGTTCGACAACTATTCGGTAGCTCGATAGAGCCGAATTCCTAAAGCAAGAAAACTCTTCTCTAGACCGGGAACTGGGAATCGATTTTTATTTATTTAAAGGCACATCAACGACATATTCACAGGAAACTTATTAAGTACATGATATTTTTTTCTCAATCCGGTGCAAATACGTGTTTTGTTAGGCGCCAAATTTAGTTATTTTTGTGAAATGTAAGTCGCGTTGCAACATCAACCATCATTTATTCAAATCAAAACAATTATTTGCAAACTAAGTGTATTCAAAGGTGTAACATTTTAAATAGTACCTACTAGACTTAAGTGCCTTTTTCAAGTAGTAGGTAGGTAAGATAACATTTTATAATATGCTCTTAAAAATATTTTTTCTTTTAATTATTCACAACTGACTACTGAAACTTTTGCTTAAAATCGTTATCTTAAAAAATAGTAATGTACATTTCCATTTTTGACGAAACATTACACTAGAATTACTAAAGAAAAGGAATATGCTGCCTCGTTGGTCTAGTGGTCCCAATCGCGACTGCTACGCTAGAGGTCTTGGGTTCGATCCCCAGGTCGAGCAGTGTTATTGAGTTTTTCTATGAAATTCTCAGTAGCAGCTCGGAGTCTGGATTTGTGCCCGGTGAATGGCAATAGGCTCGCCCCCTATTACATGGGACCTAAACATACCGGCGAACTGTGGGTGTTCCATTAAGTACACCTCTGCCTAACCCTTCGGGGAATACAGGCGTGATGGTATGTGTTAAGGAATATTTTAAGCAATTAATCTAAATCCTACGCAAATCTCATAAATAGTCTAAGAAAATAATATCCAAGGAAAGGTCTCCTGGTCTAACAATCCAGGTGGCAGGATATCAGTTAAAATACGTGGCAGTTTTAATTACGCCGGTCTATCGGCATTCCGGCCGGCATCCGACACCGGATTGCCTCCAACCTTTATAGGAATCCGTTCCATTAGCCCGGGAAACTTGCCGGATTCTTTAGTGAGACCCGTCTCCTCCGGGCTGCGATTCCGTGCTGAATTCAGTTCATTTTCTTATTAACGTGTCGTTCAATTTTCTTTGATTAGCCAATACCTACTGTGATTAATTAGAACCATTATTATATTCAGATTTCTTTTTATTATATTTGCTCAGTTAGAATCAATAGATAGCGTTCATTATTAATACATAAGCGGCGGTAGCCTAATGGTTAGTGCGTTGGACTTGGGATCATGTGGTTGCCGGTTCGAAACTCGCCCATTGCACTACCGACGTGAACTTACTCTTAACACAATCATTTAGCTTAGCACGAGGGGTTAACAAGAATACTAGTAATGTGCGACACGCATTGCCAGTAAGCTTTTAAAAAAATATATTTTACTTATTTCTTACATACATTTCCCGATGGGATAGGCAGATTTAGTGTTATACACCCAGTTTGCCGGTGTTTTTTAAACCTATGTTATATCGAGCGAACCTATTGCCACTATTCGTGTACAAATCCAATCTTTGAGCTGCTACTAAGAATTACAGAGTGAACTCTAACTCTAATGACTGGGATACGAAAGAAGCACCTTTCAAAAAAATAAAACTACATAGCGTAGCGCCACAGAACAGATAAACCTCTTTTACCTGTTCTGTGCGTAGCGCCGTAGCGCGTCGCGCTTAGACTAATAAGAGTACCTACTTATTTCTTACAAATATTTTATCTATGCAGGTATACTTAATATTTTGGAAGTGGATTTCAGCTTCAATATTTTATAGAAGGGAGACCGATGCTCAATAACAAAAATTAATTTACTTAAAAGTTTGTTGGTACCACGGCACTTTACAATGTTCCTAACTGCGTTATGTCCCGGGGCGATGGATGTCACAAACACTTGCTGTAATAAATACATTCATACAAAGTCCGAGTATATTTTGTATGGAAACTCAAAATTAAAAAACATGACGCTAAGTAGGCAACTGAAAAAAAGAACAATAGTGAATTACCTTCCCTCAATTACTCATAAAATAATCATGAAAGATTGGTAAAAATGTACTGGAAATTATATGTAGGTATCTATATATAGCTTTTTACCGCGGTTTTGCTCGCATCCCAATTTTTTTCTGAGACAAAAGCCTATGTCCTTCCTTCCAATAGGGTCTAAAAATATCTCCATAACAAATTCCATCTCAATCGGTTCAGAGGTTTAAGCGTAAAAGGGAACAGACAGATAGACGGAGGTACTTTCGCATTGATATCGTTAGTAGGAATGGATTTTTGGTATATTAAAAACATACGCTAATAGCATATAAATCCTTTTAATTCAGTGTAACACACGATAAGCTTAATAAATAATACAGATCAGATATTTAATTCAAAATAAGTAGAAAAACCACGTAATTTTTTAACTTAGTCGTAAACGTACATACTTACCTAAAATTAGATTCTATTTCACAACACTTAATATGTATACTATTGTCTTTTTTCTGAACTTGCACATTTTATTGCAGAGAGAACTATTTTGAATCCAGTTGCAGTAAGTAAATTATACAATATTGTCTTCCAATAATTATACCAAGATGATAGGATTGTTTTGTACTTAGTTATTTATTTAATTTAGTCGGAGGGCCGCTTATCGACAAAATTACACGACTTAACGTACTTTTGTATATTTTTGTATTGTATGTTTTGGTATATTTTATATATTTCAAAATAAATGTAGGTACCACTTCTTACAGTGGTGTACCTACGTACTGGTACATAATATACTTACATAAAAAAAAAACAAATGCAACAGCAATAATTTATAAATCAATTAAACACAATACATAGATATATAATTTTTACAATCAAAACGATTGTTTATATTGTACATAATAGTTCGATAAAGCAATTCGTCTTTACTTCCAAATACCAACCAGGGAATTCCCAAATCGTCCTGGGAATAATGAGAGCTAAGTTACACGGCGTAACACCGCAAGTCAATTATTGGAGTTAACACACTTCGTTAAACTTCAATTGTAACTTGCACCACAATCAATATCTCTTTATACCTAGTCCATAAATACGGTAATTTATTTTTTTAATAGGTTTTGGAACTTGTATCTGCCAAAACTGTAAGGAGATTCTAATATAACTTAAGAAAATAATGAAAAATGCGTGTAGGGTAACAAATATACGACTGACAAAGAAAACTTAATTAGAAGATCTATGCTCTAAATAAATAAGCTGTTAAATTTTGCATTTTCTAGAGCTTTGTAGTCAAATTTGTTTTAGTTTGCTACGTAATGCTTTATAAACCGCGCAGAAGGATCGGATACCCCAGCGACCCATTTCGGCATCCAGTAATAAGGAGTGAATACATGCTGGCCAGGGTATGACTTCTCAAATACGTATCGATAGTATTTCGACTCGGCTGTCTTCGGCTGAACTCCTGGATACACGACATTTTCCTCTATAGATCTTTCAGCTATTATTTCCCCAATAATAGTAAATAGTGACTTCTTTACTGATGCCACACCATCACTGAAAGCTTCTTTATGACGCCACAATATTGTGTCAGGCAGTAACCCACTTTTGGCAAAACTATTTCTTAACAAATGCTTCTCAATACCATTCTGGGGCTGCCTCAGTTTGGGGTCAACGCCGAGGTAGTGGTTAGTGAACTGAATGTCTAAAAACGGTACACGGAGCTCCAAGCTAAACGCACTGGTGGTTCTGTCCGCTCGGAGACCGTCGTACAAATATATGTCTGAAAGCAAACGCAAGCTCTCCTCATGCGCAACATTCTCAGAAGGAGCGTCCCTAAAGTAGATGTATCCTTGTGCCAGCTCATCTGCTCCCTCACCACTAAAAACTACGGTCGTGTTGGTCTTTTCTTTAATATATTTCGACAACAAATACATTGGTAAGCTAGCACGTATTGTCGTGATATCAAAAGATTCCAAGTGATAAATAACATTGTCTAAAGCTTCTTTAACGTCGTTTTCATCGAATTGTACCTCATGATGCTCAGTACCCAGGTGGTCAGCGACGGAACGAGCCGCTACCAAATCTGGAGAATCACCCATCCCTATAGCGAATGTTTGTATTTTGTACGGCAAGTTGTGTTTTTTAGCTAGTTTTACTACTAAGGCGGCAATGAGAGAAGAATCTAAGCCACCGCTGAGCAGACATCCGATACGTCTGTCAGACATCAATCTTTTTTCGCAAGCAGCTTCCAAAAGAAGTGCTGTTTTCTCTTCTATGCTCTTACCTGCTAAATCTGACTCTGGAACAAAAGGCAGGAAGTTCGGTGGCATACCGGGCGATGTATATCGCTCGATAAAATCAAGTTTTACTTTACCGTCGTCTAATATACTCCATTGCGCGTAATGACCCGGCGGAAATTGCCTCAAAGTGGAACTGCCGTTGCTGTTTTGTTTTAACTTAATCAGACCCTTGCCTTCCGAAGAGATTCCTAAAACACCCCTTTCCTCATCCCAGTATTCGAAAAGAGGGCGCACGCCGTAAGGATCACGAGCGACACAGATCTTCTTCTTCTCGCCATCGACTAGACAAAATGAAAAGACACCATCGAGATTCTTGACAGCTTTTTGGAACCCGAAGTTATGATAAAGATGTATGATGGCCTCCACATCGCACTTTGTTTCGTATGGGAACTTGTGTTGTGCTTGCAGCCGCTTGCAGTTATAAATCTCTCCGTTGCAAATTAGAGTTGTGCGAGGGTAGATATGCAATCTCATCGGCTGCATACCGTGAAGACCGTCAACAATGGCCAGACGCCGAAAGCCAAATATCGCGAATGGTTCCCGAGCATCGGCCTCGAAACGCCAGGCGTCGGGGCCGCGGTGACGGATGGACACGAAGCTCTCCGTACATAGTGGACATAAGTCTTCGCTTACGCCGAATAACGCCCAAATTCCACACATTTAGGTAGGATCTGAAATAAAAGACATAAGATACACATTGAAAACTCATAATGATACGACTATAGTTATGATCTAACTTGACGAAACATACTTGAATTCTACATATTTAGTAGTGCATTAGTGCGCAATTGGGTCAGTAGTTCTTACAACAAATCTACGAAAAAAGTAAGTATATTACACAAAACAACGACCGTCCCCGTCCTGCGTCAACAGCCTGCGTTTGCGAATAAATATCATTAAGCAAATTCCCTGTCATTATCCTGTCGACACGAAACAGTGAGACTTTACCTGGTAACGGCTATCAAATTACTAAGTCAATGGCTAGAAAAGTATTCTAGGTATTTACCGACTTTTTAACGACATATTAGAAAGTGAAAAGGCTAACGAAAGTTTTAATGAAGTCCTGTACACTAAGGTAATAAACAAACTTCGAAGAACTTGGAAAGAGGGCTGGTTTTTTGTTGGATCAAGTTTATGGATTTCCAAGTTAATAGCACATAGTCAAGTACACAAGAAGTTAGTCGTATAGTTCCTAACTAAGAGCTATTGAACGATACCACCTTTTTTGCTTCTTATAGATAAAAAGGCCAAAAAATTGCAGCAATATTTATCAACTTTATCAAATGCATAACGTCCTCACAAGGCGAAGATTGCATTAGTTCTATAATAAACCGTGAACCAATAACTTATACGAGTTAATTAAGCAACCGAATTTAACTTGAAACTTAAACCATTAACGAGAGCATTAGGATAAGGATGAGTTGGCTAACTGCAAGTTACTAAACGCTCATTTTAAAAGCTACTTTTATCGAACTGCAAATTAAAAATAGTGTAAGACGTAGATATTTAACTTAGTTCATTGAGGGGGTAAGTGTACAGAACAGATATTTTCTGAAAACATTACGAGTAATAATAACTTATTAAATACTAAATTTTATTTATTTGGCGATTTCAATGAAAATCATCTAAACATTCACCATAAAATAAACCTATCCATCAAAAAGTAATTGACAAGGACTTGCTCACCAACAAATCTCGTCCAATTCTCGGATAATAAATTTGAAACAACAATAACGTCGAATCTCCATACAAACTTAAATTGCCAATTCTAAATTCATCACGGATTATTATTTAAGCAACAAATCTATTAATCTGAGCCTACGGGAGTGGAATACATAAATCAATTAACCCTGACAAGACGGGCCGTGTTGAGGCCGCCAGCCCATTTCGGGGACCAGTACCCTATTTTGGCGACACTGTTCCCCAGGGGCGTTGAATCGTCTCCAGTTTAATTCAAATATTACTTGTGGAATTGAAGTGTCGGTTGGGCCACTATATTCGCGAGTTAAATACGTCCAAATTCTATTATCAAATTGGGTTACACTCGGCCACTGGCGATGATTTGAATCAGGGGTGGTGCGCAGAAAAAGCGATCCGGGGTCAGTATTATTCGGGCTGTTAGTTTATTAGTGACATTCTGATTCCGTTTTGAATTATGAAATTCCGTGAAATTCTGATAATTATGAATTTTGTAGTACAAGAAAAAGTCTGCCTCAGGCAGGGTTTGAACTTGCGTCCCTCCGGTTAAGTACACCGGACGCTTTACCAACTAAGCTAACGAAACCACTGCCTGTGACGTCAAATATTTTAGCCTCACTATGTCAGTTTTTCACAAAAACTTGAAAAATCTTTCTTTCGAGCTGCACAGCATAAAACAGTATCAATACATTTACTCCTTCGGCCTACTGTTTGTTTAAAAATAAGAAGAATTGTTTTTAACGTGAATTTGTCAAGACTTGACTTATGAGAAAGATTGGGTCACTAAAACGATAGATAGGTCGGCTTGGAAAGAGGGAAGAGAAACCTTGGCCCAGCAGTGGGACGAAATGAGCTAGAAAAAAAAAGTCAAGACTATCTCCGGTAAGCTCCGGTAAGTGATAAAACATAATAATATACGTAGACAGCATAAAATATTTTGTTCTTGACAATGGTTAAATTGGTAATATCGTCATTATAGTTAGTGTAATGCGATATGCGATGTACAAAAGAACTATCATCAATGTATGCTTGTTCAGTTGTTGCTAAGTATACACCGTTATCTACCGCACAGATTATTACCGTCTACAGTAAAATCAAATTGATTACCGCCTTATCTGCCGACTTTCTATCATACTTTTATAATAACTACAACAAATTGTATTATTATCTAAATAACAAGTACTTAATGAATCATTTGCACTAGTTTACTTTTTCCCAGACATTTATCTATTACATAAGGCTAAAAATAAATTGTATTATGATAAACATTGGCAATGAACTTGTCCTTGATTACATAGTGATAGTCGTGATAGATAACGCATTCTGATTTACTGCCGGAGTTAATTGGCTATTTCTCGATTGTTTCCATGCTTGAGATCAGACATTAGCTTATTTCCAGAGACCGTTACAATATAAAGATACATTGGCCTTGCATTATCAGATCAATACTTATTTCAATTTCAAGGAACAATTTTCAGATAATTTCATTTTAACCCAACAAGACGGCCGACAGGTTAACAAGACAGTTATTTCAGCTGTTTAACCGAAAGTAGTTATGCAATATTATATTTTTTGGATTCTGTTTTCTATACCACAGGAATTTATTGTTTAATTTTGACTAACATACAAGAAAGATTATAATGTTGCATAATCGAATAATGCAAATTAAAAACGCAGCAATCAATCACTGGAACGCAATGCGTTACAAAACATTTGGAAATTTGCTCCAGTCATAATTTTTAGCAACAGAAACCCCCAGCTTTCTTAGTTTAACTCAATTAATTATTATCTATTGGGACTTTCCCATTAAATTGTTATCAGTTCTGAAATATTTAATTGAAGTTTTGCATCGATGCCGTTTCTTGGAAATAGATAGTACGGAATAACTATCGATATGTGTCCACGTGTAGAGAAAAGTACCTGAAGCGTCCAGCAATAGTTATTTACAATTCTGTTTTCTAAGTAAAAATTACAATGCATCGATGCTGCTCATGCATATAAAGTTTAATAATGCTATTCATAAAGAAAAATGTGTCGACTCCGAATGTTTGCGAAGAATAGCACCTATAAGCGTTTTATTTGATCGACTTTCTATGCTATGCTATGCTATGCTATGAATTCGATATTCTTTGGAATACCTACCTAATAGGTTATCTGGTCCCTTTGTTGATTGGCAGTTATTTAAACTTTCGAAATGTTGTTGTATGCATCGTACCTACCTATGTATCGAAATTTTTGAGCATTTTGCAAATCTTCCCAACAAATTCTTATTTTTTGTATCATCGAAATTTGCTAAATGCCATGAGTTCGTAAATACTTCTGTCCCAGGATGCTTCTGTGTTAAAAAAACTTGTTCTATTCTCTACTCATTCTACAAGTTTTTTAATCAAAGACGAAGTAAATTACGGAAATCATCTTTTGAGAAAACCGCCAATTTGCAATGTGTGAAATCGCGATAATGCATAACATGAAAGGAACAACTAAGTATTAATTTATTTTTTCTGTTACGTAATACCTAATAGTTTCACTAGAAAAATGCGATTATACCTACTTACTAGTTAACGATTATCAGTACCTACCTAATTAGTAACTCAGCATCCTCACACAAGCACAGGACTATTATCCTTACCGTCACATCTTGAAGGTCAGGTACCCACACCTACCTACCTACCTCATAATTTAAAAAATTTAAAAAATATTTCGAAAATTTTGCATCTGTTCTACAAACGGATTTTGCACGACTACCGCTATGTTATATGTACACACGGCCGCACATTAAGCTATACAAAGTTATGCTGACCTCGCATTGTAAAGGCTTATAGTCATGGAGAAAAGCTCCTCCGTGCTTATAGTAAGATTCAAAGATTCAAAGATTCAAAGATTTAAAGGCTAGCGTATAGGTACTGGGTTTGTATAGCTTGATGTGTAACCGTGCGTAAAAAGTAAAACTAGATAGATACCTACAAATTGGGGAAATAAAAGTAATCAGTTTTCACTTGTTTACAATTTTAGGTTGCTTGCTGGCCTAAAAAGTTCGTGTGTACAGTTTACGGCCTACGCTACGCTATGTCAGCGAATGCGTCGACACCTAGAATACTGCAGACTGCATGATGCAATCTACGCAAACAGTTTCAAATATTTGCCGCTTTTGAAATTGAAGAAATAATACTCCTTAGTATTTACAAATAAATATTTTATGTAGTTATAGATAATGCATAAGTTATTCTTCTTTATCATTTATCGCCTATTTAGCCATACATAGTTACAAAAACAGTTTTTTCGGGAAACAATAATGTCGTTCGAAACAAAATAAATACTTAATGTTTATTTCTCGTTAGCGCTGACCAAAACCTAAAGCTTAAGAACTTTATGTTTATAAAAGACACCGACGTTGCGCACAATTTGAAGAAAACCAAAAAATCTAAGAATAAATCGCGAAAAACCAAACCGCGGAAAACTGTAGTACCAAAAAAGTCCAATAGATGACACTACACGTTTCAAAGCTTTTAATTATTTTAGCACAAGAAATAAAAACGCTGCGCTACTGGTTTTTCGCTACTTAGTAAAAGAAAAATAACTGCATTAAACAACTATAAATCTGAATATGTAACAGCCTCTAAATCGCAAGTATTTAGCTAACTTTAACCTAACTTATATCTTTCATTGGGTCATAAATAAATTATTTGATCAATTTGACTTACTTGTATTTAACTCTCTATAAAGGTATTGAAAGTATTCAATTTAAAGCACAACACGTAGACTATTTCGGCTTTTTGATGCGGCAAAACACGGCACGTTGCTGCCAGAGTTTGACAAATGTGACGTTAGCTTTATTGACATACCTTTGACATCTGACAAGTGTCATAACCATAGTGATGTTGCAGATTTTTTATTGCTTGGACTCCGATCTTTTGAGCCATTTACTATTTTATTGTTAAATAACTTAATGTCTATTGAAATGAATTCTAACTTGAATATAATGCTCTTGTTCAAAAAAAAATTCCACTTATGATAATACTTAAAATACAATTTTATACATACATACATACCATCACGCCTGTAGTCCCCGAACATTAGGCAGAGGCATACTAATGTACACCCACATTTCGCCGGTATGTTTAGGTCCCGTGTAATAGGGGGCGAGCCTTTTACCATTAACCGGGCACAAATCCAGACTCCGAGCTGCTACTGAGAATTTCATAGAAAAACCCAATAACACTTTGCTCGACCTGGGGATCGAACTGCGATCGAGCGACTGCTACGCTAGAGGTCCTGCCTCTAGCGTAGCAGTCGCGCTTATGACCACTAGACTAATGAGGTAGTCAAATATAGTACATATATATTACAAGACATAATATACTACAATACAATTTCAAAAATAATATTGAGAAAAAGTGGAAACTGCAGGTCGCAGTCGAAAGACAAGTCGTGCAAAACATTACAAACTCCAGTTTGCAGTCTTTTGAGCTCTGCAACATATCAGCAACTCCTCTGGAGTTACAGGATGTCCTTGATGAGTATTAATTTATCATTAGGTCCCTGACCTGCTCCTTTGCTGATATAAAATCATGTTAGCAGTTATAGCGGTAGGTAAAATATGCAAGAGTCGTAGCCAGTAGCCATCTATAGTTTCTGCATACCTCTGAGAGAAAAAGGCGTGAGTGTAGGTATGTAAATAGAGCATGCCGCATACACATCAGCAGCATTTTTTTTAGTTAATAAATAGCATTTTAGCATTCGACTTTCATATACCAAAATGACAAAATTGGGTATTGCGTATATCTGTCTGTATTACAAAAAAAAATTGGACGAAGAGATTTTTAGTAACAAATCGTATATAGGGTTACTTAGCCTTATTATTTGGTTCCGAGACTGATAAGTTGCAGCACTTGCATTTAATTATTAGATAACTTGCAAAAGTATGCTAGCGTGGATGCAACAGAATACCAGAAAACGTCGCGGTAGACCCAGAATGAAATGGCGGGATGTGCTAAAACTTACTGCGGGGGTTGGATGCTGAAAGCTCTCAACCGGGAGGAGTGGAAGAAGGAAAGGGACGGGGCTTTGCCCTGCAGTGTGACGATCACGGCTAATAAATAATAAAAGAGTATACTTACTTAACATAGATGATGGGATGAGCTGGACTTATATAAAAAAGATTGGTCCTCTACGGCAACAGACAGAGAGAAGTGGAAGAAGAGTGGGGAGGCCTTTGCCCTGCAGTGGGACACTACAGGCTCATAATAATAATAATACTTAACATACCTATGGGTAGTTACATTGTACCTATAATACGCCCACCCACAACAAACCACATACTGATGCGGTATTTAGCTAACAAAGAAATACTTTCTAAGCCCGTATATTCCATCGGAGTTGAAAAGAACAACAAACCCACACGTGTAAAAAAGAAGCCAAACAACCGAAGTTCGGTAAGTTGGCTGGCAGATGGGGGTACTGATCTGTGAACGACGAAAACTGTCCCCTGGGAAGTCCAACTTGCAACGGTAGAAAAGGTATTTACATTTACAGGAACATAGAAAATAAATTTCGAGAGAGAATTCCATACTTATTTTGCTGGGTATAAAATTTAAAATATAGCTACTCGTATGTAGGTAGCATCGTTTCTATAAAGTATAATTTATTTTACTTTACTTCCCTCTCAGAATGCAATTTAAAATGGCATGGGTTTGAGGACGCAATTAATTATTTTTGATACGAGTATAATCACAGCTTTATAACCACCGACGCTTGTCGACAGGCGGACATTATAAACACATGTATTTATACAAGATAATTAGTTTTATGCAAATGTCCTCGGGTACGGGAAGGACCGATTTCCTAAAGGCCATCATGGTCCTACCAGCAGCTCGTGTTGTGGATAATAGCACAAAACTCATTTCTCGCGTTTGGTTTAAGTATACTTACTCACTGCTCCGTTACATGACGACTATCGGCAACAAGAACAAATACTTGCTCAGTTCAGGAATCGATCACACGGCCCGTAGCGCACACGCCAATAATTGCTCAGCCGCTTTGCCTACGGTGCCGTAAAACAATAAGTACATTAGTGACAAAGTTCTGATGATCTTTGGAACGAAAGCAACCGAGGAACTTGAACTTAAACTATGTCTTGAGCAAGAATTCAAATATTCTAATAGACAGCAAAGATTTCATTAATGTACCTAATGTAATAAAAAAAAACTAGGACAAAAAGATTTTGTTGGATTTACGCCTTTGATCACTCTTATCTCCTAAGAGCACACTTCGCATTTTATCACCTATACCTAATTACCAATTTTCCAGTTAACTGAACAGTGAGACCGAATGATTGACCGATAATCAGAGCGGGAATGAATGAGTTGGTGTGTACCCTGATTCCCCGGGCTAGAAGGGCGGGAAAAAATTGATTGCGTCGAATCAATTCATTTGCGGTTCGTTTAGGGTTCGGGGCGTTTTTGTTGACACCTCTGCCTGATTTTTTATTTTGCCTACCTTTGGGACCCAGCGCGGAATGAATCGGTACAGAACGTGACGTAGATTTTAATTAACCGCATATTGTCGAGTAACTCTGCTATTTTTTCCAAATTAGGCGTATTGTTTTTCCGATTTTACATAATCAGGTTATTAATGTAGTACCTATACCTACCTATGTACATATACCTACCTATGAACCTTACAAAGCAAAAAAAAATGAAATGCCAGCGACTTCAAACAGGCGGTTTTCAACCATAGCAACCTCGGTTGGGAACCGACACCATCATGGCACCAATAAGACCCTATTAGAGTAGGTAACACACACACACACCATCACGCCTGTATTCCCCGAAGGGTTAGGCAGAGGTGTACTAATGTAAGTACATCCACATTTCGCCGGTATGTTTAGGTCCCATGTAATAGGGGGCGAGCCTGTTGCCATTAACCGGGCACAAACCCAGACTCCGAACTGCTACTGGGAATTTCATAGAAAAACCCAATAACACTGCTCGACCTGGGGATCGAACCCAGGACCTCTAGCATAGCAGTCGCGATTGGGACCACTAGACCAACGAGGCAGTCGAGAGGCAGAGAGTAGGTAACTACTTTTAGTTTTAACCAAAACACGGAAAACCTATTATGTCATCAAGCTTTCATTGCATTGCATACCTAAATTCGATTGTGTATGTGCAAATTTTAGAATCGAATATCTCATTTGAACTTAACTGTACACGGCATGGAAGGCATGTAGAAAGCCGGGGTGTATTTCAAAGCCTTCAATTTGTTCCCGTCGTAATTAGACTCTGGCACCGGAGTGCACGCGGATCTAATGGGGTCTGCATACGGGTCAGCTCACACTGGAGTGTAACGCAGGTAAAAATAGGAATAAATTACCTACCATACAGGTTGTAGGGTGTTAAGTGTCACGTGGGAGATGGTTGCAGTGAGACTCAAGAGGTCGACAATATGCTTCGTAGGTGTGAATAAAGTTCAAAATCGCGTCGCAATTAACTAAGGAGTTACTGCATTGAGACGCTCTATCATACATTCATGTTGGTAATTCGTACTTCTTAGCAGTTATAGAAAACCCTTGCGTTTCGTTTAGTTAATTAAGTAGAAGCAAATGAGCCCAACGCATCGTTCTCTCTTTGTATACATTTTCTTTAAAAAGAGGGTGCAATAAATAAAGTGCTCGAAGCGAATTCGCTAATTATAATTGTGAACAAGTCCTAATAAGATGAAATATGTAGTGCCAATGCTCGTAGCTTTCTAAAAGCATTGCACAATAAACGACCGACAACACACAAAATATTGCCATGCCAAATAAAGAAGACTTATAGATATTACAATCTCTTTAATCAAACTACTCATTCATCATTAAAATTAAATCTTAGAAAATAATATCCCTATAAATTATGTATACATGATATATTAAATTCTAAACATTATTACATTTATTTTGTTTTCTACAGTAACTATTAACATACTATAAAAATTAATAGTTTAGTACTAGAATTAAGCTAAGTAAATGTAATAAAGAAATACAACCAATGTATCAAAAGTTAATAGAATTTCATATAAAAGTAGTATCGGCAAGAATCAAGACTTTGTGCAAATGAAGTGACATTTACGGCTTACTTCTCTGTTTGCGAAAATACAACAGAATCTTATGAGCAAGCGCGCACACGAAAAAAAATTTCGGCGGGCGTTTGATTCAGACTGTTGTCTTCGACGACAAAATCATTGACTTGTCTTGCTGCCTTTGTGGTAATTTTATAATTATTATGGAGATTAATTTAATTAGCTTTCATTGCAAAGTCGTTACGATACTTTGAAAGATGAAGTTAAGGAAATAGCAGTGGAATATTAATTAAATACAAAATTAAACACGAAAATATAATAATATTTCTGTGTGAATAATGAATGACAAAATGTTGTGTCGGCAAGTATCTCGCGTCAATTAAGTCTTAGCTTAATCGATGGGAAATACCGATTCCTAACCAACGTTTGTGTTTACATCTTTTATATGTCAGTTTCTACAGGTATTTATAAAAAATTACAATTACAATAAATTATAAAAAATACAAAAAAGCTTATACCATACAAACATACATTTACAAAATCCTTACAAAATATTAAAGCAATATTTTTAAACTAGTGTTATTACACAAAGAATAATAGAAACGTATCAGATAAAAATAGATGTCGAGAAAACGAAAGAATACTTACAGAATGGCGACTATCACTATATTAGGCTATTTATTTCGTCAGATTAATTGGAGGCTTGTCACTAAATCCTTTATAAATAATGTCATCTTAATTCTACACAACCAATGTTTCCAAATCAATATGCTTTATTTTATTCAGAAAATTTATACAATCTCGTCTATCTTTTCTCCTAGACGAAAGGCGAGTCTAAATCTGTCTCAAATCCGTTCTAAATCCATCCCAAAAAAATACGAATTAAAAAAACTATTTATTTTGAGCAACGCAATTCATGTGTAGTACAATTTTTTTGCATAAAAATAAGTATACACTAATGGAAACCCAAATAAATTGTACTAAACGTTTTCATTTATCTGTGTGTTAAGTGCTATCAGAACCATTGGCATCCCTAATATGTCAACTAAATGTAGATACACATTTGATTGCAATATTTTTGTACAATGTGTAGATAGAATCGCTTAAAATAAGGATCGGTGCAGACATTCTGCATTTATTTATGAAAATTAGCTGCCAAATTCGTAGTTTGGAATGGAATGCTCGAATTAACACAGCAATTTGATTTTAATTTGATGTTTGCTTGAAGTTCAAATGCGGTATAAAGCTTAGTGTTTATATTAGACAAAATGGGCCGATAACTCGAGCTTACATGTCAAAGCGGTCCCGCATTCAATAATTTTGATATCCTCAATACCGCAGGTTCAATTTAAATTCAATTATTGTCCAAACTTTACGAACGTAAACATGAACTTCTTTCAAGAACATGCCTATCAGAAGGTATTATTTCAACTAATATTATTTGAATCACTAATATCCAACATAATCGTTTTGTGTGTAAACTGTCACTTTAATTAACAAATCTAGTCCATCAATTATGACGTTCTAAACTGTTGAGAGTATTTTTGGGATAAATTAATTCATAATTTCCAGATTTAAATAGTTTCTACATACTATTATTAGATTGAATCAGGCACTATCGTTTCGTAATTAGCTTATTAACGAAGTTAACATACTTAATTATAAAAGTGACAATACAACAAACCTTTACTTTATTATATTACGCCCCGGCAAGCCTCGACAAGTTGAAGGAGAGATTCTTTTCCACATCACACTAAACTCATTTCAATCATAATTTATCTCATTCTAAACATCATCTATTCTATTCTATTTTTATTTAATGGCAATTAAAGCCGATGTCGACTATTCTGCCAATGTCCAGTGAGTTGGAAAAACAAGTGTGCAAAAAAATATAATTAAAAAACATCATCAAAACAGGACCAAATATCTTGAAACTGTCAAAATAGTCGTAGCCTTGTCATTTAAAGGAAATGAGACGCGACCTATGTTGAAGGCGTCTAAATTCATATTGTTAGTAATTACACTGGACCTATGCAAAACCAAAGTCATATCTTCTGTAACTTTTTTTAGAAAGAGATATTAAGTGCGACACAAATAATTTTTATAATAAGAACGCATGAGTTTGCTCCCGAATTAGTATTCCTATGAAAAAAAGAGGGTTGCCGTGGCGTCTAATTAGTTCGTCCTAGTGAACTTCTGTTTCCTCATGGTCTCTTGTCTTCTTCCATCATTTCCTTGCGTTGAGCGCGGGCGGCCTGGAGTAGGGATGCGACTGGAACCGGTCGCGCGCCCTCACTGCTTTGTAACCGACTGATTTTTGAGTGGCATTCGTCTTTCCACGAGCCATTGAGTCTGTTAGTTTGTTATACGGCAAACACACGAACACGACATGTAAGGGAATTGTTAGTGTATTAGGTTATTGGACATTCACAATATAATTAGGTGTATTGGTTGCATTTTACGAATTTGCGTTGCGTGACTTGTAAGGCGCCATGCATTTATTACGTAAGGTTAAGGGTTAAGGGGGAAGAGGGGTTCAACCATGTTTTATTTTTTTCTAACAAAAGGGGCTGTCACCCTTTTGTTAGAAAAAAAATAAGACATGGTTGAACCTCTTATGTGTTTTCTCCACAATGTACCACTGATCAATAATGTAACACCTTTATTCTATCTATTCACCTGTATTCATCTCCATGGGATCAACTTTTTGGAACCTTACAACTAGAGTCAATAAGCTTTCGCTACAAACGCTTGTAAAAGCTTATTTGGATAAGAACATTTGATTTGATACGAACTTTTCTTTTTTTTAAGTTTTTCTCTAAAACTTTTAAAACAAACCGAACGTGTATTCCGTATTCGTTAGGTTCTTACGTAATAAATATTAAACATGGGGGGTGAGGGTCAACTGATTCTTATTTTTTCTTACATAGGGGACCAAAAACTGGAAAAATCATCGTAATAAGTAAATGACCCTAAGGACACTGACATGAGTTTAGGAAAATTTACGCGCTCACGAAACATACAGCACCTAGGTATAATTATTAGATTATATATTATGTTCACATGGACATTTTCACATTTTTAAAATCAATAGCGGAACACGAAATTTTAGGGCTGTCACTTGCACCTCCAGTCTTACACGGAACATTGGTCTATAAGACGAGAGGCATCCTCTGGATTTGATTTCTGTCGTTGCAATTATGAATGTATTCGCATGGTTAATGGAAATGAAAAAGGACCTTAAGTTGCGCTATTGACAATCCACCTTAGTTTAACCCACTTGACAAACTTAGTTATGGGCATTTCAGTTGAAATAATGACTAAAAAATAAAACTGCTGATGATTGAAAATTCTAAATAAACCCAAACACGTGCTTAGAACATCACAAACCATGAAATTTCAGATAACACTTCACCCGCTATCGCAAATCATTACGGTAATTTAATAAGTGTATGTTATTGATTTCATAACAGGTTGGCAATACCGCAATCTACAGATTTTACACTAAGAAATAAATATATATATAATGTGTATCATATCAATTCATAATATAATGAAATATAGCTACATACATATAGGTATAACAACAAACACTAAGACAATGGACAAATATGAACAATCTGTTTCACCACAATCCCGCCAAAATTACTTCATAAAATAGGTTCTTTATCTCAATAAAACCTTCCGTTTATTAGAAATTTCGGCAGAATCACCAAAGCGGCGCTTAGCTTAACAATGATAGTCACTTTATCAGTGAGCAGCAAAACAGGTATGTATATAAACATGCATAAGGTTGCTATCAACATGTACCTTGTAGGTTCCTCTGCGGCTGCGCGTCCCTGGGCACGCTGGAGCCGAAGCCGAAGTTCCTGGCCGGGGCCGGCGGCGCCTGTGTCGGCGGACGGCGGAACGGCAGCGCTTTGCCCACCACAGGCTTCAATATTTTTGCTGTATAAAACAAAGATATTTCTGTGATATTGGGGGTTGAAAATTTTTAATTTTGGCTCATGGCTAGTCTTTTACTGGAGAAATACTAAGTTAGTTCGTCTTAGTATTGCTCCAGTCGAATACTCCGGTGGAAGTAGCCTGCTATGACCTGCTACTTCCGAGGAAAGCCTTTTATTTATACTGATATTATTAATGTGCATGCCGGTCGGTTTGTTACGTTTCCACGCCAAACGACTGAACTATTACAAATGAAATTTGGTTTAAAAATAGATTATACCTCGGAGAAAGACATATTTTGGTATGCAAGTGAAATCGCGTGAAAATGTGCGTGAGATTCGTTAGTATCTTTACAGGGAATATTACAATAACTATAAAACATATCAATACATACCCCTGTCACCGAAATTGATGGTCTTAGGCATAGTATTTGTCCTATCTGTCAGACCCCGCTTCATTGGCGGGTTGTTCTCCATCTTAAACTCAGTCTTCACAGTTTTCTTCATTGCTTCCATCTTGCCAGTCAACACAAAAGTCGAATTCAAGTCCTTAGGATCTATAACGCCATAGTTTTCGACGTCAGAGGCAATGTCATATTCTCTTTTAATTTTCTTTGCAGAATTCAAGTTTCTCGTTGTGTCCAAGCTTTCAAAGGAGTCATTTATTATAATAGTTTCGTTATTAGCCAGTTTTATTGGTGTTCCTTTGCGTTTTTTGGCTGATAACCTTAGCGGTTCTTTATTCTCTATGTCAGTTAAGTCTTCACTGTCAGTGATAATATCCATGGTAGCGTTAACATCTTCTTTTTTCGAGAAACTGTATTCTAAAGTTGTGGAAGGTTTGTGCAAGTCTAATGTTGAGATGAATTTAAAGTGTGAGTCGTTTTCGTCGCCGTTGTCAGACCAAGTTATGCCTTTAGCTGACTTGGCTTTCTTCATAATCTCCAAGTATTCCGCTGTTAGCGCTGGCGGGGCTTTATCGTAACCTTTTAGCGTCAAGTATAACTTTTTCAACATGCTGGGCATATCACTCATATATTCTGTGAAGGCATTTATCTCTTCATTTTCTATGGACAGTAGCTTCTGTCTTAGATTGTCTCTAGATTTGATCTGTCTTAATTCGCTTTGCAGGTGTATATTGTCAATGAAGTCGTTTAAGTCTGGGCAGTCTGACAGAGCTTGTTGGCAGATAATGTTTAGTTTCTTATTGCTTTCGTCCCATTTGGTCCAAGCGGCCATGACCTTGGAGTCTAAATGAACAGATTGCTTCATGTAACTTTCAGCCGCACGCTCTTGTCGCGGTATCTCTTCGGTGCACATCTATGTTGAAAAAAAAACATATTTTAATACTGAGTATAAATGGGAATTATTGTGATTTTGGCTCTATCATTATACAATTAATTATTGCAACTCTATTGAGCCCTAGCACAGGTCTATTTGAATATTGCAAAATATTTTTTTTCTGCTGTTCTTGATGATCTGGTTTGGCACACTGCCGTCATTACAAGGGCACAACTAAAATTTTACAAAAAAAATTGGCAGATAGGCCTTTTAATTCTGATTCTAAATATGTATTTAACTATTCTTTTTATAATGTTAATTTTGCCCCTTTTGTTACGACGGCAGAACAACTCTCTGTAAACAGCACATCAGGTTATACAAAACTGTAAAATTTCTCCAAAGGATTTTAAACCTTAAAATGTTAACAATTAAGTTCAAAATCAACTGAGAAAAATTTATATATGGTAACTTGATGTCCTGGCACCGTACAGTCCAGTACCCCGTCAGTAATAAATCATAGGTATGTTTTAAGTAACCTGCTCCATAGCTTCGGAGGAGGAGCGATGTGCGAGGTCGGCGACGTGTGAGAAGGCGCGCGTGCGCAGGCGCTGGCGCAGGGCCAGCACGCGCTGCCGACACATCAGGCTCAGCACCTTACTCTCCAGGACAGCGTGGACCTCCTCTTCTTCAGAGATACGCTTGCGCCACTCTTGTTTCACTAATGTTATGAACAAAATAAACATTAGGTTTGGGCATGTCGAGAGAATGAATGAAAGACTGGGACATGGTCCTTGCTCGCCGCTCCTTCCCCCCACCTCAAGCCTCCCCCCGCGCGTCACTATAAATAGCTCCGCCGAGACGCGCGGCCTTCTTCTTCTCCCCGCTGCAGCTACCCAGTTAAATGCCGCCCTCTACCGGTCGGACCTCGCCTCGGAGCCTTCGCCGAACCCCTCTCTGAGCGTAACTCACTACTTTGAACTATTGTACTTTAAATCTTAACCGGCTACGTTCTTAAAGCGTGTGCACCACGTTACAAGACGATTAACAAATGGAATTCATAAGACTAATGTCAGCGGCAGCGTCGGTAGAGGTCGTCCTAGAAGGACATACACCGATCTTATCGGCTCCAAAAAAGTCAGGTGCGTAGTACCCGCAACAGACGCGTATGTATGAATATGGTAAAAACGAAAGAGTTATGCAAGAATCGTAACAAATGGCGGTCTAGTCGCCACTTTTGAAGAGCCTCAATATATTTCACGGATGGTCGTCAAGGACGTTCGTGTTCTACTACCACAAGAAATGTTACGAAGTCGAAGAAAAGAGGGTATAATGGGAATAAAACAATCGGATTGTTACCATACCTTTCTCCTTCGCTAAGTCCGGCTCTCTAGACACCACCTTCACGCTCGACAAGGTCAGTTTAGCCTCCAATTCCTTCACCTTCTTCTTCAATTCTTCATTAATCTTGACATACTGTGACAGTCTCATGTCTCCATCCACAATATTCTTCTTAATGCTAAGTTGTATCTTGTTGGCTCTGGCCGCGTACTTAAGAGTGTTGTAGGTGTCCTCGTAACTGACGCTAGATGGAGACACGTTGGCAATCATGACTGTCTTGCAATTACCACCAAGACTGTCCTTTAGGAGTCTTGTCAGTTTCGAGTCTCTGTAAAAAAAAAATGTAAAAGCACAGAATAGATAATATATACTTAATAGGTGATGGGGTTTCAGATTTCTCAATGAATGATGGTTTTAGACAATAAAAAACGTCGGAGCAAATGTTCGCGACTGGTATGATAATTAACAAGTGGGGGATTGAACAACTGTCGGTACATCGAAATATTACGACTGCTCCTCGAAGATTTGAAGAGCAACACACGCACTGTCACATTAAATGAGTCGAAGTTAATGTAGGCGTCAACAATAGGTATGGAATGACTTTAAAACATTAATTATAGATTGTGTTCATTTTCAGTACTGTGTATAGCTTCTGTCTTCTTTTTTTTGCGCTTGCACAAATTGGTTAGCCAACATTTATGCATTACTGGTTGTGCCATGCACTGATATAAGCAAACATGCTAAATCTTAAATTTATAGTTAGCGAGTATTTCGCTTTATTATTTCACCTGTAAGGAATATAGCTGCTTCCATCAGCTAGCCTGTTGATGCAGTTGCCCAAAGACAGCAAGCTCTTGTTAATATTAGCTCCCTCTTTGAATCGGTCGCCGACGCAGCCGGTAGCCGAGGCACGCTCGCTGCCGGCCAAGTCGATCATAGAGAGCTTCACTATACGTAGTTTACTGCTTGTCTTGTACCGCATTTTTACATAAACCTGATAAAAAAAATATGATTCCTAAATCTTATAAGCTCCCCTGAGATTAATTACGATTATAATGCAAGGAATATGACTAACTGCCTTATTATTCTAGTGGTCCAAATGCAACTGTTATGCTAAAGGTCCCGGATCCGATTCCCTGGTTGACCAGTGTAATTGTTTTTTTTTTTATTTAATTCTCAGTAGCATCTCAAGTTTGAATTAGTGCCCAGTTAGACATACCGGCGAAATGTGGGTGAAAATGAGTACACCTCTTCCCTTTTAAGGAATACAGGCGTGATGGTACATCAATGTTAATTCTGCAGTGCTACAGTACTGGCTGAGTTAATTGTATTATACAACAATGAGTTGTAGTTCTGCTAAACAAATATTTTCTAATTGTTTTGTTTGTAATGCAGTTAGAAAAATACACAATATTTGTACCTCACATCATTCATAGAAAATGCCATCAATTAAACTTATCTACATACTCAATATCCTTACATTACTTATGCAATGATTCTTTGCTATAACAATATGAATGGTACACGCGGCTACAGGTCAACCTATACAAAACCAGTTTAAACTGATCTCGCATTGTATAGGCTTCCTATAACATAAAAGACCAGCGTAAACTCGTTTTGTATAGCTTGATGTGTAGCCGTGCGTACATTCCTCATAGAAGATTTGTGTCAGTCTCACAGTATAGAAGAAAGCCAAGACATACTTTTTTTTTAAACTACATAAACAAACTACAATAAGTACACAACATACCTGAAAAACAGCATGACTCCTGGAACTCTCAGCGTTAGCATCAGTGGGGTGTTGTGTCCTGTTCTTATTGCCATTCTCCAACATGTTGAGCAGTTCCCGGGCAGTCTTGATGTTGTTAAGGGTAAGGCCGGCCACCATCACACCATATTTAGAATCTTCCCGCAGTTGGAGTGGGGTGCTTGAAGGTTTCAGTAAGTCATATACATTTTCATTGTATACCTGCAATTATAATAATAGGAATTTTATATGTAGGAGCTTAGTGCTGCTGCTGTCAGGATTTTGTAAGAAAGTATAGTAAGAAATCTTATTAATTTCTGGAACCCGGTGCTTTGAATAAATTTTCTAATGTATGCACTATTTTTATTTATTATGTACTCTTTCCTATTAGATTAGTCTATTACAGCATTGGAGAGAATGGTAGAATTAGAAAGGGGCCCCATTAGAGAGTAAAGAAAATGTCTGTGTTTTTGTTTTTTTAAGCACCTTACAAGCTGGCTATCCCTAGGCTAGGTGCTTCTTGATAACGTTACATATCATACCATCACACCCACATTCCCTGAAGCTTTAGGCAGAGGTGTACTGACATGTGTTTAGGTTGCATGTAAAAGGGGTTTTAGCCTATTGCCCTTAACCGGGCAGATATCAAAACTCCAAGCTGCTACTGAGAATTTCATACAAATCTATACTATTATAAAGAGGATAGATTTGTATGAAATTCTCAGTAGCAGCTTGGAGTTTTGATATCTGCCCGGTTAAGGGCAATAGGCTAAAACCCCTTTTACATGCAATTATAAAGAGCTAATGTTATTTATAATGCTATTATAAAGAGGATAGATTTGTATGTATGTTTGTAACGACTGCCTCGTTAGTCTAGTGGTCCCAATCGAGACTGCTACGCTAGAGGTCTTGGGTTCGATCCCCAAGTTGAGCAAAGTGTTACTGGGTTTTTCTATGGAATTCTCAGTAGCAGCTCGGAGTCTGGATTTGTGCCCAGTTAATGGCAATAGGCTCGCCCCCTATTACATGGGACCCAAACATACTGGCGAACTGTGGGTGTACATTAAGTACACCTCTGCCTAAACCCTTCGGGGATTACAGGCATGATGGTATGTTATGTTATGTTATGTTTGTAATGAATTGGCTCAAAAAGTACTTGACCAATTTTAAAAATTCTTTCACCATTTGAATGCAACATTATCACTGATGAATTTAGGCTATATATTATCCCGTAAAATGACAAGAAACGTATACTCCACGTGAGCGAAGCCGCGAGCGGAAAGCTAGTACCCAATAAAACCTCTAACATAGCAGTTGTGCTTGGGACCACTAGACTATCAAGACCACTCCTTTATAATATAAATAAAAATACTTATGTATTCTCGGGTACTGTTTAATACTCTATAGTCATGATGATGACATACATTAATGGGAGTTTTTAATTATTTCAATTGAACAGCACACAAAAAAATCCTTGGAAATCTAAGACAGTTAAAATATAGTTTACATAGTCTAAGTTAGTCTTAATGGTGTAATTTTTATGTATAGTTTCATTTTGAACATTGCTAGGTACTAAAAGAATAATTCACTGACACCATACTGGTCACTGGTAACCAAAACATTAGATTTTGCATTGTGTCTATAATATGACTGCCTCATTAGTCTAGTGGTCCTAAGCGCAACTGCTATGCTAGAGGTCCTGGGTTCGGTTCCCAGGTTGAGCAGTGTTATGGGGATTTTCTATTAAATCCCCAGTAGCAGCTTGGAGTCTGGATTTGTGCCCATTTAATGGCAATAGGCCCGCCCCTTATATGAGACCTAAACATGCCGGCAAAATTTGGGTGTACATTAGTACACCTCTACCTAATCATTCAGGGAATACAGGTGTGTCGATATGTTTACATCTATAATATGGGGCTTCACGGGTTAAAGCAACACAAATTTTACTTCAGCTAATTATTTCCCTTAGTACACCATTATTAGGTCTAATTAATAAGAAAACTAATTATTGATAAATAAGAACATACAACAATAAACAACTTACAAGTATTGCAAAGAAGTTGTCTAAAATTAATTAGTTCATGGAATGTTAAAATAATATGAACCTACTCACTTCTATATAAGACACGCCTATATCAAACTCCCTGTCCTTTTCAAATGAGTTTATTGTGTAGAATACAACAATAAACAACTTACAAGTATTGCAAAGAAGTTGTCTAAAATTAATTAGTTCATGGAATGTTAAAATAAGATGAACCCACTCACTTCTATATAAGACACGCCTATATCAAACTCCCTGTCCTTTTCAAATGAGTTTATTGTATAGAATAAATGTTCCATGGTCAGATATGTGATGCCCGGATGCTCTTTGTTGCCTATCATAGTAAAAGTTTTCCCAGCGCCCGTAGCACCATACACAAACACGGAACAGTTGTAGCCTTCCATCAAAGAAGCTAACATATCCTTCGTAGTTGTCTCAAACACATCCTTATTTAAGGCGTTCTGCCCGCAAACATTATCAAACACAAACTTCAGCTCCTTATTGGCGCGCTTCAAAAAGTTCTTATTAGGTTGTTGGACTCCTTGATAGAAAAAAGGTCGAATCTCTTCCTTGGGGTCGAACACCAGCATCTTATCGTCAACAACATCAACCACAACGCGAGTGTTCAGCTCCAACTCTTTCTCATTCAAAGGTCGAACTCTTACAACAACTTTGATGTTTGCAGCCATTTTCAGTGTGGATCCCATCTTAGAGGGGGCAATAGCTGTGAACGAACCTTTCTGCTCGCCCAGGGCAGGGGCTCTTTCCATTCCAACCATTTTCGGCAACGCACCACTTATTCTTTACTATCTCATTTAACGAAAAAGAAACCTGACACCGCAAATCACCAGCACAACAGCCCACAACTTAAACAATAACAGTTTCTCACGTCACATCAATACCAAGGCTCATACGTAAAATATATAATTATTATCACAAATTAAGCTTCGTAAACAGTAAACGGTGTTTGAATCTTTCGTAACCGTCAAATTTTAAAATTGACACACGCGTTCGTTGCAGTGTTGCCACTCTTGTCCAAAGAGTAGAATAAAATAATCAGAGACAAGTAGCATAATCAAAGACAAGTAGCATAAATAATCAAAGACAAGTAGGAAGTCCTAGTGCTTATTTTTTTAAAGTTGGCTAACATGTCTAACATCTCCGCGCGCCGCTCTGTTAAAGATTTTACGTAAAATTATATGAATGAATCGAAATAAATCGAATGATAATAATAATTGGATTAAATGAAGTTCCCACCTTATGGTAGTTTAAAAATATGCACTTTATACAAAATTATTATAAGTATTTATTACTTTTGAAATATTTTCCTACAAGATATAAAAAAAGGTTATCCATCGCCCTCAAGAACCAGGTCCAAAGACGTATCACACAGATTTTTTTTGCCTATAAAATCAAACTAACGATAACTGTAATAGAAAATTAGGACGTATTTATACACGGCGGCGTTGCGAAGATATCGCCTTTATTGCGACATCGTCGCTGTATAAGAAACAAATACAATTTCCTCTTAATTTCCGCCAGTGATCTTATCTGGACATAACTACAGGCTTAACATTCAACCGGTATTCTTACTAAAACTTCGGAAATAGACACACTTTCATTGTTCCTTGAATTTATTGATGGTGTGCTAAAGATTTAAGCCTGTTAGTTTTTTTTTTATACCTGCTTTATATTGCTGCTTCTTATGCAGGTTGGAAGGGAACTCGATGCATAAACGCTTACCATGAATTCATTTCATGATTCTGGACCCCCTTGAGTAGATATTTTTCGTCGGTTATTAAAAGAAAAATCTTTTTTTTTCCTACAAAAGTGCAATGCCTAAACGGTAAAAATGTATGGAACAGCTTATTTTTCTTTTTAAGTAACCCACTTCCCACACCCAAATCCAGGACCATGTTTGATGTTTTGAATTCACAGTAAGCGGTTGTGCAGATTTGCTATACATTTTTTAACAGGCAATAATCCTTCCTGCTATAATATGAATATTATTAATATTATAAATGTGAAAGTTTGTGAGGATGGATGGATGGATGGATGGATGGATGGATGGATGGATTGATGTTTGTAACTCTTTCACGCAAAAACTACATAACGGATTTTTATGAAACTTTACAGTAATATAGCTTATACATCAGAATAACACATAGGCTACAATAATTAAAGATTTTGTGTAATTTTGGCCATAATGTTACGATAAGTATCAAGTAAATCGGAAAAAATCCTGCCCTCTGAGAGCTATCTTGGCGTGCGCTGCCTAAACCGTTGGAGTTAAATGAAGATAATGTAATGTGGAATTGTTTGTCTTAAACGGTTCGAAATAAAAGTCCGCGACAGTATATATCTACCTTTTATGTGGAAGCCAATATATCCCAAATTATACTTAGCTTGCTCACGTGTTTCGTATTCGGAAAATCTACATGACATGTTTTCGCTGAACGAGACAAATCATGTAACAACGTTTATATGAGCATATTGTAGTTAAAAAAATTAATCTGCTGAGCCGTTTGTGATGAAGTTTGATATGGATAGTCAGTAGCCTGGGGAAGGACATGGGCTACTTTTTTATCAACAAACCATGGGGGCGAAGCCGCGGGCGGAAGCTAGTATCTACATAATGTCTCCAAATTCATCTATAAGTGCATTCTCACTAGAAGTTCAAAAAGTAGACCATTATGGAGTTAGCTCCCATTTTGCTTGGTTGGATTAAACCCAAACCTGTTCCTACTTTAAAACTAGTCTAGTGGTCCTAAGCGCGACTGCTACGCTAGAGGTCCTGGGTTTGATCCCCAGATCGAGAAAAGTGTTATTGGATTTTTCTATGAAATTCCCAGTAGCAGCTCGGAGTCTGGATTTGTGCCCGGTTAATGGCAATAGGCTCGCCCCCTATTACATGGGACCTAAACATACCGGCGAAATGTGGTTGTACATTAGGACACCTCTGCCTAACCCCCTCGGGGAATACAGGCGTGATGTATTTGCCTTGTCGGTCGTCATTTTCTTTTAACAGCCCTTTGAGTTTATAAAGTTGGCGGTATCATAAGTTATATCCTTCGATGCCCCTTTGTCATCTCATAATAGCCTCCGCATTTTATCGATAAAGCTTTAGGTAGGTCTATTTTATGGCACGCCCAGTAAAATACTAGAGTGGACAGTATTTTTATCATAGTTAGACGAGGGTCTATCTAGTTGCATCCTTCGTGTGTGGTACACACGGGTACAGGTCAACCTATACTAATCCAGTTTAAGCTGATCTCGCATTGTATAGGCTCCCCATACAATAAGAGGCCAACGTAAGCTAGTTTTGTATAGCTTAATGTGTAGAATGGCATAGGCTCATGCTTAGGATCCAAATCCATTAAATTCTCATTTGGGAAATGAAAGCCTCGTGTCGAAAATTCCATGTAGGCACACACGGGTACACGTCGAACTATACAATTCCAGTTTATGCTGGCCTTTTATTGTATGGAAAGCCAAAACAATAGCCGTGTGTACAGTCACCAGCAGGTCAAGGTATACAAATCTGACTGAGAAAATTTGACATTTTGTGGTACTCAAGTTACCACAAAATGTCAAATTTTCTCAGTTGATTTTGAACTTTATCTTCAACAACTTAAGGTTTAAAATCATTTGGAGAAATTTGACAGATTTGTATACCTTGACTTGGTGGCCACCGTACATTCAATAAAAAAAAGTCTCTTAACTTTAACGCATTTATTCTCACACATCGATTAACTATTTCATTTCTGCTTAAGTATTTTGACTTTACTGTGTATGACTGAACAGAACAGAACATTACAGTTGTAATGTGCATTATGCAGATTTATGTTCACCTTGGAACAGATTTATGGAGAGCTTAATTTATTCGTTTGTATAACCAGACATGTATTATAGCCTAGACAGGATTGAAGATTACGTGCAGACTCGGAATCACAAACCTGGATTTTTTTTCCTGTGTCGTAGCGAGGGGGGCATGGCCCTGGTTGGCATACGATGGCAGCAACGAGGGCCACAATTTCGAAAAATTCAAATTCCAAAATTACTACCGGTAACTTAGATACTTTCTAGTCAAACATACAATAGTCGGGACGGGCCGGGCTGCCAAAAAGCCTACGATACGCCACTGTTAGCCTCTAGTCCAGCTTGATGTCGTCCCTTTCTAAATATAAAAATCGGTGTAAAATAATACAAGTTTTGATAACAAGCCAAAAAAACAGTCAAATTGGAACCCTCTTTCTTTTTGAAGATGTTTATTTTAGCTATGGAGTGTCGCTTTAATTAGCAGGTACAAACTACAATACCTTAAATATAGAAAACTTCTTAACCAAAACAATTTATATAAAGAGACTAATGACATATTTCTTTAACGATATGCCATTCCGTATTTCATACATTGTAATTAAGCGATATGAAATTACATACGGGGAACTGAATTCTTAATAGTTAGTAAATCTGAACTACAAAAGCACCCTGTTATTATTCGCTACTAAATACACGTAACAACTGCATTTCACATTGAAATTCTCACGACAATTATATACGGGATTTTAGTGTCATTCGATACCGATATTTCGTGCTGAAAAGAAGTTTCTAAAATGCCAGGGCGTAAATTTTCAATAACGAATATCCTAAAATTTCTCGAAGATCCTGCCTACCCCTCTGTAGGACCACATCTGAAATTACTTGGTTACACGGGTCTCTGGCATGCAAGCCTTAAGTCCTCAACCGTCCGTTTCAAGCAGGTTCTTTTCTACATCACAATTTCATTCTTCATCAGCCAGTACATCAAATGCTTGATCTTTTTCAACTCTAACTCACTTAAGTTGATTCTGCAATACGCTCCATTTCACATGGGCATCGTCAAGACCTGCTTCTTTCGAAAAGACTATAAAAATTGGCAACGTCTTATCGACTATATGTCTTCAGTAGAACGAAACCAGTTGGCCAGAAACGACAAGAAACAAGACAGTATAATCCATGAATATATCAATAGAAATCGGAAGGTGTCGTATTTCTTTTGGGCCCTTGCTATATTTTCCAATTTCAGCATTTTTTCTGAACCCTATCAGAAGAATCAGATTAACGTGAATGGGACCAGCGTCTACTTGTATATATTTGATGGCTACACTCCATTTCATAGGGAACCTCCCGGTTATTACTTCTCCATGTTGATCCAAACTGTATTGGGGCATATTGTCAGTGCCTACGTGGTAGGTTGGGACACCCTCGTCGTATCTATAATGATATTTTTTGCTGGACAATTGAAGATCACTCGTCTGTATTGTAGCCAGATGGTAGTGGTTTTTAATTCAAGGAGGAGTCATTCTAATATCGCGCAGTGTCATCATTTCTATATGAAACTGATCGAGTGAGTTCATGTTGGATACATTAAGGCATGCACCTACCTTTTCGTGTAACTGTTCTTAATATTATTCAACCGCATGTTTTTGCATCTGTTCATGGCTCTTGGGCTAACGAGTTTTCTATCTTTGCAAGTCCAGCTATGGCATGTAAAGTTTTATTCTGGCTAAAGTTAAGTTTCTATACTGTCCCAATGACTATTCCTTTAAATAAAGTTAAATTAATTAGTTATCTAATTAATTTAAAATAATTCTGGGTCATTAAAAAAAATATGACTGTTTCAGGTATCAGAAACTTTTCGACGCGTTGATATCACCCGTTATGTTTGTGTATCTGGTAGTCATTTCAGTGAACCTCGGCGTGTGTATTATACAAATTGTTGAGGTGAGTTTTTGTTTTTGAAGCAGTTTGACCTGGCGGTTCTTATTACTATCACGACTTTGCCCTTATACTCAGTAACATTCGCACCAGTCGAAAGCCTGGATGGATGGAAAGTCGAGAATCTCGAAAAGTTAGAAACTCGAGGGATGTCGAGGTAACTTTGATACATGCTATCGGACAAAACTTCTTGACTCATCTCAGTAGCTACTCCCTGACTTTCTGTGTAGATCTTTAATGCCATGTGCGTATCTTAGCTTAGGTCCCTCATCTCCATCATTATTATCAGCCAAAACAATCCTACTAAAGGGTATACGCTGCCTAACCTCGACAGTCTTCCGAGTTACATTAAATTCAAGTCCTCTATCGAAGTCGTGTTGTTTGTTATCGCGACTCCTATGGCATTGACCATAGGGCAAAGAAATATAGTGTATTTTTACTGGGCGTGATTCAAATATAACCACCGCTTGAATTCGCAGTGGACGATGTGTGAGATATCTCTCGCTGTAAGCCGTCCAATCTTTCTGTATAAGCTGCCATTTCGCCAAGTTATCATAATTGAGGAAAGTCTCATGGATACCCACGGCACGGAAAAGAAGGAGAATCTCTATTTAACTTATACCATTCCTTCGACCAACGGAATTTGAATTTAACCGCCGAGACTTTCAACGTAACGTTTCCATATTTGTTTTGGTAAGTAAATATGAAACTTATTTCAATAGTATAGATACTCTTTTGTTTGCAGATTCACGACGATATCGCCACGTTGATGTCAAGCGTTTTGTTTGTAGTTGCATGTTTGATACAACTCCTACTCTTCTATTGGTACGCTAACGAAGTTACTGTTGAGGTAATACTATTTTAACTATTATCACGTAGTGAGTGATTGAGAAACTTAGATCAGATATTCCTTCGATTTTTCTAAACTAACTACCATAAATCGTAAGGTTAAGTGGCGTTAAGTACCTACTTTCTTTGTAAAGTTATTTTGATAAGTAATTATTAAGGGCACCTATTGTTGGGGCTCTACGCTAGAGCCCTGCAGAATTGGTCTAGGAAAGAGAACTATGTGCTTTGACTCGGTTGAAGTTATACTTTTAAATGTACATCTCTGCTTACAAATTGTGAAGAGACTAAATCAGTGCCGACACCTTTAGATTAAATATTAAATAAGTTCTTTCATCAGAAATAAAGGAAACAATAAAATTAAATAATTATATCCATTCCCGATACAAAAAAAAACATTTATTACATTTTTAGAGCACTTTTGTGAGCTACAGTACATTTGAAAGTAATTGGCCTGAATCCAATAAGACATTGCAAAGGGACGTGGCGCTGTTAGGACTGGCTACAGCGAAGACACTCGTATTCAAAGCAGGGCCCTTCAATGAAATGTCCTTAGCTACTTTCATTATGGTAAGGTATTTTTTATTACATACAACCTGTTTCCTTCGGTTTCACGCGTAACCCGATGAATTTTTTGAGACAAATAGAGCTTACGCTCTTGTTCAAGGTCCAATTAATCTCTATACCAAAATTCATCAAAATTGGTTCAGCTGTTTGGACGCGAAACTAATGGATAATGAGTTTATTGCTATAATATGATTATTCAATTTCAGTATACATATTTTATTTTTATTTTATTTTTATTTTATTTTCTTTTATATATGACTATATTATATATATTTTATATATTTTTCTATATATATATGACTATATTATATGGCTAAATAATAGTAACTTTGGTAAAAAACTCCATGAATTGAAATGAATGACTTCTTTAGTCATTTACCTTCGTCCATCGTCTTGCATACCTACTATGCAAGACGATGGACGATCGACGGCAGGACTAAAACGACGGTTACGGTTCAAAACTACAATGAGGCTAATTCTTCAAACTCATTGCGTCAGACTTTAATTTTAAGTCTTCAAAACTTTAATTCTGTTGCAGATATTAAGAGCTAGCTACAGCTTCTATACACTATTAAACAGCACGAATTAGAAAAACATGCACGGTAGAGCAGCCGTCAAGTTCAAGAGAAAAAATTTAAGCAGGCAGTAGTGACTACTTAGTGACAAATTTTTGTCCAATGTCGTAAGTAAAGTAATTAAAAGTAGTATTTTTTGTATCAATAAAAAATCCTTTCATAATTCCCCCGTCGGACATAGCTTAAATCTCTCCGGAATTCCATCGTCAAAAATTTTACTTAATGACAAAAATCTGAAAAGGGTAATTTACGTAATATTGTAACGAAATGTAATTATAGGAAACTGGGTTTTCTTAAGGGAATTTATAAAAGAATTCATGTAAAAAAGGTTTAATGAAAATGGAAGTAGAAGTTATTAAGCTTCATAAAAACTTGTTAAATCTTCTATCTTAATACGAATGTATTAGGATATTCTACGATTAAGGTAAGCATAACTGACATGACTGCTTAATCCCTCAACTATAAGGATATTAGGATGCTTTACTGTCGCTTTGGGTATTAAGTGCTGGCATGCAGATTGCAGACGAAACACTAAATAGGAGCAGAAAATTTCGTAATAATTAAATTGGAATATCTGGAAAGTCATAACCGGAGACGTAAAACCAAATCTGTTCCGAAATTTCATATCAATGCAGAAAATATCCTTAATTTGACTAACAGTCAGTCCATATTTAAATTCAAATAATTTCTGACCATCGAAATCCATCGGTGATAAACCGGATACCCTACAATACGATACAATCAGACGAATATTAACTAACGCCAGCAAACTTCGAGAACTCCCAAGATTCCGACTAAATCGATTAACGAGAAATTTCGAGCTTAATCGATTCTGATTCAGCGAGTTCCCGATTGCAATGCAGTTGCAGATTTGAATTTGATTAAATGCTGTGTAGTATATTTGTATGTTTCCTCGTATGAGCTATGACTGTCCAAGCGCCTGTTTTCAATTACCAACCGATTTTGTCAGCTTACTCGCTAAAGCTTTTCACCAAATAGGGACGAATAACGTTAGTTAGTGGTGTAAAGATACACCGGTTCACACGGAGTCTATTGTACTGATCTGTGCAAATAGCTCGAAAATATTCATGTTCAACGATTTAGGTCGCTTTCATTGACACGGAGCTGATATTCCTTTGTTCAATGTTGTCAAAGTTGGTGTTTGTCAGATTACAAAAGTTTGTATGCTGGATTTTAACCCTTTTCTAAATCTGTGATATCGTAAAATGGCATGAATTATTATTATTAAACAAGCAAAGTGCTTACCTTACCCTACTTAGATGATTACTTTAAACAAATGAGAAGAGTCTGAAATTAAATTATTGACTCGCAGATCGCTACTTACATCTTTTTTGCCACAAGTACAAAATCTTAACTTGATTTTATCAGCTATGGAACAACAAAGGAATAAATTATTCACAAAGATATGAATTTTCTACTTTAGAAAATTTCTAATTAAAGAAAAATTCGATTTCAGGCAGGGTTTGACCCTGCGTCTCTCTGGTTAAGTACACCAGACGCGAGGCGACGTCAGCTCCAAGCCTCAAGACGTAGAAGGTGGAAGAGAAATTCGACATCACAGGCAGTGGTCTTGCTAGCTTAGTTGGCAAAGCCTCTGGTGTACTTAACCAGAGAGACGCAGGTTCAAACCCTGCCTGAGATCGAATTTTTCTTTCACTAGAAATTTTCTTTAATTAGAAAATTCATTTCTTTGTGAAACGATTACCCATTAATTCAATAACAAACCACTACTGTCTATTCCACTAAATATTAACTAACTTCAAACTTTACAATAACAAGTGGCGTAATAGAATGAGGATAGATTCTGCAAGAATTAAAAATGTAATGAAGTATATCTCTTGAAATTATTTTCTTCATTCCACAACAAAACAGTGTCTAGCATACTAAAGCTACACCTGCACACCTTACTTCGCTACATTTTCTAACTTCGCTGACCCAGTGCAATTTATGTCACAGCTAGTCCAACTTAAACATAAATAGTCACTGTTACATGGATATGAAACAGTTTCATCCATTTTGAAAATGGATAATTTCCCTGGAAATTTTGTATATGGAAACTTACTTGCAAGTTACGACATAAATAATACAACGGTTGTAAGTAATAGGAGCAGTATTAGCTAAAGTCAAACTTAATTTTATTTATTTATTTATTTATTTATTTATTCATTTATTGCACAATGTATACAAAGTTACAAGCTTGGCTTAAACTAATTAATACATGACCCTGCTAGGGCGCAGCAAAAAAAACTTAAAATTAGGATATACATATATTATATGTTTAGAATATTATCAATATTAGGAACTTTAACAAACATGCATTATTGACTATTAATTAAACTTCGTTTTAGCTTTAGTAAAATATAATTAAAATAGTATTAATATTATTTAAATAATTATGTATTTGTCATAATAATTAATTAGTTCTAAATACTTTTATCCTCCATAAATTCTTGGATACTATAATAACACTTTTGTAAGAGTAAAGACTTTAACCTAGCTTTAAATACACTTTTTGTTTTGGTCGACCTTATACTTTCGGGCAATTTGTTATATATTTGAATGCTTCGGTATTCTGGGCTATTTTTATACATCTGTAGTCTAGGTGCTGGTGCTAGCTGCTAGCTTAGTTTTACGGCGCTCGTTCTTATCAAAGTTAAACATTTTAATGTATTTCTTAACAAAAGTGGCTACTTCTAATATATAAATGGACGGTAAGGTTAACAATTTTTCCTTTATAAAGTAGGGGTTTTCAGTCTCTTATAATTGTCACCAAATATTTTTGTGGCTCTGGGAATCTTCGCGAGCCCGTGATTTTTTTAACACCGCACTAAGGTGCAAAAAGTCTTGATTTCTTGAACCAAAGAATTTAATACCCAAGATTTTTTAAAAGTGTTATTGCCTTCAGGGTCTTTAGCCCACTTTACAAGTGATACTGGTTGATACCTGTTATGTATACAATCATCATCATCATCATCAACCCATTACATTTTCCCACTGCTGGGCACAGGTCTCCTCTCAGAACGAGAGGGATAAGGCTATAGTCCACCACGCTAGCCTACTGCGGGTTGGCACACTTCACATGCCGTCAAGTAAATCTCTCAGGCATGCAGGTTTCCTCACGATGTTTTCCTTCACGTGTTTATTTAAAGCGTTTAAGCGCGTGATAAGTAATTAATTATTAATACGCACATGACTTCGAAAAGACAGAGGTGCCTTGGATTCGAACTCGAGACCTTTGACTTTGCAGTCCAATGGTCATATCACTAGGCTATCACTGCACTCAACTGTATACAATATTCATTACCAATCCTAAAGCCATAAATAGATATGTGTTTTATTTACCCCAATAAAGTAGATGATTCTGTAACTGACGACGCGACGGACGTGCGGGCTTGTTCGTGGTTCGGGAACAGTCGGGTCTAATTCGTTTGTGTACAGAACCCAGTCCATATCTACAGAATTAACATATAAATTGTTTTGAATCCGGCGACTACACCGCGTTAAATTATTTCGCGAACTTCGCAAATTTACATGGTAATTGCTATAACTCAAGATTTGTTGTTGAATTCCTGATTGTGCGGTTAGACAAATCTGAGTGGAATTAACGAGTTAAGACTCGAGATCTGTTAGTCAGATTAGCTTGATGTGTTTATAAGAACCGGCGTTACAGTTCGAGTTAACTGCGCCCTGCGTATAATGTACAGACTTCGGAAACTCGCCGCCGTGAATGTAATTATTCTGGTAATATTTCATTTAGAGCACCTCGCTGCCATCGTGTTCTGTTTTTAGGTGTTCGCAATTACAGGCGGTTTCAAGTCACAAATACCTACCTTGTTGCGAAACATTAAGTATTATAGTGAGGTTTCAATGCGCAATATCTGCATTGTCAACCATTTAATATTTTGCAATAGCGACTAATTTTACTTTCCCAATTAATAAACCAAATCTGCCACGGTTCGTAGGTGTAGCATGTTACAAACAGATATTTCATCAGAATCTATATTTCTTGAATGGGCAGATACCACAAAATGTATGCTGAAAACGAGAATTAAATTCAATAACTTTAAGACCTTCCTTTAGCTCACAAATTGTACGTACATTTTCTTACAAACTCGTAGCTGATGCAATTATTTAGATTCAATTAAAACTGTGACTGTGTTGTTAAACTTGACGCGTAACTTGTTTTATCTAAACTTTAGTGGATCCAAAGGAGTAAGTACCTACAACTTTTCGTGACGGTAGCCCAAGAAATAAATAAAAGTCAAAAACACTCACAATTTAAACTTTAATACACTTCAGTTCCCAAAAGGGCTATCAACGGAGTTGCTAACATAACTTTCACTGATCTAGAGAGTAGACACACTCTGCAGACTGACTGATAACTTTTAATCGACTTTACTCGATGTGTGTCTAGTGTCTACTGTAAATTGAGAAATTTGTTATTCAAATAATTTGTTCATCACTTTTGGCTTAGACAACAGAATTTCGAATTCTCCATCAAATATTAGGCTAGCACTAAATAAAATCCGTCATTAAAATCTAATTCCGTTGTGATTGCAAAACATTTTTATTTTTATACGAACTTGGCTTATTTTTACATTATTGATTTTATAAAAAAAATATAAAATCATTAACCGTAGACACACTGGCCTTAATAATAAAAATAAAAATCAATTGAAATACCTAAAACTACCTAAGAAATTAATTTTAAAATTATATAAGTATTATAGTATAGGTAAGGTACCTACTCGTATTCGTAACTTTGATTGGGTACCTGAATAATGAATACCGAACACGCTCTCCGCTCAACGCGCGTCCCTCACAGAATTTTATGTGTTAAAACATCGAGTTACCCAAATCACTTGAAATTCAATCAAGGAGTTAGCGTATTTTGTAAATTCCTGGATACGACTAGATTGGCTTAGTTTGGGATTAGCTGTTGACGTTATTTAACTACACTGACACCCGCACCGTAGATAAATAGCCTAATTCAGTCCAACCTTTGCCGGAGGTAGGTATGCTAAAATATATCGAATTAGTGTTGAGTAGAAGTTACAGTCTGTTAACGTAATCCTAGGTTGTGCTTATGAGATTAAAAAACTCTTTTATATTCGCTCTATGGTCGTAGATCCTAGAAATAGAACAGAGATAGTGTTCTTGCTTCATTGCTTCTTCTCAAAATTATTTTTTCTTACTCTCAAAGAAGACAGAGAAGAGAACATACATACATACCATCACGCCTGTATTCCCCAAAGGGTTAGGCAGAGCCTACACCCATATTTCGCCAGTATGTGTAGGTCCCACGTAAAAGGGGGCCCGCGCATTGACTCTGAGCTGTTGCTAATTTCATAATAACACTTTGCTTGACCTGGGAATCTCTATCGTTGCAGTCGCGCTTAGGACCACTACACTTGAGGCAGTCGCATCAGAGAAGGTAATAGATTTCTGAATACTGTTCACTGCCTAGTCAAAATAAATATTTTATAAGTAATTCCCACGCGTTGTGCGTGGGAACGAAAACCGTTCCTAATAATTACAATGTTTTTTTTTCCTAATAACAAATGAACAAACCATAATTTCCTGGGGAAATTAAAAGAAAACGATATCTACGAGATACGAAATTATGCGAACGCATACTGAGCAAACGCAGACCAAGTAGGAAAGGACCAAGGTATTCAAAATCAGGCTGAATTGCACGTGTTCCTGGATCTACACGTTGTCCTGTAATGGACAGACACAGGAAAAGGCACAAAAACACGTTACACGTGTTGAATTTAATAACTTTTTAAATTAAATTTGTTCAAAGAATGGTAAAGGAAAAATATTTTTATATTATTTTGGTACGGAATACGTAATTTCGTACTCCACTCCGATTCTTTTTTTAATTTTATTTACTATACTTTTATGTCTTAATTTAATGTTAATTATAAATACAAATAAATCAGGCTGGTTCATTTATTACGTATATTCAAATTCAGTAAGTAAACAATTGAAATTGGTTTCCCGATGAGGGTGACATGATGATGTAATTACTAGATTATGTTACCTACCCTCAAACCTTCAATAAATGAATAAAGCTAAAAAAACAAAATAGGTAAATATTTTTTAACTGAGCCTTCGGTATTCCCTTTCATCTAGCAACTCTGGCGGCAAATTAAATTTCGAACGCTAGTCCACGCCGTTGACAGCTGACGAAGGTCCGGTCCTACGTTTTTTTAACAGTCTCTCGTGAGTATATACATAGCTACATTATATTTATATTTAGTTCATTTAGAATTCTTAAAATATGGAATTCCAATATAGTCTTAATTTACTTGCTTTTGTATTTCTGTATTTTGTGCTGTCTCAACACGCAAGGTTTTTTTAATGGGATAACTCGGCAAACGAGCCGGCGAGCTACCTGATGGTAAGTAGTCATCGCCGCCCATCAACATCTGCAAAACCAAAGGAGTTGCGGATGCGTTGCCGAGCCTATTTAAGGAAAAGGGAGGGAAAGAAGTAGAAGGAAGGGGACTGAGGAAGAAATTAGGCCTCCGGCGCTCCACACTCACCGTATGAAACGCAACAGTATGCATACCTACTGCTACTTGACGTCGATATTCTGTGAGAGGGTAGTAAGTACTTCCCCCGTCGTGCTGGCATGTCCCAGCAGGCACTCCTACTACTAAAGAGGTTTTTAACATGGAGCACGCATCTGTACCTGAGGAAACAGCAAAACTTTTTCCCTGGTAAGCAAGGTAACAGACTTTTATTGACTTTTCAAAACTAGTTTCGTGCTAGCATGCTGAGAGGGAGTTTCGAATTCTTTATTTTCTTCCCGCTGGAAAGACACGGACATTCCAAAACACAAATTCCCCAAATGTTGTCTGTCAACCTGATTGTGGAAGGAAAACAAGGGTCCATAAAGTAAAATAAATCTAAATACCGCAAGAACGGTTGTCTTATGAACGCGAAGGTGTTTTAGACAAAAAAAATTGTTTATTGGACCTCCTGAAGTTTTGTTTACTAGGAACGTCCCATACTGCCTCGTTTGTCTGCTACGTTAGAGGTCTTGGGTTCGACCCTAGGTCGAGCAGTGTTAATATTGGGTTTTTCTATGAAATTCTCAGTAGCAGCTGGGAGTCTAGATTTGTGCCCGGTGAATGGCAATAGGCTCACCCCCTATTACATGGGACCTAAACATACCGGCGAACTGTGGGTGCACATTAAGTACACCTCTGCTTAACCCTTCGGGGAATACAGGCGTAATGGTATGAACGTCCCATAGTTTCGACAAGGTAACTACTTAAAGGTGAAGACCAAAGTTAGGACTTATACTTAGATTACACAGAACAAGAAAAGATTCACTTGAAGGCACCAGTCTAGTACAGAAGGCTATTTTTAACCCCCGACGCAAAAACGACGGGGTGTTATAAGTTTGACGTGTCTGTGTGTGTGTGTGTGTGTGTGTGTGTCTGTTTGTGGCATCGTAGCTCCCGAACGGATGAACCGATTTTGATTTAGTTTTTCTTGTTTGAAAGGTGAATTAGTCGGGAGTGTTCTTAGTTATGTTTGATGAAAATCGGTCGAGATTTAATGCAATTTTCGGGGGTTTTTTAAATGTTTAATTTATATTAATAAATCTAAGACAGCTAAATAAAGATGGGGGTGTTCATATAATAGAGAAGACTGTTATTATCAATGACGTATTATTCATTAGTTATTATGCATAGACAACCCCTGAATCAAAACCAGCGTGGCCTGAAGATTAATGTAAAGAACTGCAAAATCTAATGTAACGAAGGTTCGCTAGAAAACGTATCCTACGTTTCTGCGCCAGAAAACTCAGATATGTTTGCAATATTTAATGTGATAAAACTTATTTATCCAACGAGTAGGTAATTTTCATGAACCTTTCTCATAGTATAACCATAGTGTAATGAAATCTATTACACTATGGTAATCACTAACGGTCAATCAATTACCTATTTTATTCTGTTGGCAATGATTGCTCGCCTTCTCTTTCCAAATTCAAGTCAATCCAAATTTCTTGTTGTGCACGTAGCATAATTTCAGCGTAAATATTTCGCTCGACTTGTACGAATTCTCGGGTAAACTCCCCAGTAAAGTGACAAAAGACTATGCATTGTAATGCTATGTGAAATGCCGGGACCACTACCATGGGTTTTGCGTAGGATAATAACACTTTTCTGGATTTTACAATAATTATTATGTTTCTTCCTAGCGTGCGGAAAGGTTTGTATTCTTAGCCATCATCTTATCTACAATTTCGGCGAAATAACTAACTGTGCGTGTAGGCCAAAAGGGTAGCAAAGTTGAAGTGGGAGTGGGATGGCAATGTAGCCAGAAAGCAAAACTCTTGTTGTAAAGGAGTGTTAGAATGGAGACCATGGGACCAGAAAAGACCTCGAGGGCGACCACAGATGAGATGGAAGGACGACATCAAGAAAGTGGCGGGCACCAACTGGACCCTAATCGCCCAAGACAGAGGAAAGTGGAGAGGATTAAAGGAGGCCGACACCAAATATTTGGTCGATTAAAGCTAAAGAAGAAGAAGAACACGTCTAGGCCGTTGTAGACAATGCGCAAGTAGCTTGCACAAGTACTTATCATAAGTACCTACTTGCGCACGCGATCATTAAGAGGAGTGTCCCTCGCGAACGCAACAATGTTGCACAGTTGTCGCTGTCTTTATCCCTCGCGATGCGAACGCGTGCCCGAGAGGAGAAACAACAACATTTTCACGCGTATTTCTTATGTTCCGAATTTTGGAGATTACTCCTATAATATTGTTAATACGTAAAAAAAAAAACTTGTAAAAATATATTCACTATATTATCTGGGTTTCTTTCGAATCAGAATGTTTCTGTATTGATACATTGTCGAGAAATACTAGCATAAAGTTGGGCCGTTTTTCAACGAAAATTGCCAATCTTTGAGCTCGTGTAACTTTTTAACCGTATATTGAAATGAAATTGTATACTACAGGAACACGTATTTTAATGATAAGATTGTTACTGCAAAATTCCAAAGACTTTCATTTGTTAATATTCAAGATAAGACCAAACTACGTTTGTATGAAGCGCGGAGCGGATACTATCCTCTTAACATCGCAACACACCAGTGCCAGTTCACATGACGACTAGTAGTACTTGCGCAAGCTACAGCACATCGTCAACAAACGGCCTTGTCCGAAATTGATCGTCGTAGTACATTTTCCTATAATAAAAAAAACAATCGGGTCGCAAATATTGGCATTTTCGATTATTTGATATAATTTTTGCACATTTGTTTTTCTGGGAGGCTCTAATGAGGTCTCTACCACGAGTCTTCCTGATACTATCATTCGATGATTCATCATCATATTTGATGATTCCACGACATCACAATAACACGCTTACGCTAGCGCTCCGCGTCACGAGTTCACGAAATTTAAAAACAAAATTCGAGTAGATTACGTAGTAAGGGGCGCTTGTTACAAACAGGAGATGAGAGTTTGTTTGCAAGCGAGCCGGAATCTCGACGTTATAATGTGATCCGGAAACGTCATACCGGAACATAGTCGCAGTCCTTTATTAGGTGAGCCCCGCACTCCACACCACTTCTTACTGAGCTTGAATAAGACTTTGTATGTAAACAACCTAGGAAATTTAGGTTAGAACTAGGTAAGTTACTTAGTTTCTAGGTTACCTTTGTTTAAAAAATCTAGATTCTATTCTACATCTTAGTTGTTTCCTCATTTTTCTAGCGTTCAAGCGCGGCTAGTAAGAGTAAGAGAGGTCCTAGAACTCCCAGATCGAGTAGATTTAGTTAGTTTTATTTCGAGTATGGATATGTGCTTGGTAGGTAATGGCAAGAGGCTCGTCCCCTCCTCGTTGGTATAACCCTTTCCAAATAACTCTCTGGGTGTAAAAAGAGAAATACAAGGAGTTCTATCTATTAATATCGTTTGTTTTCCGTGTTCGTGGTTATTATATTAGCAGGCACCTAGTACGGTGGCCAGCACATCAAGTTACCACAAAATGTCAAATTTCCTCAGTTGATTTTGAACTCTATCCTCAACAATTTAAGGTTTAAAATCATTTGGAGAAATTTGACAGTTTTGTATACCTTGACCTGCTGGCGACTGTACCTACCTATAAACTGGAATTTATTAAGGCTAAAGCGTCAGCCTTGGGCGCGAAATTCAAATTTTTCTTGGTTTTTCGGAAATTATTCGGCTATAGTAGAAGATTTTGGTGTAAAATTGTGGATTCGGCGATAAAATACAATTTACACCTAAATCTCCAACGATAGCAATTTTTAAACAAAAGTTTTAGTATTCAATCGTGAATAAATTATTATTGATGTCGTAATTTCTACTGCCATGTTATAGAATGTGTTATAGCCGAATAATTTGCGAAAAACCAAGAAAAAATGGAATTTCGCGCCCAACCCTGACGGTTTAGCCTTGATTTAACTCGTAGAGACCGCTACATCCTACTTGTCATTCATTTACCTAGATATTATTTCGAGTAAAGACAATTGGTTTACCGCGCTATGTTCATTTATATTCTACGTTAGGTAGATATAATCACGCACCCGCTAATTGGGAAACTTACACTTCTGTTAACTATTTCAAAAGTCATTGTTTACCTGCTATGCCTGAACCTGACTGAGGCCTTGAAGCAGCGAGATATTGTTGCTCTAGGAGCAAATTTCTAAACTAGAAATTTTCTTAACTAGCTAGTTTCTAAACTAGACATTAGTAAGTACCTACCTAAATATAATAAAATATAATTTAAAAACCAGATTTCCAATGAAGGCCGAAATCATTGCTGTAATATATCATTGGCTGAAAGAATAAACAATCATATTTTAATATGTATGTGTAACTACCACTAGACTGCCTCATTATTATAGTGGCCCTCGACTGCTACGCTAAAGGTTCTGGGTTCGATACTTATAAAAAAAATACTTTTATTAAGAAATTAATTACTCGGATTCGATAACAGGGATCCGATTCCTAGTATGTGGGGCGAATATGGCCATTGAATCATTAGAAATAACTCTATTAGATATATACTAGCTTTCCGCCCACGGCTTCGCTTACGTGGTTTCTTGGCTTTTCTGCATTCCTCGATAAGTGGGCTATCTAACACTGAAAGAATTTCAAATCGGACCCGTAGTTCCTGAGATTAGCGTGTTCAAGAAAACAAACAAACTCTTCAGCTTTATAATATAAGTATAGATAATAGTGTATATCATTAGCTTCACTTCACATATTTACAGTGATTACTATCAGCCACGTTATTTGCTCATATGAAACGATAATTGTTTTCACTCATGAAACCATAATGATAGCTCACTGTCGATTTATGCCGCGGCCATTCTTACCAGGGCCGCATTTAGGGATGCTGACGGGGGGCCTTAGCCACGTGCTCGATATTACTTTTTGATTCAGTTATGCCCAGATACTAAATTTTGTTTATTATTATTTACACCCATCGCTAACATAAATTTTCACAGATACCTACTCTAAGAAATTATGCGTAGGTATTGTTGCCTATAATAATGTGTCTGTTTTTTGTTCAGTTCAATATCTTATTTAGCGTATTAGTCTTGTACTTTTATATTAAGGTAATTTAAGTGTTGCGGGATAACCGGAATCCCATTCAAGGTGCAATTATACCGTCTGAAATCATAAAAGAAAAAAGCAAGCTTACCCTCGTCTTTTGCATATAATGCTCTTTTTAGTTTGATTTTGCCTCAAAGCGAATACTTTGCTTCTTGAACCGTTGACTTAACATATAACATTAATTGAGCAGAACACCTGGACTGATATTTTGGATGAGGTATTGATATTTTTACCAGTCAGCCAGTAGGTACATCGTTATATTCAATTGATGGAAAGTTTCGGTCCATTCTGATTTTCAAATCTGTATACAAAAAGACTATTGTGCTACGACTAACTGTGCCTTTTAGGTACTGTTTCTATTTCTACAACTAATAATACGATTCTCAATCTTATTTTTAATCATCCAAATAATCGAGTATACCAACTGTAGCGTAAAAGGGTTTTGTGTACAAAATTTTGATTTGAAAATAGCTTTTAAAAAATTCTCCACCTTACTCTCATATTGTCCAATTTATTTTTCACGGGGAATCGTCTGAATTCTCGCAAGGGATCTTGGTACATAATCAAATGGCGAAGGAGACCAATTTTCCGTGCGATCGCCCACTGAACGCCGTGCACCGCGTACCACCGATATCGGCCAAATTAACCCACTGAGTCTCTTCCACATTAGACGTAAACAAATGGCATACGGGTTAGAGAGTGTGATGCATGAATTTAATTTTGTGGAATAATTCTATGACGATTTATACTTATTAATATTGTATTTTTTTTAGCTTATCTTGTCTTACTTGCAATGTGGGTCGCACATTACTAGTATTCTTGTTAAACTACTCTTGTTACTCGTGCTAAGCTAAAATGCTTGTGTTACGAGTGGGTTCACGTCGGTAGTGCAATGGGTGGGGTTCGAACCGGCAATCACATGATCGCTAGTCCGACGCCCTAGCCATTAGGCTACCTACCGCCGCTTCTTCTTGTATGTATTAGCAATATTCATTTAAAAAAAAACTACTTTTGTACTAAAATCTCTTCTGTATGAAGTTATCTAAGGAAATTATACAAATTACATACTCACAAAAAAAGATTTTATTAAAATAAATGTACTTTATAATGTGTGCACATTGTAGAAAGCTTTTCAATAGTCGGTTGCAGTAAACGGATTGTGATGTCTAGTTAGAACGAATCAAATCTAGATGTAGGCGATCAAGAACCTAGCTCTGAGCCGATCTCTATAATTGAACTGTTAGGCTCGATTTCAATGAGGTTTTTGTGCCGTAAGTTCTCAATTCGAATATTTATAGGGTGTTTGGGTAGTCTGTGAAAAGTTATTTGTTTTAAATCGTTGCGACGAATGGTAACAAGATGTTTTAACCTTCATCAGTAAATTAATTTATTCACAACAGTAACAGTTTTAAAGTCCGATGAATTCGAAAGTTATCGCTCGTTGCAATTGTAGAGCATAGGTAAAATTGGCAATTGGCATGTGTGAAACTAAATTATTGTAATTAATTAGAAAACATAGTGTATCTGTATACGTATAAGAATAGGTACAACAAAGTTTACTCAAACAGTAGCAAGATTACGAGGTAGTTTTCGTAAAATTCTTATCTTTATTTTACCAGATCGTACTAAAATGTAATAAACGAAGACCTACTATACTCTACTGTCATAAATTACATCATACCTCGCACTGCATGGGTAGGGATTCATTATCTCCCGCTGATTAGAATCCGCGGGCTGACACGTCGCGTTTTGATGTATTACCTACTTCACAACGACGCGCGACGGAGCTCGAGACAATGTGCTGTCTTCAGGCACGCTTCATCCAATGAGCTCGTTTGCGTGTACTTGAAAATTCATTTGGAGCGAAGAATCTATACAATTTTCATAAGAAATAACGAAGACAGTGGTTTTGATGTACCTACCCCTCTCAACGCTTGGTTGAAATGCACCTGTCTGTGCAGCTGAATGTATGAAATGAGTACCTACTTTACGATTATTATCGTATTGGATGAGCGCAGATGGCTGCAAAAAATAACAGGCTGTGCTTATATTAAGTAGGCATATCTAACCTGAACAGATTTTTTTACCGTGATAAAAAGATTTGCTAGTTCAATGGCGATTTTGACTGTCCAGAAGCACCCGTTTTTATAATTATATTGGGTTGGACTCGGTTGGACTATACGTAATTGCTATGAAAATAAATTGCTCGAACACATTCAACAAATTTTAAACTTCAAACTATAAGAATATGGACCTTGAAATAAAACTACTTTTGACGGATTTTATCGCGTTATATTGATATTTTTAAAATTCCCGACGTTTCGGATCCTTTACAGCATCCATGGTCACGGGTGGACTGAGGTGTTGGTCGTCCTAATGTCAAAATTATCAACAGCTACCCTACATTTTGTTGATTATTATTTATGCCGGTCACGCAGAATGAGCTCACCGTATCCTTAGGTCTCGCAGTCTTGTGCTTGGATTTAATGGAATCTATGATGGGGTTCCAAGCAGATGGTAAGACCCAGCCATCTTCTCTATTGAAATTTGGATGTTTTTTAATTTCAATAGCCTCGCGAATCATCCTAGGTAGGAATCGGTTTTCTTTTGCAAGGACTTGTGGTTTATCAAATCTGATGTAGTGCCGGGTCTTGTCAAAAATAAAATCCGTAAAAAGTAGTTTTATTTCAATGTCTAATATTCGAAACCAGTGTTAGAAACCAGTAGAATATGGACCTGTTAACTTTAGATTTACCTCATATTGGTGCTTTCGCCTTTCCCCCTATTAATAATAATTGAAACGTGTCATGCCCCTCAAAATGAAGCCCAGTTGAGCCACCAAATTGAAATCTCATACGACCCGGCCTTTATTAGGCAATAGCGAGCGATCGTTGTCGACGCGATCTAGAGGTGGTTTACTCACATCCCATATTGGTAGGGTTACCAAATTTAGACCATATTTTTATAAACAGGAAGTAAGTCATATTACTTAGTATTTGAACTATGCACGACATAGATTTGTCTTTAGAAACGATACATACAACGATTCCATACATATTCAAGTAAATTCTCATGTTAACTGTAAACTGTTACTATCCCAAACATGTGATAGACATGCATAAACAACGAATTGTCGTCTATGAAATGTCTGTGGAGAAATCAACGAGTAAAATAACAAGTTACATTAAATGGTTTGTGAAGCCACCCGATTATACATTTAATTATCAACCCTTAGAAATGCAGCTTAAGCGCAATCGTGTAAAGTTATCGGAAATCAGGGTCGGCTCGGTTTACAAATCCTAATTCTAACTCCAACTAAGGTTATTTGCAAACTAATTAGGTATTCCTCAATTTAAGCAAATTCTTTTTTAAGGAACTGGAAAGATGAAGGCTGTCTCTCTTCTCTTGCCTGATGATAAGCAGTCAACTTATGTGATCACAGCACATCACATGAATAGCTCAAAATAAAAGTTTATGTGAATCGAAAAAGATAGGCTGTATTTATTATTAGAGTAAGCAAAGAAGAATTTTTTTCTCGCCAGCCCTACACAATCTTGAGAACCAAACTCGTTAAGTCTAGTATACTACTAACGACGAGTAGAGTCTAAGGATCGCAGCCTCGTCTCCGCATCGCCAGGCATTCCTGACACCTGTCCAATTTGCGTCAAATCATCATCCACATGCATCGGATGTCGTTTCATTCACTGTAATGAGACGAGAAATTTATCGCAGATGAAATATTCAAGTAATGTAATTTCATCTGCGGTGATTATGACTAAAATACCTTTGGGCGCTCTTAAAATAGCCAACAGCTTGTTTAAACATAAGAATGTTATAAGGCATTTAGAACAACTGCCAAACTTCCTTTACTTGTTGTCCCACCGCTGGGGTCTCGGGTCTCCTAAGTTATAGTCGACATTCCACAATTTCTTCCATCAATTCTTAGATTACAACAAATTCTAATTCCATTTCTTAAATCTTATAGGCTTAATATATAAAACAACCAATCTTCTATAAAATCAACACAAATGAATATCTATATGGTTCTGAACGAATATAAAGCTAAAGTAATGTACATAAATAACTGGTCTTCGGCTTAAAATTACTTTCAGGCAATTTGTCAGGAAAAAAAGTGTCCCGCGTGGTAACAAATGGGTCAACCTTTTTTAGACTAACGGAATTTTCTAATCTGTTATCCCTGTGCGTATTGCACGAAAATTAGTCGGTTAAAGGAGGATTTATATTGACAAATTACATATTATAAAGTTTGATGACAGTTGTTTTACATAGCTCCCTAGGTAATGATTTTTATACGCACATAAATAAAACGCAAAACTTTAAACATTAGATTCTCTAGGATACACTCGTAGTTTATGAAGGCAAAGGCTAGATGACCAGTAATATTTTTATCGTGACTTAAATTTGCCCTTGGGTTAAACGGTATCTGTACATAGGAGGTAATTTTAGGAGTTTGATGATATAGATATGAAGATATAAGTCAAAACTATGAGGTAAAGTTATTAAGATATTTTGTTTTTCTGTCTGTATGTAATTATTTATTAACAATTACATTAGTCTTTCCGCAGTTATATCGCTAGACGTAAAGTAAGCAAAAACATTTTTTTATGAAAACTAAATATTTAATGTAGGTACCTACCTTTTTTAATCATTTACCGTACAGTTAGGGTTGCCAATTTTTTTTACTAAAAATAAAGTATACCTATTCAGGTCTATGAAGAATATTAAACAGTATTTAAAAAAAATTAACAGTAATTCATTTGTTTGTGGCTGCGCTGCACTGAGCAGTGAGCGCCCTCTGACTAAATAAATGTAAACAGTATTTTGTTTTTATTTTTGTTCAACAGTAAAAGTATAATTTAGTGAAAAACTGTATAATACTGTTCAAAACAATATAGTTGGCAACCCTACGTACAGTTGTCATTTTTGAATTGCGAATATTACAGTCCTGCCTATAGTGATGATTATTGGCGTGGTTTCGTAGGGTAGATAATAATACATCGTAATTTACAATAATTTACACATGGCTACACATCCAGCTATACAAATCCAGTATAGGCTGGCCTCTCATTGTGCGGAAAGCGTTAACAATACAAGATCAGGCGATAATGGATATGTATAGCTTGATGTGTAGCCGAACGTACGAGTTTTTAGACTATTTTGTTTAATTACGATTAAAGCGCTCCTTTGTGGGCCAATCTGAAATATATGTTTTCAAATAATAGGAAACAACCGTCTTACCGTACCTCCTAAACTACTACAGTACCTATTTATTTTAGATCATAACCTTACATTTGAATGGCCTATTATCAAAATAAAACCCCCGACAATTGCATTATGTTTCGACCGATTTTAATCAAACATAGCTAAGAACACTCCCGACCAATTCACCTTTCAAACAAAAAAAACTAAATCAAAATCGGTTCATCCGTTCGGGAGCTACGATGCCATACACAGACACACAGACACGTCAAACTTATAGCAACCCGTCGCTTTTGCGTGAATTGTAATATGTACCTAACTACTTACATAAGTAAGACTTTTTAATTTCAGGTCTCGACTTTATTGTCGATTTGAAACTTGTCCATAGACCAATTAGCGGCAATGAGGAATGCTAAATTAAGACACAACGACCTATAAATGAATATACCTACATTAACAGGGTAGTGGTACATTTAGGGGTACATACTTATTCTGTGTCAGTCAAGCAATATTCTCAAAAACTCCTATTACTTACTCTAACAGGTTTTACGACGTAGTACGACGACCTAGCCGGGAACACCAATATTTTTATGGGGCAAGGTACCAGGGAGGCACAATATTTCAATTGTTCAGTGGATCGGCAGAGTTTATAGGCTGGCGTCGAGTGACGCAGTAATACGGACACAAACATTACCTGTTTAAATTGAATTTCGCGCAATTTATCAGCGCGCTCCGATAAAATACGACCCCTTAATAATATGGGGAAATACAATGCATATCGAGTCTTCGGTCAACTGGACCCACTCGACGTGGACCCGCGGGATCACTCAACCTTGGACCCACTGGAAGTGGACCCGCGGGATCACTCAACCTAGTCATATTTTGAATCGGTCGACTGGACCCACTGCGATTTCATCATAAGTACAGCCACGGAGTAAATTTAAGTTTAATTATTATTATTATTCAATTAGATCTTTACTGTGTGTACGTAGGTCAATTTGCCATTCCAGCATCAGCATCCTTTGCAGCATCTTTCCATGGTCACGAGTGGACTAATCTCTACTTTTCGATTTTTTGTGATATAAGTACGTAATAACTGTCAAAACTTATAAAGAAAAAATAAGACATGGACAACCCCCTCTCCCCCCCCCCCAAAAATCGTCTAAAGTGTTTAAAAATTAGTTAATATTATTGATATTTTATGTGAATTATTGGTGGGTACACTTATTTTGCTATTACATTTGAGGAGGTCCGGAACAAAATCATCTTCTGTGTTATTTAATATATTTATTTATATATAATTTATTTAGTTAATATTCTTGATATATAACGGTTTGTCTTGATTTGACATACATGTGAAATATAATAGGGATGGCGATTTGAGATCGATTAATCGAAGAATCGATTTCTCGAGCCAAAATCGATTTTTTAAATCGATATGTAGTTCTGAATCGATTCAGTGAA